>JBBBDQ010000886.1:2717500-3395000 GCA_037127315.1 Ascarosepion bandense | reverse complement strand
AAATGGCACACACATATATAAAATATATATAAAATGGCACACACACACACATATATAAAATATATATAAAATGGCACACACACACATATATAAAATGGCACACACACACATATATAAAATATATATAAAATATATATAAAATATGGCACACACACACACATATATAAAATATATATAAAATGGCACACGCACACACATATATAAAATATATATAAAATGGCACACACACACATATATAAAATATATATAAAATGGCACACACACATATATAAAATGGCACACACACACACACATATATAAAATATATATAAAATGGCACACACACATATATAATATATATATAAAATGGCACACACATATATAATGGCACACACACACACACACACAATGGCACACACACACAAATATATATATATAAAAAATGGCGGACACACACACATATACATATTGAGAGAGAGAGGGGGGAGGTATGGATATCAATAAATATACATATGGGTATACATGTAGATAGAAAAATATTTCCATATATTTGTGTTATTAATAGAACAGTGTTCACCGTAATATAACAGAGCTATTAAGTACATACTAATAAATGTACATATTATCCTACGTTTATAGCATGACTTGGAGTTTCATGCACTATGCCATCATCAGGAGCATAGTGCATGAAAGAATCACGCTATTGCATACATGTGTGTGTGTGTGTGTGTGTGTACAGTAACATATGTACCCTTATCTATCTTCCTTTTGACAGTGAATAAAAGATAGTATAGGTTTAAATTGTTAGCCATTAAACTTGTTAACCCCAATTTGTTGAAACAAGTATTTATTTTGTTCTGCAGTACTGTTATAAATTATCAATATGCTTGAATGTGAAAATAAATAAATGAAAGAAAAAATGAAGAGAAAAATTGAAGCTGGAAATCATAATTTAAATTTATATAAATAAAAAAAGTATCAAATTATCATGCAACATTTGTATCTATGAACATCATGGCACAATGATTTTTTTATTAAAATGAATAAGGACTATTATTTCCAATGATGTTGCCAAGAAAAGTTTATATTTTTATGGTTTTGTATTTATGAACACTGCATTTTGACAAAATGAGTGTTGAGATATTATTTTTGTTTATTACCCCACCTCCTTTTCTTATTTTCATAAATCTATCTTTGCTCCAGTAAACATTAAAAATGATTGTGCATTATATATATATATATATTTTCTGAGGGCAGTTAAAAAGGATTTCATTATGCTCACACATTTCAACTTTTAAGTATGACATGGTCTATTAAAACTGAACTCTAATAAAAGGCTAAAAAATAAAAGCAACAGTAATAAAACAATGAGGGAAAGAAAATTTGAAAATATTCTAGCTCTTATTTTGAGCCTTTTTTTTTTTTTAACAAAGTAGGTGATAAACAATAACAAAAGAAAAAAATATAAAAGTTCAAATCAAAATACAGACAAATAATAAGTAAACAAATTAAAAAAAAAAACATTATGGGTATTTAAAAAAAAAAAAAAAAAAAAAAATGACAGAGTGGAGACAAAAATTAAATGCAAAAGATAAATCCCAAAAACACTTTCAATGACAGGAAAACAAAAGTTTTGTAGTCTATTTTTTTATATAATCATTTCTTTTATATTCTGATACAAATAAAGATGAACAGTAAATGTTTGACAGAGCATGCAATGGATAAATTGTGTAAATTATGCAAAATGAAAATAACAGACATTTCATTTAAACAGGTATATTTACCAAAATTGCTCTAAAATATCCTGAAATACTTATAAGTAAATTTATTCTGTAAACAGTTATATATAACAATCATGGATAAAAGTGTTCTAAGATAATTAAGTAACTTCTCTTAATTTTTAAAAATTCCAATTGTGTGCTTGTAAAAATCACTGAGTGTTTGAAAAACAGTAAAATCTGTTATTGTAAATCACCTGAAGACACCGAAAGGCAGAAACCTAAATCATGGAAATAACTCATTTCCAAAAGAAAAATATTCAAAAGTTCTACACTTTAATACAACTGTGTACTAGCCTAATTTAATTATGACTAAAAGCTAACTAATGTGTGTGTATATATATATATATATATATATATATATATATATCCTACATCTAAAGCACAACTGAGAGTTTCCTACACTACACAATCATCAGGTGCATATTATGAACTGACTATTTCTATATTTGAATTTTGTTTTTTGGTAGTGTTATTCAAGATTATTATGAATTATAAATTTGGGGTGTTAATTTTTTAATTTATTAAATGCTTAAGTTTAATTTAGTTTATACCAAAACCTAAAAATTGAAGTAAAATATAGTTTAAAAAATCATAAATAAACATTAAATATTTTTGGAGCCATATTTAGCATATGTTATAAGGGTGTTAACTTTATTTAATTTATATTATTTTTATTGATCTTCTGTTGATGAGTCATACTTTAGACGTATGATAAGATGTATATTTATCAATATATACTTAACAGCTCTGTTATATTACATTGATAACTGTTCTATTAACACTTGATAAATATTTATATATATGTGTGTACCTGTGTCTTTGCGCATATGTATATTTATTTACATCCATACCTATTTTATACATATTATATAGTATTGAGTTATGAAAATGTTTAGTGACAAGATTGCTATTTTTTCAGTAATTTTACTGATAAAAGGTATTTTGGCAAGCAGGTTATCAAAGTGTTTGATATTGGGGTGGAAATAGAGTATTGATAGTTTTAGTGCAAATAATTTGTCACTTTAATTGAGCAGTTAAGGTGACAAATTTTTTTGCAATAAAACTATATATATATATATATATATATATATATATATATTTCACTGTTCTCTTTGTTATGAATTGCCTTTTAATGTGTTTTAATTATTCTAATTTACAAAGTAATTGACCTTTTCTCCCCCCCCCCAAAAAAAAGGCTTCAAGAAATTCACTTCCTTTAAATATCACCACAGTAAATGAGAGTTGATAGTATAAAAAACGAAACTATCAAAAAAAAGAGAAATGTAGGTAAGAGATAGAGGGGGGTGTTCAAATTGGTGTTGTCAAATAATTTGTAAGAAAAAATAAATTTTATACTGCAAAATTTAGTGTTAAGCCATCAATTTTTACCCCCATTACAATTAAAAATATTTAGTTAATTAGTATATGAAATAAAGCATGTCCAATGAGAAGTAATAATCAAAGTGGGCAAAAAAAACCCTGCCTACTTATAATCGGTTTAAATACAGAGTCATTTTATATTAGGTGGATCCCCAACATTGATTTATTATGTAGAACAGTTTTTTTCTTTTTGATATTAAGTTTATTGAAAACATATTTAACATTTTGTCCCCTAGCTTGTCACCTTTCAACCAATTGCAGATTTCTTTTTACTAAGAACTGCTTTTGGAAATTATTGCAGTCTTCCAGATAATCTGAATTATATTAAATGAATTCTGTAAAAATCAAAATAAAAGGTAATGAATGTACTTATACTATTTACATCATTTGGACTATTGCTCTCATTTTGGTTGCCATTTGTATGATGTTTCAGCTGTTTTATGCTCTGGCCTTCTTCAGATTCTAGGAATTCCAAACCAAACCCTTTATTACAATTACTGGGGGTATATCATTCTTATTTCTTGTGTGAAGCCTCTTTTGGTAGCCATGAGTTATCTCCCACCAACCCAACTCTCTAAATTACTTGTTCACCACTGCTGTAACCTGGTATTGAACTCGCAGCTCACTGCAGTAACCAGTCTACAAAAAAAGGATTATTCTGAATCCAAAACTGTGGTGCTAAGGATTATTCTGAATACCGAGAAAATTTTTCAAAAATTGTTTGACAGCCATTTAGTAAAATTGATAACGATCTACACAAATATAAACATTATCTTACCTAAGATATATGTAATGCTACATACATACCAGCAGAATTGCAAGAAAATAATCTATTAATGATTCTACTGGAATGAGGAAATAAAAAATTAAGATATTAAATGCAAACAAATAAAATTTAAAGGCAAATCTTGGACAAGATAAAAATTAAGAGGTACTCAAGAAGTAAGGTAGAGGCATTTACTTAGACAATATGTATACTAATTAGTATACTAATAAATCCTTGTGCTTATGCTACCAGCAGTACTATCCTACTTTTCCATGGAGTCACAATCATGATTGGTTCAAATGTTCCATTGGTATGCATAAACCCTTCTTGAAGAACATGACATCAAGCAACTGGAACAACTCTTGAATTTCTGCAACAATAGCATCACTTTACACACAAATTTCACTAGAGAGCCCCAAATTGATAATCTGAAGGAGCCAAGGTTGACAAATTGCATGACTTGTAATCCTCCATTGTTACCAACATCTTCAACAGTAAATAAATCAGTTTAGGATACCAGTATTACTATGTTAGTTTTTAATAAAGTTGCTACTAAAATTGATGAACTTGTCTTTTTGGTGCATAAGTGCTTTATTACAATCCTTGAAGAAGGTGACAACAGTTGACTTAAGCCACATTTGTACCTCTTAAGAAATGAAACGGATAATGATCTGAAGGAGCTAGACCTGAAGTAAAGCATGCTAACCATACAGTAGGAGTAGCAGGAATAACTCCATCAGGTTGGCCCTGTGTTGGGCAGCATTATTTTGCAGTAGGATGACATCTTGCACAAACATCCATTGCTCTTTCATCAAAAAGCTTCTTTCAATCTGCCCAGTATTTCATAGTGACTTAATTGTCTGACCATATAATATGAAGTCAATTAGCATCAACTTTTGTATACTCAGAGTTACCATCAATTGCTTTGCTGAGTGCTGAACTTTAACTGTTTTTGGATGGAGGGCAGGTTGATGATGATGGAGGCTTTTTGGTCTTGAAATCAGCCTTTGCCTTTAAGGTAATACAATGAACCTAAGTCTCATCACTTCCAATTCTCAGTTTCAGAAAGTCCTCATCAGTTCCATTATACCTTTCTAAAAGATAAAAAGAAATGCCTGTGGACTGGATTTTGTGTTATAGTGAATTACTTTGGGACCCAAAATCAGATTTTTATCCTTTGCATGATAATATTTTATTACACTCTACAATTTTATGTGATATAGAAAACAGAAAAAATGAATTTTATCCATTTGGATGATTAAGATTTGAAAGTAACACAATTTCAAGCTGAATGTTCAATGTTTATGCTATTCTTACTTAATAATAGAATGTGTGGTTAACATGAAAAATAAGATCCACATGCAGCATTCAAATTCTGGCAGTAAGAGTTTACTTTGAAATACTTTTCATAAGAAAGACATGAACCTGTTTTTTTTTGTTCTCTAACAGTCATGGGTAAAATAGGAAGATTGACAAGGCTGTAGCCTTGGGCGACAACTGGTCTAGGAGAATGTGAACTGTATTCAAGCTAGGTCTGAAGTGAAGTAAAAGAGCTGGACAGAGAGCTAATAATTTTACCCTCATTCAAATTTGCAATAGTACGCCCTTCTTCAATGGTATGCAGCCTTATGCTCCACAATGAGCCTATTGTTTTTTTTTTCTTTACTTCAATTGGAGTAGATAGACTAAACTATCGCCCGGTTCACACTTCACCCACGTCTATTGAACAGGTGAAGAGGCTCATCCCATGTTTCCTGCTTAGGATGTGGTTTCCGGCTTTCTCTTTTCCAATCTTTTCACTCTTACGTAGCCCCCTGTGCTTCAGTGGCGTTACCGCCTTGCTCAGGGTGATATGATTAAAAAAAAAAAAAAGAAAAAAAAAAGGTAACCATCTTTGTTGTGATGCCACATATGCTCGATATTAAAACTGTTCTAAAACTTACAAGTACATGAAAGAATAACAAACAGATGTCAACATTTCAAACTGTAAATATAAATAAATATATATATATATATATATATATATGTTAAAATTTCTGAGATGATGGATTGTAACTGTTTCTATGATTTACATCCTTTGGACAGTTGTCCTTATCTTTATCGCCATATTCACAACATTTTAGCAAATGTATGCTCCAACCTTCTTCAGGTGTTGAAATTTTGAACTGAATTCTTCATTCAATCTGTGGGTGGTAGATTGTTCTAATTACGCATGCTATGCCTTTTCTGGATATCTCAATTTCAATCAATTCCCTCTTAATAACTCGATTCTCTAAGTTTTTGTTCACTCCGATGTGGTCAGGTATTGAGCTGACAACTCTTTGGGTCAAATCACTTTTTGGATTGTTTTAACAAATGTTTTTATCCACTTGGCCATGTGTCCTTGAAGACAAGATTTGGTTCAAAATTTCAAAGTATATCACCTGAAGAATGGCCAAAATGTTGAAAAGATGGCAGTGAAGATGAGGACAACAGTCTGGACAATGTAAATCGTGGAAATATTATAAACATATTTAAATAACACCTTACATTTTGGATATGCAGGTAATGTAATAGTTAACAGGTTAGAACAATAAAATAGAAATGCTGAGTGAATTCTGTTATAGATTGCTGCATATCGTTCTCCTCACAGATATGGGTTAAAATGTAAGGGAAGATTAGACTATAGTCATGATTGGCAACTAGTCTAATAGAAGGAAAAACTGAATTCAAAACTGTGCATAGCTCTGATGAAGCTGCTACTATGCAGCTATTGAAAGGATCATATAGTTCATAACAAGATGATGATTTTGACTGGCCAATCTGATTGATGAGAAATAATTACTTTGTGATCTGATCTTACAGTAAAAATATGCACCAAAGAATATTCTCCAAGTTAATAATAATAATAATAATAATAGAAAAGATACAAATAGACCCTACCTTGTTGAACTATGTCTCATTTAATAAAAACAACATAAGTGTTGGCTGATGTTCAATTCAAGCAAGTAAGGGCCAACATAATGACCCTCATCTTGTAGATAGATCAAACATTTTAATTTCCTCTCATGTCTCTCACACACAAAAATTTGAAGTAAAAATTATGGTATCAGCTAAATATAAATGAAAAGCTGCTCTTTGAAAAATAAAAATCAGAATGGTTGAAAGCATTCGGTAAGGAAGAAAGCTTCTTATAGCTCATCAAATTGAGGAAACAAATACTTGAAAGAATGATAGATAAATAAGAGAAAAACAAAATATGTCTTCATCTTTTGTAAGATAGATATCAAAATAAAAAAGGTTTCAAAATGAGGAAATTTAAAACTTCCACAAGAAAGAAAGGTTTTGTTTATTTTTATTTCCCCGTCAAGAAGTCAGTTGAACTAAAAGAGGTGAGGTAATACATAAGGTGATATTACCGGTGGGAAAATATATATTTTGGCAGTATCAAGTTAATGTCTCAAATCAAAACAGCAATTCTCTAAAAACAGAACGAGCTTTCAGTAGCCACTTGACCCTTAAGAGTTTAATCTAAACACTGATCAACTTGTGAATTCTTTACAATTGCCTTAAAAATATATATAATTTTTGAGATTTCGGTTTGCAAATATTTATAACATATAAAATCTTAGATAAAGAACAACTATATCTACCCATATTTTCCTGACATCAATTTAAAATGATGCTTTCTTTCCCACCCACCCCATCATATATCTAAAAAATACTTTGCTGAAATATGTTGGAAACTTTAGAGATTTTTTATTTGAAATCAAGAAAATATGAACTTTAAGCAAAATTGCTACATTATACAAAAATGAGAAGTTTAAATTAATACCAGAAGGATATGGGTCAAGATAGTTGTATGAATATGTTAACTAGGCCAAGGAATGGCTGGTATATATGAATGCCTCCAAATCAAAACTGCTATCTTTTAAACACCATAGAGAACATTTTCATCTTTCATCAGAATGGCTGATGCTAACCTCCAGGAGAGCAACTCATTATGCCTTCTTGGTTTCATGTTTTGCAGTGAAAATGAATTAATTGCTAGGTCTGTTAGTAGGAAAATTGCTTCAGAGCCATACCAGACAATTCTTCTAAGCAGAATCCATCTTGCATATTTTAGGTCTGCCATTTATTTGTGCACTGAATATTTCTGCCATATTTGGTCTGAACTTCATCCATCTCAAGGTTCTCAACAGAATTCAAAGAAATGTCAGCAATCAGCCCTAAACTGTCATCTAGACAGATTCATTTTTCTACTGCCATGATGTGGCTTCCCGCCATCTTTTCTATAAATATTTTCATGGTAATTTTTGTAATTAGCTTTCTTACTTGGTACCTCAACCACATGAATTTAAGCGTATGAATGGAATGGCAACCAGGTTTTATCAATTTATAACTAAGTTTTATTTTAATAGTTTCTTTTCTTGCACTTCTTGCCCTTACAACTCTTCCTGTTTCTTGCTTCTGCATTACCTACAATCTTCAAAAATTTAAATGCAATGTCAATTACAGTCTTCCATCTTCCTGAATCCTGTTATTTTCTTGTTCTTTTTCCTCATTAGTCTTATTCTCTTTCACTCCCAGTAACCTTTCCCATCCTGCTAGCATTATTGCTTTGCTTGGGATGAAATAATTAAAAATGTGTTAAATGAATGTCAGTTCAACTGAGAAGATGCTAACAGGTCATTACACCGGAAGTTTATTTTGTATGAAGTGTTTTGTTTGTTTGTTTCAAGGTTTAATGACCTATCAATCCTTATGGGATCATTTAAGGTCGTAACCAATGATTTGGGGTAAGGTTATTTTTATTTTTACAACATTTTTCTTTTCGGGTATCAATATTAATTGGGATTTGTTTAAGAGCAGGGTCCCCAAGTCCTACCCTTGTTATTTAATCCATAACTGGAGGGAAGGGATGGATTAATACCTTTCCTAAGGGTACCAGTGCTTAAGTGAATGCAGGGTATTCAACTGGAATTCAAACTCGGCTCACTGATTTCTCTTTCCAAGCTGATATCCACTGCACTACAATGCACATCTGTCACTATACGCTTACAGCACCTGGTATTCCCAAGCGGTCACCCATCTAAGTTCTGATGTGCAGGGGGCTACATAAAAGAGTTAAAGTTTCAGGCAGGGGGAGAGTGAGACAAACCAGCTACAGCGGGTGAAAGAGAAATGGCAAGAGAAGGATGTGAACAGTTGTAAAGGTAGAGTGAGAAAGGAAAAGAACATACACGGGGTGATATAGAAAGAATTAGAGTGAATAAGAGATGGGAATTGACTTAAAATTTAAATTCTTGGAGATTGTAGCCATCAAGAAAACTATTATATGAAAGGGAGTTCCACAGACAGGAAGCGTGAGAAAAGAAGCTACTGGAATAGAATTGTTGCTTGCATTTGGTAGATTTAACTGTAAAAGGGTGCAACCTTGTTGCCAGTCTGGTTGCCCGAGTAAATTCTTGTGAAGTGGGCATCAGTGACCTAAGTTCAGAGCAGAAGCCTTGAAAATATTCATAGAAGAGACAGAGGGAAGCCACATTCCACCAGTGAGAAAATGGCTGGAGTCTAACTGCCAGGTCAGGACCAATCACATTACAGATTCTTCTTTGGAGCCTGTCAAGAACACTGAGACGAAGAGCAGGAGCACCCGACCAGATATGACAACAGTATTCTATGCACGGTTGGATGGTTAATGGTACATCTAACTCAAGATAGATGAAGTTCATCCATTTTAAGGATGGATCTGAATTCTGAATTTTCTTTCTAGACTCTACCAAGGGTAGAAAGCCTAGCTTGCTCTGTTCTTTCAGCCGTAGTTGGACAAAGATAGAGTCAGGTCTTTTTCAAGGACCTTAGTACTAAATGAACAAAAGAGTATTGACCAGGATTTAAACTCCTATTCCACTTTCCCTGTTGATAATATTTATATTATCTACATATCTACACTCCATATAAATATGCATGCATATATCTATTCATCTCTTGCTTTACCTTAATCTATCAACTCATTCACAAATGCACACATACTGATTGATAAGACGTCAAAAAAAAATCAATCAACCATTTTACAGGTTATTTAGAGCCAGAAAATATTTTTAGATTTTAAGAATTTTTTATGGGAGAGATTTGTGGTGCAGTGGATATCGGCTCGGAATGAGAAATTGGGGAGCCGAGTTCGAATTCTAGTTGAATTCATTGCATTCACTTACGCGCAAATACCCTTGGGAAAGGCATTAATCTGTCTCTTCCCTCCAGTTATGGGTTAAATAACAGGACAGATTGGGTTCTATAGCCTTGGCTGGCAACCAGTCTACAGCAGAAAGCAATGGCAACCTACTGCAGGATAACCTTCTGCCCAGTCAGTCATGTCTCTTTTGAGACATGATTGCCTAAGCATATTTCACGTATGGCACTTAACTGACTGAATGATTTACCAATACAAGTCCTACTAAGGAACCCATAACTTTTCTTAATGGTAACACATCACTCAATAAATCCCAGGCCTAACTAATAAAACAACTTTTAGGTAAAATTTGACTTTATTCATTAACAGTCTCCTTCTAGAGTGATACACTGATTCCAAGGCTTCTCTAACAATTCAATACCTTTTTTGTTGCACGATTTGTCTTTGGCTTCAAAATACACCTCAGTTTCTGATATCTCTTCTTCATTGCAGCCAAATCTCTTTCCCTGAAACATTCTTTTGAGGTCTTCAAATAGCCAGTAGTTGCTGGGGGCTAGATCTGGAGAATAGGGTGGATGTGGAAGGAATTTGAAGTGCAGTTCATGTAGTCCCGCAATCGTTGTGATCGATTTGTGACACTGTGCATTGTCTTGGTGAAAGATCACTTTTTCTTCTTCATTTGCAGCCATTTTCTCGCAATTTCTTCATTCAAATGCACCAATAATGCTATATAATATTTGCTATTGATGGTTTTTCCTTTCTCAAGGTAATCAATGAGAATCCCAAACTAAGATGAAAAATTTGCCTGCTGACATTTGCATCTTTGGTCACTTTAGATGGCTTTTCCCTGGTGCTGTTCAATCAGCTGACTGCCAATTTGACTCCAGAGTGAAGTGGTCAATCAAGATTTCATTCATTGTCACATATTTATGCAAAAACTCTGTTGTGTTGAAACAGTTGCAAACAATGCTCTGAATCGACATGTTGTTTCTGACCGACTGTGAGCAAACGTGGCACCCACTTTGAAAAAAGTTTTCTCATTGACAAATTTATGCAAAATGGTGAATACATTGCCTTCTGAGATGTTCAACTTTTCTGCTATCTCACGCAACTTCAATTTATGATCGGACAAAGAGTTTGTGGATTTTTTTTGGTGTTTTCTGGGAGAACTGCTGATTTTGGGTGACCTGTGCATTAAGCATCATTTGTGTTTGTATGACCGTGTTCAAAGTCAGCATACTACCTCAACTGTTGTTTTCGACAAAGCAGTGTCCAAATAACTTATGAAGCTATTGCTTTACATGAACAGTATTTTTCCTATTAAAAATCAATGCTTTATCAACACATGAAATTCAGATTTTTCTATTGTTTTAAAAATTTGCAATAATAGCTTCACTTAAGTAACTGTAATTTGTAAACTAATAATCCGATTGGGCCCAAATCTTGTCATGTGCCATTTGAAGGTTAGTACTTCATAAAAATCATATAGATGGCACCACTAATAAAACATCCATATGTCAGGCCCAGGACTTATTGAGTGATGTGTTATTTGCACATAAGTGAATATAATGAACCCGACTTAAATTAGAACTTGACACTACAATTTCCAATTCCAAGTCACTATCTATTATACTACCTGTACAATCAAGCTTACAGCACCTGATATTTTCAAGCATTTACCCACCAGGTAATGATCTGTATTTACATTGCTTAACTTAATCATTTGTATATATACACCCTCAGCATGTGAAGGGTAAATTGTTACTAATTTATATTATTAATTTTACACATACATGTTTTTGTTGACTGCATAATATATAGGGCCAGTGAAATGTGAAAATGCCATGCTATACTACTTGGTATTCATACTAATACAAACATTTCAGAGTGTTTAGGTATCAATCTGCAGAGAAAGCAGAGGACTCGGAAAGAGTTGGACGAGTCTATTTGTGATTATGAGGGTACAGCAGTTTGGAAAATTTGCTCTGATCATTTTGATAAGAAAAACCTTCAAAATTTGTTAGTGAGGGCCTCAGACTCAACACAGAGGCCTACATCAAGTGACTTGAAGAGGTAGTAAAGCCTTGGGTCAAGAAGGTGGCTGTGGGAAAACCCTATTTCTGACAACAGGGCTCTGCATATAAACAGGAGAACCCAGTCAAGGTTGTCAGACAATTTCTATGACTACATCATCCCTTACATCTGGCCATCTAACTCTCCAGATTACAACCCCTTTGATTATGAGAGGCACAAATGAGAGAAAAACCAACAAAACTTCTTCAAAGAGACAGTCCAGAAGAGTTCCAGGAGATTTCAAAGTCATCTGGAGGATGTGGTTGAAGCCAGAAATGTATCTGTTCAGATGTCAGCATTAGTTTCATTTTTGAATAGTTCAGACGACAATTTATCCATCGCACCCTGATATATGTCATCCGTTTCACTGCATCACAGCTCATCAGTATGGTTAGACATCCAACTGCTTTTAGCCAGGATTGAAACCTGACCGAATTGACATCAGTCGGCAATTCCACCTCTGAGCTATGAACGCTCAGTAGAAGAAGGCAAACTTTTACCATGATATGTCATATAAACATATGCCAGTAGCTAAGAGCATTCTAATTTATTACTGAATGAACGATATATATCTATAAGAGAGAGAGAGAGAGAGAGATAGCTAGGGTTTTCTTTTCATAATTAAATATGCCTCTCTAGAAGTCCTTTTACAAATGATAGAAAAATTCTTTTAAAGGATGAGTTTTGACATGATTACCATTAGAAGGAAAGAATGAAATAATTATAATTTCAAGGGTTTACTTATTTTAAATGGCAAAATGTGTTATCAATAATGGGTATGATATTATTTCCCTTTTAAATCAGCAAATATTATTTCACGTGTTGAAAATAGCAGGTTGTTTAAAAAGAATTTGTTATATATGCATACACAGAGCTTATGCATATCATATATACATATCTATATATACATACAGACACATGCAACGACATATGATGACAAGTTTTTTTTTGTTTTTTTTTTTTTAATATGTTTAATTCTGTTAAAGCTGGATTGCTTGGGTGTATAATTAGCACAGTAATTTTGCCTAGTATTGGATAGGAGTGTTCTTTTATTTTCCAAACACGGTCAGCACATTGTGACTGTATTCATAGTTGATGTTATTGGGTGTTGGCTTTTTTCTTTATTAAAGAAATAAAAAACATTCCCAAAAATGTAGATAAATGCATAAAAATTCTACACATTCAGTTAAAAATAAAAAATATACTTGATAATGGCTAAAAATGCTCTGATATACAGAACATTTAGACAATTTTTACACATACAACAATTTGGTTATGTGTGCACGTATATATATATATATATATATATATATATATAAAGACACACACACACACACACAGCTATATCTGCATCCACAAAGTATGCTTCAACTACACAGATGTTTAGTATATTGGGCAATAGGTAGAAGTGGAGAGCCTCTCTATTCTTTTTCTTTACATCCTCATTTCTTGCAATACAAATGTTCTGATCACAGAAGTAATTCACTCAGAGGCAAAATCCAAACACCCATCATTCTAATCACAGAGTTTCTGGGTAGGATAAAAAAAATATCAGAAATCAACCCTTTTTCTCTTTTGGACAAAACTCATGTCCCAGGTTAAGGAAATCAACATTAAAAAAAAAATTAAAAAATGCAGAAAAATTCATAAAAAAAAAAAAAAGAGGAATTGAGGTACGTGCACACACACGAAACAGAATTAGATTGCAAAAAGAAAAAAAGAGGTGAAAAGTCAAATAAAATGATTTAGACCCACACATATATATGATAAAAATACAAAGCCAAAGGACAGAAAAGGTATTTTAAAGTCTTCATTTTTTTTCTTTACTTAAAACATCCAAGTCTTTTTCTTTTTGTAGTTAGCATTAAAAATAAAAAAATATTTTTTTTTCTTTTTTGTTGGTAAAGGTGTGAGGAAATGCAATTTACCATCTATTCATAGTCTCAGCATTCCAGGCCAGATCTCTGGTTTCTGATTAAACCTCAATCTTGCATCCTTTTATAATGAATGTTGAGTGAAATTTGGAGAAATGGGGAAGGGTGCTTCAAGAGATGAAAATCAGAGAGAATGAAGCCAAGAGGAATAAAGTCAGAGAAAAAAAGAGACACTGACATGCAGAGTGAGGGGATTAAAAACCTGCAAGGGCCAATCCACCCCATCCTATAAAATAACTTTAAAAAAGTAAGAGTACAGACAAGATTCTAGTTTATCCAATACCAAAAGTGTACTACCCAACCAGATCAAACCAGACCCCAGTTAGAACCACCCTGTAATGGGCTCCTACGCAGTCCCCTAAGATATAGACTCTTCCTCGGACCTGTTCTTTAATCAGCTATAACCCAACATTTGTATTTATTTTATATCATTTTGTTGCTGTTCTTCATTTTATTTCTTCCTCAATAGTTTCCCTTATTTCACACCCAGAGGTGAAAAAAGCCTGCTTATTGAAACAATGTCAATTTGCTTAGTTTTGATGTGTCAACTCTTCACTGCCTAATGGGGGAAAAATTCAACCAATAAAATCAGTAGAAAGAATCAGACAAACATGCAAATACTTGTTATTCATAATAATAATGATAATAATAATAATAATAATAATAAAAAGGAAAAGAAAAAACAAAGACAAAATTTAACATCTTTCTTTTCTCTTTTCCTCCTTTATTCCTTCTGTATCAACTTGAAGCTTTCTATCTCTTGCTTGCAAGAATTTCATTTTCTCATTATTTCAATATCAAAAGAATTTGGTAAGATACAAGAAATGGATGATTGTATTTGAAAGAGATACCTAGGTTTTTTTTTTTAAGTATGAAAAATTGAAGTAGATGTAAATCTTTCAGGTTTTATTCTAAGTTCTCTTATTCTGTGTTTTCAAGTTAACACAATACTAATAAATCAATTTCTCAAAATCTGAAAAAACATAAAAGATTAATTTTTGCTACAGGTAAAATATACCTTTTTCTTCTTTTGAATAAAAGATCATTTTACACAGAATGAGAGGAAAGATAAGACATTACAGATTTTCTAAGTGGAAAGTAGAAAACTTTTAAGCTAATCAAATTATCAAAAATGTATTTATACCATTTTAAGCAAAAAAGTTTTGCACCATATATAATTTGATGAGCATTTCAATGCTTTGTGAAACCCTATATATAAGCACATCAACTGCTTGGAGTGATTATAATTAAAATTCAATATTTTTAGAACCCTGTAATTAATATCACAGTTTCATTTTTGTAGTACCATTTTTTATAATGAATATTAATAGATATTTTTAAAAATTACAGGATTTTAGATTTTCATTTTATTTTTTCTTTTTGAAAATAACTGCATCCTTACAATTCTTCTATATGTTGAATATCTTCAAGACATCGGCAATCATGAGTCTTCAAAACTTTCTATACCTCGTGGACCTTACCAGTTTTTCTTCCTTTGCTAAGTCTTCTGACCCCCATTACACTACCCATTCACACATGCTTGTCAGAAAAGTGGCATGATGCCATCCCTATCTCTCTTGTCCTCAGTAAACCCTATGACTTAAGTTTACTAAGCCCTCCTTCCTCATTGTGTCTGAAGAATGTCAACTCTCTCCCTGATTCTAAGTATCTTGTCAATGCTGAAATTGTCTAAGGTTCAAAGCATTTGTTATGATCCCTGCTGTTTTGTTCCTATAGATCTTCTCTAATGCTGATCTTCAGGTTTTAATATTTCTGGACCTTTCATATTTTGAAACATTTTAGGTTTCTCTCTCACATTATGAAAAAAAATTCACTGACGTACTCATTCTACCTTTGGAGTATGTTTTGTTTTTTTCTATTAGTGATTCTCCTTTTGATTTTATAGAGCCTGCTGATTGGTTCATCTTTCATCCAGTTAAATCTTTTATTCTGTTGTGCATGGTTGCTGTGCTTATATATATTTTTTTTTTAAATCATTTCACCCCAAGCAAGGCATTCCACTGCCACTATTGTGCAGGGGGTTACATAGGGGAAGGTGAAGAGAAAGAGTGGTTAGATATAGGAAATGTAAGAAGGAGGGCAATAGATGGGTAAAGATACCAAGGATGAGGGTTGGGTAGATGGGAAGAGTGTTTGAGAGAATGGATGCAAGTTAGTGTGTTAGGAGGTGTCTATTGACCTTACATTTAAACTCTTGGAGATTGTAGCTGTCGGGGAAGCAGTCATGTGGAAGGGAACTCCACAGGCGAGAAAAGAAGCTGTTGGAGTAGAAATTGCGGTTACATTTTATCGGTTTCACTGTAAAAGGGTGAGACCTATATTGCTTATCCTTTCTATTTTCATGCACTTTTCATTGAGCCAGGCCTCTTTAGCCTGCTTACATTTCTTTTGAATTTTTTTTTTTTAATCATATCACCTCAAGTAAGGCGATAACACCACTGATGTGCAGGGGGCTACGTAAGAGTGAAAAGATTGGAAAAGAGAAAACTGGAAACCACATCCTAAACAGGGAACAAGGGATGAGCCTCTTCACCTGTTCAATAGACGTGGGTGGAGTGTGAACCGGGTGATAGTTTAGTCTATCTACTCCAATTGGGGAAAAAAAAAGGGAAAAGGAGCGAAAAGATTGGAAAAGAGAAAGCCGGAAACCACATCCTAAGCAGGGAACAAGGGATGAGCCTCTTCACCTGATCAATAGACAAGGGTGGAGTGTGCAGTACCGTTTTACATTCCTTGGCATTGTTTACTGTCACTTGTTCAGCATTTCTATAATTTCTCCTGCCATCCACTAATTTCTTTCTGATCTTATTTTCCTTGGGATGATCTTATTTGCTGACAACACTAGTGCTTCTCTAAGCATGTTCAACTTCGATTTGGTAGTCTCATTCTGGTTATATTCATTTATAACTGTTTTTGTATGTCTTTTTGCAACTTGGGTATTTCAGGAGTTTCTTATTGCAGATTAGACACTGTCCTGTTCAAATTTAGTTTCCAATTTTTGTTCTGATGTAGCACATGACTGGAAGATGCTTGCTTCTGCAGTTGGCACTTGGGTATGTTTTACAGAGTACAACTGTTTTTTCTGAGTCTTTTATTGATATTTACATAACCTGGTTCGTTGCATCTTTCCTGGGTTTCTCCATGTTTACTGGCATCTTGGGTGATCCTGGAACTAGGTGTCAGTAATTATGTGATCGGTTGCTGAGCACCAATGGACCCGTCTTTCACTGTACTCAATTCAGGATCCCAGTTCAAATTTCCTATTTTGCTTTGTCATTCTTTTCCAATCTTGACATTCAGGTCTCCCATATAGACAGTGATTTATTAACATTTCTTGATTAGAGCCTTGGCATTGTACAGACAGTTTTAAAAGTTATCAATTCCGCACTATATGTCAGGTTTTTTTCCACCTGTATATGCCACTTACAAAATCCCCATTTCTTGCCCATCTAGTTTCCCATGCGCCTATTCATCTCTTGCTGGAGATTTTCGTAAAGGCAACATTGGCATAGCATCAATGTGTTCTATGTCCCAATTATTATTTTTTGCTTGTTGTGTAATCACTGAATAACAATCTGGTGATTCCTGTTACTCATAGCGCCTTACTTGACAAAGAGTCATTCCCAAGAAACAAACCTCATTATGCAATTATTCTTCATGTTCATGATATTTTTTTTTTATGATAGTCATGCGAGGAGTGTCACCCATATCTTTCTTTACCAGGTGAGGAGTTATCCTCAGTGAACTTTACTCCTTCAAAGTTATCTGAGATTTATATTGCTTATCGCCATGATGAGTCCTGAGATACGTAGTGGAGTAGGTCCTGATACCTTCTCTGCAGTATTTTCATTGAGACCCTAACTCTTGTTAACTCATCGAGAGTTATTCGACCATTTAATAAGTCTAATTTTTTCATCCTACAGGGTTGTTAACCACACTTTGCACCAGATTGAATAGAGGAGCCAGTTTAGTCACCTGCCATTCAATAAATTTCCATTTTGGAAAGAAGCTAAAGAAGAATTAATGGCACTTCTTTGAGAGTAAGAAGAGTGGTGGAATTTTCAAAGATTTAACAGTAGATTACATGAGTGAAGAATACATAATATATAAGATTGTTAACTCGTAAGAAAGAAAAAAGTGAACTACTATATTACTAGCATTTTTTTTTTTTTTTTTTACTTACAAGAAAAATTTGATAAGTTAAATTTCAAGACAAAAGATATGAACAAAGCAATGCTAGATTAGTAAAATAAATTCTAGAACAAATAGCACAAATTACTCTAAAACAGAGAATTCAGCACATCTCACCCATGAGAAAGTAAACAAGTACTTATAAGAGGAAAACTCAGAAACTTTTTAGTTCTTCAATTATAAGGAGTTTGTTTTCTTGCTTTTGCTGAAAACTATACATATAGTCATCCGCAGACAGATCTGTTTTGCTGTATCACAGCTCATCAGTACGGTTAGACATCCGATTACTTTGTACCCAGGATTAAAACCCGACCAAATTGACGTCAGTCAGTGATTTTACCTCTGAGCTTTGGGTGCTCGGTGGAAGGAGGCATTTACATTAGGATAAAAACAGCAGACTATTTCATGAATCAGGAGAAATGTGTGTTCAAAAGCACTATTTGGATATCTATATATCTCTATATCTATATTTCTATACATTAAAACGTAAATATAATCTAAATGAAAACTGTGATTCTAAGTGTAAGATTAACTTTAAGCACATGTATTTAAGTAAGATTAGTTAAGGAACAGCCAGTACATTATTAACTATTAAGATTTTAATGTTGTAAAAGTTGCTATATCTTCTATCACAGTAAAATCAAGCAGAAAATTCAATTCTTCTTATAATATAGCAACTCCATTCCATAAAACCTACTTGTTACTGAAACTACTGCAGCATCACTTAGTTTGGTTTGGTTTGGCTAGGGAACTATACCACATGGGTTCATTAGGACATCCAGAAGAAGGTGCTTCTGTTGTAGGTGATATGTGCAACTTAAATTTGCACATGACAAATTTGACAGTGTCAAAATGACTACCTCAAAAGGCTGCTCCAAATCAGTTGATACAAATTAATGTATTAAAAAATTATTTATGCTGAATCATTCAACAAGTGCTACTGCATCAGGTAACCAAATACTGTCACATGGTCAGGTCATCAGCACTTAAACCAGCTCTCCCACCAAGCTTTTCTGGGAAGAAGGATGCCTAGAAACCCAACAGAATTAAAAATATGATCTGTCAAAGAGCAAATGACTCTTGTAGAGTAAATAGCGTTCCAGCACAATTGGTTAAACTGCAATTAATTTATAATGTAAGTGTCATGATAACATGACATTGCAAGACAGAGCTTCCAGCACTGAAGACAATAACCAAGGTGGAAAGTTACCCTGATGGAACCAATGGTCACATGTCCATAATCAAAGTGAGCATTCAAGTTGGACATCAGCTGTGGTTTCACCTGAAAAGGGATGGGTTTTGTAAGATCTACTTGCCCAAGACTGGCTACACAAGAATAAATACTTCTCTGACTTTAAACTTAGACATGCAGCGAGGCGTGTATTGTGGTATAATGGATATCGGCTTTGAAATGAGAAGTCAGAGAGCTGATTTCGAATTCCAGTATAATTCATTTCATTCACTTACACACAAATACCCTTGGGAAAAGTAATAATCCATCTCTTTCTCCAGCCATGAGGTGAATAACAGGACAGATTAGATTTTATAGTCTTCGTTAGCAACCAGTCTACCGCAGAAAAAATCTTCTGCCTGGTCAGTCATGTCTCAAAAAAGACATGATCACTCAAGTGTGTATTGTGTATGGCAATTAACTGACTGACTGATGCAGAGAGAATTGGTCAGGTGCTCAGCTGTACAGCAACCCTATGACCACAACCTGTTATTGGACTGATGATCAAGCCTAAGACTAAAAATGGGTCTTGCTTCAACGGTTACAATTACACCTTGACTATTATTGATGGAATTGATTTAGAAAAGAATTTGTAGATTGCTTTCTTAGATGATGTACCCTTTGAAGGCTAATAGTCATTCTTCAGTTACGGACATGAACATCCTGCTATTTCATACATACACAACACAGTCTCATCTATATGTCATATATACTTGTGCATAAGTCAACTTCGTATATAGTGCGACCTCTGAATTTTTTTTTCCATTAATTTTAACCCTTGCCCCTAAAAACAAATTTCCCCATGTACAGAGTGCAATTGGTCACCAAAAATGCATAATTTTGCCCTTTTCAAAAAAAATTATCATAAAATCTGTACTATACTCAAGTATAGGATTTCTTTGATTAGTACAACTAATATGTAAATTGGCAACTATAAAAAATCAATTTTCAATTACTATGGTTAAACTAAATGTTTTACTGAACTAATTGAGTATTATGCATGCACTGATGGAAGTTTACTATAAAAATTTTAGCAAACTAATTGAAAACATATTGATCAAATGCACATTAATCAAGGGATGCCTGTATATACATTCAGTTAAGTGCCATACGTGATAGACACTTGGGCGATCATGTCTTGAAAGAGACATGATTGACTGGACAGAAGATTATCCTGAAGTAGGTTGCTATTGCTTTCTGTGGTAGACTGGTTAACAGCCAAGGCTATAGAACCGAATCTGTCCTGTTATTTAACTCATAACTGGAGGGAAGAGACGAATTAATACCTTTCCCAAGAGTATTTGCACATAAGTGAATGCAAGGAATTCAACTGAAATTTGAACTCGGCTCCCCGATTTTTTGTTCCAACCTGATATCCACTGCACCACAACAAACATTGAGGTGTTTGAAATTAGAAGGTACTTTCTGCCAAAAAATAAAAAAAAACAGAAAATTGTTTTTTAAAGTTTGTTAACTTTTGTTCTATTTAAGATAAACCATTTAATTTCTTTTTTTAAGAAAGCTAAAAGCATCTATTGTAACAAACACTTACACTTAACCGATTTTCACATATTTGGCAGAAAGTACCTTTTTGTACTGAAGGCCTCAATTGCTTCTTAGCATGCATGCTCTAGTCTTGTCTTGTCTTACTACATTCCTGCACAGTGGGGAAATATGAGTAAAAATAGAATTTTCTTTCATTTTGTTGATTCATATTTAAGAAAAAAAAATGCTGAATAAGAATATGAATAATCAACAAAAAAGAAAAAAAAATAAAGTTTTTAGTGGTTGGAAAAGATAGACAAACATTTGCTGAGTTGCCATATAATTATCTGAAATGTCAGATACAGAGATGACATAGAAACTAACCTCCTTAGAGAATTATGTTCCTGAGCAAGACACCATGAATATCTTTACCTATATTCTTTTTCAAATTCTAAATGAGAACAAAGAAAAAATAGCCAAATAATAATCTTGGCTATCAATGGCTTTTACTATTACATTAATGTCATCTTTCATCCTCAAAATCAAATATTTTTCTCTTCCATTAAATTCCAATGATCTGTGAGTTTTAATAAGAGAAACAGGGTAAAGTATATGTTTTTCTAAAATGAGAATTTTATTTTACTAAAGAATTAGCCTGTTTTTTTGTATTGTGGTAATTTTTTATCTTTTTTTTTTTTGGTTTAAATCAGGATCACTTCATGAAAGGAAGTAAAACCATTAAGACACAAGAAGTTACAGGGTGTGGAAGATTTAAGAATAGAAACATTAATAATGAGTGTGAAGAGAAGAGTAAGCAGGAGGACATTAGATTGTGATTGACATTGCATTCAAATTTTTGCAGATTAAAGTCAGCTGAAAAATATGGATCTGGAAGGGAGTTCTATAGGTGAGAAAAGAAACAGCATAAAACTTAAAGTTACATCTAGCCAGCTTAACTGCAAATTTAGGAGATATTGATACCAGTCCAGTACAGTGCTTAAATTTAAAAAGTTTAGTTACCATAGCAAAGATTTCGAATAATCTTTTCTCTAATTTTCTATAATTGCCACGATGGTTAAGACAATAGTAACCAAGTCAATATGTGATGTAATGAATGCATACACCTTGGTTCCCCCTCACATTAAGATGATTGGCTGGTGTCAGCCATAAATACAGACTAAGGCAAGGACACCTAGATCTATGTCTATTGGCTATTGTATAAGCCTACGTCTCAGCATACTGAATATGATGAGTACCATCCATGATGGCTACTTGCTAGATTGTCCTACCCGGTTATATTTGCCAAAACCGCTTAGCTACTTCAAATAATATATCCCTTTCCAGGACATATCACTATGAAATACTATTACTGATTTTAATTGTATCAATGGCCCACTACACATTTCAGAGCAAAAATGTCTGTTTATTCATGCCCAGCAATTTGTGTCTACTATTTTGTGTTAAATCTCAGAAATTTCAATCACTCATTGAGCTTTACAAACAACTTATATTCATTACATAAAAATAAAACTGTTAAGATAAATTGTTATATTTTAAGTCTATCTACTTTCAATTTCTACGTTTATATTTCTCAGTGAAACAAACCTATGAACTCATTTCTTTAACAGAGAACCCACATGTCAAATGTTTAATAACTATTGACTTCATATTTTAGCAGCAGCAATAAATACCAGCCCGTTGCTAATGCTCTCTGGATTCAACGGAGAAAGTATAGAGTGCATTTCTTGACAAACACCTGTGTTTAAAAGTCAGGTAGACTAAAAAGAAAGCATTCTATTGCTGAAAAAGATTGATTCTTGACAGTCTGCACATTAGGTGTTTAAAAGGCTACAGCAATATTTAAAAAGATAGTATTAAGACAAAAAAAAATTGGCAAAACAATTGTAAAATTACTGCCAAGAAAAAGGTAGATGATGAACATAATATGCCAAGACACAATAATTGTTTATTGTTTAGGTTGACCTGAATCAAATTCCATAGTAATAAATGTGACTTATTTGAAATAGAATAGACACCATAACCCAACCTTCTGCATTTCCAAGTTGATCAGATAAAAAATTTTTTTCTTTCTGCTTGTATGCACATATAGGCAAAAAAAGAAAAACAAAGAAACTTAGATACCACCATATCATTTTTTATGGAATTTTGAATATAGTTTAACAGAAGTTGAAAGTAACTCCCCCAGAGTTACTCTTTCCACCTTTACCTATGTCTTTGGAAATAAGAGGACGAGATGTCATTTCACCTTTTGTATTTATTTTGGTAAATTTGATCTGGAATCATGCAGTTTAAACATCTGGATAAGCTTGCCATAAATTCCAAGCCTCAAACTGGGACAGTTTTTAATTTTTATTACAAGTTTAGTTCTCTTGTATAATGAAGTGTTTACATAACCTAACACCCCTTAAGTAATAGTGACACAAAACAAATGAACATTAATAGTTTATATCTTGAGTATGACATTGTAAGCTTAACAGACCATTGAGACCAGGACGCATGGTAGATATAAATTTAGAAAAACAAGTTTTGTTTTGTGTCTACAGCTTTTATAATATTAAAGATTTATATAACAAAAGTGATGGAAACAAAAGGACCTAAACGAAATTGGCTAGATTACATAGAAAAGAAAAAAAAAATGAGATTCCTAGCATCCCTCATTTATGCGTATGTGTAGTCAAACCAATGTAACAAATTTAGTCCAATGAACCTCTAAAGAACAAAATTCATCACAAACTTTTTCCACTTTGTCATACATTTTCTCCCCCCAAAATATTAAGATAAAAATGAAATGATTCTAGTTGCAAATAATATTTAAGTCATTTGATATACAATGGTAATGGCAAATATAAGTTTTCATAGATGAAACATTTGGCACCCATTGACCAAATAGTGTTACTGTCAGTTGAAATTTACAAAATCCTTTTATTAAACAGTTTTTCAGGAAATTAAACTTATCAAGTTCAATAAATATTATTGTTCTTTCTAGTATTGATAGGTGTTTCCTTCTTAAACTGTTGCTTTTGTAGAGGGATTTATTTTCCATGAAGAAAATGGAAATGTTTTTCTTATCAATAAGGTTTGTCAAGTGTCATTTTTTTTTTTTTTTTTTTTTTAATCATATCACCCCAAGCAAGGCGAAAACGCCACTGATGCGCAGGGGGCTACATAAGAGTGAAAAGATTGGAAAAGAGAAAAACCAAAAACCACATCCTAAACAGGAAACAAGGGATGAGCCTCTTCACCTGTTCAATAGACGTGGGTGGAGTGTGAACCGGGTGATAGTTTAGTCTATCTACTCCAATTGTCTATCTACTTTGTGTGAAATAAGCACTTTCTTTGAACTATACACATACACACACACACACGTGTGTGTGTAAAATTTCATCTTTAAAAGGATAAGCTTTTACTTGTCATGTATGTGTGAGTGCGTATAGATCGGTATAAATAAGTTCATCAAAGCAAAGAGTTAATTTGTTACTATGTTTGCCTTCCAACTCACTTATCTGACGGATCAAAGAATAAGGTTGGTAAAGTTTTACTACACCTCCTGCCTTACCTACTGCCTCCCTACAGTTTACAGTATTTAGGAACCAAGTTTTACGAAGTTGGCTCGATTTAATAATTTTTTTTTAAAGTGGTGGTGGAACAAGAAATTTTGTCTTTTTGTTTTATCTTTTCATTTTCCTATTACACATGGTGATGAGGTGGGGGCAGTTTTTTATTTCAGAAAGCCAAATTTTACAAAGACTTTTTAAAAAATGTTATTTAATAATTTTGATAAAGTAACCAAATGATAATATAGCTTTTGTCTTTAGATAACTTCATAGGGCTAGTTTTCTGTAGGTTTTGCCACTTGCACTTTAATTCATATTTAGGATTGTAGAATTCTTTGCAAGGGTTATCCTGGAAACTCATCAAATTAGATTAAGGAAAGAAGTATGTGATACAAAACTGGAGCAACTTATCCAGCAAGCCGATTTTCAGCTTGTAAAATGTTGCATTTTTCTTTTAGTTTCTTGTGTTAATTACATTTATATATTGCTACACTTTCTCACTAACTATAATAACTATTCTTGGTCAGTGTGGAATGTTGCCTGGAAATCTATTCACATTGTTGCTGTAAAATTTGAAGCAAAGAAGAAAAAAAATAGATGTTATTTGAAATGTCAGAAAATGTGGGTTGCAGGCTAGATTTTGTTTTGACATGTCAAAGAAGTCACTGCCTGAAAAATATTAAAATGCACCTGGGAATGCCAGGTATCAATGGAGTTCGACTATTTAAGTGAAGTCAGTCAGAAGTTCAGCAGTTTGTGGTCAGCAGTTGAGATCAGAACACAGGGAGGCGGGAAGCTGTCTGGCTGTTGCCCGCAATGCATGTGTGCTAATTCTTCGATCTGACCCACCTACTCCACTTTATGTCAAGTCTCCAAAAAACAAATAAAAATATTGTGTGTGTGTATATATATATACATATATATATAATCTGTGTTGCTGTCTGTCAATTTTATCAGTGCACAGATCTTCATTTTGATTGCAGATTATGTCGTCATTTTTGCTTGGAAAAAGATAAATTTTGAGGTAGCAAGTTTAATCCCCGTTGATTTTACCAGTTAAGAAGACAGTTGATTTGGTTACAGTTTATTCTTGTCGAAGCAGCATATACAAGAGAAGAGAGTGGTATACAACAATATTACCATGAAACAAAACCAGAAATTTATACTGAAAACAGAAAAAAAGACAGAATTCCCTAAAACCTGAAATGAAATTAAGAAAATTCTGAAGTGGCAAATTGGTCCCTCTATTCATGTTAGTGAGCAAAGTTAACACCTTGATTATATTAACATTATATTAACATTTTTTTTTATGTGGTGATTCCCCCCTGCCATACGCCATTTTTGTTGCTTTTGTAAAAGTGAAAATAATGTGGCCCCAGTTATTTGGTGTAGCACAAGTCCATAGCATGGTATAAAGGATTGACTGAAGACATAAAGGATTCATTTGTTTAGAGCTATTTCAAAACATTGAACTGAGAAAATGAACATTTCTGAAGGAGCTGATTGCCACTGATGACATCTATATTTGCGGATTTATCTGACAAGACTATTTAAGAACATTACTTGTTTTATATCTTTAAAATTTTTTTCATCAAAATTTCACCTGACCAATGACACCCTGGCCATTGGGTTATTCAGTGGTATCAAGCAGGGTTCAGGAAAGTGTTGAGCCGTCATATTGGTGAGTAGAGAGTCTCAAAGTGGCTATTGTACAGTGTATTCAACCTAGAAGCAATATTTTTTCAGATGGCTGAGCTGCTTATACTAGAATTGAGAAAATCAATCATGGAATATACTCTCATGATATTGTTATTCACCAGCAGAATTTTGGAGATTCTGTAGTACAAAAAGAGTTTTATGTTTTCAGCATTTGCTGCACAGCCCACCATTACTTGCAATAATGTCTAATTGTAATAAATGTGTATACCTTTGTCTTACTGATTTTATGCCATTCAAGAAACAACAGTTTATTTCATGCTGCTTAAGTGGAAGATCATCTTAATTCTACATTTTTAATTTTTATAATGGAGTAGCAGTATAGCCCGGCGTTGCTCGGGTGTAATGAAAGCTTTAAAACTAATCTATGGTCCTGGAGCTCAGACTCTTTGGACGTTGACACGAAAGACTAAAAAGCAATAGTTGTTTCCAGTTAAAGCAAAGCCATAGACTGAAAGAAAAATGAATGGATGTAAGTCAAATTTTGATTTCCTGGTATCGTTATCAAATAAGTTTTTTCATCGTAAACTGAATTTTGAAGGCTAAATAAGTCCTCTGAGTAAATGGTATCATGGCTGAGACTAAGAACTATAATTATACCTACTTATAGCCAAATCCGAAGCAAAAACTAAAATAAAAGGGCTGAAAAGAATACAGACATACAGGCAGATAAACAGGCGCACACACACACACAAACATCTTGCCTTATATATATATATATATATATATATATATATATAAAAAATCAATTTTTTGCTCTATTGTAAGAACTGTAACCTTGAAACTTCGGAATATTGTTTCTTATGTCTTTGTTTATGAGTGTATCAAATTTGATTAAAATCGGACCACTCCTTCTATAAACTGATTTTTTCGATTTTCAATATTTATCGGGGGTACCTTGACACAAAACCTAGCTAAGAACACTCGCAGATGCTTATAGTACAACTGTGTAAATTTTCAAGAAAATCGGTTCAGCCATTTTGGAGTCTATAGGTAACAGACACACACACAAAGTTCCATTTATAAATAAGCTTAGATTTAGGGTATGTATCATCACTACACTCATTCCAGATCATAGTTTCCATTTTGGAAAAATTTATCAGATGTCCTACTTCTCGGAAGTTAGAACTTTGCAAGAATTAAAGATTCTATCAGTCAGTTAAGTACCTTATGTGATACACATTTGAGTGATCATGTCTCTTTTGATCCATGACTGACTAAGCAGAAGATTTTCCTGCAATAAATTGACATTTCTTATTGTGGTAGACTTGTGGCCAACCAAGGCTAATGAACCCAGTTTTGTCCTGCTATTCAGCCCATAGCTGAAAAGAGAAGTAATGGATTAATACCTTTCCAAAGGTATCTGTGCATAAGTGAATGCAACGAATACAACTGGAATTTGAACTTTGCTCTCCGATTTCTTATTCCAAGCCGAAATCCATTACACTACAATGCACATCCTTAAAGATTAGTTTGCTAAAAACATATCAGTCTTTTCTTTCCTACTGAATATAAAATTAAGAAATTGTAAATGACCAACTGAAATTAAACTGGAAACAAAAGAATTGTTTTCTTATTAGCTACTAAACAAAGGTGTATTCATATATTAAGGTTAATTCTAACAAAAATTTTCAGTTCTCTGTCTAAGGCAAACAGATACAACACTATCATCTGAACAAAATCTGAATTTGAACCTACATTTGTAATAGGTTTGAATAGAATTTTAGTCATTTTTGTATTCCTTTCTCTATTAGGTATGTTGAATGAATAGGGATCTGATAGAAGAAATTCTTCTAATAAAGTTAATAGCTCCATAAGCAATTTTAAAATGGTTTATGGCAGAATGACACCCAGTCTAGGGGAACAAGTCTGAAGTCAAAATTATGGCAAAGGAAACTAAAAAAAAAAATACTCCATTATCTGTTCCAAAAAGTCATGGCAAGTCACAGATAATGAAGAAAAGGAATCTGTGGAGAACTATGATCACATAACATCTTGAAGGGATATGGTATAAAAAAGAAGGAAGAAAATGGTAGGTTACGTTCTAAGTTATATATATAGTAGAGATAAAGCCTGATTAATAACTGGTACCTTATCTGTTAGCAGCACAAGATATACTGTGTTAATAGACTTAGAAGGGAAACTGCAAAATCTCCTATACAAAGGAGAAAAAAAAGGGGCTAACAATTAACTGTAAGAAACACAAGATGCATAGCTATTAGCAAGAAAAGTCTAAACTATGAGTTGGAGAAATCAGAATCAAGCAGAAACAGAAGTTTAACTATCTGGATAATGTAACAGACAACAAAACATGTGACAGAGATTCAAAGATGCATTGGAATAGTGAAAGATGCTTTCCAGAAGTTAAGCAAAGTATTAAGAGACAAGAAAATTTCATTAGAAACAAAGAAAGTGTTGAACTGTTATGTTATACCTATCCTTCAATAAGGCTGTGAATGCTGGAAAATTTCCTCACAGAAGATAAGACTTGAAGTGGATTTTGGTTCTATAGAAGGGTGCTAAAAATATGAATGAAGTATGTGAGCAACAAGGAAGTTTTGAGGAAAACAGGAACAAAATGGTACTTACAATTAGAAAGAGTTAAAATTTCTGTGACATATGAGGAAGGAGGACTTGGAGAATTTAAAGCAAGCAGAACATACTGAAGGCAAGAGAGGCAGAGAGAAACAGTGAATAACAAGTTTATGTAAATGGTTGGCAGAGGAGAGACCGAGAGAAATGGCAAATGAAAAATATTGCTTAGAGTTTCAAAGAAGAAACTGTGGAGAACCATGTTCCCTACATCTTTAAGGGACATGGCATATACAAAGAAGACCTTTGCTTGTTATATAATACTGTATCTAGTTATGGCAAGAATATGCAGCTGATTGTAATTCAATAAAAAAGAAAAAAGAAATTTTAAATAAATAAGCAAATCAGTGAATGATTCCACAGGAAATAGATTATCATCAGAGACCTCGGCAATTGTATCTTCAGATGTCAGAGTATTTCCATTACGGACTAGTCATCTATTGTCAATGATTAAAGCCTGCGGAAACAATTTTAAGCTTTTTTCTTTGTTCATTTCTTTTAATCTTACAAGATTTTAAAAATTCCTTTCGGAATTTTCCACAGCAGGGATGCTGTGCAACACAAATAAAGACATCATGGTTAAAGATGGAGAACTTTTAAAAAAAAACTGTTGATTATTCAAATAGCCTCAAAAGAAAGAGAAAAATGTTTGTGAAGAAGAGAATAACCTATTTATTCTCCTGCTAATTGAAAACCTTGAATTCAGAAGCCTAATAATAAAGATAAAACCATTACTTTCAAAACAGTAGTTTTAATAGAAGCAACAACAGTGGAGTGGGGGCATTGTAGCTTAAGGATTAATAATAATAATAATAATGACAATAATCTAAGTGTCTTTGTAAATCTTAAGATGGATGTTGATTTTTATTTGTTTAATTAAACAACTTGTGGAGCTCAAGAACACTAGCTGGGGAGGGAGAAGAATTTTATTTTAATGAAGGATAAAAAAAAAAAAAGAAAGAAATATAGTCATAAGAAGTTAAAAGAAAAAGTAGAAATGAAGACAAATAGAAGAGAAAGAAAAAAAACAGTTGGAACATGTTAGAAACAATTGTGTAACAAAATTAAATGACCGACAGAAATATTTATGAAAGAATTTGAAAGAAATGAAAAAAAAAGTTCAAGTAAAGAGAATGGTAAAGATGAAAAAAAGTGAACAGAATGCTAAAAAAATAAAAAGCAGATACAAAAAAGGTAAAAGGAAAGTTCTTTCTAAAAATGAGAAAAGATTTCATTTTTTCCAGAAAAAAAAGAGGTAAATGAAGAAAAAAAAAACAACAGAATAGTAAGCAAAATAAAAAATAAAAACGAGGGAAACGAAAAGAAAAGTGCAAGATGCTAAGAACAGAAAACAAACAAAAAAAAAATACAAAAGTTAAAATAAGAATCTTATAAAAAAATGTTAAAGAGAGAAGCAAATAAATAGAAGAAAAAAAGAAAAAAATGAAAATAGAAGAAAAAATAAACGGACAACATATAAACCAATAAAATAGGCAACAGAGTGAAAGCAAACAAAAAATCCAATAACTTGAAAAACTGTTTTTGATTCTTTTCAATAATTAGAAATACTGAGCACCAGTGGCAGAAAGAGAAGCAATATCGGCAGAAATACAGGGAGAAAATAAGGGCAAAATACGAACATAGAGAAATTAGTAGGTGTTTATTTGCTCATCTTGGGCAGCAGCCACAACAAATGAAATCTAATGTAAATGACAAGTTATTTTCAATAAAAAACTCCTGACCTGTTTTTATTCAAATCTGAAATAAAAGAACAACACTAATGGCAAATCGGCTGGCATAGAGAAATGCACAATTCTTTTAGACAGACAGCACCGATTTAGTCTTAGTCTTCTTTCCAAACCGAGCTGTAAAAAAAAATCATCATGAAACATAATTGAAAGCTCCATGGTCAGATCAAACGATGGAATGCCACAAGCTATTTCATTCATTCATTCATATTTGCTTATAACTAAACCATTTAAAAAAGAAGGAAGTTTCATTTTCACATTATGTTATTTTCATTTTAATTATTATTTGAAAGACATTATCTTTGTTGCTTTGTGCTGATAAATATGGATTCTGGGTTAATTTTTAGTAGAGCCTCAGACTCCTTCAAAAACATTATATTCAAATTCCTTTGGTGTGAATTGCATATAAATTATGTTTGATGACTATATAAACTATTTATGCTCTCACACCCTGATTGTGCACTCTAGAAGAAGGGTAGACTTTGACAAAAACAATAGCTACTCTAGCATCTACGCATAGCTCATTTAGTAATGAATTAGAGCACTCTGGCTATTGGCATATGATACATCACACACTAAGAGTCTGCCTCCTTCTACTGGGTGCCCATAGCTCAGCGGTAGAATCACCAACTGACACCAATTGGGTCAGGTTTCAATCCTGGGTTAAAAGCAATCTGATGTCTAACCGTACTGATAAGCTGTGACACAACAAAACAGATCTGTCTGCAGATGACTATATAATTAGTAAAAAAAAAAAAAAAAAAAAAGAAGCTTTCTTTTTCTAAAATATTTGACCAGAAAGAGAAAACCCATAGTCAACCTGTTACAAATAAAATCTATCACTTACAAGAACATCTCTATAGCTTTAAGGCCAATAGAATAATTGAATAGTAAACACACTTATGAAAAGGAAAAGTGACTGGATTAAAATCAAAAGAAACATTTACTTTTCAGTTTTATATTTGTAAAATCTTCCAGGTGAATAACTTTTGCAGAACAAATGAACATTAAATCAACAAACTGGTTAAGAATAATGCAATGTTGGATAGGTGAGTAGTGTAGTAGTACAGAAAGTGGAATCAGCATGCAGAGTTTAAATTCTAGCCGGGTCTGTGGCATTCATTTTCACACAAAGACCATTGGGAAGGTATGAATTTGTATCTTCTCTCTCTCTCCCAACTATGGGTTAAATAACAGAACAGACTGGGCTCTTAGCCATGGCTGGTAATCAGTCTAGGAGAAGGTAGACTCTGAAGTCAAACCATACATGATCCTGATGCTGTGATAACAAGCTCTTTATTAGATTTCAACCAAATAAAGTGCTTCATCAGAAATAACTCTTCGAACAAGAGTCATGGAAGGATTCAAGTAATTAATGATTATACAACTACTGAATGTCACATTTTTTATGTTTGAGCACTCAATAACACCAAGAGACTGTGGCAAAGATTCAGTTGTTAATTGGTAGGTATATCTACTAATTTTCAATACCTAAGGTTTAAAATGAATTTTTACATTTCATTTTAGCATTCTTGAAAGAAGTTTTCATTTTAGCTTAAATTGAAATTTTATTAAATCTACTATTTCCATTAAGCAAAATATTCTGGTGTATTTCAAATAGAAATTATACTGATTAGAATCAGTTTTGGGGGGTTGCTTTCAGTAAAATCATTAAAATTTACTATTTTCACACATTTAAAAAAAAAAAAATCCTTGGTTTTAAAAATTGTGTAAAAATAAAATATGTATTTGTGATAAGTTATTTGAGGAAAATTAGCAAATTCAAAGTTAAATTAATCTGATTTGAAACAAATATTACTTGGCATAAAATACTGTATAAAGGCATTTTTTAACCACGGTATCTTGTTTTTTAACATGTTGATTGATTTATTGACAGCCTGACTTGTATGTGGTACAGAACTGACATAAATTTATAAATTCTAAGTCAATACTTTTTTTTAATTGGTTTTAAGAGGACTTTTTAATGATAATATCCTGTATAAACTACTATACTTACAAAAATCAAAGTTTATAAAAAAAAAAAAATTATTAAAAAGATCTTGGTTCAAAGTAATTTATTTTTTTATTAGTAAATACAGTTCTTAATAATTCACCTAAATGGATGAAAGTAATGCAGAATTTCAAAAGGTGTAAATATAAATTATTATAATTAAAAAAGAAAAGAAACTCCTGTAAAAATTCATTATTAATTAAAAAAAAATTCTTTAGACAATAGCATCCTTAATAAATGTTATTTATAAAAGGAATTAACAGCTTTTCTAATTGTGTTATGATTTTATTGCATTTTTATTTCATGTTTTAGAGAAGATTTAGAAGTTTTAGAGAAATCAGTCAGTTAAGTGCTATATGTGAAACACGCTTGGGCGATCATGTCTCGAAAGAGACATGACTGACTGGGCAGAAGATTATCCCACAGTAGGTTGCCATTGCTTTCTGCGGTAGACTGGTTGCCAGCCAAGGCTATAGAACCCAATCTATCCTGGTATTTGACCCATAACTGGAAGGAAGAGACGGATTAATACTTTTCCCTAGGGTATTTGCTCATAAGTGAATGCAATGAATTCAACTGCAATTCGAACTCGGCTCCCCGATTTCACGTTCCAAGCACCACTGCACCACAACGAGCATCTTATAGAAGACTACACGTTAAAAAAATTTTTTTTTACCAAGATTTTTTAAAAAACAAAATTTCAAAAATAATTTTGTTCATTTGTGAATAAGTTCTGACAGTTTCATTATATCTGACAATTATTTGATTTTTGTGAGAATTTTCAAATCAATGTGTTATATGCCAGAAAAAAAAAAAAAAAAAAAATGAAAATCACTAACTATAAATATTACGTTGACCACAGACACAAAAATAAATGATTTTTTACCAAAATTTCGAACATGCTAGAAAATTATTTGTCTATATTTCTGAGATGAGGTAGTATTTACACTATTTACATTATTCATTGTGATGCAGTGAATATCAACTCAGAACAACAAATCGAGGAGCCGAGTTCGAATTCCAGTTGAATTCCTTGCATTCACTTATGCACAGATAACCTTGGAAAGGGTATTAATTTGTCTCTTTCCTCCAGTTATGGGTTAAATAATAGGACAGATTGGGTTCCATAGCCTTGGCTGGCAACCTACTGCGGGATAATCTTCTGCCCAGTCAGTCATATATCTTTCCAGACATGATCACCCAAGTGTGTATCATGTATGGCACTCAACTGACTGACATTATTCAGATTATTATCTTCATCTTGGTTGCTATTTGTACGATGTTTTGGCTGTTGTATGGTCTGGCCTTCTTCAGGTGCTAGGAATTTTTAACCAAATCCTTTATTACAATCACTGGGGTATATTCTCATTCCTTATGCAAAGCCTCTTTTGGTAGTCATGAGTTATCTCCCACTAACCCAACTCTCTATGGAGGGAAAAAGGGGATCACTGCCCCTTATAGGATGAAGTCGAAATAATAGATAGAGAATGCCACTGAAAACTATGTAAACTTAAGGAATCAGCACATATGCTAGGCTTAAAACATCTCCTAAGCTGACCAAGAATAGAGATGAAGACAATAAGGGAACCATTAATATGGAGTGCCAGAGAAAATTATTAGCGTCAAAAATTGCAATATGAGATGTGGTAAAAAATACTAGAAAAAAAAAAACCCCATTAACATTAAAAATTGCAATATTAGGCTTATAAGTCCTAGAAATTCAATTGTCCTTAAGAACACATGGTCCAGTGGTTATAGACATTGGTTAGTTCCATTGACTTGACCCAAAAATATACCACACTACAGCAGTGGTGAACAAGTAATTTAGAGAGTCATGTTAGAGGGAGATAACTCATGACTACCAAAAGAGGCTTCACGCTATACTCCAAACAAAGGGTTCGGTTCAAAATTCCTAGACCTGAATGTACAATGGACAAAATATCATACAAATGGCGACCAAGATGAGGACAATAGTTTGAGTAATATAAATAATGTATGCTAGAAAGGATTGAAGAATTTAATAAAAACAACTTTGGTCTTTCTTCTTAATGATAACAAACATTTGATGAGAAAACTTTGTTTTTATTAAATTTGAGGCCTTTTTTCATCATGCTATGCTGTTTTTTTCAGTGAAAAATGTAACTATTAAGTGGTAATATTTGTAAATTGTAAGTTAGCCCAGATATTTTACTAGTGATCAATTTTACCTTTGTACATTTCATATTCAGGAGTGGAAAGCATGAAATCTGCTTGGAACTAGTTTATAATTTTTTAAGATTTTTAAGCAAGTGTTCCGACACATGATGGAAAGTGTGACATTGAGATCCAAAGATGCATTGGCATGGCCAAGGACATATTTCAAAAGCTAACCCTTGTACTGAGAGACAGGAAAATCTCATTGGAAACAAAGAAAAGAGTGCTGGATTACAATGTGATATCTGTCCTTTATGGTAGTGAATGTTGGATGATCTCTTTAAGAATGAAGGAGAGGCTTGAGGCAGCAGAAATGGGGTTTTACAGAAGGATGCTGAGGATACCATGGACATGTGAGCAACAATGATGTGTTAAAGAGAATGCAAAGAAGAGAATTTAATACTCACAGGATGGACAGAAGGAAACAGAGACAGAGGAAAGCAGCGAGAGACAAATTTGATAGGCCTGAGCAAAGCGGGGTTTGGGAGAGGAAAAATATTGAGAACGACAAGAGACAGAGCCAAGTGGAAGTCCATGATCACCTACTTTCTGAAGGGACACAGCACATGAAGCAGAAGAAAGTTCAACAACACAATCTTCATAAGCATTTCTGATAATCTTCGAGTTCTGGCAGTAAAGTACCTCAATTCTTGTATTCAAATGCTAATAACACTTGAACTTTCCTTACTTTATATTCTTTTGTCAATTTTTCTTTTAATTTAGAATTAACAAAAAGATAACACTTTCAATGATTAATGTCAATGAGTAAGAAGAACTACAGGAGAAAAGGAGATGCCAGCAGGGAGAAAAGATTAACATTCTACACGAGTCTCTTTACTCTAATATTATAAACTTATTTCCTGGAACCAGTTTTAAAGATCAACTGTTTTTCTGCAGTTTAAAAAATAGTAATGACAAAAAGGAAATAAAAGAAAGATATTAAGTTTAATATGCTTACTTGAAAAAATATGAATAGACGTTATATGAAAATAAACAAAAATGTATTATAAAGTATATTTAATAGTAGCAAGGTTACCCTGTGTTGCCCATATGAAAAACAACCAACAAAATTATCAGTAACATCTGTTGGCATTTTTTTTTATTGATTTGTTCATAATAAAGTAATTAAATATCTAAATCTAATCTAAACTTATTTATAAATGGAACTTTGTCTGCGTGTGTGTATCCGTTACCTATAGACTCCAAAACGGCTGAACCGATTTTCTTGAGAATTTACACAGTTGTACTATAAGTGTCCGCAAGTGTTCTTAGCTAGGTTTTGTGTCAAGGTACCCAAGATAAATATCGAAAATCGATAATCAAAAAAAAAAATCGGGTTATAGAAGGAGTGGCCCGATTTTAATCAAATTTGACATACTCATAGACAAAGACATAAGAAATGATATTCAGAAGTTTCAAGGTTGCAGTTCTTACAATAGTGCAGAAAATTGATAATATATATAAGGCAAGATGTTTGTGTGTGTGTCTGTTTATCTGCCTGTATGTATTTTTTCAGCTCTTTTATTTTAGTTTTTGCTTCGGGTTTGGCTCTAAGTAGGTATAATTGTAGTTCTTGGTCTCAGCCATGGTACCATTTACTCAGAGGACTTATTTAGCCTTCAAAATTCAGTTTACGGCGAAAAAACTTATTTGATATCGATACCAGGAAATCAAAATTTGACTTACATCCATTCATTTTTCTTTCAGTCTATGGTTTCGCTTTAACTGGAAACAACTATTGCTTTTTAGTCTTTCGTGCTAACGTCCAAAGAGTCTGAGCTCCAGGACCATGGATTAGTTTTAAAGCTTTCATTACACCCGAGCAACGCCAGGCTATACTGCTAGTATAAAAGAAAAAGAAAGTAACATACTTGTGTCAAATACATAGAGATCTGTCATTTGTAATTCTACTACATAAGTTTCTCTTTATCTGTAAGTGAAATTTGATTATAAAACATTCTCTTGATGAAATAAGTATGTTGATTTGGACATTGTATTCATAGCAGGATGTGCATTGTGGTACAGTGGATATCGGCTCGGAAGGAGAAACCGGGGAGCAGAGTTCGAATTCCAGCTGAATTCATTGCATTCACTTACGTGCAAATACCCTTGGGAAAGGTATTAATCCGCCTATTCCTTCCAGTTATGGGTTAAATAACAAGACAGATTGGGTTCTAGAGCCTTGTTCGGCAACCAGTCTACTGCAGAAAGCAATGGCAACCTACTGCGGGATAATCTTCTGCCCAGTCAGTCATGTCTCTTTTGAGACATGATCGCCCAAGCGTGTATCACGTATGGCACTTAACTGACCGACTATCCAACCGACTATTGGTATTATTTACCAACAAAAATTTTACGGGGGGGGGGGGGGGACAGCTGCTTATGAAAATTTTACTTTATTGCCTGATACTGTCAAAAGATAAGAGATTAAGTGAAAGATTTATGGAAGGAGGATTTTTCTCTGAAACCCCTTTTTCTATAAGGTTCAACTGAACCAGTTGTTTTAAAACTATACTATATAGCACACACATGGCACAATTTGAGACTAAGCTAACATAGATACAAGTAGGATAACTGTGGAACAGTAGTTAACAAACTCATTTCAAACTACCACTACCTAAAGTGTCATCTACAACTGTTTCTGTAATGGTTGCTTCAAAAGTAATGTCTCTTATTTTATTATGTTAAATTATGACAGAGAAATATTGAACAAAGAGCAGTAGAGGCTTAACCTTCCCCACAATAACCCATCATGTTTTTGCTTTCTTTCTGATATGTATTATGAAATTTCTCCATGAAGAAAATATTGAACCAACTAATATTTCTCAACTTTTACTAGATATTCACAGAAACCAAACAATGGATATGAACAATGCATTTCAGGAGTGAAAACATTAATGGGATTTCAAACAACATTCCAAGCAGCACTGCAGATACTGATCTTCAAAATTTCTTGAAAATTTATAGTGACAGTGATGAAAATGTAGTAAAATAAGGTTTGTAACTGAAATTTTGATCTCATCCATAGTGTAATTGTAACCCCTACATGTGTTGTAGTTACTTTGAAATAAGATTAGTTCTAGATCATTGTACATTCTTGTGGTCTTATACCAAACGATTGATCACAGATTGATTATTTTGAAGTTTACAGACTAGTGTTCAATCCCAAGTAAAAAGGTAAGTTTTTACATGCTGATTTTTGAAATAGGCCCTCCCCACTTTAAAAAGTGACACAGCTCAATCCTACTTCTATTTTTCTTTTAGTATAAAGCAAAACAGTTCAAAATATCAAAACTGTCTAAAGATAATCACCTAATAGCAGTTAAAATAGATTTCATTTTGTCAGAGTAACAATAATCAACCAGCGAAGTATATATTGAAAATAAAAAAAATACAAATCTTTCAAGACTGCAAATTAAATTTTATGAAAGTAAGAATATATATATATATATATATATATATATAATTGAGAAAAGATTTAACAGTAATAATAATGAAGATATTAAATAATGTTGATATTCTTAAGACTACAGTTCCAACAAAGCTTGCTTAATATAAATTTATATTAAGACTGAGAAAAGATTTAATGATAATAACAATGATGAGGGAATTAATATTGAAGGTCTACTGCTAGTTCAACAGATATCTGCTTAATAATTTTGATAAAATGTGCACTCAAAACACAGAAATCATGGCCAGAAGATAAACTGGAAGACTTGCTCATTGAAGTTAGAAAGTTGAGTTAAATGTCAGCTTAATATGTTTAGCACTTCTTTATACTTGTTATGAACTTCTTTTGATTCTAATAATTTCTATTTCTGCGTAATACCAACTAAATACATTATCCAACTTCCTCTTACCTACAGCAAGTCAAGAGTAGTTCAAATTCCGTTTTTTTTTTTTAATTTTCTCCTCTTTGTCCTTCATGCCCACTTTTTAAAAATATTTTTGAAACTATTTTTAAGGATTTTATTTTCTTAACATAACATTTTGGTGATTTTTTTTCTTTTTGCAAGTGGAATTTTTTTAAAAAACATTTCCAGATGAATTATGCAAGTTTTTCTGAAATAATTTTCTTTTAATTTATTCATTTTTTTAATTTGAAATGATTTGTTAAATACTGTTATATTAGTTAGTTTTCATTTTGAATGAAAAAATAAAAAATAAAGAAATAAATTAATATTTTTTTACTTCCATTTTTTCTAAATCGATATGAACTTTTACTTATTCCCCTTAAAACTTCCTCTGATGTCACCAAAAGGTGGAAAGAAAGTCAAAATCCATTTTTGTATGAACATCTTTCCTTTTCTTATATATTTGATGAAATATAAATAACAATTTATTTTTTATTTTTTTTATTTTTAAAATCAGTCTGTTGAAAAACATTTTTTTTGATTATTTAGAATTTCTTTTCAAATATGAAAATTTCTAAAAAACTTTTTGCAACATTCATATTTAAGCATGAACTCATTCACTAAATATTTCAAACTAAGTTGGCTACAAAAGGAATTAAATTAGTTTTTAAGTTGCTAAGATATTAAAAATTGATAGAATTATGGCTCCTCTGAAGTGCAACACACAGTAAACATGAATTAATACATGAAGTGTCAAATAAAATTGATGACATTAAACTGCTTTGCTAAACATGCATATGTCAATCCGTTTTCAGCTTCTGGACATATAAATGAAAACAAAAACTAGGAGTATGCATGCTGGAAACCGAAAGAGGCTAGTTCTCTTTCACTTCAGGCTGTCATCGGAATAGGATGCTAAAATTGATGCTCTGTGCAATAGATGCACAGTGTAGACAATATACCTCACTCATACCCTAATTCACCAGCAGAGTAAATTCAATTTTTCCTGCATTATTTACAGAACATTCCTTGAAAAGTTCTGTAAAAAAAAAAGTTCCTGATAGAAATATTTATTCTATCACATTTTGTTTCACTCCTGTTTCTTGATTAATCAATGAAATCAATACTTTTAGTTCCACAAATGACCCCCTAACCTAATAATAGTAATAAATAAAAGACTGAAAAAAAAAAAAAAAAAAAAAAAAAAAGAAATTAATTCATATTATTGTATATTGTGATCAGTCAGTCAGTTAAGTGCCATACGTGAAACACGCTTGGGCGATCATGTCTCAAAAGAGACATGACTGACTGGGTAGAAGATTATCCCGCAGTAGGTTGCCATTGCTTTCTGGGGTAGACTGGTTGCAAGCCAAGGCTATAGAACCCAATCTGTCCTGCTATTTAACCCATAACTGGAAGGAAGAGATGGACTAATACCTTTCCCAAGGGTATTTGCGCGTAAGTGAATGCAATGAATTCAACTGGAATTCGAACTCGGCTCCCTGATTTATCATTCCGAGTCGATATCCACTGCACCACGACGCTCATATACTGATAGTAAAATGAACAACAAGAAGCTTTATTGCACAACATAGACTGAATATTCTATTAAAATATACACTCAATTCATGATAATAAGAGAGGGTCAGAAGAAAGACTATAATAAGGGAAAGAGGGAGAGTTAGATATGTTCAATTATAAGTGTTTATGATCTGATTAATATTCAGTTACAATGCAAAGTCATCATGATTTTGAGCAACAAAATCTGAAAGAATATTTAAGATATTTAAGAATATTAATAGGTGGTAGGGTTAGAATAAGAATTTTCTTATTTCAAAAAATTAATTGGTGGCAGAAAGATGTCTATTTAGAACCTATTTGGCTAAGTTTTAAATTATATAAAATAAAAATACTCTTCTTCAATAATAAAAAGATTTTCACGAAAAAATGTTTTCATTTTGAATTGTTAAATATTTATAGATTCTCATGTTAGATTCTCCCTTAGCGAATCCAGACTGTGTTTCCAAGAGTGAGTTTTGTTTAATGGCATATCAACCTCTGTGAGTTGTTTAATGCCAAAAACGTGGGGTTTTAAGGTTTTTTTTTAATGATTGTTTATAGTAAGAAGGTTGATTTAGTCAGATTTTGATGAAATTTTTTTATCTTAGAAAACTGAAGATGTCCTGTTTTGTATTAAAGAAAAGTATTGCTGGTAATAATTTTTTCCTTCAAAAATGTATAATTTTCTAGAAAAGTCTATTCTCATGCATACATTTCTAGAAAAGTCTATTCTCATGCATATATTTCTAGAAAAGTCTCATACTTTCATGGTTTTTGGACCCCAGTTTGGGGATTAACTGTTTACCCATAGCTGAGATCCTAACAGGTGCTACCACTCTGGGTCAGGGTAGACCTGGGAACAGCAGTAATTAAGAGATGGTTGCTTTCTCCTCACAACCTCCCAATCAGAGGCATTGCTGCCAGATACAGTTTAGTCATACACAGGACCAGTCAATACAGAATTCCATTGTTAAAGAATAATAAACAGTACTGCACTTTAGCTAATGGTATATTCAACAAACAACTTTCAAATTCATCAACCAATTCAAAAAAAAAAAAAAAAAGCAATATGCATAAATAGCAAAAATGACGGAATTTCAACACTCCAAATACACAATCTATCTTTTCAAGCCTCATTCAGTTTACTTGTACTATCAGAAGAACTGTTATCTTGTTTAATCTGACCAACTCAAGTAGCTCTTCCTGAACATTTAAAGCTTTTCTAAGTGACAATTCAAGAGCTTTCCTAAGTATTATGACCCTTGTCTTTATATGAAGTGTACTTATATTCAGGATAAGAATGAAAACAATGACAGCCTAATCCATAGAGTTGCACTTGCAAGTAGTTCCAAATCTTGAGAATTGTAATGGAGAATACAGAGAGAGTAGTTCAGCTATTAATGCCTTGCTGAAGTGAAGAAAATCCTGACTTTCACAAACTCTATTTCAAGAGTAGTGCTTAAGTCTACCATATGTTAGTAATTTTCACCATCTGCAAGCATACACTACCCAAAATACATAGCCTTTCCACTTAACAAAAAAATCAATAATAATGTCATAACTCATAAAACAAACAAAATGCAAGTGGATCAGTTTGATTAAATTTTCAAGATTTTTATGATTCCTCATCTCAAAAGCATGGATGATTTAAACTGTATCAAAAGAGAAAGCCAGAATCAAAATAGAACACAAAATGATGAATGCCAAATTCATACAGGTTATAAATATCAATTTAGTCACAAATGAGATTGTAGACAAACTGTAAAGAAGAATGATTTTTTTTTCCTGCTGCTAACAAATCCATATTCACTCTCACACACACACACACACACACACACAATCATTCTTCTTTACAGTTTGTCTACAATCTCATTTGTGACTAAATTGATATATATATATATAACATGTTAAATTATAATATATAGCAAGGCAGATTTGTTTCTATAGCCTTGGTTATCAACCAATCTACCACAGAATGCCAACCTACTGCAAGAAAATCTTCTGTCAAATCAGTTAAGGATCAAAAGAGACACGATCACTCAAATGTGTATCACATATGGCACTTAACTGGCTGAATATGGATATGTGAGCTCCCAGAATGAAAACTGAAAAAACTATGAGACAGGGCAGTAAGTAAAGTAATGACTAAGAAAATGGGATGTATAGTTGTTAGCAAAAGGGACACTCATTCTTCAGCCCATTTACACAAGCTTAAGTATGTTTACATCTGTGTTTCTTGACTTCACTTTACCCTGTACCCAATCCTGAAGTGTGCTGTTCATCGTATTCTTAATATTCTTTGGAAAAACCAGGTGTCAATGGCTTCAAATCTTTTTTTTTTGTGGGGGGGGGGGAGATAAAATTGCCTAGTTTTTGTGTCTTTGAATTTCTGTTATAACACTATACTTAACTAGATAAATTGTCACACTTAGTTAATTTTTAACATTCCATCTTAGGTTGTCCATTTTGCTCACATCCATGCATTCCATTTTCTTATATAGTTTAATTTTGATGTCCCCAATGTGTAAATCACATTTTGAGGTGTCCCTTTTGCTAACAACTATGCATTCCATTTTCTTAGACATTGTTTTACTTACTACTGTCTCATAGTTTTTTTAGTTCTCCTTCTGAGAGCTCACATATCTATATTCAGTCAGTTAAGTGCCATATATGAAACACATTTTGGGCAATCATGTCTCTTTCAATCCATGACTGACTAAGCAGCAGATTTTCTTGCAGTACATTGCCATTTCATTCTGTGGTAGACTGGTTGCCAACTAAAGCTATAGAACTGAATCTGCTTTGCTATTCAGCACATAGCTGGAAGGAGAAGAGATGGATTAAGGTATTTGTCTGTATGTAAATGAAAAATTTGACTGGAATTCAAATTCTGCTCTCTAATTTCTCATTCTGAACCAATATCCATTACATCACAATCCATATCCATGTTAGTGAATCTATAGACAGGCATAATATCCTTGATAATTTTTTAATAACTTTTTTATTAAAAAAATTATCAAGGATTGTAGGTATAGACATTGTCTGAAGGAATTAAGGGAAATGATTAAAGATCAAAATCTATTCAAATTCTTCATTTTAATAGTGTGCACAAGTGGGCAAGAAAAGGTGAAAATCTCTACAGTCAGAGATTTTCAGTTTCTAGAATGGCTCTCGTACAAAAATATGATAACAGGCATGATCCCCTTTACATTATAAACAGAATTTTATTCTTAATTTTTTTCTCTTTCCCTCAAGTCTGCTTGCTTTCCAAAAAAAAAAAAAAAAAGAAGTGAACCAGATGATAAGAGAAATGCTTAGATCTGGTCAGGTTAAGGATATATCAGATACAGGAGCAACATTATCAAACAGTTAAGCACTTAGGGATTGACTATTACAGGAAGAAAGTGTTTTGAGTGAGGTAGGGGAACAATCCCATGTAATGCAGAATATTTGCAGGAAGAAGTCCAAGACACAAACCCAGCATCTCAGTTTAAAAGCAGGAGTTTTGGTGCCATAAGAGCACATAAAGACATGAAGAAGCTCAGAATTCTAGCTGGGAACCTAGTCAAGAGACTGAAACAACAGGAAGGAAATTGTACAGCTCTCACTCAGGAGGTCAGGTAGATTTTGCAATAAGTTAATCAAGAGATGATCACTGCTGGGAATCACTCACTAGAGAGAGAGAGAGAGAGAGAAAGATTGTGGGCTAAGCTCTGAGCTTATAATTTTACCACAAGGTTAAGACTTGTACAATGATTTAAGTGAAAGTGACTGAAGGTGGGAAGGTAAATGTCTTTTGACAGGTTTGTTCCTTTACAAGACTTTCAGCCTTCATCATTCACTCTCATGATTCAACATTTTTTTTTTCAGTATTTATGGTGGGTAACACTGCATAGTAGATAGGTGAAGTTTGTAATTAGGTAACTGTTCTTGTAATAATATTAAAAAAAGAGGATCAAAACTAAAACAAGATAACAAGTACTAATAAATGTGGCTGTCGAAAACATGCAAAGTCTTTGGTGTTACAACATTTCAGTCAGGTTCCTTAAAGTAATAAACACTAAAAGACTAATATTTCTGTTCATACTTAAGTACAAGTTTAATTTAGTATAAAAAGAAAAAAATAATACCAACTGACTTTAGTTAAAAAAAAATTTCATAAAATTAAAAAAAAAAAATCATTTTTTTTCTCTTTATTGAAAACAGATGCAAAACCAAGATTTGAAAAACACTAATACAACCAAAAGATTTAATTAGAAAAATGAAAACTATATCATGAACCCAGAATTGAACTGAAAAAAAGTCAGACATATCTACTTTCTAAATAGTCTTAAATCCACTCAAAACAACTAACTTTCTACTTATTAAATTTGTCATAATGGAGAATTAAACTGAGAATATTTATTCTTGTAATTTTGTTTTAATTTTTATATTTTCTGAAAATTCTTACTTTTTTAAAACTAAATATCTTCACTGATTAAGAATTTGTAAATAATTTTTATAACTTTTTACATCAAGTGCAAGAGAATCAAGAGAAAGCTACAAGTAAACTACTTAATGTGTTTTGTGTGAATGGATGACAGAACAGGAACAAAGAGTGATGGCAAAGCAAATGGACAATATTGAGATAAAATATATCAGGCAAATCAATTTCTTCCTTGATGTTTTGTTGTCACCACTGACTTAGATGATTAAAACATCTCAAAAAAATTATTTTTAAAATTGTAAAGCCATTTGAATTTACTGAAGTGATTTTTCCAAACATTTTAGTCAATAACTAACAGCTTCAACATGAAATGTTGCGCATGTAAGTATTAGATAATAGCCTTTTATACATTCTTCCTCCATCTTCTCTTATCTATTGTATGCATTTAACTTTGCTTTTTTTTTTCTTTTTTAATCTATTACTGATTGTTGGTCTGTCTGTACATTCATACAGAATGAAAAAAGAGAAGAGGAGCCACACCCACCCAAAAAAAAAAAAAAAAAAAAAAAAAAAAAAATGAACAAATACCGCTACCTAAAGTTTTATTAAAGTACAAGTTTAATAACTTTCCTATGAGAAGGGCAAGATATACCCAGAGACAGGGGTTGGATAAAGAGAGGTCACTTAACTGAAGCATGTATCAGATTCTGATGCACAAAGAAAATAAGTTGTAATTGTTAATTTTTGAAAGCATTATTGGTAATTCTATTAATTTCTTATAGGCTCATTGTGGAGCATAAGGCTGCATACCATTGAAGAAGGGCGTACTATTGCAAATTTGAATGAGGGTAGAATTATTAGCTCTCTGTCCAGCTCTTTTACTTCACTTCAGACCTAGCTTGAATACAGTTCACATTCTCCTAGACCAGTTGTCGCCCAAGGCTACAGCCTTGTCAATCTTCCTATTTTACCCATGACTGTTAGAGAACAAAAAAAACAGGTTCATGTCTTTCTTATGAAAAGTATTTCAAAGTAAACTCTTACTGCCAGAATTTGAATGCTACATGTGGATCTTATTTTTCATGTTAACCACACATTCTATTATTAAGTAAGAATAGCATAAACATTGAACATTCAGCTTGAAATTGTGTTACTTTCAAATCTTAATCATCCAAATGGATAAAATTCATTTTTTTCTGTTTTCTATATCACATGATTTAGATTTTTGAAAATTAGCATGGCAATGTTAAAAATCTTAGGACAATATTACAGCGTCAGAAATAAGTTCTTAGTGTCTATTTCATTGAGCTCTTGGACATGGCAGAAGAGAGTATCATTTTTAAATGACTATGTTGGATTTTCAGCAATCACCATCTTTGTCAATGCACTTAATCTAATGCTTTTTTTTTTTTTAATAAATTACAGTTCATACACCTTTGTATACTTTGATATTAAGTAAGCAATTTTGATGAATAATCAAATGGAATGTGAAAGGGGAGGGGCATTTGACAAAATGAGTCCTTGATCCCTGGTCTAAATATAAGGTTTTTACGTCTGTAAAATTCAACATTGGCAACTTAAGTTTTATTAACTCTGCTTTAAGGGTATGTAGCCTACTGTAAACAGTCAGTCAGTTAAGTGCCATATGTGAAACACGCTTGGGTGATCATGTCTCGAAAGAGACATGACTGACTGGGCAGAAGATTATCCCGCAGTAGGTTGCCATTGCTTTCTGTGGTAGACTGGTTGCCAGCCAAGGCTATAGAACCCAATCTGTCCTGTTATTTAACCCATAACTGGAAGGAAGAGACGGATCAATACCTTTCCTAATGGTATTTGCGCGTAAGTGAACGCAATGAATTCAACTGAAATTCGAACTCGGCTTCCCAATTTGTCGTTCCGAGCCGATATCCACTGCACAACAACGCACATCCTGTAAATAGTACTTCTTTAAAAAAAAAATTATAGTTAACTTCTATAGGGCATGTCTTTTCAGGACATTGACAATCATGGCTATCCATAATTTGATTTCTTGACCTTTGTAACACTTGGTTAATTTTATTTTCGTATATCCTAAACCCTATTCTACCATCCATTTACACAAGCTTGTTAGGTAAGTGATGCATTATTTTCCTCTGACTCTCTTGCCTTCAAAGTCTTGAGAGTGTCAAATTTTCCAAGTCCTCTTCCTTAATTGTGTCCTAGAAATTAAAACTCTGATGTAATGTGTAAGTTTCCTTCTTGTTCCTATTTTCTCTAAAATTCTGTCACTGCTCAGTTCATATTCTTAGTATCTTCCTTTTAAAACAACATTTCTATTGCCTCAAGTTTCTTCTGTGCATAGATGATCCAGCATTTATTGCCATATCGGAGGACTGATATTATTTAACAGTTCAGTACTCTTTTCTTTGTTTCTAATGAAGTTTTCTTGTTTCTTAATACTTTGCTTAGCTTTTGGTAGGCATATTTTGCTATCCCAATATGCCTTCAGATTTTGGTGTTCAATATTCTCTCCTCTGTTACAGCACTTCCCTGATATTTGAATTGTTATATTTGCTTTATTTTGTTATCTCCAATTTGTAATTTGCATGTCGGACTTTTGTTGACAATCATGCATTCTATCTTCTTGCAATTGATGTTCAGTGCTTTCTTCTCATTGTTTTTTTTTTATCCTGTTAGACTTCAGTCAGTTAAATGCCATACATGATACACGCTTTGGGCGATCATGTCTCGACTGGCTAGAAGATTATCTTGCAATAGGATGCCATTGCTTTCTGCAGTAGACTGGTAGCCAGCCAAGGCTATAGAACCCAGTCTGTCATATTATTTAACCCATAACTGGAGGGAAGAAATAGATTAACATCTTTCCCAAGGGTATTTGCGCATAAGTGAATGCAAGAATTCAACTGGAATTCAAACTAATTTCTTGCATTCACTTACACACAATGACTTAGAGTGACATAACCAAAATCTTTCATGTTTTTGTTTTGTAAAATAATCATTTTGTTTACCTTATGATGTCAAAATATTTCTTGTCACACAATGTCTTCTTTTTCATTCTTTTAACTTGTATTTTCCAAGTAGATTTTATTGTATTATTTTGTCAAAAGCTTTTGACATGAATTATCAGGAATTTATATGAATTTGTATGAATCAGACTCAATTATACACCTAATTAAAAAAAAAAAAAAAGGGTGGCTGATATTGTTCTAACGTTTGTAAAAATATGAAAAACGTAAAAAAAAGATTTAACTTGCATTCTTAATTCAAATAAATTTCCTCTTTTCATTTTCTTAGATTACCAGTTCTTACTACTGGATTCTATTTCATTAATGACTATACTAAATAAAAAATTAACAGAATTCATTTATATATATTACCACTTTCACTGATTCATTGTTGATTGTTGGCCCATTTTAGAGTGAAATAGAAAAATGTCATTTATTGGAAATTAATGACTATAAAGACAGTGAGAATCATTTCAGTTTCAGATACTTTATAGTAGAAACTTTTTTAAAATTCTTTCTTTACTAAATTTTCACCCAGTACAAGACTACAGAACCAGAGGGTTTCTGAATTAAATGTATGACATGAAGTAAAGATAACAATTGACTCCTGAAGAGGTTAAGACCGTAGGGTTTTGGGAAAAATTCTCATGAGTGTTCCATAAAACAGCATTTCTTAGGTAAAAGCTATCTGACGGAAACTTCATCTGTACAATTAGAATATGGAAGGAACAAGGGTAATTAGAAAGCTAAGTAATGTGTGTCAGAAACATTGGTTACAAAACAGTTTGTCTAGTATGCTTTTTTTTTTTTTTATAATCATCTCACCCCAAGCAAGGGTGAGATGATTCCACTGCCACTATTGCGCATGGGGCTACATAGGGGAAGGTAAAGAGAAGGAGTGGATAGACATAGGGAATGTCAGGAGAAAGGTGACAGATGAGTAAGGATAGCGAGGATGAGGGTCGGGCAGATGGGAAGAGTGCTTGATAGAATGGGAGCAGGTTAGTGTGTTAGGAGGTGTGTATTGACCTTACATTTAAACTCCTGGAGATTGTAGCCGTCGGGGAAGCAATCATTTGGAAGAGAATTCCACAGTCGGGAAGTGCGAGGAAAGAAACTGTTGGAGTAGAAGTTACGGCTGCATTTTATCGGTTTCACTGTAAAAGGGTGGGATCTAGTTGCTAATCTAGTATCTCGTGCAAATTCGTATTTAGGGGGCACCAGTGATCTAAGTTCATCGGAGCAGAAGCCGTGAAAGTATTTATAGAAGAGACACAGGGAAGCCACGTCTCGCCGGTGGGAGAGAGACTGCAGGCGGTCTGCCAAGTCGGTATCTATTGATAATAAATCATTTATACTTTTTCTAAGATGGCATTTCTGATGAGGAAAGAAAATGAGCGACATTTAAAAAGGCCATTAATATTTACTCTTTTTATAATTCTTAATTCATGTTGAAAATTATTTATACTCCCAGCTTTTCTATATTGAATTTAAGGTAGATCTTCATCTATTTTCAGAATGGCTGAAAAGCAATAGTCTTTTCTGAAATTAATTTAAGGTAATCCTTATCCAATTTTTCAGAATGAGATGAAACTAAATTACATGTTTGTAGGTCTTGACAATATGTGTATGTTTTTCTTTGTCATATTTCTTCAAAACTTTGTTGGGATTCTATATATATATATATATATATATATATATATATATAGATGTGTGTGTGTGTTTATGCCAAGAGCACACAATGTAAATTCCATAACAATGGATAAATATATTCATTGCAGCAAAAAGTCTTTTTGAAATTATCTTAACCCAGTCAGTCAGTTAAGTGTCATACATGATACACACTTTGGGCGATCATGTCTCAAAAGAGACATGATTGACTGGAGAGTAGGTTATCTCGCAGTAGGTTGCCATTGCTTTATGCAATTGACCAGTTGCCAGCCAAGGCTATAGAACCCAATCTGTCTTATTATTTAACTCATAACTGGAGGGAAGAGACGGATTAATACCTTTCCCAAGGGCATTTGTGAGTAAGTGAATGCGAGAAATTCAACTGAAATTTCAACTCGGCTCCCCAATTTGTCTTTCCGAGTCGATATCCACTGCACCACAATGCACAGCAACCCAAATAACTTCCATTTTTTAATTCTATCATAAAACTTACTAGGCCATTTTTGTCTCATATATATATATATATATATATATATATATATATATATATATATACACACACACACACACAAGAACCATGTAGTCTAATGTAATGGCTGAGTGTTTGACTAATAAAGATATTCAGTTTACTATCATTCATAACAGCAAAATTATTAATAGAATGTTCACTGTATAAAGTTGTGGAGATCCTATACACGTTAGTGCTGTGATTAACCGACTAAGTTTTGATGAATTAATGTGTTCAATAAATCCATAATTTCAATGTCATGTAAACATCTACCATCATAAACACAGCTCAAGGCCATAATTCTCAAATACCCTTAAATAAAAAAAAAATCTGGTAACATTTTCTTTCATACGTTTTCTAAAACCTTTTACTACATTAAGTAAATTTTTTATTCTGTAAGACCCTATAAAAACACAGATTAAAATACTCATAACAAGTGAAATAAATGTATTGAGCCAGTGATGAATTTAATGTTTGAAATTAATGATTATAAATCATGAAAATATCTAGTTTGGTTACTGGGAATATGAAATGTAAGCAAGTCAATATTTTCTTGTGATAAAAAAAAAAAAAAAAAAAAAAAAAAATCAATTTTGTGTGTTTCTTCCTTTGGATGTTTCAGACAAGGTAAATATCAATTTATTATCAGCTTGGGCGATCATGTCTCGAAAGAGACATGACTGACTGGGCAGAATTTTATCCCACAGTAGGTTGCCATTGCTTTCTGCAGTAGACTGGTTGCAAGCCAAGGCTATAGAACCCAATCTGTCCTGTTATTTAACCCATAACTGGAAGGAATAGACAGATTAATACCTTTCCCAAGGGTATTTGTGCATAAATGAATGCAATGAATTCAACTGGAATTCGAACTCGGCTGGCCAATTTCTCGTTCCAAGCTGATATCCACTACACCACAACGCACATCCTCAATTTATTGTACAAAAGCTTAAATTATAAAATCTATGTGACCATGTATTTTTGGTGAAGCTCATATGCACAGACACTACCAGTTAAGCTAATTAAGTATGAACTGTTGTTCACACTTGTTAGCTTACTGAAGTGCTACTAACAGGAAGATAATAGTATAGATAGTAGTATTTTGTATTTACTCAAAAATATGCCACAAAGTTTCACAATTGTACTGGAAAAGATTTGACGTTTTACTTTCATTAAACTTTAAATTACTGCACTTACCAGATTATCTATGCAATGAACAATTAAAACAGAAAAGGAAAGAAAAAAAAATAGTCTGGAACAGAATTAGGATTTCACATTTATCAATATTGATTTCTTTTCTACACCTTAATCCTTTTACAGGTTTATTTAAAGCTAGAAAGACTATTTTTTAGATGTCAGGATTTTTTTTTTTTTTAGATAATGGTTTAGTGATACAAAATCTTACTAATTAACTCATAGCTGGAGGAGCAGTGGATTCATACCTTTCCCAAAGGTATTTATGCATACGTGAATATAACGAATCCAACAGGAATTGGAACTTGACTGCGATTAATAATTTCAAGCCATTATCCATAACACCACCCACACATCCAAGCGTATAGCAACTGGTATTCCAAAGCAGTCACCCATCTAGGTAGTAACCAGGCTTTGGTGATTGTTGGGGAACTGGTATTCCAATGTGATATGGCCATAAGTCCAAACATTTATCAAGAAATAGATTGAAATTACCTGTGATAGGTCAGAATGATCATTCTTTTTTGGGAGAAAAATCCTCATGTTCTTATTTCCACCACCTCTTTTATTAGGTATTCAAATGAAACGATTTGTCCTAGAACACTTAGAATGCGAGGAAATTTCATGAATAAAAGAGATGGTTAGAATAAGGATGTCTCGGGTGGATTTTTCTCTAAGACAAATCATCCAGGCCTGTCGATTTGAGGCTAAAAAGGCATTTTCTGGAAGTAATGACACTTCATGATGTGACTGATTCTATCTAAATATTTTTGATTCATGCTCCAGATATAAAATGCTTTCAACCTAAAATATCTACAACTATAGATGTGAATATTTATTATAGTTTTAATGCTTCTATCAGAAATTCTATTTACTTTTATTATGACACTTGACACAGTTTTAAGTGCATGCTAAAGCTGAGTTATGAAAAAAAAATTTTCTTACATAAAATTGGCATTTAGAGTGAAACCTATTTACTGCCATTTCCTCTTTCTAATATTTGCAAAATATACAATAAGTTAAAATGTCCAATAAAAGCTCTTTGCTAAGGATTTTGTTTCAGACCATTCTCCTGGTTTCCAGTCAGTCAGTTAAGTGCCATACGTGAAACACACTTGGGTGATCATGTCTCGAAAGAGACATGACTGACTGAGCAGAAGATTATCCCGCAATAGGTTGCTATTGCTTTCTGCGGTAAACTGGTTACTAGCCAAGGCAATAGAACCCAATATGTCTTGTTATTTAACCCATAACTGGAAGGAAGAGACGGATTAATACCTTTCCCGAGAGTATTTGCGCATAAGTGAATGCAATGAATTCAAATGGAATTCGAACTTGGCTCCTTGATTTCTCGTTCCGAGCCGATATTCACTGCACTACAATGCACATCCGCTGGTTTCCAGTACGTATTTTAAAAAAAAAAAAACATAAATAATGCATTCTACATAATAGATAAGAATTATCTGAGCTAACAATTCTGATGGAATAATCATTGCTCTAAATAACTACTGAGCACATTATTGGCAAAAATTGTGTTTCTTCTGTTTTCTGTAGTCATCTTGGAATAAGATCCATGCATACAGAATCCAACATGAAGATGGCTACCATAAAGAAATCGAACATTATCTGAATAGCTTTTCTACTCTTAGGATATTATTCTTTCCTACTAACATACATATGTATATAATATGTTACATATATTTTCTGAAGAAAATATTTTTTATTTATTAATCTGATAAATTTTTATCATTTTTTAGTGGATGCTTATATTTGAGTTGAGACTGTTTATTAAACAGGGATTTTTTGAACATGCAATTTTCAAAATTAGAAAAAATTATAACGTTTTTAACCATGGTTGTATGAACCTAATAGGTATTTTATGGTATGGTTACACTTAGTCATAATTTCTGTTCTTTCATTCAGTGATTCATTTTTGTTTGGGAATAACATAATTAACTTTTCTTCCTGGCATAGTCTACATATTTTGCCACCATTTTAAGACTTGGTTGTTTTCACTATATACCACGTTATGTCTGGGTCTTTTCCATATTTTAATTTCAATATGTGGCTAGCTAATTTTGTACAATTATTTAAGTTTTCTATTTTAAATGTAGACCTGGTCTTAAAAGTATCTTTGGTTGATCCCATATATATATATATATATATATATATGTATGGAGAGAGAGTATGTATGCGTATATATTGAAATCTAAAATATATATGTAATGGGAAATTTTGAAGCTATATTTTGATGAGCAGTAATTTATTTTAAAATATGAATAGCAGAAATTTTGGGGAACCGTGGCAAGCATATATTGGATTGCTTTTACTTTTTTCCCCACAATTGCTGTATTTCTCTAATATAACAGTCAGCTGACAGATGGAAGAACATTTATTTTCATAGTTTTCCCTAAATTCAAGAATTTGAACTTAGTTAAGCCATTTTATTTTTTCAAGTCAATACCAACTAAACTGATTATTAAGGCAATGTGGCTTATACAGCACAAGATCTAATTTATTTTTCTGAGAAAAGGCAGTTTTATAAGAGAAAACTTGAGAGTATAGAAATATTGTTTTAGTATGCCTTAAAATTGTATAAGAGGAAAGAAATATTTTATTTCAAGAAATACAAAGACTTCCGTGTCTAATGGGAGATTTGAATCACATCTTTCACCTACCTGCACTTTTAAGCACTCAAATTTTAATTAGATTTTTTAAGTGCCATACTTGATTATAATGAATAAGGCAATTATAGGATACTAGCAGTATAGCCTGGCGTTGTTCAGGTGTAATGAAAGCTTTAAAACTAATCCATGGTCCTGGAGCTCAGACTCTTTGGATGTTGGCATGAAAGACTAAAAAGCAATAGTTGTTTCCAGTTAAAGCGAAACCATAGACTGAAAGAAAAATGAATGGATGTAAGTCAAATTTTGATTTCCTGGTATTGATATCAAATAAGATTTTTTTGTCGTAAACTGAATTTTGAAGGCTAAGTATCATGGCCGAGACTAAGAACTACAATTATACCTACTTCGAGCCAAACCTGAAGCAAAAACTAAAATTAAAGGACTGAAAAAAATACAGACATACAGGCAGATAAACAGACACACACACAAACATCTTGCCTTTTATATATATATATATATATGATTTTCTGCACTATTGTAAGAACTGCAACCTTGAAACTTCTGAATATCGTTTCTTATGTCTGTCTATGAGCATATCAAATTTGATTAAAATCGGACCACTCCTTCTATAACCCGATTTTTTTCAATTAGCAATATTTATTGGGAGTACCTCGACACAAAACCTAGCTAAGAACACTCGCAGACGCTTATAGTACAACTGTGTAAATTTAAAAAAAAAAAAAAAAAAAAAAAAAAAAATCGGTTCAGCCATTTCGGAGTCTATTGGTAATGGACACACACAGTTCCATTTATAAATAAGTTTAGATTTAGATAAAGAGATTTATCTAGACCTCCATGATAATTGTATAATATATCTTATCACTTGCATCTCTTTCCTTTATAGACACACTAAACTTAAAGTCACACTTATTAGCTTCATCTATCAATTTATATATAATTATAAAACACCTGGCTCTTACTTTTACTTTGGTGTAAAATTAGTTTTACTAATAAAGTGTCACATGAGCCACTGGCTTCAATGAAAGCTGAGGTTTGAAGAGTCAATTGCTTCAGATTTGAACCATCTAATCTTAACAAACCTAGAACCATATATCCTCTGATCAGAGGCATTATTTAATGAATTATTACTTTGCAAGTAGACATTGTTTACCTTTCACAAAATAAATTGAATTCCAAAAGAATATGAATGAGCAAACATTTCTTTTTAAATGTATTATAAAATGCAATTCCTCAGTAGATTTACCATGGAAACCAATCTCTTAATTTCCTTATTGAAAATTAATTTTTCAATAATTAAAATGCTATTAAAGTTTTGGAATCTCCTTATATTGTTTCATTAAAATTGCAAAGTCGATCATTCATAATAAAATGAAAAATTATGTTTTTTTTTGTTTTTTTTCTCTTCATTAGCAAGTATGGAGTGAACTATTCTTACATATTGAGGAAACATTTGACAAACTTCAAAGATTTAGAAAGAAACAAAAGGCGTAAGAATCTATAAAATCAAATCCATTTAATCAGATAATCTAATTGACCAAAGGAAAAAGTAACAAGACTGAAGAAATTCATTTTAAAACAATGAATCATTAATATATATCTAACAAATAAATGGCAAAACATACAACTAAAACATTTGATCTTGAATAAGCAGCGACATTTACAGATATGCAAATAGTGTCACAGATATATAGACATGGAAAACAGAATTGCTGAATTCTGATTTCTGCCTAGTCATTTGCAATTACTTTTTCTACAAATGGCATGAAGCTATCTCTTCTCCCAATATTTCTGTATTAAATAGTAGGATAGACTGGGTTCTTGAGCAGCAAACAGTCTAAGGAAACAACTGAATTCAAATCAGTATAACCAGTAACAGTGATCTACTCCACTATCTTTCCTAAAATGCCATGGTAATTCATAATCAGTGAAGAACAATCATTGTTCATGTCCTGAGGTACCAAACTTACAAAAAAATTGTTTTTATTGCTCTTTTTTTAAAATTATTATTTAAAAAGGGGGGGGGTAACTTTACAATAGGGAATGTTTTAAATGGATCCGAGCTAAAAACTTTTTCCTGTTCTCATTTTGAAGATAAAACAAGTTAAATAAAACATGGTACTCAAGAAGCCATTTAAGATACAAAAATAATTTTATTAGTTATCAGAGATACAATGTGAATAAACAAATGCTATTTTTATTTTTTTTTACCGTTTTGAAAAGAATATTTTGATCAAAAGCAATGATTAGGATTGCCTCTCTTGGAGATTTTAAAACAATGACCCAAGAACAATCTCACAACCAGTTAACAGTGAAAAAATTCAGAAATTCTTAATTTCGGATTAGTCTTGGAAATCATGATTTTGTAAAATAGAAATGTCTGGGACAGATGGAAAACAGAAACTTGAAACTTAGTAACTATTGTGACATTGACACTGAATAACTATCAGTAATTGCATAGAGACAGAATTACAAAGAAAGAAAATCAGCAATTAGCAAGCAATCCCAACCAAATCTCTATTTCATTCAGATTAACTCACTGTAAACATCAGTCATTAAATCATGAACACACACAAGTCGTTTCAGGTCAGTGTTGAACAAATCAAAAAGGTTTTGAGACTATTTTTTTGTACATCTTAATTCACTGTATGATCAGAGTTTTATCTGAGTTGATATTTTAAGTGCCCTCTAGATCAAAGGCCACACAAAGTCAAGAGGGGAAAAAAGGAAAGAAAAACAAAAGAGAAAGTGTTCTTCACTATAAGATGAATTGTTATCGCACCCAAATACACTCAGAGATAACAATAACATTTTATCAAGTTCACAACTCTTCTCCTGTGATAAAACATTACTCACTGTTTTTGTTTGTTCTCACTGGCTAGAGAGATAAAGATGAGGTGTTGAAACTCAAAGGAGATACATTCTAGGGAGAAAAACAACAGGATCATACATGCCGTCAAATAAAGTAAATATGGATTGTCTACCAGAGTTAGGGTTTGAAACACATCCCACACAATTATTGAACTTGAATTGGTAAATTTTGGTTTTGATCTCCGAAGGCCTTTACTTCTTCAAATCTTTCCAAAATGTCACTATTTCTGTGCAAATGTTTATGCTGAATTCAAATCGGTAGTTGTTTATTGAAGAAACCTACCCTTTTTTTCATTTTATCAAGCAGAAAAATATAGAACTTCTTGTCGCTGTTTATCTCACCCCGTAACCATGGCTCAAAAATGTTATTCACTGCAGACTGACTTCACGCGCATTTTTACAATTTTTCTGTCTTTTTACTTCCGTTATCCAATTATTATATAGAAAATGAGTTCGGAAACCAAACAAATTGTGGACTAATTGTTCAACGGGAGTAAAATCGGCCTTAAAAAGTGTTCTACGCGTCATGTCATTCAGTGGTTAATCAGATATTCAAACGGTGGAAAAGGGTCCAATAAAATTCTGGCCAATAACACGAAAAAAAAAAAAAAGGGTAGGTTTCTTCATTAAACAATTATCGATTTCAGTTCAGCATATACATTTGCATGGAATTAAGTATGTTTGGGAATAATTTGAAGGGGTAAAAGCCTTCGGGGAACAAAACAAAAATTTATCCTTGAATCAATATCTGAAATTCAAATAAGACTGTATAATGGGGTAAATTACATTTTTTCTAATCTAATGCATCAACCAATCACCCTCCTCCCCAGCTCAAGGAGTCGAATAAAAAAAAGTGTTTGATCTGATAGTCTGATTTTCAACAAATTTGTGATTTTGTTTTTTGTAGTAACCTCTGCAAAATAGTCATATCTACTAAGATTACGACAACTCATCTTAAAGGTTAGAGGTGTTTCAGTTTTTTCTGTATAAAGTGATTGGTAAAGGACCCGAGCTTTGTTATCCTGGGGAAGTAATGAATGATGATGAAATCATCAAGATGATTCAGGCCTTCTGTGGAGAAAAATTGGCTACTATCATTCGTATAGAAGATACTGTTGTAAACTACTGCAACATCCTTCAAGATCTGATACACCCATTCATGGCAACAGCCTTTTGCAATAGCAGTAGCAGATTTCTACAGTAAAATGCACCATACTGTATACCAATTTGTATAGGAATGGTTTTCAGAACATTAAGATTTCCCTATGATGCCCTGATCACTAAATTCACCAGATTTTAATTACATTAATCACTTATAATCTTATCAGAATTTATTAAAGATAAAATATTTTCAATAATTATTTTGCTTACATTAAAAAAGAAAAAAATTGCCCTGAGCTTTCAGGATGTAAGTAATCCTAGTTCTCCACAGATTCTTTTCCTTTATTAACTGAACTGTCATGGCTTTTTTGGAAAGATAATGGAGTGGTTTCTCTGTTGGCTTCTCCATGGTTCTGAATTCAATAGTAGTCCTTCACCATGACTGGCTACCACTCCAGACTAGTTATTTAATCCATAGCTGAGGAAAGAAGTCATAAACAAGAAAGTGAATGAATCAGACCAGACGGAAATTAGAACTCAGTGGGATTTTTGTTTTAAAGTTCATGCCCCTTCAAGATATAGGCAATCATGGCTTTCCGCAGATTCTGTTTATTATCTGTAAATTTCAGGACTTCTTGGAAAAAAAAAAAAGTGAGTGTTTTCCTGTTGCTTTTTCTAGGGGTGTTGCTTCTAGACTGGTTACAACTCTGGCTAGAAAGCCTAGTGTACTTTGCTATTTAACCTATATCTGGCGACAATGCATAGTCATTTGAGATAATTGTAGAAAAATTGTTTTCCAGCTGAAAACTTGGTCTATCCAATAGCACGGGCTCCTGATAGTTCCAGGAGTAGTATTTTTAGAACATCCTTTTCTGGAGAGGATGTAAAAAAAAAAAAACACTTATACTTAACATCAGTAAGAGACAGATAAAATTTCTGGGACATGAGGCTAGGAGAATCTAATACTCACAAGAAAGAGAGACAGGTGAAAGTAATGTGAGACATACCTGACAAGCTTGAGCAAGTGGATGGAAGAGATAGCAAGAGAAAAAGTGTTAAGAGTGACAAGGGATAGGGGTAAGTGGGTGGTCTATATGATGGCCTACATCCTGAAAGGACATGACACAAAGAATAAATAAATGAGTATATATATATATATATATATATATATATATATATACACACACACAAACACAAACATTTATTTTAATGAAAACATGATTTTAAAACAATTGAATTTTAATTTGATTTAATATTTTTGGTTATTCAAATACACCAGTGTTATCTTTCTGTTGCAATCATGTAAGCAACATTGTTTATATTGACTTATTATAATGAATCAATACAGAGTACAAATTACCTAGTTTGTGAGAGAAAAAGAAGAGAAAATTGACATTGATATAAACAGTCAGATGAATGACATTCTGAATAGTCAAATGTGAATGACAGGTTATCAAAACAAACATGAGGTTATAAAAGATAAATACATTAGTGTGACTGTTTTTACATTGTTACTTTTGTTTATATATATATATATATATATATATATATATATATATATCCTTTCAAAGATCAACATCTCTTTTGGATAGTGACAATTTTAAAAAATATATATATTTTAATAAATTAATGAAGCAAAAATGAATAAATGCCTTTTTTATGTCATCACGTGCCATGAGTACAAACTTGGCCATTGTACTACCAAAGCCTCACACAACATTAACAGTGTGTGGTAATAGGAGTCAGTTTCAAAATGGATCATGTGTTGTTCCAAAAAATTAATTTCTGGTGATCTGTGTCTACAAGATAAGCTTGGTTAGGACTGCAAGCAATCAACTAACAATGAAGTATTGATGATAGTTGTGGAAGTAGCACAAGCAAAAATCAGAAGACATCTGGCACAAATTGTCAAAGTGAGAACCCCAAGATTTGACTAATTTCCACAGTTTAATGTTTACTGCAACTTTCTTGTTCTTTTCTAAAATGAGCTTTTTCTTGATTTTATGCTTATGGCTGATGAAAAGTGGTTTTTCTGCTTGGTAATCAGAAAAATAGATTTGGATCAACAAACTTGTTCTTCCCTAACAAAACAAAAAGAAAAAGAAAAAAAAAAGTTTCTTTCACTGGGTGAAGGACTGGAAATTGATGCATCAAATATTGCAAACCTTTTGTTCAGTAACTGCAAACAGAAAAGAGTCTATCCTGTTTTGAGGGATACTAGGCTTCATGCTTCAATAGCCATATGGCACATAAACTAATGCAATGAGCCATCAAAATCATGCCTTCCCTATTCCCCTATGAATTTACAATTTTTTTCTGGGCAGTGTGCACATTTTATATATATATATATATATATATATATATAGTGAGAGAGAGAGAGAGTGCAATAGAAAGATTGTTATCTTAATTTTAAAAAAATGATAATAACATCTCATTCTTAACAGATATATTTAGCAAAATTACACAAAAATATCTTGAAATACTAAAAAGTAAATTTATTTAATAAAATTATCATTGGCTTCAACCATGGCCTCCAGATGACTGGAATCTCCTGCAACTCTTCTGGACTGTCTCTTAGTTTAAATTGGTAAATGCCACCATAATGTTTACCTTCAGTTCATCTTTAGTCTTATAAGAAGTTTTGTTGGTCTCACGCAAAACTGTCCTACACATAATCAAGAAGGTCGCAGTTTGAGAAGTTAGGTGGCCAGATGTAAGGGGTGATATGGTTGCAGAAATTGTCTGACGGCCATGACTGTTCTCCTGCTTGCGTGACATGATGCAACGTCCTTTTGCTGAATATAGGGTCTTCCAGCAGTCACACTTAATCCAAGGCATGACTACCTCCTCAAGCACTTGATGTAGGCCTCTGTAAACTCTGAAAAGATGAATGGAGGCATAACATTGCCATCACTAGTGTTCACTCCAAACACTTTCATAATCATCTGCAGTTCTCAGACTGATGCCCAAACTCTGAAATGTTCATATTAGAACTTGACATAAATGCTACTGCAGCTTCTTTTCTTGCACTTCTTGTCTTTGAAACTTGCTTCCATATTCTTGCTTTCCTGATGACTACAACTTCCAAGAATTTAAATGCAATGTCAATACCCATCTCTTAACCACTTGACGCTAGTTCTTTTTACACCATCCTGTATATCTTCTTTCTCTCCACCTTTGCAACTGTCATTACACCTGTATTCTCATCCTTAACTGGTTAGTCTTTCTCTTTACTCTCCTCCTATCTATTTTTAATTCTTATGTAGCCCCCTACACATCAGTGGCATTCCCGCCTTGCTTGGGGTGATATGATTTAAAAAAAAAAAAAAAAAAAAAAAAAAAAAGTACAGTAAGCCATTTCTGTCAGAGTGAATTGTATCAGGGTGCTCTATTTTCTCACAGACAGTTTCCAACTGACCCTACTATATTGTGCTGTTGACAAAATCAAAAACATAAAATTGTGACAATTTACCCATCGCACCTTGTATGTATTATAGTTTTAGGGTATGCTTCATTTATGGCTAAAAGTGATCAAAAAAGAATATATGCAAATATATAAAATTGGACAATGAAGTCAACACTAAGGGATGACTGTTTCATGTTTCAATTCAATCAAAAAAACATGAAAGTCTGTTGCTGATTGGTTTCTACTTTTATATATAAAATCTCAACAAGTGTATTCCAGTATGGTTCCAGTTTGCTAATTCACTGGCAACATTGTACCAATCTTGTACTTACTTTGACTAATAAATTTTATTTGAGCCAATTTCAAAATTTGTGGTTCACATTGGCCATTGATTTTGTCCTGATAGCATATGAAACCCTGATACAGAGACATGTTTAAGGTGTTCAGCAACTAACATTAACAGTTATTAAAATATCGTAATCAGAATTTCTATTACAAAACTTTTAAAATATCTAATCAATAAGGATGAAAACTATTGGCTCAAAAATTCTATTCAAAGATATCACATTTCACAAATTAACAACATGATTTTTATAAATTAAATTATAATTTGCAAAATATTGCATTAACTTTATTTTACTTAATTGTTTTTACCCATGTTCATAGGGTTTGTGATGGTTCTGAGTCACAAGCAACAAGGGTCAAGTCATGATACTATATTTCTTCTCACATAGCTTCGGAGTCAATGGAATGTGTACATTATAATGCTGGATATGGTGGTTAAGTTGTGGATTAAGATGATCATATATGTTCAACAGAACTTCTGCTTCTTACATGACCCACATCACCAAAAAGTTTTATAATCACATTGCCCTGTGGACTTCTGATGTGAATTTCCTTAACTAGTATGTCTGGAGGATTGTCAAAAGTGAGACCAACCAATATTCATGCAATAACAAGGAATGTTATATTATTGTCATAATGGTTACTAAGACAGATTATTAAAAAAACAAAACAATCTATGAATGCAGTTGTTTCTGAGACAGGAATTTTTCTGGTTTTCTACGGGGAACCTACATATAATCACATTGCCCTGTGGACTTCTGATGTGAATTTCCTTAACTAGTATGTCTGGAGGATTGTCAAAAGTGAGACCAACCAATATTCACGCAATAACAAGGAATGTTATATTATTGTCATAATGGTTACTAAGACAGATTATTAAAAAAACAAAACAATCTATGAATGCAGTTGTTTCTGAGACAGGAATTTTTCTGGTTTTCTACGGGGAACCTACGTATAATTGTTTTAATATATGGATATTTTTCTATTAAATGATTTAATTTGTTCAGTTACCTTTAAAAAAGCTGCTTGATTGAAATGTGTGCTAAAAGGGATAATTACTTAGAGACAAAAAAGCAGTTTTGTAGGCAGTTGTTTATAATATTGTAAAATTTCTGTTCACCTTTTTTCTCAAAGAGTTCAGAAAATAAAATGTCATCAAAATTGTCACTAAATATAAGATTATATTTTTTTACTCATTAATTCTGTACCTGGCTATTTTTTGTACAAAAAATTTATCCTGCCACCGAAGGTGACTGATCCTTGAACAATAGTGTTTGAATTCCATAGTTGTGCTGTCATATCCTGCTATGGAAACAGAAAACTACTAAATCAAATTAATAATAAGGTTACTGCAACTGAAAGGCCTTGAAAAAGAATGTAGTGGAAAGAGAAGTAATGCTAATCATGCAGAGGTTAAGATTTTCTGAAAATATATCAATTATTTTACAGATTGAAACAAATCTCAAATAGCAAAAGAAATGAAATGAGAATGATTAAACTGGGTGTTTGACCTACAAATAAGTATCTGATTAACAAAGGAGAAAGAACACTGCACAGAGGAAAAATAGTTAAGTGAGAGTTAATAAGAACTGAATACGGTTATTACACCTATTGCACAGGTAAGTAATAGCCAGTGGGGAAGAAGAACAGGTGAAGATTTGAAGGTCAGAGAAGAAAGTAAAAATATATTGTTTGTAAAGAAATAAGAAAGCTAATTGCTCTTATCTTCCTATCTAAAACTGAGGATAAAATTTAATGGAAATAAACCCACACCAGGCAATCTAATTGATGTTCACTGACATACACAAATTCTATCACTATTTATTTTTAGTGGATAATTAGTATCCACTATTTTCCATTTACCTATTAAACTATATTTATTTTATTTTCCTGGTCTGATATCTCTGGCAGAATTAGAACAGGCATCCCTCTGCACAAGAAAAACTGTCATTAAAGCCAACATGCATCAGCAATGGAGAACTTTTGAAAATAAAGCAAGGATGAATAGTGTATTTTAAAGTCTTTCAGATTGATAAATAAAAAATTTATTATTTCTTTAGAAATTACAATAGAACATGTATGAGTTATGACTTTTTGTAAAATAATTGATTTTCTATATCATAATTAGATGGATTTTTGTTAAAAATAATGAAGCTTTAATTCAGTTTTTTTCTTACGCTTACCCCCCACCTACACAATTTCTAAAATCAAATATAGGCATACTATGACTTCCTGGAGCCTCCTAGAACTTGTTTTTGCTTATTTTGTATTTTATGATTTAGCTATAAACTGCTAAATGCATTAATATATATATATATATATATATATATATATAGGAAAAACTACTAAAAAGTTGTAAGTTTAAAAATGTATTTTTTTGAAATGACCGAGGACGGTCTGAAATATAAATATAATAATAGAAATAAACAAATACTGTCAAAAAATACATTTTTAAACTTACAACTTTTTAGTAGTTTGTTTTTCCTATACATATTAAGACAGTATACGTGGATCATCACTATGTTTTATATATATATATATATAGATAATAGCTGGCAACTCAATTCAAGGATATCCATCTATCAGGGCAGCAAGCTAATCTTCATTGTAGATGCCTGCTCAAGCACACTTGTGTTTGTTCAACACCCACAGAGCCCACCTGTGGTTTATACTGCAACTATGCTGAACGGACCTTAGTTACAGTTTCTGATAGAGAGCACATCATCTAGCATTAACAAGTCTGAAAAAGGTCAGGATGCTCAAACCCTTGGTCACGATGACTTGTGACTTCAAGTTAGCACAACCATCAACTACTCCTCAAAGGGAGCCGTCTACCCAAATTCACTCACAAAGCTTGGGTCAACCCATGGTATGGTTTTTCAGGCATTTTCCAAAAGTGCCACATGCTGGAATCGCCTTTTCCAGACTGATAACATCAAGAGGTCCCCTTCCTGACAAATCAACCAGTGAAATTCGAAACCAAGCTTCATGGTCAGAAAGCAAATGTTCTGACCACATGCCCATACTATATATATATATATATATAGAGAGAGAGAGAGAGAGAGACAGATAGATAAGTACACACCTACATACATAAGTACTAATATATTAGATCATTAACAAATTGAAAAATAAAGCTTCTGAAATAAGTTTGGTTTTTTTTTTTAACACTTATTGCATATATGATATAACTGACTTTTCAGTTTGGGGGGTGACCCTTTTCAAGAACTAAAGCAAATTAATGCTTTTTTTTTCATGATTTTTTAACAAAAGTTTGATTTATGACAAAGGAACATAGAACTAAAAGCCATAACCCTAATAGATATATATTAATGAACACCATATACATATATTTAAAACATGTGTTCCATTCTCTACAAAATATGAGTCCAATGATATTTTTGAAATATACATTTTCATATGTAAAAATATGCAGATTAAGCATATATTCATACAGAAAATCAAAGTTTAAATGCACATACACACAGTTTTAAGGTATGCTATATAGGATGAAAGGGCTTAATATCTGTGATAGAGCATATATAAATATAAAAGTGAACATTGCAGTCAACATTCAGAGGCAACAGACTGTTTCATGCTAGGCACAATCATCAGGCTACATGTATTGGGTTTTCCTCATTCCTCAACTATTTATATATATATATAGTTCAGTGGTGCATTGTGGGTAATCCTAACAGTTATTTTTGCAGGATTGGTGTGTTTATTTGGATAAATTTATTCTTTTTGCTTTTAATTTTGTATTTATTCTTTTTGGCTTTTGATGCTTTATTTATTTTTATTTTATCTATTCTAATGGCTGTTATGGTGGCAGTGGTTTGTTAATTTGTTAAATATTTGCTTGGATTAAATTATTTGTTCTTTATTATTATTTATTCTTTTCAGTTTTCAATTTTTAAGTAACTTAGTAAAAATTTGTTTTCGTGTCTACATTTTGAGATAAGTTCAGATTGTTTATTCAGTAGTTTGTTTTGGTCTGGGAAGGTAATACTAGCTATTTTTTTGTCTGCAGGTTTTGAATTTGTTTGTTGTAGGCTGATATTCTTTTTTGTATTTTCCATGGTATTTTTTGGTGTGATTTGGGTTTTGTTTTTAATTTCTCAAATACTTAGAAAGCCTGCTTTTAATTGAATTAATTAAATGCAGGCTTTTCAGCAACTCTTCCAATCAATCCATATTTAATAAAGTTAAGAAAGGCTATGAAACAGCTTGAAAAGATAGTGGATTCCTGGCAACATTCAGATACTTACCATAGAGCACAAAAAATAACAGGAAAAGGAATATCATATGGTTCAACCCACCGTATAGTAAAAATGTAAAAAGAAACATAGGAAAAATATTCAAATTCTAACATAAACACTTACCGGAATCAAGCACTCTCCAAATTATTCAAAAACATGGTAAATAATCAGCAACAGTTGCACCGAGAACATGGCACAAATAATAAAAAAGCACAACAGAAAAACTAACAATAAACAACCCAAACAAATTAAACTCACATGTAATTGCTGAATAAGGAATGAATGTCCCTTAAACAGTAATTGTTTACAAAACAATGTAATATACCAAGTGACAGTAAAATCACCAGATAATGAGGAAAAAAAATATACATAGGAGTAATAGAAGGACCCTGGAAACAAAGAAACTATGCACGCAAAACATCCTTCACAAATGATAAATATGCAAACAGCACAATGCTTTCAAATAAAACTACTTCCGCAAAAATAACCATTAGAATAATTAGTCACAATGCACCACTATATATAAATAGCCGAGGAAAAACCCAACACATGTGGACTGATGATTGCACCTAGCATGAAACAGGTCTGTCCTTTCCAAGCTTTGACTTCAATGTTCACTTTGCACACACATTATGTACTACATAGTTATACAGATGTGTACAAAAATAAAATTGAAAAATTTAGTGACACGTTTCATCTCCTAGTTCATTCTAGAAAGCAAAATACAACACATACAATGTTTTTTTACTTAGTCATTCAGTTGCCTAACATTGTTCTGATATACAGAAATCTATCATATTTTCCCCACAAAAATTAAAGTAAATACATTTTTTTTTGAGTGCACATTTTTATGGAAGTTTTTTTTTCTCCACAAACATACATGAGTAGATATAAATTTATACAGCTATATAGTTGCATACACAAAGAACTTGCATCGGTTTCACAAATTCCACTTGTGGCATTATTAAAGATCATTTCAAATAAAACTTGCTGATTTTTTTTCTCAAAACTGGAACATCAATCTTTCATGTATCAGAGTGAATACTAAGTTGAAATTGCACAATGTGAGCTTCTTACCAATGGTTGGGAGTTTATTGGATGTAGGCACTAATTAATGTTAAGATCAAATTAACATCTACAGCAGAAAAGTTGGAATGCTCTGCCCCAACTCAAGAACAAGCACATGACATGTAAAGTCAAGATTATGCTGTGTCTACTTCTCCTGTATGAATATGATCGCTGGTCACTGGCTATGCCAACCAGAAGACGTGAGCAAGCAGCTGAGATGAAGGTATTTCAGGTGATGATGGGAGTCATACATTGGGACAAGATGAAAAATGACAACATCAGACAAGAAACGAGCATGAAAAACATCCTGATAGTCATTCAATAAACTCAGCTTGAGGTTCATGTCTGGTACATGAAATGGCTCCATGGCACAAAAAAAAAAAAAACAAACAATGGCACAACTGGAAACCATTTACCAAGAGGTCAGTGGTACGTCCCAGGGAAAGATGGATCTAGAAAATTCTGGAGATGTTAGATCAACAAGGATCTAAACTGTTTCAAGACAGAAGACATTTATGGATTAGCAGGTGGCAAAACCTACCTGGAGATAGGGGAGAAAGTGAAATAAATCAAAAGGCTGTTCCGACATCGTTCAAACCTAAACAAGAGGAGGAAAATGTTTTCAGTGATAAACTTTGTTTCTCTAGATTCTTACCGACAATAAGTCAGATGATTATCATATAAAACTCATTGCTTCCAGATTATGTATGTAAGGAAATGTAAATCATTGCTAAATACAGACAAAAGAAAAATGTGCTTTTTAATGCTCAACAAATTCAACCAATTATAACATTTGTAGATTTAACTCCATACAGGGACTAAGGTCTAATCAGATTTGTAAAGTTGCTGAGCATTGTTACTATAAAATCATCACCAGCAAAACCAAGAGCCAAATAAGCATATAATAAAAACAAAGAACCATTAGGAAGCCCACAATCAATTTGTTTTAAATCATGTCTAAATTATTAATGTTCTTGCTTAAATATCAATTAGATCATTACTTTTACGCCTTACAGCAAAGGAAATAAAAATATTAAAGGATTTCCTATCTACTGTTTCATAAAGCTTTTCAAATAATCTGCCATTAGTGATGTACATTGACAGAAAATCATGTTAGTCACAGAAAGCTTTTGACATGTTAGATATGTTTATATAAAAATGGGTGGTGCAAAAATATTTAGCAAACATATGCAGAATTTATAGAATGATCTTATTTGACTGCAGACATAACAATTTCAATTAAGGGTTAGAAATTATTTGGCATTTAAACAGGATTTACAAAACATCCACTCATGTGCAAAGGAAAATTCAGTGTAGATTGGCTGATAACATAATCAAAGAATTTATGCAGTGAATATTTTTATTAGAAGATGTAATCTTGTTCTTAGCTTAAAAGATGGTTTTCAAATCTAAACTTATTTATAAATGGAACTTTGTCTGTGTGTGTCCATTACCTATAGACTCTGAAATGGCTGAACCGATTTTCTTGAAAATTTACACAGTTGTACTATAAGTGTCTGCAAGTGTTCTTAGCTAGGTTTTGTGTCGAGGTACCCCCGATAAATATCGAAAATCGATAATCGAAAAAAATCCGGTTATAGAAGTAGTCCAATTTTAATCAAATTTGATACACAGACAAAGACATAAGAAACGATATTCAGAAGTTTCAAGGTTGCAGTTCTTACAATAATGCAGAAAATTTGATATCGATACCAGGAAATCAAAATTTGATATTCATTCATCTTTCTTTCAGTCTACGGTTTCACTTTAACTGGAAACAACTACTGCTTTTTAGTCTTTTGTGCCAACGTTCAAAGAGTCTGAGCTCCAGGACCATGGATTAGTTTCAAAGCTTTCATTACACCCGAGCAATGCCAGGCTATACTGCTAGTATTCTTTATTTTTGTTCAGCTGCCTGAAGAGAATCTTAAGATGTAGAAAGATTGTGATTGTTTTTCATGCAGCCATATTCATTTGTACAATTATCACTTGGTATGAAAATATTTCTGGGAAATGTTAAATTTATTAGGTGTTTAGCTAAAGTTCTGCTGCAAGTGTGCATAAATCAAAAACCAAACAATATTGAATTTATGCATAGTGTACAGAGAGATGTTTATTTTAAAGGAAATAAAATTAACTGAGAGCCTAATATCAAAACCGTCACTGATGTTGAGAATAGAATATATGAAGCAAAGATGACTATTTGGTTTTACTAAAGGTGAATCTACTAATCTATTATAAGGCTCCAGTGTCATCCAAAGTAGAGTTCTACTAAATGAAGGTGTATAATAGGAATATAAGAGGAAATAATTGGAAGTGAGTTATGAAGATAAGGAGGATGAATAAAGATTGACCATTGATTTGAAGAAATTGATATTGTAATGTTTAAAGAAGCACTCACATGAGTGTCCATTCCATAACATAGCAGTTTTTGAGAGTGAGGAGCAGAACTTCCTGCTTATTCTTGGAGAGGACACGTTGAAGGCTATTTTAAGTTTATAAAGGATTCATTTTTATATACAAAGTTCTTGAGGATATAAATTATGTAATAGTTACACAAAATCAATGGTAGAGTTTTGTTTACAAGTACAATCGGAAGTCTTTTGCGAATATAATGCTAGACCTTTTATTGTACAATTCATAAGGTAGTTTCTCATTTTGTGCTTATACAGGTTTCTAGAAGTACAATCTTATAGTATGCAAATAAATCTTTCTGAACTTCAGCTGCAATGTGTTTTCCAAAGGTTACAAGTAGAGTATTATTTTCTACATATTAGGTTATATTTGTTTCACTTGTGAAATTCATGTTAGTTCCTTTTATTTGCAAAACATCTACATTGCTAAGAAATGTTTCATTCATCAAATAATACAAGTAATCCATGCAGGCTTCATATCAGGAGGCATCACAACTCTTGGATAAGCACTTTATTTCCTTGCATATAATTTATTTATAACTAAGAAGAATCTTCACCATGAATGAGAATTGCAATAAAGATCCACAGTAAAGCAGTTAGTCTTACAGAAATTAAAGAAAAAAAAGAAAATAAAAGAATAAACACTTGTTAGTTCCACTTTAAATAAAATTTTTTTTCCTGATTTATAACAATCCGGTATTTTTCTGCAGGCAATATGTTCCAACTAAATAGTGAATCTTTGTTTTCTTTTTTTCTCAATTATAATAATCATTAAAATAATTTTTTTTCTTTTATTATTTTTTTCTTTTTTAAAGAACAAAGTTACCAAACTTTGTTATTGTAGTAATCCTTAGAAAAATGTCAGCCATATTGTGCTTTCAAAATAAAGTCTCTTTCGATTTATATATTTGCTTTCCTCTTTTTTCTTTTAAAAAGAAAACCAGCATGTTTCCGATTTCCAGTTGTTTAGGCAATCCCTGTAGGCAATGTTGACTGCTGCACCTTTCTACAGAAGAAAGCATACACATAAGATCCATCATGGAAGAACAGAGAATTTTTGTGGTTTTGAAAGGACAAAATTGAGCATTGACTGGCACCAAAAAATAAAATAAAATAAAATAAATAAAAAACACAAACTAGGTTAAATTCAAGTAAGAAAAGAAAACATTGGTATAAGAAACTCAATACAGAAAAATATATATTTTAGAAATATCTACCTAACAGAATTATAAAGACAACACAATAATTTAGCATCATTTAGTTTGATTATAATTTCCAGTCTATTTTTACCATCTAGGACAGTGGTTCCCAAACTTTTTTTTCTCTAGGCTGCATTTTTTGTCTTAAATATTATGTGATAAAAAGTACATTTCAAAATAAAAAATTGAGAGGGTTAAAGTGAGATAACCACGAATTTGAAGTCAGAACATTATCATTGATAACTGTCTGCCAATTAGTGGACCCTAGTGACTATATTCGTAATACTCAATATAATGCCGAAATATCACATTGATAAAAATCAGTCAATAATTATCTATGACTATTTATGCTGGACTCAAGCATGCAATTATAAGTAATTCATGATAATATTTTAAATTCGGAAGTCATTTATTTTTAGCACATAAATGTTTTAAAACTGTTTCTAAATCATTGATTTTCTTTCAGTTATTCTGCTTCACCTGCTATCCTCTTCTACTGCACCTATAAGGTGTGCTGCACCATTTGGGAATCACTGATCTAGAAAATCTCTTGAAATAATTAGGCCATTCTTCAGATGTCAAATAAAAGCTATTTGTAATAATTTTGCAATAATATTAAATATTTTAATATTCCAGAAACAACTACCAAATTTACAGTACAGACGAAAAACCAATTTAACAAACTATAATTTTCAAAATGATAAAGAAACAAAGCAATGTTTTCCTGTATATATTCCTATATTAACAAAGAACTGTATTTTGATCAGATGCTAAATGAATGTCAAGGTTACATTATTCTAAGGAAAATGATGAAAACAAATTAAGTAATGTTAAAGAAATTATCACAACATATCAAATTAATTGCAATACAGAAATGTAGAAATCACTAATATTCCTCCAAAAATCAACAATTTTATAAGTTTGCTGTGACTTATATTTTGTTGTTTCTACCACAATTTGAGTGAAATTATTTTATGATCTTCAATTACCAAATCACAAAGGTTTGTGACAATTATTACCTTGTCTTAAAAATCTTGTAATTAAGATAGGGACTCTACATACCATTTTACTATGGAGTTTGATTTGGAATTTGAGATTATTTCTAGAAGGTAACTAGTATAGAACTGATTATATATATATATATATATATATATATATATAGTTCTATATTAATCAATTAATGTAGAACTGATATATTAATTGAACTAGTGAGAGTGGTTACAATAGTTTTAAGGTCAGTAGTCATGGGATAACTAAGTTTTATAACGCTAGTTTTTGTGCAACATTATTCTGAAGGAAACTTTTGGTAACTTGCTGTTAGAGAGTTATAATATTTTGGGATCTTCATGTAAAGTCAACATACTAAATGAATCCCTTGAATAATACTCAATAATGCTCGGAATAATTCTTTCTAGTAATTCACTCAGAAGCAATCTCTTCAATGATGCACAGCAAAGAACACACTAAGACTTTTGTCTGAGTACTTTATATAAAAAATATTTATGGTCACATGAACTCAGTACACAATTTATTCAACTGATTACATTTGTTGCTTGGAGATCTGTGTTTGACCTCATGTGTCGGTATTTCTTCCCACATAACACCAAGTAAATGCCTTTTATTGCTAATTAACTAGATTCATATATACAGTCAAAAATTCAATGTTCAAAAACATTAGTTGATATGTCATACTAGTAGTTAAACCAATATCAGCATGAAAAGAAGAATTGGTGGGCCAAGTTCAAATTTGCTTGTCCTTGAGAAAAGTATGAATCTATCTTTCCTTTCTCCAGCTGGTAGTTAAACAGAGGACCAAACATGGCTCTAGACTGGGGTGGTAAACAGTGTAAGGGAAAGAAAAATTAATTCCAAATTGCAGAAGGCACCAAGAAACTACTTCACTATGTTTCCCAAGAAGCCTTGCCAATTGACAAATTAAAAAATGGCTATCTTCACACAACAAAAATGTGTTTCAAGCAATAGAGAATGTATTTTTTTTTTTAGATTTTTAAAAAAAAATTTTTTTAATGGTAAAGTTCTAAGTCATCGTGTATTGTTAAGAAAAACTACTATTATTATCTCTAGTCAGAGGAACAGAATACTTGGTGGGCAGGGGTTTATTAAGTTACTTATATGATATCCACAGCTTGTACTGCGACTTTTGAACGACTAAAATAGTGCTGTGTTGTGTAGTTAGCAAAGTTAGATAGTGAGGAGTTCACTTCTTACTGGATGCTTCATAACAGTGAGCAGAAACTACGCGAAGAATGTTTCGTAGTACCATATGATTAAGAAATTAAAAATGAGACAACAAATTTTCGTCTGATTGATAAAATTAGCAAAATTGTTTCAAATCAGAGTCTTTCCGACACGGAAAAAAAAAATCTATCAATCAATACTCATATAGGATTTTTTTTTTTTTAGATATAAAACATACAGTTTTTTGTCGCCAAATAAAAGTTTTAGTGTCTAATTTTAAAGTTTCATTGTTTTTATTTTTTTAATCTTATATATTTCTCTTAAAAAAAAAAAAAAAAAAAGAAAGACGAACATTTAAGTCGAAAGATAAAAATTAAAATGATTTTTTACCTGACGCGACAAAAGATTTTTTCGTTTAAACTTTAAAAATCTAAAAATAGAGAATTATTTTATTTTAAAATAAAATCTATTTTTTCGACAAAATTATTCTTAATGCATTTATAGCACTTTCTTCGTTTGAACTTGAAATGATCAGAATGAAACCGCGTGTTCAAATTATTTTTTAATACCCGAATTTAATATTTCAATATTTTTATTAAAAAATGAAAAAGAAAAATCAAACAAAATGTTTAATAAAGACAAGTTACCACGAAAATATACAACGTATCAGCATTATAATGAGTTTAAAGGTGTGAAAACAAAAATACAATGGCATGAATAAAAAAATGTAAATTACTTGTGAAACGAGATATCAGAAATGATAGTTTTGATCCAAAAAGACAGGGAAAAAAAAGAAAGCACGTATTTAGCACTTCCCTCCAGTATTTCTTTCTTAAGATAAAATAAAGATGGGCTAATTAGTGGTAAAATAAATGATAAAAACATAAAAAACTGAAAATAGTTGTAGAAACGAAGGCACTAAAAAACAGTTACAACGTGGAAAGGCAAAGATGATGAAATAGCTAAATTCAGTTACCAATGTCATTCAATGACAACTAGAAGAACAGCAAAAACCAACTATAAAGAGAAGACTAAAAAATCGGATAATACAGTAGTTTCTTAGCATTTTTACCATTCACAAAATTAAAAACAAACAGAAGACAATAAAAAACAAAAAAACAAAAAAAAAAATAGAGAAAGGTCGAGAATTGTTCGTTGTCACCAGAAAAAGAAATAAACATCTCATTAACACGCAATCACAAGAAAAAAAGGTATTTGAATTTTAGACAAAGGAAAAGTGTATATAGTCTTTAAATATATAGACAGACGATTTAAATCTTAACAATGAGGAGAGATAAAAACGAATTTAAAGAGAACAGAAAGATAAGAACGAGTTGGTTAAACAACTATTTATACTACTATACACACGTGTCTACCATCATCAGGCAGTATGACGACAGAAGGGGTCATTGTTCGAGTAAGACGATAGAGCAAACGCTTTATTGGACAGTTTCCGAACTGTCAATGGTTTTGTTTCAGGATTAGTCCTAATAAAAATGGTCAATGTTAGGTGCCAAAGAAGGAAAACATGATTTTTACAATACATCCCTACCTGCATACACAGGATTGACGCCATGTTATCAAGGGAGATCATCCAAGAATGACTGACGATCTAGACAAAGAGCGCCACCTGCTTATTGTTGCTTAGCAACAATGCGCATTTTATGTTTAAATTACACTTTTTAATTTTATTGACATGTTTCTTTAATGAGCTTTTTAGACGTAATTATTCGCTCGAGAAAAAAAAAACCCTTTTTTGCGCGTGTAATAAAATTTGCAATTTCTGCGGAAAAATTTTATAAATGGTTAATAATAATAATAACCATAAAAGGAAAGACAACGTTTAGTAGTTTCTGCCGCAATGGTCAATTGCGTTTTGGTAATTGAGTTTTCTTGTAAAAACAAAAAAACAAAAAAAAACAAAAAAAAAAAACACAATCATGATTAAGTCAGTCTAACCGGGTATTAATGGGTATTAAAGAATCATTAGTTACTAGTTGCGACCATGGAAATTTCACAGGTGTTGACAACTATAATCCATTAAGCCATGCCTATGTTCTTTTCTTATCCTTTGCCTGTATTTTCTTTCTTTTCGTTGTCCAGTTACAATCTTTATTGCCCGTCCAAATTTGTATGTAAATGTTGTTCAAACATGGATTACTTTTATATCAGAATACAAAACAAAGAATTCAACATATGTCGTTTCTATAGCATTGATCTCATCATAATCATATATGCTTTATTGCAATATGTCTTTCTGTCCTTGTTTATCTATCTATTTTTTTGTCCCTAGATATCAAACCAGCAAGCTTATCTGTCTTCTTTCGTCTATACTCTTCTCTGCTTTGTACATATAAATGATACCATACTAGGCAAAAAAAGAAAATAAAAATGGCAGAATTCGAAAATAAATAAAATTTGAAACAAATGCAAACATTTGGCGACAAACACTCCCATTAAAAACAAAAATGAAAAGGCTTTTAGATTGTAACTGGACAACGAAAAGAAAGAAAATACAGGCAACAGTTTTCAAAACTTCAAGGCTTGATATTCATTCAAAAGGTTACTGTTAAAATGGCAATGATGAAATGTGTAATATGACCGAAAGAGTGGGGTGGTAGGGAGTGAAGATTATGATAAGGAGGATAAATAACGTTTGGCCCTTGACTAGGAGAGGTTAAGATTAGTGTTTATGAAAGAGCTCATGTGGTTGTCTGTTCCACAAAATGGCAATTTTTGGGGGACAAAGCAGCCCGAGTGAATTTTTCTTTACGTTGAAACACAGGAAATGAATGAGTCAATGGAAAAAGCATAGCGTGTCCTTGACTGTAAATTTGTACTTGTCCTGCTGATAAATATTACTTTATTCGAACATCCTTAACATTACAATAGGATAAATTAATTGTCGGATATTAGTGATGGTATTAATCACAGGTATAATTTGTAAGTTTCTCATCGAACGTAAATAATAATTTGTCCAGGAACATTGAGCATTAAGTATGGTAACTTAAAGAAGGGACAATATCCAAACAACTTCTCGCAGTGGCGATTGTCTAACTCTAAAAGTGTGGGGGCACTTAGGGTCTGAGATTTCGTTTTGAAGAGGAGGGGGTAAACTCAAGCAACATCTCTTTTTCTCTCTAACAACATGTCTGTTTCCATCAGTCTGTATTTTTTGTTTTGTTTGATTATCATTCAAACTTGTCCCTATATGTGTCCGTAGAAAGCCAAATGAAAACGAAAACGCAGAGGGAAAAGTGCTGAAGATCAAATCTTATCAAAATCAGAGACTGATCAGTTTCATAAATTATTGAAGGTTATAAAAGTGGGTGGGTGCAATCGAGGGGTGAGCCAAACTTTCGTGGGGGGAAAGCTTGGCCTCTTCTCCCCCTCATAGAATCGCCATTCAGTCAGTTTAAGTGCCATACGTGATACACGCCTTAGGCGATCATGTCTCGAAAGAGACATGACTGACTGGGCAGAAGAGTATCCCGCAGTAGGTTGCCATTACTTTCTGCGGTAGACTGGTTGCCAGCCAAGGCTACAGAACCCAATATGTACTGTTATTTAACCCATAACTGGAGGGAAGAAACGGATTAATACCATTCCCAAGAGTATTTGCGCGTAAGTGAATGCAAGGAATTCAACTGGAATTCGAACCGATATCCACTGCACCACAACGCACAATCGCCATTAACTCCTCGTAAACATAAAGAATAAATACTAAGAAATCATTAGACAATTCATTTTATGAATAAGTGAAATGTATTTTCTTGCTCAAGCTAAAAAAAAGAGATTAAGTATAAAGAAGGCACTACACGAATGTAGGCAATTCAGTTGTCTGGGTCTTATGTTAAAATCCGAACGTCCGAATTGTAAACTATAATAAAATAAAAAATAAAGAAACCATGAGTATGCTTGCTAAATAAATCGTTTGCATTTATTAACATATGTACATGAATTCGAAAATGAGTAAAAAAAGTTTTCAGTTGAGAAAGTCTTTTTTGGTAGTTGGACCACAGGAAAAGGTATATTTTAAAAGACTTATCAGAAGATTTTTTGACCGCCTTTGTTGTTGTTGTTGTTGTTGGAGATGATTTGTTTAAAGTCATCGACACATGTTTATTTCAGCGCGTGCCGACGGAGCTATCTAGACAAATCTTTTCTTGTGTTTGAAACAGCATGGAGACATCCGCATCTATGCTCTGATGAAATCTGGATTTTTATAAGAATTTTTTCCCGAATATAGGCTCGAGAAAAATAAGGTTTTAGTTGTCTCTGATCAACTATTTCGCATGGTAATTTCTTTTTGTTTTTTTTTATCATTTCACCCCAAGCCAGACATTTCACTGCCACTGTTGCGCAGGGGGTTACATAATAGAACGTGATGAGAAAGAGTGGTTAGTTATAGGAACTGTCGGGAGGAGGGTGATAGACGGATGAGGATACTGAGGATGGGGTGGGGTAGATGGGAAGAGAGTTTGAGAGAATGGATGCGAGTTAGTGTGATAAGAGGTGTCTATTGATCTTACATTTAAATTCCTGGAGATTGTAGCTGTCTGGGAAGCAAGTATATGGAAGGGAATTCCACAGGCGGAAAGTGCGAGAAAAGAAGCTGTAGAGTAGAAATTGAGGTTACATTTTATCTGTTTCTCTGTAAAAGGGTGGAACCTAGTTGCTAATCTAGTATCTTGTGTAAATTCATACCTAGGGGGCACCAGTGATCTAAGTTCATCGGCGTAGAAGCCGTGAAAGTATTCATAGAAGAGGCACAGGGAAGTCACATCACGCCGGTGAGAGAGTGACTGCAGCCGAACTGCCAAGTCGGTTTCGATCACATTACAGATTCTCCGTTGTATTTTGTCAAGAACCCCGAGGCGAATAGCAGGGGCACCCAACCAGATGTGGCAGCAGTATTCAATACACGGGCGGATGGTAGATTTATATATGTGCAGGATGGACTCAGATGTGAAAAACTTCCTGGCCCTGCACAGAGAACTGACTTTCATAGCAGAAGATTTAGCAATAATGGATGTGCGTTGTGGTGTAGTGGATATCAACTTAGAAGGAGAGATTGGGGTGCCGAGTTCGAATTCCAGTTGAATTTCTTGCATTCACTTACGCACAAATACTGTCGGGAAAGGTATTAATTCGTTTCTTCCCGCCAGTTATGGGTTAAATAATAGAACAAATTATGTTCTATAGCCTTGGCTGGCAACCAGTCTACCGCAGAAAGCAATGGCAACCTATTGCGGGATAATCTTCTGCCCAGTCAGTCATGTTTCTTTCAAGACATGATCTCCCGGAGCGTGTATCATGTATGGCACTTAGCTGACTGACTAATGTTAATTACTATGAAATAGACACTGATTTTAACAGTGTGTGTTGTATTGTGGAATATTTTAGGCATGTTTGTAATATTGTCTTTTATTCGGACCTGTGTACGTAAGTTATGTTCCCCACTCCAATCTATGACACGGCCTACCCACTGTATGACATTTAAATTTCCGTATGTAGTATTCATATGAAATATAAATTGTATTTTAACCTAATTATGCTGCGGTGGGTAGGAAATTAAGAATTTAAATCAACCCTTTTCTTCACTTTTACAAAAATTCACAATGACGTGTGAAATTCTAATTTTTCCCAAATAGAAAAATGCATTGACCATTTGATTAAAGAAAAAGTCGAAACCGGATATCACAAGTAGATGTTAAATTGATTTTTTGACCAATGGAAGCGATTTGCAAGACCAAATGGACTTAGCGATCCATTGCAAACATCTGAATGACTATAAAGGCTTTGATCAAATCAGTTCCAGTCAGTCAGATGGGAGCAGCGAGACGAAACAACTAAAATGTAACAGGAAAAACTTCATAGGTCGCGTCGCACATTGTCTTTTTCTCCTTTTTTCTCGTGTGCTGATTCCTTTTACTTTTTCTCTATCCAAAGACATTCCTACCAAACAAACGCTTATACATACATACCTACGCATAAACTCTTTCCAACAAATTACTACTACGAACATTTCTTGATACCCTTAACTTTCTCATTGAACATTAACTGCTACCTATTCTTGTTATTCCTTTCTTTTAATAAATTTTTATTTTAACATGGTAAATGAACATTTTTCTTCTCACACATATGTTATAGGATCCAGTTCTATTAACAAAATTCCACTTATTTTTCAACAACCTAATGATATCTTAAAATGCGGGGATTGTCGGCTATGTTTGGAAGTGGCCTTGTAACAGGCCTGGCTGATGCACCCTATAGTTACAATGTACAATAATGGTTCATATGCAACATAGGTGAACAAATCAACTAGAAAGTTTAAAACGTATACCATGTATCTAAATACAAATTAGTGACATGTTATAATATTTCATTCCATCTGAAATAAAACAAAACTGTTTTGCGGCGATATTTAAATCAACTTGAACTTTTTCTTTTTAAAATCTTGAAGTTTAACACATTAAACATTATCGATAAAAAATAGGGAATTTTATATGGTATTTTTCGAGACTTAGCATGAGCAAAAAAAAAAGTCACAGATTCGGGCGAAAAAACAAAACAAAACAAAACAAAAAAAAAACAGAATGATGTCAAAATCCGTGAAAAATTTGTTGTACTTAGTTTAATTTGTAACATATATAAATGTATGTAAAAAGCAAATATTGATGAGATAGTGAGGATCACAAAGCACTACTCGGGGTCCCCAATCAAGCTTGGGTGTTCTACGCACCGGCCCTGGGTTATCCCCACACGGCTTTGCAAGTTTTGCTGTCAAGTGCCTATAAAAATTGGCCACTTCCTGCCTTCATCACTTTTCCTCCCAGCACGCTTTAGTGACAACAACACCGGAACCCTGTTCCCGGGTAGGAAGATATATTTACCCTTAATAACTAAACTTTATACACACACTCACGTGTACCACCTACTTACTTCCTTATTTGTAATGTCTTCCTTCTTTTGCATGTATACGCGTATTTTTTCTATCTACTCATATATATATATAACTTTAAAAACAAGGAATTTATTAACAGTCTCTAGAGCTCTTTTGTCCAACATCTCATCAAGAGAAAATCGTTAGAATCACAAATTAAACGAAAACACAGCAACGAAAATGAAGAGCTAAAATAAATATACATATAAATATATATTTATAACGAGGGGAGGAGAAATGACGTGTAAATAATTATCGAGGGACAGTTAAAATAAAATATCCCCCAACAAATAAAGAGACTTAACAAAATCCTTCTGACGGTAAAGCGAAGGCTTCTGTAAAGACATGCAGACTGATTCCAAAATCTTTAAGTGATTATTGGAATTAACTACATGTAAAATTTTGAACCACTCTTTCTTATACGACTTAGCACAGGCTATATTCTCTACTAGGTGTTGAACAATAGTATATATATGAAAAAAAAATATCGCCTTGCTGAAATTCATTTCCTTTCCTTACATATTGATACCATTGCTTTTAGTCAAACTAGTAGTAATGCCCGCAGGTACGACGTAATTTCAACAAGCTCCTACTGCAACAGACTCATTTGTGTTTCTTCAACACCCACAAAACTGACCCTTAATCCCAACTACGGATAGAAAGTCCAGTCTATTCAACCCATGTTTGAATGGCGGAAGAAGAGATTGGTTCATACCGTTCGCAAGTGTGCGAAAGTGAATTCGAACTCGTCTCGCAGAGTCTTTGTTTCAAGTATCTAACAATTACACCACCTGTATATCCATACCAGAGAATAGCACGCGAAAACAGTAAAAGATACAATCAAACATTAGGCAAAACGCCTCTTTGACCATAATTTGCAGATTATTGTAAAAAAATAAAATTGACTTAATGAACATATTTCATTAAAGCTCCTTAATCAGAATCAAATGATATAAATTAGGTAAAGTTACTTATATATCTGACACAAACATTTCACCCGCGATAGAGGACGCCATGTAGCAATCCTTCACGCCATTGAGAAGTTATTTGCTGCATTCTAACGACAACAGGTTATTTATTTTTGCCTATCACCAGAAATTATGGAGCTAGTGATGATACTGTCCGTTTCGCAGTAATAATGTTTGTTTGAAAGCCTCAATAATAGATTCATATACTATGAAACAATACCCGACCTTGTTTGTCAAGCGACTTCTAACACCGGCTAGATAGCGTTGTATAAGACTGTATAAATGAAATAAGAAAGTCATAAATTGGTAATAAGTCAGAGCATTGAAAAACAGAATGAACGAAGTGTCGAATGGACAAAGTGCCGAACGGAAAAAAAGTCGAATTGGCTAAATGACGAATGGACAAAATCGAAAAGATAAAGTTTCAAAAGAACAAATTGTTGAACAAAACAAAACAAACATATCATCATGATTTTTAAAACATCATTTGCAACAAGGCAGCGATATCGAAAGAATTTATAAAAAAAATATACAGTTGTAAACCAAAGACTACAAGACGTTTTTGATAGATACTACATCAGTACTGAATTAGTAAAGTCATCGCTCGCAATCATTAATTATATTTTTAAAAATCTTTACTGTAGTTTGTATGCAGATAATTGAAAAAAGGTTAGCAACTATTTTATTGTAGAAAGATTTTTTTTTCTTTTTTCATCGGAGGTTTTTATATTAGTTTACAATTTTTAAAATAATTATTTACCGTCAGGATATTTTCATGATAAGTAAAAGGTATTCTATTGTAGGCATATTTCTGGCTTTTTAGTCAGTTCGACACTGTTAAACACTTTATCCATTCGTCATTTTGTCTTTCAACACTTTCTCCTTCCACACTGTCTGGGCACGCATTAATTCACGAACATAGACGAAGCTCACTACAAGTTAAACGCAGGACTTCTTTAAATGTTTTAAATGTTATTTTTCACCTCCTTCCACAAAATTTTACATGAGATTAAATTGGAATTCACAGAGTAAACGTACTATTATGGTGTCTATAGCATAACTGGGAAGTATAAATTTGATGTTTTGATAAAAGGAACACTTTTCGTCAAAATGGGTTAGTGATTGTGACTAGTTAAGTTAAAAATAGGATAAGTGAAAACCAGCGCTACCTACTTTAATATGGTACCACATTTTTTCTATTCTTACAAAAATATTTTCTCTTCAATCAATAGGCGCCTTAGTGAAAAAACAAGTCTCGTTTCCTCTCGAGAGGTCTTTTTAGTTTCCCACAAGTCGAACCACATATCATGCAACACACCACGCTATGTCCTATTGAACAAAAAATAATATATAAGGCAACAATATATCACCTTCTTGTTGAGTGGAGTTATATATCTCCAGCTGACACAAAATATCCCTCTTCAACAAACTAATCAGCACCACTACAAACGGTATAATGCAGTTATAATCCTATTTAATTTTACTTTTTTTGTTTGCCATTATTTTGAGAAAGTGAGTTAACATGATAGACGTATATTAAATCATTTCACATTAATTATAAGAAAACTGAATGCATGCTCATCAGTAAAAAGAGGAGCCAAAAATGTTGTAAGGCCGAAATTACTAAAATCAAGCAGATACAGAAAATTCATTGCATTCACTTACGCGCAAATACCCTTGGGAAAGGTATTAATCCGTCTATTCCTTCCATTTATGGGTTAAATAGCAGGACAGATTGGGTTCTATAGCCTTGGTCGGCAACCAGTCTGCCGCCGAAAGCAACGGCAACCTACTGCGGGATAATCTTCTGCCCAGTCAGTGATGTTTCTTTCGAGACATGATCGCCCAAGCGTGTATCACGTATGGCACTTAACTGACTGACAGAAATTTAAATATATGGGAAGTGTTCTAACAGATGACGGAAAGGGCGACACTTAAATCCAAAGGTATACTGGCACGGTCAAGAACGCATTTCAGAATGAGATCCTGGATTTGAATTGACTGAAAAAATTAACCAGACAAAAGCGAAATTGGAGGCTCAGATATTCCCTAAATCGTCATCCAAAAGGTATCATGCTTCTCGGTACTAACCCCGTCCTGCCATCTTCTCAAATTATTGCTGGAACCATCATCCACTCACCAGTCGCTCTGTAAGTTTATTCCACTTAGCCGAGATTCCAATCCCTTTAGAAAAAAACTCTTCATACTATACCCAGTTCTTACCTCAAAAAACAAAAAATGCCCCCGCCTACCAAAAGGTAAAGAAGCCCCTCTGTTCAGAGAATAGAAAAAGAAATAAAAAGATCTAAAGTGTCATACAATATAGAAGAGGACATCTACCGTGTTTCTTCGGCCCAGGCTGGGAGAGCCAAAATTATGAAAATAGGATCAAAGAACTAAAATATATGCTATAGATGAAAAAGTATAGGGAGCATGATGTGAGCAATCCCCATCAATTTCCCCAAACAGAAATAGTGCTCACAGTTATCAAAGTGGAGTTTGGCGCGCAGTAGTTATGGAACATGGTCGGGGAGACCAACAACTCATTAAAAATGATCCCACAGTTTGCAATTGTAGAAAACCATAAAATCAACGGACAGAAGCAATTTTGTGCGGAGAGAGTCCGTTTTCGTTTACCCCTCCCTCTATAAAGCATTAAAACTGGGACATTCGTGGACTCTCCCTAAGTTCACTTAAGAATGAGAGAGGCCATGGGTCGGTGGGAGAAGCCGTTGATACCCTTTCCTCAACCAAGTTTAAACCAGATTCCCAACCCTAATCGAAGAGTTAATGACACTCTGGTTAGCTAGTTTGAATACCGGGGGCGGGGCTGAAGTTTTGTAGGGTTAAGCACATTCGCGATCTTCAGCGTCGCTGGGTGGATGTATGTTGTGTACAAGAAACTCGATTTTCAACGCGCAACTGTGAATCCAGTCTACGAGGTTTGTCTTCTATTCGGCATATTTTGATTGATGCTAAAATGTTGTTACCTGGCTAGTGAAAAGGTTTTAAGATTCAGCGTGTGCTCTTGTCTTTGCAGATCTAACAAGAAGGTTTTGCGTGCTGGATGTTACCATAAAAGATATTTTTCTTTTTTCTATTGGGGTTTATGCGCCTAATGATTTGCATGATTTGTTTCGGCGGATCGAGCTAGTGTTGACGATATCTTGTCTGTTAGTTTTAATGGATGATTAGAATGCCGTCCTTGACCCCGATAAAGATCGTATAGAAGCAATATCGCGTACTAAAACCTCGGATGTGAATACATTTCGGGACTTTATTGGCAAATTCGATATTGTCGATAAGTATCGTAACAAGCTTTATCGGGAGGTAGTGTGGACTTAGATTAATAGGGGAAGATTGGCTTCGGTGGTGCGTTCTAACTATCTCGACCAAATTCTATTTACAAGATTCGGTGTAGGGCTCTTAGGTTGTTCAATTCTATAGTTTACTCGGGTTATGGGCTCGTCTACATTTGTGTAAGCTTACATAAAGCTAAGGTTACAATGAATGGCTACTAGAAATTGAAAGCATTATTACATGGTGAGCGAGATTTCCAGAACCCACTGATAATAATACTACATAGGGAATTGACGGGGGCTATGTTTGAGAATAAGTGGTGGGATTTATTAAAATCAAATCAAAGCTAAGTCGTTTTTTGCTGATTATAGTCGTCGACTCAATATAGCTATATTAGCAGCACAAACAGCACTCAAAGCAAAAGTTGATCGTGCGATTAAATCCTGGGAGATAGTAGGGAAGTAGCTTTAGCTAGGGCGGAACTGGCCTTCTTGCTTATCAAAAGGATCAAGCTCTTGTAGTTTGGGCTAGGTTAAAAAGGTACCTCGGGAGATCTGTTACCTCCACCCTTCTGAAGGCGGACTGAGTATGCCTAGCGTTGAGTTTCGTCAATATACGCTTCGCACCGCGTTCTTAGACCGAATGTGTTTGCAAGCGGATTGGAATGGTGAATTCTGGATGGAAGACGCCAGTAAGAGGTTCTCGTCCCTGAGAAATGTGCTCTTGTGCAAGCAGGAAGCCATCGTTTATCTCGGGGCGATGGCATTATATCAGATGTTAGTGAGGTGTCCGTTCAAGATAGTTTGATTGGCGAGCTAGGTTTAACAAAGCAGAAAATCTACTCGATATGGCCTTGGACGCTTGGTTTGAAGTGGCTTGTTATACGAAAGACCCTGTGGACCAGCAAAAAACTTTCTTCAGCGGTCTTGGAAAATTCTCCCAACTGTGTCAGCTGCGTATAGTCAGTGAAGACCTTTGACCATTTCTTCCACTGCAAGCTCGTAGTCCTGTTGAGCAAGTTTATTGAAAACGTCATGGTTCGCATTCTGCGTGGAAAATTCTTTGTCCTCTGCAGCAATGTGGTAACGTCTTTGACTAAGGATGAGCACTATGCGTTCTTGTGCTTACTCGGTGCTATGTGAGTCGTGATGTGGACGACACGACAGAAGGATTTCTATGGAGACGAGAAGACAGGACCTATCTTTTTTTTTCTTTTTTTTTTTAATCATAACACCCCAAGCAAGGCGGTAACGCCACTGATGTGCAGGGGGCTACGTAAAAGTGAAAAGGTTGGAAAAGAGAAAGCCGGAAACCACATCCTAAACAGGAAACAAGGGATGAGCATCTTCACCTGTTCAATAGACGTGGGTGGAGTGTGAACTGGGCGATAGTTTAGTCTATCTAAAAGAGAAATAAAATTTTCTCTACACGCTTGCTGGCTACGAGGTGTCAACTGCCCTCAAATTCAGTTGACGGATTCTATCACGTCTTTGTAAAACTAAATAAAGATTGTTCATTTTCTTCGGTATCAGCGGAACAATATCGAGCCGAATTGATACGAGATGACTTCATTAACGGACCTCGATTCACAGATATCCGACAAAGAATACTTGAAAATAATATTAGGGCACAACTGCTTGCGTCAACATTCATTACTAGAAATAGCCTTCTGAGACTCTAAATCACCCTTTACAGTCTGCTGCCTAGCAGCCATGAGAATGCCGTACACAGTAATTTTCAACAACCTAACACCCGATTGTAAACCGGGAGTTACTAAAACTAGGTGCCACACAGCGGAGGATAAATTATTTATCCAAACTGAAGTTACTCGGCTATTGAATGTCATACACTGTGGAGAGTTCGAAACATCGTATAACACTATTTTTGCCATATAATACATTAATATTGCACGTGAAAAAAAAAGAAAAAAAAAGACAAAACATGATACTATGTTAGTACGACGGAGCGAAAGAATTTATTATTAGTTGCATTGTTGATTGTGCAGATTATTTTCCGATAAAGCCGAGAATAAATATGAATTAAAACAGTTGCGTGTGTGCAGATGCATTGTTGCACAAAGTATTGCCAGCCGGGGTCAGACGAAAGTCATCGCATTACTGACAAGCGGAAGTTCTCATATGACGCAGCTGGTAACCAACTAGAATTGAGTGAAAAGAAATGAAATTTCGATTGTTTCTAATTCCTCAAACAATGGCGGTAGATTGTCACAAATCTTTGATAAGTACAAAAAGGTTAAATTTTGACTGTGGGAGATACGTTGAATTAAAATTTTCAGCATAAAAGTTGGATTGTCGACTTAGTCAATTGAATCAGAAAACTAAGTCGAAAAGGAATGACGTCGACAGAAATATTGCTATTTCATGGGTTAAACCAAGGGGAGAAAATCACTCCACCTCATGATGCGAGCTGGAAGTGATCTAATTGGTTAAAGATTTGATTTGCATGGACACCTCGTGTCCATCACACAACTCTCAAGAGAATTTGGGACAAGCTTATGCGAGAGCCCCAAAGAGCCAAGTTAGTTGTTGCTGCCTCGCCGGGCTAAGGTAGACAAGACAAACTTACCGCCGTCACAAAACCCCATCTTCGGCTGTTTCTGTAAAGCTTCGGTGAAAAGCTCTGATAAGACTTTTTGTACCGTCAAAACTTGAAAAAAAAAAAAAAAAAGGAATGCTTGAAATCTCCGATTGGAGTGAACAAACACTAATCTCAAACTAAAACTTTCGTTCCGTTGTAAGAATAGGAATTCGACGACTGTTATATTCTATTTCTGTTGGCTGTTTGTTTTTTTTTTTTGATAAAAAATTTTCCGCAACTTATCCAGGCGTCATCGAATTTACTTTTTTTGTTTTGTTTTTTTGTACCGTTTTTTTTAATAACCCAAATGTGTAAGCGCATCCGGCCTGGTTAAGATACAGCTAGCAAGATTTCAACGTGCTTCCTTGGGATCAAAATTTACAGCGTGAGCAAGGAGGAACACTGTTGTAATAGACGACTTGAAGACCAGTTACTGTGTCGAAGCCATCACAACGAGCGATCCGAGAGCGTCGTCACAGTCATCGAATTTACTTACTTTTTTTTGTGCCGTTTTTTTTTTATAACCCAAATGTGTAAGCGCATCCGGCCTGGTTAAGATACAGCTAGCAAGATTTCAACGTGCTTCCTTGGGATCAAAATTTACAGCGTGGGCAAAGAGGAACACTGTTGTAATAGACGACTTGAAGACCAGCTATTGTGTCAAAACCATCACGACGAGCGGTCGGAGAGCGTCGTCACAGTCGTACTCTCTTCTGAGAACAAGAAAAAGCGAATGGTAATCGACTATTTTCAAACAATAAACCGGTTTACTTTGCTGGATGCCTACCCCCACCCTGTCAAGAATAAACGAGATTATAGAAAAATAGCATATCTCGTGTAAGTATCTCGGCTGCTAACAAAAAAGAATTAAAGAGAACATAGAAAGTTGTACCATCCAGTTGTCACAAGCAGGGTCTACATGACAAAAATCAGAAACCTTCCCTACTTAGTAAGGAATGTGAAAGGGATTACAAGCTCATGTAAGACTCGTGTTGAAAATAAAGCCAGGCTCTACTGTCCTGACACCAGCAAATTAACACAAACCACAGAACCTTACAAAAGAATCGCATCGGATTTTAAATGCTCGACTTCGTCAAAAACACGCAACAAATTCATATTGACAATAATTGACGAATATTCGCGGCTTCCTTTCGCTATACTCTGCATCTTTCTACAACGGCTATACAATCACTTTGCTCAGATTTTGCCGTTTTCGGGCTACCTGCGGATATTTGTTCGGATATCATTTATGTCAGAACACGTATGGCGATTCCTACAAGAGCAAGGGATAGCCGTAAGTAGAACACCATATAACCTTTAAGGCAATGGCCTGTGCGAGAAGTATCATGGAATAACCTGGAAAACTGTTGAATTACCAGCTGCTGATAAATGGTTAGCTGCAAAGAATTAGGAACAATTACTCCCTGACGCCATGCATGCTATTACAATGCTGCTATGCATAGCCATTAATGCAACACCCCATGAACGATTACTTCCGTTTCCAAGAATTTCGAATGGAGCGCCTCTACGTTTTTGCTTCTCCAAACGAGGAATTATATTACTAAAAAGGCAAACGCAACTGAATAAAACCGAACCGCCCCTGGATCAAGTGAAGCTACTAAATAACAACTCCCAGTGTGTATGGATCCGTTACCCGGATGAACGGGAAGGCACAGTAGGTACGAAAAGGAAGACAAGTAGGAGACGAATCAACACTCACTGGCGTAACCGAGGGCTGTTCTTAGGATACTTCAATGTGTTTTGAAGATACAGAGACAGAGACAAGTTCACCGTCAGAAGGTTATGAGGAAATCTTGAGCCCTGATTCCTCCAGTGGCGACAAACGGATTACTCAGAAGAGTAAACATTCAGCTACCGATACTTCAGAGAACGAGCAAGTCACTTGTAGACCACGAAAACTAGGATTAAGTCTAGTTCGAACGAAAACGAGGAAGAACATCATGCTTATGCCAATCCGCCACAGGCTCGCAGGTAGTAAATTACTGGTCAGCCCAAGGATTTCTTTATTCTGTAGGAATAAGGCAAGAGAGAATATGAATATGGTTAATTTCCGTCATTAATCAATGTAGTCTGAATGTATATATTCAGGAGGACTACTTGTAGTCAAAGTTCATTAAACTTTCTTTTAAGCTAGTACGAATTGTCTCTTACAATTCTTTTTTAAGCATTTCACTCCAAGCAAGGCAGAACCGCCACTAGTGCACGGTGGGGGGGGGGGTACAGTGAGAGAAAAGACTGGGTACAGTAGGTGTTGAAGAAAAGTTCAAAGATGAAAGGGAATTAATAAGATAGGAGATCGTAATTGTACTACAATTCCCTCGCTTTAGGCAATTGCTAAAGAAAAAGATGGTACATTGTTTGTATTAAACCCGTCCCCCTTATAACCAATTGACCAATTCTTGTCTCACTTCAGTTTCGTTGGTGAGTTGACTACCTAAAGAACATAAAATAATAATCCGTGATGCGATGGATTTCTGAAGTAAAATAATACTTCAAAAATGTTAGAAAACCCGAATTTGATTTGTAAAGGGCCACAAATCCGTGAAGTTTTATCCATTCCGAAATTCTTCAACGATTCCTGACTTTCGACTCAGGGTATCTTAAACAAAACTAAACGAGAGTAAAGTCAGCTAAAGAGGCATCGAAGTAAGCAAAGTTCAGACCAGGTCTCCTGGTGTAGATCATTTGGTAGTAATCACGAATTTTCTCACGGGTGACTTTGTTTGTAATCAAACCTTGTCCATCGTTCGTATGCAGCCATTATTTGAAATCTCGCTTTAACTATCGAAAGTTGATTTCTTTTTTTCTGGGATCTGGAATAAGTCTTAAAGTGACTTCCGAGTCTGTCATTAAAAAACAAATAAAAATATATCTTAGCTTCATTTAAAGTTGTTGTGAACTTGTAGTCGGGATAAATTTTTCTAATTATGATGATAATGATATACAGATAATGTTGTCAAGGCTGTGCAGTGTTCATTCCCAAATCCACAACATTTAAGAAAAATCACAATAGATCAACGAAAGGCAAAACCGCAGAAATAATTAAGACGAACAAATTGTTAAGCAAACACATAACAAAGATAAATTTATATATGATTAAATAACAACTTTTGAAATGTAATGCAATTTACATTTGATGTCGACGAGTTGTGTCGAATTGACGAAAGATTAAGATAATACTTTTATACAAATGAACAGTCAAGAATGAAATGTTCAACCGTAATTGTGTGATAACGAAAAGTTCAGTTCGGTAGAGTCTCTTCAAACAAGATCCAACCAAAGTGGACGTAATAAATGTTCGTAAGGTTTACACAATAGTTGATAGCAGAAAAAAGTATGAATTTACATACCTTGCCGATATATTCAAATAAATGCAATTTTATCTTTAACGTGTATTATAAGATTATTCAATATTCATTTTTTATATTACAGGAATGTAATGGGTACAATAATGAACAGATTTAAATAATACTTTTTTATCGTTCAAAGATATTGGGTTGCGATAAAGTGTGAGTGTTTGTATCGAATGCAATTTACAATAAATTACAGGAAACTATGAAAATAGTCAGTGAGTGTTTTTGGCAAGATTAGGTAAAGTTCTTGACTCATGAAAATTGTTTGTCGATATGTGAAATAAGGATAAGTGAACCAAGAATCCTCAAGCACTGTTGAAAGAATGATTGTTTGCTAAAGTGCGAAAGAGCAGTGCGGCTAGTCAAAGGAGATGATAAGATCTAGCGTGGATTCGATTAGCAATTCGAGGGCTCACTAATGATCGGTCGAAAAGTGTGCCTTATATACTTTCTGTAAAACCAAAAGAGGCTCCAGATAGACTTATTGAATTCTGGCGCCAAAGTCTATCCTGGCCAATGAGATTGCAGAGAACACGATATGGGATTGTGATTGGTCAATCTCATGATGTTGGACTATTCTAAAAGGTATTGGCCTGAAACTGGAGTGGATAGCTTATGCTATTCCAACAAGGTTGTGGTGATACCGACCGAACAAAAGCGATGAACCGGATGTGTGCTCTCTCACGACTAAAAGGGAAATGAATAAAAATCGTCGTGCGCATCCGAGTTCGCGCAGATGTTCCGGTTGAAAAATAAAAATTAATCAAATATCAAATTACCATTTCGCGAGCCTTCGCGAATTTTATTTATCAGCCAATGGGAAGCCTGGAATCAAATACAAGGATGAAATTCGAAACTAGCTGCGTTTTGATCCAAAATGCCGATATAAAAGCGAAGACACAAACGCTTAGCCAGACAGAAGGACGATAGGATAGAGTCACCTGCCTCCTCTTGACTTAAGTCGAGCGGCTACTATGCTGACCTCTTTCCACCTCCCTGTCTCATTACTATTCTGACCTCTTACTTTCTCCCTGTTCTCAAAAGTACTTATCGACCTCTTCAAAGACATTCCTCAAAGTACTTACTGACCTTAGAAACGGCAACTTGAAAATGAACATTAATCACACTACTAAGCCTTTTACCTTTTCAGCGTGATATCTTCCATGAACATTCTTTTATCTCTTTCAGCGTATTATTAATTGTCATGAACTCTTTTACCTCCGTTGGACTTTTATTTCAAGTATTGTTTTAATTGTAAAATATAATTTTTTTTTATCGTTTCACCCCGAGCAAGGCATTCCACTGCCACTGTAGGGCATGGGTTTACATATGGTCGGGGAATGATGGGAAAGGTTGGTTAGATATAGGAAATGTTAGAAGGAGGGTGATAGACGGGTAAGGGTACCGAGAATGAGGGTTGGTTAGATGGTGAGTGTGTTTGAGAGAATAGATGCAAGTTAGCGTGTTAGGAGATGTCTATTGACCTTACACTTAAACTCCTGGAGATGGTAGCCGTCCGGAAGCAGGCATGTGGAAGGGAATTCCACAGGCGGGAAGTGCGAGGAAAGAAGCTGTTGGAGTAGAAATTGCGGTTACATTTTATCGGTTTCACTGTAAAAGGGTGGGACCTAGTTGCCAATCTAGTATCTCGTGTAAATTCGTAACTAGGCGGCACCAATGACTTAAGTTCATCGGAGCAGAGGCCGTGAAAGTACTTGTAGAAGAGGCACAGGGAAGCCACGTCACGTCGGTGAGAGAGTGGTTGCAGCCAGTCCGCCAAGACAGGATCGATCACATTACAGATTCTCCGTTGTATTTTGTCAAGAAACCCGGGGAGAGTAGCAGGGGCACCCGACCAGATGCGGCAACAGTATTCAATACACGGGCGGATTGTAGATTTATAGATGTGCAGGATAGATTTAGACGGGAAAAATTTCCGGGCCCTGCACAGAGAACCGACTTTCATAGCAGCGGACTTAGTAATAGATTCGATATAGTCATTCCATTTGAGGTCCGCCGAGAGTGTAAGGCCAAGGAGGCGTAGTGCTTTACTCTCAGGGAGGCAAGCCTGTTCCATGCTAATGGGAGGTAGGTGCGATTGTCTATGGTGGTTAATTGATAGCAACTTCGTTTTGGAAGCATTGAAATTCACGAGCCACTTCCTACCCCAGTCCACCACGGATTGGAGATGCTTTTCAAGCTCGGCAGCGAGGTTCGTTTTGTCGCCCACACCGTGTTTTTGGTCGATGCGAGAGTAGATTGTGGTGTCATCGGCGTACATGCCTACCCGGGATCTAATGGCATCTGAGAGATCATTAATGTAGATCAGAAAGAGCGTGGGACCAGGATAGAGCCTTGAGGGACGCCAGCGTTCGTATAGTAGTTTTGGGAAGCATGACCGTTTAATATTACCTTCAATGTGCGGTTAGAGAAGAAAGACTGGATTAGATCAAACAAATATCCAGTTATACCATAGCTCCGCAGTTTGCACAAAAGGCCAGCATGCCAGACTCTGTCGAACGCTTTGGAGATGTCCAAAGCAACGGTTCGTGCTTTGCCATTCTTGTCGAGATCCTGGTATATGTACTCGGTAATGGTCGTTAGCATATCAGCAGTAGACCCGGTGAAGCGGAAACCGTACTGTTTGTCCGAGAGAAGCCTGTGGGCCGTGAGATGCTGAATCACCTCGGTGTTGATAATAGCTTCGAAAATTTTGCCAAAGATCGGAAGGAGGCTGATAGTGCGGTAATTATTGGGGTCCGAAGGTTCGCCAGTATTCTTAAATACAGGTACTACAGAGGAGGAATTCCAACAGACCGGAAAGCAGGATGCAGATAGGCAGAAGTTATAGAGTTTAGAGAGGACAGAGGAGAGCTCTGGGGCACATCTCTTCAGGACTATGATTGGGATTCCGTCACCACCGCTCGCTTTGTGAGGGTCACGTTTTGAGATTATCTTAGAGACCAGCGAGGGTGTAATACTGACGTTATTCAGTTCAGCCTTAGTTCTAGGTGGGAAATCGGGAGTGGGTACTCCTGACGAATCCAGTGTCGAATTGATGGAGAATCTACGAGCAAAGCGTTCAGCCTAGTCCGCAAAGGAGGTGAGGACCTCAAATTCGTTGATTAGTGGGGGTATTGAAGTCTTTTGCTATGTATATATATAAATGTTATTTTATACTTAACATTACCTTTCTTGATTCTATAATCATTTTATGAATTATAGTGGGCTATCTTCCCACAAGGCCAAATTCCGTTAAACTGCTACGGTATACTACTACCCCTCACTACAAACGGAATAAAATAAGAGATACCCGCTATAAGGTCATGTGAGCAGAAAAAGCTGTTAAAACCTTTTCTCGGAATTGTCGGGATTAAAGGTCTTTCACGTTTTTGTGAGTTGCAAAATTCGCAAAAAAAAAAATCTGTCACATGAATAACAACAGAAATAAAGGAAAAAAATGGTGTGCTTTGGTTTAAATACTGGTTAGTGAGGTTGTGGTTTCCGATGGCAAAACGAGTTATAAAACAAGGGAGATAATTCAGTTTTTTATGATGAGTATATCTTGTTACAAGGAACACAACCTAATTTTTATTTTGTCTTTCTTAAACAATCTGGCAACCTATAATGAATAAATTTCAATATTTGATTTTCAATTTATTGACATCTTTTAAGCTTCAAGACAATTTGTTTTTGCTGAACGCTCAAACTTAATAAGCAGGAAACATCATCATCATTCACATTTGTATTCCATAGATTTAATTCTTTCATCGGATTGATGTGCTTACTTCTTTATTTTTAATTGGGATTCACATCAAATCAATGGATTTGGCTGATCTGTTTTTAATTTTCCAAATTCATTAATTTGAAATTATTTAGATAAGCGATTATCCAGTGCGCCTGTACCCGACTGTAGGGGAGTTCGGCCATATCTTCTAAATTTGCCTTGTGTCAAACTTTACCGAACTCTCCACATTTAATCAATCAGAAAGTTGAACAATAATGGAAAGATAAAAATCTCACATATTTTTATAATGATAATAATGATATTAATTAATTTATTAAATCAAGTTATGTAGTCATCAGAAAGTTTCGCTGTGTAATAATATTTGCCAAAAGAAGAAATATTTAGTTGCTTCTTTTTATGTGTACAATTGAATAGTAGTTAACTTCTGTATGTTGACTTTGTCCCTCTCTTTCATTTGTTACTGGCGAGTTTTAAGGAAGAAGAAAAGTATAGGTAAAAGAGAAAGTGAAAAAATGCATGTCATCTGATTTTCTTGAACTAGCAGTATAGCCCGGCGTTGCTCGGGTGTAATGAGAGCTTTAAAACTAATCTATGGTCCTGGAGCTCAGACTCTTTGGACATTGGCACGAAAGACTAAAAAGCAATAGTTGTTTCCAGTTAAAGCGAAACCGTAGACTGAAAGAAAAATGAATGGATGTAAGTTAAATTTTGATTTCCTGGTATCGATATCAAATAAGTTTTTTTCGTCGTAAACTGAATTTTGAAGGCTAAATAAGTCCTATGAGTAAATGGTATCATGGCTGAGACTAAGAACTACTATTATACCTACTTAGAGCCAAACCCGAAGCAAAAACTAAAATAAAAGGGCAGAAAAAAAATACAGACATACAGGCAGATAAACAGACACACACACAAACATCTTGCCTTTTATATATATATTATCGATTTTCTGCACTATTGTAAGAACTGCAGCCTTGAAACTTCAGTATATCGTTTCTTATGTCTTTGTTTATGAGTTTATGAGTGTATCAAATTTGATTAAAATAGGACCACTCCTTCTATGACCCAATTCTTTCGATTATCAATTTTCGATATTTATCGAGGGTATCTCGACACAAAACCTAGCTAAGAACACTCGCAGACGCTTATAGTACAACTGTGTAAATTTTCGAAAAAATCGGTTCAGCCGTTTCGGAGTCTATAGGTAACAGACACATACACACACACACAGAGAGAGAGAGAGAGAGAGAGAGAGAGAGAGAGAGAGAGAGAGAGAGAGTTCCATTTATAAATAAGTTTAGATTAGATATCTAGGCAGCTGTATTTCTTTGTCCGTTGCATGAGAAAGAAAAGATACAGAACGCAGAACGAGAGAGGAGGTGAGAGGGTAAGAAAATACAGGTAGCTGGGACTTAAATCCTGGGGGACGGCCTAATGTCCTTCTGAAGAGAAAAGGCAAAATGACGAGTACGTATGCATTTTGACAATCAAGAATAAGATCAACTTTGAATCTATTTTTCCTGTCTTCTGATTGGTCAATATATAAGATTGTGTATGACGTGTCGTGGCACAACATTGACGTGGTACAGAAGGCGCTTTAACTGTACGAAAAAATCACGAGAGCAAGGATTAACCGCAACAAGTCATCCAGCTGGCGGTTAGTTGCCTGGAAGGAGGTCGATCTTCCGGAACCCTTTAGTTGGACTGACAGATCCGTCCGCATTTTTGGAATGGAGTTCGGACCCGGGATCCTGCTGAAGAAGAATTGTTCAGAGGTACAGGCAAAGATTGGTGCAGCAGTCCAGACTTGGCTCCGAAGGCGGTTGTTTGTGATAGGTAGGGCTGAAGCGTGCACCCCTTACGTCTTTCCTCTTAGCCTTTACCAATTGCCCGTACTTTTTCTCTGCAGGTACCCAAAGAAGGCGCTCGAGCGCTTGTTCTCATATATATATATATAACTTATGGTTTTAGATTTAATCCAAATTTAAATAAATAAACACAAGTAAAAGAAACATTTTGCTTTATTTTGAATATATAATCGTTAATACAGATTTTAATTATAATTAAATATACGCAAAAGTCACTGGTAGCATAATTGATATTTTCTAGCATCTCTTTTGACTTTGATGTGCACTGCGAGTGTTAATTTTTGTTTTTCAAGCTTTATCCTCATTCAGTCAGTTAAGTGCCATGCGTGATACACGCTTGGGCGATCATGTCACGAAAGAGACATGACTGACTGGGCAGAAGATTACCCCGCAGTAGGCTGCCATTGCTTTCTGTGGTAGACTGGTTGCCGACCAAGGGAATAGAACCCAATCTGTCCTGCTATTTAACCCATAACTGGAAGGAAGAGACGGATTAATACCTTTGCCAAGGGTATTTGCGCATAAGTGAATACAATGGATTCAACTGGAATTCGAACTCGGCTTCCCGGCTTTTCGTTCCGAGCCGATATCCACTGTACCACAACACTGCCTCTTTCTGAATGTTAGCAACAATTTCTTTGTAGCTTATATTATGCTTGAAGATTTCATGATATTATCAAGTAATTGGCTGAACCACATCTCAGTTTCCTTAATTTTTTTTTTATTTCTGATTAAGCTGTCCAACATTCACTGCCATGTATTAAAACATACATTGCTTAGCAGTCAAGCTCATTTTCCCATTTCCTGATAAAATTTTAAAATCTTTGACAATCTTGTGATAGTAATATTTTATATCGGTGAACCGTATGTGTCTTAACAGTGACGCATGTTGAGATTATGTTCAGTGTGGTGAAAAGTATCCAGTGAATGCAGGGCTCCTGTTCCGGTGATGGACACCTGCTCCTTTTGTTCAGTCGCTCGGGACGTAGACCGTTGAGAGGCTGGATGGCCATTTTGTAGTAATGCTATGCGTATTAGATGTGACATGTTTAGATGTTAAAAACAACGAACGATTGAACATTCTTACAACCATAGACCTGGCTCTGTAAGACCACGTAGCCCAAACTCCCACCAAGATCGATATATTGTACGAGCAACAGCTGTAGACTGTGCTTTGTCCACAACACAGACCAGAGCAAATATAACCCCAGGAGTATCAGCACGGTTTGCTGGAAATCGTTTACTTCGAGATTTGCGCGCCACAAGACTGTCTTGTGAGAGGGTCATTTGGATTTGCGTTGTATATTGTTGACTGATGTGAGAGTAGGTTCCACCTTCAAGCTGCTTGTGTAACGTAAATCTGAGTAACTATATTTTTCAGAGTATGAAGAAGCTCATCCCTTGTTTCCTGTTTAGGATGTGGTTTCCGGTTTTTCTCTTTTCCAATCTTTTCACTCTTTTTTATTTTTATTTTTTTCAATTGGAGTAGATAGACTAAACTATCGCCCGGTTCACACTCCACCCACGTCTATTGAACAGGTGAAGAGGCTCATCCCTTGTTTCCTGTTTAGGATGTGGTTGCCGGTTTTTCTCTTTTCCAATCTTTTCACTCTTACGTAGCCCCCTGCGCATCAGTGGCGTTTTCGCCTTGCTTGGGGTGATATGATTAAAAAAAAAAAAAAAATATTCGTCGACGATACACGGGACTATTACAACTATCTGTCGCATTTAGTTTTTTCTCGAAAGAACGTTGAACAGCGATATGTAATGCCAAGCACATTGTTCAACCTACAACTCAACGTACTCTGTCCGTCCTTGGTATGACGATAAACTACGTCCGGCAGCATGGCTTCTGATCGAGAGATTGAAGTTTTTGAGTAGCGTGGAATCACCTTAAGTGATTATTTTCATTGATTCCTGAAAGGGTATAGGTGTGTGTAAAGTCAGATTTATTAAGCAATCAAAATATAGAGAAAACCGATAATACCAACCCATCCCTGCCACACACCTTAGATTGAAGAAACTAAGTTAATCTTGGTAAATACCTGTCGGGATTCGGATTGTGAGCAAGCTGATATTAAAGAATATTGAAAGAAAATTCAAATTTCATTGTTCTCTCTACTATTGACACCCTTGTTCAAGTTCTTAGTGGAGTTTTTCATCAATATCTATAATATCCAATATTTTCAAATACAAAAACATATTTCTTAAATTTATTTAAATAACTGAACTTTACGCTTTTATTTAATTTTCTTTTATTTGTTTCATATGATTGTGAAAAGTTTGTGTGCCTTACTCGTTTATTATTTTTACTATTTACATTCATTGTTCATCTTATCAAAATAATCACAATAGAAAATTAATCATTTACTTATTCGAATTATTGTTCTTGATGTAATGAATATGTAATGAAGATGCATACACCTTGGTTTCCCCTCACATTAATGTGATTGGCTGGTGTCAGTCATAAATGCAGACGAAAGCGAGGACGCAGAGAGGTCTACGTCCATAGCTCTACCGCTAGAGGTCTACTGGTCTACGACTATTGCTATACGTCTATTGACTACGCCTACGTCTCGGGATACTGCATACGACGAGTACCATCCATTATGTCTACGTCCTAGATTGACCTACCCGGTTGCATTTGCCTAAACCGCTTAACTACCTCGAATGATATATATATATCCCTTTCCGGGACATATCAATTCTCATCTTTGATTGTTATAAATATGACATTTCCGCCAAGTACTCTCTGGTCATCTTCAGGTTTCCATTATTTTCCTGATATGGAATACTAAAGTATGTATATTATTTCATTACATAATCTAACAGTCACTAGACGATGATAACAAGTGATTAACAGATTACATTTATCCACCACGCTACCATCTCTAAGAACATGTGGCGTGTATTTTGAAACTCTCAAATCCAATGTTATTAGGACTTTGAATAAGTTCTCGCTGTTTTTCAACAGATGGCTTTCCCAGGATTGCGTGCGTGGTAGCGCATCTATAAGGAAGTATTATAAGCAAGCTTGAAATTCAGTGTCTGTCATTTCGCCCAAGTGGCGTTAACCATGTCGGAGTTATTGCTAAAGAAAGTATATTTGCGGGGAATGTTACTGCACAACTTTATTCAAAAGAAATCTACAGCTGAAGCACACAAAATTCTTGCTGAGAAATACGGCGAACATGCTCTGTCGGAATTAACATGCGGAGACTGGTTTCGACGCTTCAAAAATAATGATATTGATGTTAAAGATAAAGAACACTCTGGCGCACCGAACAAGTTTGAAGACGAAGTATTGTAGACATTACTTCATGAAGATTCACGTCAGGCGAAAGCTGAACTTGTAGAATCATTAGAAGTTGAACGTAGATCAGTTTCGAAAAGTTTTAAAATGTGAGCGTTGTGGTACATTGGATATCGGCTCGGAACGAGAAATCGGGGAGCCGAGTTCGAATTCCAGTTGAATTCATTACATTCACTTACGCGCAAATACCCTTGGGAAAGGTATTAATCCGTCTATTCCTTCCAGTTATGGGTTAAATAACAGGACAGATTGGGTTCTATAGCCTTGGTCGGCAACCAGTCTACCGCAGAAAGCAGTGGCAACCTACTGCGGGATAATCCTCCGCCTAGTCAGTCATGTCTCGAAAGAGACATGATCGCCTAAGCGTGTAACACGTATGGCACTTAACTGACTGAATTATTCAAAAGCATTAGGTGCCGTACGAGTTGAAACCGAAAGACGTTGAATGGCATGTCACGTGTGAACAGCTGCTTCAACGACAGAAATGAAATGATTTTCTGCATCGCATTGTGACCAGCGGTAAAAAGTAGATGCACTACGATAACTCTAATCGCAGAAGATTATAGGGTAAGCCTGGTCATGCATCACCATCGGCGGCGAAGCCCAATATCTATGGTTCGAAGATTCTGCACTGCGTTTGGTGAGATCAGCTGCTGAAACCGACCGAAGCCATCAAGGGAGATCGCTATAGATTATAACTGATGCATTTGTGTCGAGCATAGAAAAAAAAAACGGCCGCTATGCGAGCAGAGACACGACTAAGTGATTTTTCAACATGACAGCGCCAGACCACATCTTGCAAAACGGGTGAAAACCTACTTAGAAACTCTTAAATGAGAAGTCTTTACCCAGCCGCCGTATTCACAAAACATTGCTTCGGCTAATAATTACCTGTTCCGATCGATGGCACATGGCCTGGCTGAACAGCACTTCCATTCTTATGAAAATGCCAAAAAATGGTTTCGACTTGTGGGTAGCCTCAAAAGATGTCTCGTTTTTACGACGTGGAATTCAAATGTTGCTAGAACGGTGGGAAAAAGTAGTGGCTAGCGATGGACAATACTTTCAATAACATGTTTGTTACTAATTTTTGTAAGAAAAAAACATCACTTTTCATGAAAAATCAGTTTCGACATATTTCGATTGTTCCAGCATGTTTGTAATGCTTCTGTTTTTTTTTTTTAATTTCTCTAGATAAGGAACAGTCAATATACTTTAGACATTAGATTTAAACTAAAATTCTATGATGTCCTTCGTTGGTTAATTAACTGTTGACCTCAACTAATGGCATGAATTCAATAATGTCATCTAGTTAATCAGGAACAAAGAAGAAAAGACATTACAGGAACAAAGATGAATACAATAATCAACACATATGGCATTTCATATCAACCAACATAAAGGATACCTGAAGAGAGCCATAGAATGCTTTATCGAATTGTTGTAACTATAATGATACCACAGGAATCAACACATGATATTCCTTATCGGCCAAAATAAAGGAAACCTGGCAATGTCCATAGGGTATTTGGTTGAAACATTGTGTCTATAATGACACCACAATAATCAATACATATGATATTCTATAATGTCTTAAATGACGGACACCCGAAAATGGCTAGAAGGTACATAGTCGAACCGTTGTCTATAATGATACCACAATAATCATCACATGTAAAATTTCATATCGGCCAAAATAAAAACACCTGACAATGGGTAGAAGATTCTTAGTTGAAACGTTGTGTCTATAACCACCACAATAATCAACACAGAAATAAATAAACAATTGGTTTTTTTTTACGACTTATCAATCTTTGCTGGTTATTTAAACCTGAAACATATCTTTGAATTATAAGAATTCTTTCTGGGATAATGATTTTCTGATACGTCTTAATAATTAACCCATAGCTGTAAAGGGAGAAAAGGTGGATTCATGCCTTTTCCAAATATATTTGCGTGGAAGTGAATAGAACGAATGCAACGGGAATTGGTACTTGGCTCTCCGAGTAACGATTCTTAGTCATTATCCCTTACAAAATCCGTGCATCTAAGCTTACAACACCTGGTATTCCGAAGTGGTAACTCATCTAGGTACTGACCAGGGTCGATGTTGCTTGATTTCGATGATCGTACATGAGCAGGTGTTTCAACAAACAATAATTTAAGAGATGTAAGCATTTTATTGAGTGTTATTGGTTTATAGATATTTTGTAGTTGTGTTTAAAGTCTATGTAGCTGTTGGTTGAAAATTCTTCTCGTGTTTAAAATTAATAAATTTGTAATTATTTTTTTTCTATTGTGTGACATATGTTGCATATTTTATTAGTTATTTTAGTGGATACGACAATATGATACAATGAACTAAAATCGGCTTACGTTAGACAATAAATAAATAAATAAATAAATAAATAAATAAAAATAAAAGAGTTTGATCTTTGCGTCAGCATACACAGAAAAGACAAAGCTACATTGTTCTCCGTTTTGCATGTAAATATTAACACTGGGTATAATTAATTGCAAAAACCTCAGATTGCTCTTCGCTATCTTAAAGCTAAAATGTTGGCCATCGTAAGACCCAGAGAATTAACCAACCTTCCGTCTATAAGCCAAATAATCGGTTCCTTGGTTTGAATCTCTGCTAGTATTTTTATTTATTTATTCACTTTTTAGTCGTTGTGAAACAGCTTTTAAAATTTTTATATAATCAGCAGATGTACTTTGTGGTACAATGGATATCGGAAAGCCGAGTTCGAATTTCACTGGAATTCGTTACGTTCACTTACACGCAAATACTGTTGGAAAATGTTAATACATTACGGCATTTTCTGACCAGTCACTTGTGGATCGAAAGATCATAAGGTGATTTCCCGTTGCCTTCTCTACGGTTTTGTATTCATATTTTCTTCGTTGCTAAAGAACCCAATCTACTCTACTATCTAATCCACAGCCAAAAGGTAAAGAGATGTATTCATGTCCTTTATAAGGGCATTAGTGCAATAGTACATATCAAGATAAGGCAAAATTTTTTTCAACCAGTTCACCCCAATCAAGGTGATATTGCCTCTCTGGTGCAAGAAGTGAAAGAGAATGAGAAGATCTTTATGAAGAGAAACGAACACTTTCAGGATGGCAGAAGATTTCAATTGACGCTGCATTTAACTTTTTGAAAATTGCAGGCTGCATGGGAACAAGAAATTGGAAGATGTAGGAAGTGCATGAAAAGCACTTATTTACACAGAACTTACGGTTACATCGAGCTATTTCAGCAGTAAAACGATAAGACTAAATAGCCAATAATTTATTCTATTGTAGTTTTATTAACTAATAGCTACTAGAGGTGGTCAAACATCTTTCATGGAGGACCGTATCGGTATTAAGTTGGCCGCGTCACAATACCAACCAATACCAAGACGAGTTTCACAACGACAGTGTAAATAACGGTCATGCGCACTTTATTTGTTTATTTATTTGCTTAGTAGTAACTTTTTTGTGAACAAGCTACAGAAATATATAAAAAATTAGTTTCATAATTTATGATATCCATTACTATTAATGAGATTTGGGCAGTTTAGACAGCTTTTAATAATCAGGATTCATTTTGCTTGTTGATGTACAAAACAGAATGAATACTGAAATCTGCTATGTTTTATTAATTGATTTTGTTAATGAAAATAAAATAAATATTAAATATATAGGCATTCTATGTTTGTTCTCTTTAATTTTTCCCATTTTGGAATATATAGCTATTTTGCGCAACATGTCAACAAAACATAAATGAATAAATACCATTTTTTTTAAAATTGACTTTTAAATAATAATGTTTTTGCGTTCTTACGAGTCACATAAAATCATCAGACGGGTCACGCGTAACAGACAGTTCGTAGTTTTTCCAGTCATGTTCTTGAAGAGCTTGGAATTTATAGAATTCGTAAAGTGATTATGAAAAAAGTATTAAAGAAAAAAAACTTCATTTGAATAAAGAACAGGGAAAAAATAACAGAAGCTTTTTTTTTACAACGTCCTCGAAATTTCTCACAGCCAATGTTGATCTCAATAAACGCAAAATATCAATGTTTTCAGTGTTACCTCAGATGTCGGTTGGTTGGTTGTTTTATTTTTATGGCATATCAACCTCGGCGGGTCATTTATTGCCAACTAAATTTGATTTATTTATTGCTGGTAATACCTTTTTCTTTCAACAATTTATTGTTGTTTTTATATAAGTTTTGTGTCTAGTAATACTTTTTCTTTTCGAGTATCAAGATTCATTTGGATTTGTTTTAAAGGGCAGGATCCCAAAGTCCTACCCTTGTTATTTAACCCATAACTGGAGGGAAGGGACGGATTAATACCTTTCCCAAGGGTACTAGTGCTTAAGTGAATGCAGGGTACTTAACTGGAATTCGAACTCGGCTCACCGATTTCTCTTTCCGAGCCGATATCCACTGCACCACAACGCACATCCGTCACTAAACGCTTACAGCACCTGGTACTCCCAAGCGGCCACCCATCTAAGTACTGACAAGGCTCAACGTTGCTTAACTTCGGTGATCGAGCCAGAAATGGTGTATTCAACGTGATATGGCCTTAAGCCACCTCAGATGTAATACCGTAAGATGTCGCAGCGATTTCAACAACAAATTGTTGAGGTGAAGATTAATAGCACGTCTGTCTGTAGTCTCACCCCCCCCCCCACACACACACACCACACACCAACATTTCTTTCCCTCACATCCGTGGTATTCGTACTAACTTTTTCAGTGTGGAATCACTCCTCATTGAAAATCCCCAAGACATCCTCGCTCTCTGTGAAACTATCGTTAATTCTGCAATCCCCACCTTTGAATTCTCGATTCCTGGTTGCTTTTCTCTCTTTAGGAAGGACACTAATGTCCACATGCATGGCCTGGGAGTTAGGGAGATCTCTCTTGAATATCCATAACATTTTTACGTGTGTCTCCGTATCTCTCTATTAAACTCTGTCAGCCATCTCTTCTTTCTCTACCGCTCTCTTTCCTCTCTTGGCTGTTGTGTGCTCAATAGTATTTCTGACAATATAGATAAGGCCATTTCATTACATCCGTTTGCAAATGTATTTGTGTTCGGTGACTTTAATACTCATCATGTCAAGTGGCTTAAGTACTCTGTTACCGATCTTGCTGGCATCCAAACGCTAAAATTTTTCAATCCATAAATCTGTCAAGCAGGTGGTGAACTTCCCCACCCGTTTCCCCAGTAACCTTGGAGGGCACATTTCTCTTCTGAATTTATTCTTTACTTCGATTTTTTTCTCATGTCATGCTATGCCGCTCTGATCTCTTGTTTGTAATCATTTCTTTCTGCTCACCCTCCATTCAGGAACCCACTACAAACAGAATGTCATTCTATTATTAATGGAACACTTTCTGTGATTCATTTCGTGACGTCCCTTGGAACAAAGTTTTTAGTCTCCCAGTTCAAGATTGCGCCTCTGATGTCTTCTGGGTGAAAACCGACATCAATGCTTTTATTCCAACAGGAAAGTTCCATATTAAATCTCGTTCATCTTCTTAGTTATCACTTCCATGCTCGGCTGCTATTACCCAATTCCTATTCCAACTATACCGGAGTGACACGTTTGTATACAATATATACGTTTGTCTCCGCTCGTAATGAAGTCAAGCGTATCCTAAATAATGCAAAGTTATTGTTTGCTGATAGAATGAAAACAATGTATCGCATCTCGCAAGTTCGGTTCTAGACATTACGGCAAAAGTGTACTGAACAATAGCAAACCCTCAATCTCCTCTCTCTTCAATTCATTCAAAGTACATCCACAACAGACTAGGTTGAATGGTTTTCTCGCAAATTCTCTTCCAACTCAACACTTGGCTCATCTGGAGTACTCACACCCGTTTTCCCTTCTACAACAGAAACTCAAATGAGTGATATATGCATAATCCCGTCTCAGGACTTGGACATCATTTCTGAATTTGACTCCCATAAGGCAAGCGGAGTCATTGTCCTAAAGAAATGTAGCCCTGAGTTGGTACCAGTCCTCTCCATATTCTACAAATATTGCCTTTATGCTGTCCGCCTTCCTGTTTGTTTGGAGTCCTCATCTGTAGTTCCTGTTTTTAAGAACTCTAGTGAACTCTCTGACCCTTATAACTATTGCTTTATTAGCTTCTTACCGCTTTACGTCAAAATATTCGAGGCCAGGTATTGAAATCTTTGTGTCAAGATACTGGATTCAACCAAGGCTTTTATCCACTAGGCCATGTGTCCTTGATGACACCAGTGTATAAATTTTTCAGAATTATAAATAAGCCTATACAATTTATAAACCAAAACTTATGTATTGACATTCTCAAGCACACATGGCCCATTGGATAAAAGCATTGGTTGGATCAAGTGACTTGACCCAAAGAGTTGTCAGTTCAGTACTGGCGACAGAATTGGAGAACAAAAAAGAATCAAGAGAGTTAAATTAGAGATAACTAAAACATCCGGAAGAAGCAGGGTTCATAGAACGGGAACAATCTACTCCAGTGATCGAAATAAAGAATTCTGTTCAAAATTTCAGTCGCCTGCAGAAGATCGGGGAGTACAACGGTTGAAACGTAGTGAATATGACATTAAAGATGAGGACAACAGTTGGAACAATGTAAATAATAATACAAAGTATATATGTAAAAAAAAAAAAGGTTTGCTCAGAAATTATAAAATTATTTACAAAATATCAGTAGTTAACTGGTAGTATAAAATATTTAGATTTCGGCACCAAATAGCCCACAGAGATTGAGATGACGCTAAGCAAAATCAACCAAGCAGCAATCAACTTATCATCTAAGTTAGAATTGTATTAGCAGCCGTTTGTCTTTGAACACTGACGTTACGCTTATTTTATCATTGTTTGAAATATCATCTGCACAATTTTGATCTTTAAGATTTTCATTTGTGAATGTTTCAACATAAGGCTTAAATCTGTCCCCAGATACTCCATAGTAAAACGTTTGAGTAAACTTTGCATAATATGAACTACTATATACCATCGTTTATCACCAAGGCATGAGTTTACTTAGCACGTAAAGTTTATTTAAAGTATGAAAATTCCCTTTAGAAAAATCATGAGAGAAAATTGTAGCATACAGTGATGGATGTGTTTCTTTTTACGGGTTAACAATATTTTGCAGCCATAAAATACATTTAAATTGTAAGAATTATTTTGAAGGTAACACTGATTTACTTATACATGTCCTGATAATTAGCTCATAACTGGTAAAAACAAGAGGTGGATTCATACTTTTCACAAGGGTATTTGCGTATAAGTGAATATCAAATTCGACTGGAATAGAAACACGACTGTACGATTTACAATCCGGAGTCGTTATTCAGTACACTCCCACACATCCAAGCTAACAGCCCGTGGTATTCCCAAGCGATCATCCACTTAGGTACTGATCAGGCTGGATGTTGCTTAACTTCTATGATCGTACGAGAATCTCTGTTTAAAAGTGATATCACGTAAACCCATTTCTGTATTTTTACTATAGTGTGAGTGTTACGATGCATTTTTCTTGTCTTACAGCGAAGGCTGTAAAATTTCTATTCGATAAAGATATTAGATCACCTGTTGCTCTGTCGCATTGTGTTGCATTCTTTTTGTGAAATAATAGCATTGTGATTTTTACAGACATTTATGCTCTATTTCTTCACAAACCCAAACACAATTCAGGTTAATATTGACTCTGCTGAGACTCTTTTATCTAAGTAAATGCAAGTTGATATTTGCTGAAGGACACATTTTGATGCAGTATTTACATTATTTGGACTATTGTCCTCATGTTTGTTGCCATTTGTACGACGTTTCGGCCGTTGTACGCTTCAGCCTTCTTCAAGTGCTAGGAATTTCAAACCGACCCCTTTATTACAATCACTGGGGTCCTTAAGGACAGTGGAATAGACGATGACCCAAAGAGTTGTGAGTTCAATACCAGGCTACAGCAGTGGTGAACAAGTAACTTACAGGGTTAGAGGGAGATAACTCATGACTTCCAGAAGAAGCATTAGGCAAGGAATGGAGTTCATATACCCCACATACAAACTCCAATGGGAATTCAACAACTAACTCAAGAACTGTATGTACATATTTTTTTCAGAACTTTATTCCAATCAATCTTCCAAAGAACATTTGACTTTCTCTGCAGTCTAAGGGAGAACACTCTTTCTCCTTCTATTCACTTTCACGGTAATTTGCATGCTTCTCTCGATATTACAGTTTTATTCTGGTTGCATTGGAGTCGTTGTTATCTTATTTCTATTTCCATGAATCATGCCTCTTATCTAATCATCCATGTGTCGTGTCGAATCCTAAATATAAATAGTGTAACGGTAGATATACGCTACACATTTAGTCTTCGCCAGGATTCACTTGCTCATTATAAATTGATTATTTTTATGGCTTATCAAGCTGTTTCAGGTTATTTAAAGCCTGAAAATATTTTAGATTGTTAGAAATTTTCGAAGATAATAATGATTTACTGACATAAGACCTACTAATTAACCATAGTAAATATAACGAACCCGACATGAAACTGGAACTTGATTCTTAGAATTTTAATCCTGCGTCGTTATTCATTATATCACCTGCACATTTAAGGTAACTGTATCTGGTATTCCTGTAACTATAGGGGGCTGGTTAATGTTTCTTTGATTCGGCCTTGTGTCAGACATAACCGAACTCCCAACAGCTTACAAGTCTTATCAAGAATTATTATCATCATTATTAGAAGGTTTTCATCATCAGAAGGTTGGTTGGTAGCAGGTTGGAATATGTGAATAAGTGTGGAATAGTGTAAGAATAAAATATACATTTTGCATTTCAAAATAGAAATTTATTAAAAGGAAAGAATAACATGAGTTGTAGAAGTTAATGTGCAATTAGAAACATTATTAAGAAGTTAAGGGTAGAGTTCGTGTTCAATGATAAAATTATGGGCATAAAGATTTGTAGAAAATGTTCGTAGTAGTAATTGTTGAAAGAGTATATGCGTACGTACGTATGTATTTATGTATGTATGTATTCAGTAGGCATGTCTTTGAATGGAGAAGAAGTAGAACGAACCGGTACACGAAAAATAAAGAGAAAGAGAATAAGGTGCGACCTGACCTTATCTCCGGGTCGATTTGAAGTTGAAGCTACATTTTAGTGTTGTCGTTCTTGCTGCTTCCATCTGACTGACTGGTTGACGCTGATCAAGTCCTTTTATTGTAATCTAGGTTTTTCACACTGACTCGCGAAGTTCTTTCTGGTCTTGCAAGCCGTTCCCATTAGTCAAAAATCAATTTAACACCTACTTGCGAAATATGGTTTCGACTTTTTCTTTAAGCACATGGTCAATTCTTTTTCTGTTTGGGAAAAACCAGGATTTCGCACGTCATTGTGTATTTTTGTAAAAGTGAAAAAGAAGGTTGATTTTAATTTTTAATTTCTCATCCCACTACATTCCCAAGCAGTCGCCCTTCTGGGTTCTGACCAGGCTCAATATTGCTTAACTTCGGTGATCGTAACGAAAATTTGTGTTTCGGCGTGACATGGGCGTAAGTAATGAGAAAATAAGCCGGCAATTTTGATAGACAGGATTTATCATCTCTGCCAATTATTTTCTCTCTGAACTCAAATCAAACTGTAGTGTCTACGTCAGATTCTACCGCAGTTTCTTTTTTTCATGAGAATTTTCACGAACAGCTTAACTCGGACAGACCTCCGGTGAACTGTCGCAAACTCGTAATGCACATTAACCGAACCACCTACGAGAGAAAACTCGCTAACGTTCATATAGTTAACACAAACTCTTATAAAGTCGTTAAGCTTACATATAAAAAGCTAAAATACACGCATTCCTTCTTTTAACTCTGTCTTCATTCAATCTTCATCTTTGTTGCTATTTCTCAACTGAACATCGGTGGCCTCAAAACTTCGGTACTGGTGACAAACCTTAACTTGGACAGAAATAGGTAATCACGAGTTCTAATCTACCATTGGCTATATTTTAGCTATTTAAAAAACAAATAAACAAACTAAACAATAAATAAATAAACATAAAATGTAAAAAAAAAAAAAACTAAACAATAAAAAATAATTAAAACGTAACAAAACCTAAGCAATAAATAAATAATAAACGTATAACGTAAAAAAAAAACTAAACAATAAGTAAATAAAGATAAACAAACGTAAATAAATAAATAAATAAATAACCGCATGCGCACATCAATCATGATAATTTGATTTATTTCCCTTTTTCCCAGCTAAAATACATCTTAAAGCCCATAAATGCCTCCCTTTTATTTTGCTTTGTCTGCAAGTACCTACTATACGTTTCGTTTAATGATAATTTATTTATTAAATTGTCCTTGCATAGATATAGCTAAAAGCAAAACAAGAAGGAATGAACAGGATAATTGAGTGGCGTAGGTTTTTTTTCGTCCTTTTGAGAAGAATAGCAACTTTTGAGATTTCAGACATGAGGAAAAATGAAGATAACATAATCCTATTAAAACTTTATTATCATCAAATCGAAATAACGAAGGGAAAAAAAATCCAGAGAAAAAGAAAACATTTGAAATAATTATCCTGTTTTCTTACGAGTTGCTTCAAAACTTAATATGAGTGTAAGAAGCCGAAATAAATGGAATTAAAGTATTAGAAAAGCCGGAATGTAAAAGAGGCAGTTGTATTTATATACGATGATTTGTTAAAAAAAGTGATAAGATGATTTTGCCTGATCAATAAGAAAAGGGTTTTTATTTTATTTTATTTTATTAATTTAATTTTTTTTCCTAAAATAATTTTCGCCCAAACCATAATAAACCAAATTAACAAGTGTAGTGAGAAGCTAATGATGTTTTTCAAGTTGACTATATACACGTTTTGCGAGTACATTGATGTTTTGCCAAATATTTTTTCTTTGCAGCACAAAAAAAAAAACAAAAAACAAACAAACAAAAAAAACTAACAAACAAACAAAAAACACAAAAACAAATCTGGTGAAACAGGATTAAATGAAAAAAAAAAAAATAAGAAAAAAAAAACGCCAAAAGTTAATAATATAAAACAAAATAAAAATGAAAAAGAAGCTTTACATTAGATGAGTAATTGTTATTGAACATCCGTAGATTCGAGTAAAAATCAATTTAAAACAGGGACTGCTTTTCCAGTAAATTTATTACAATTATTTAATTGATTTTTTCTTTTCCTATATCTTATTCTTTCTTTCTTTCTTTCTTTCTTTCTTTCTTTCTTTCTATACATTTTCAATTTTTATTAATTCTTTTTCTTATTCTTTGTAAATCTTGCTTCTCTCCCATTTTTTAAAAAGCTTTCCTCTTAGTCTTACTCAATAGCTTTTCCTTTGCCATTTTAAAAGTTTTCTTCGTCCCCATTCGTTTTAAAACCTTCTTCCTCGCCATTTTTTTTTAAAGATTTCTTCTTTCCCATTTTTTAAAAGCTTTCTTCTTCACCATTCTTTAAGGCTTTCTTCTGTTGCGAGTGGTATATTGACTCGCAAACAGATATTGAATGACGGAAGACAACAACAAACCACAGACTTGAGTAAAAATTATACCTGCCAAGTTTACATTTGTTTAAGTAAAATTCATAAAAAAATATAATGTTATAGTGCACGAGGCAAAAAATAACTGTGCAAGCTCATGTAGAAAGTAAAAATAACGTTACCCTGCAAAAGACAGTTTATTGCATATTGTTGGCAAGAACAGCTGGACGTCTATTGAAGCTAACTAGAGTCGCAGATCTCCTAAAGATGGACAAAGCGACTGCTGATGGGAAACTGGACGTAATGATGGCTGGCTAGGTGGAATTGCTGTAAATGACTGAAGTTGTGAACTGGCTGTCGGCTGATGCTGGAACAGATATTACTCATTGATCATTGTCATCTAGGCCACGGATCCCATGCCTCTGAGACAATACAAGTTCAAACTAAGTGTGGGGAACCCGATAGCAAACATTTGGGCCCGATGGGTGTGCTGGCCTCGGTGACGACCACCAGTCCCTCTCTCTAGTGCAATGAGAGGGTTCAGCCTCGAGCAGCTGTACCCCAGGACCGGGCATCTTGCAGTATATATTTTCCTCAGTTGCTTCTCTGTCCGCAGAGAGAGTTACACTGCCTGAAAATAGAGGGATGATATGCATTCCCCGGTAAAACCCCGGATCGCTATCTTTTTTTTCTATGTCTTCCCACTAAGACCGGATGTGACACAAGGTCAGGTTTAACATGGAGAATCCGAGTTCAGACACTCGGGACAAACATCAATATTTGCCCAGCCCCAACGTACGCAGGATCGAACACTAAGATTGTATACTTTTCTCAGCCGAGTCTAAAAGCTTTCTTCTTCATTCTTTGTAAAGCTTTCTTCTTCCCCAATTCTTAATATATATATATATATATATATATATTTCTTCACTTACAACTCTATCTAAAAGTTAAAATCTAAAATTAGACATGATTTACTTCCGAAATTTTTTGTGACGTAAATTTCTCAAATCTTAAGCATCATTTTTTATTTTATTTTTTATTTCTTTTTTCTTTTTCTTTTTTCTTTTTTATTCTCTCTTATTATTCTTATTTTCATTTCCATTTTGAAATATGTACCGTTGCTGAGGATATGTGAAATCTCTCTTAGACATTTCATGTTGAAATGTTCATTCAACATTTTTGAATATTTAAAATTTATTTTATTTTATATATATATATATATATATATATATATATATATAGTCATCTGCAAATAAATAGATCTGTTTCACAGCTCATCAGTACAGTTAGACTCCGATTGCTTTTAACCCAGGATTGAATCCCGACCGAATTGGCGTCAGTCGGCGATTCTACCTCTGGGCTATGGGCGTTTGGTAGAAGAAGGCAAACTTTTTAGCGTGTATATTGTCATTATACCCGCCCAATAGCCAGAGTGCTCTAATCCAATACTGAATGAGCGATGCCTACATATACATATATGTATATTCTTCTTCCCTATTTTTTAATGCTTTCTTCTTAATTTTTTCTACTATTTTTTATTTTTGATCCTTTTTCACTTTGGTTTTGAGTTTTTTATTTTTTCACATTTTTGTCTTTAATTGTTGATTTCATTAGACTTCATTCTTTTTCAATTCTACTTTTGTATTTTGTACTTTCTTTATTCAGTCAGTTAAGTGCCATACGTAATACACGCTTTGGGAGATCATGTCTTGAAAGACTGGACAGAAGATTATCCCGCAGTAGGTCGCCATTGCTTTTTGCGGTAGACTGGTTGCCAGCCAAGGCTATAAAAGCCAATCTGTCCTGTTATTTAACTCATAACTGGAGGGAAGAGATGGATTAATACCTTTCCCAAGAGTAATTGCACGTAAATGAATACGAGGAATTCAATTGGAATTCGATCACGGACCCCCGATTTCTCGTTCCGTGCCGATAACCACAACGCATATTCACACTTTATTTCTTTCATTATTACTTCACCTTTTTCCTTTGCTTTCTTCACTTTTCGTTCTTTTCCATCTGTATTTGTTTTCGTGTTCTTTTTTTAACTTTCATCTTTCCCTTTTTAAACTTCACAGTTTTCTTTCCTTCCCCTTCTTTTCCCTTGTTTTTCATTCATTGTTTTGCTTCTTGTCTTTTCTTTTTTTTCGTCTGTATTTGATATCCTAGTCTTTCTTCTTGATTTTATTTTTTCCTTTTCAACCTCACAATCTTTTCTTTTTCATTCTTTTCGTATTGTTTGCTTTGTCGTCTTCACTTCTTGTCTTGCACTTTTTTATGCTCCTTTCTTATTTGATTTTTTCACGCCGTGTTTTGTTTCTTTCTTTCTGTTGTGGATTCTTGTTTAGAAAACCACACAATATAATAATAACAAAAACAGATTTTTTTTAATCATTTCACCTCAAGCAAGGCATTCCATTGCCACTATTGCGCATGGGGCTACATAGGGGAAGGTAAAGAGGAAGAGTGGTTAGGTGTAGGAAATATCAGAAGGAAGGTGATAGATGGGTAATGATACCGAGGATGAGGGATGGGCAGATGGGAAGAGTGTTTGAAAGAATGGAAGCGAGTTAGTGTGTTAGGAGGTGTCTATTGACCTTACATTTAAACTCCTGGAGATTGTAGCCGTCGGGGAAGCAATCATGTGGAAGGGAATTCCACAGTCGGGAAGTGCGAGAAAAGAAACTGTTGGAGTAGAAGTTGCGATTGCATTTTATCGGTTTCACTGTAAAAGGGTGGGATCTAGTTGCTAATCTAGTTTCTCGTGCGAATTCGTATCTAGGGGGCAGCAGTGATCCAAATTCATTGGAGCAGAAGCCGTGAAAGTATTTATAGAAGAGACACAAGGAAGCCACGTCGCGTCGGTGAGAGAGAGACTGCAGGCGGTCTGCCAAGTTGGTATCGATCACATTACAGACCCTCCGCTGTACCTTGTCGAGAAGCCCGAGGAGAATAGCAGGAGCACCCGACCAGATATGGCAGCAGTATTCAATGCACGGGCGGATGGTAGATTTATATATGTGCAAGATAGATTCAGACGGAAAAAAACTTCCAGGCCCTGCACAGAGAACCGACTTTCATAGCAGCGGATTTAGCAATGGATTCGATATAGTCATTCCATTTGAGGCCCGCTGTAAGTGTGAGACCAAGGAGGCGTAGTGTTTTACTCTCTGGGAGGCAAGCCTGGCCCATGCTAATGGGAGGTAGGTGCGATTGTCTATGATGGTTAATTGATAGTAGCTTTGTTTTAGAAGCATTAAAGCTTACGAGCCATTTCTTACCCCAGTCCACTACGGATTGGAGGTCCTTTTCAAGTTCGGCTGCAAGGTTAGCTTTGTCGCCTACACTAGATTTTTGGTCGAGGCGAGAGTAAACTGTGGTGTCATCGGCGTATATATCTACTTGGGATATTATGGAATCAGGGAGATCATTAATGTATATCAGAAAGAGCGTAGGGCCTAGGATAGAACCTTGAGGGACACCTGCGTTCGTATGGTAGTTCTGGAAGGCATGTCCGTTTAATACCACCTTCATTGTGCGGTTAGAGAGGAATGACTGGATTAGTTCAAACAAATGTCCAGTTATACCATAGCTCCGCAGTTTGCATAGAAGGCCAGCGAGAGGAAAAATGTGAGTATATTGAATAAAAGATATACAACCTGTACACGGTTAGTAGATTCAGGAATACTTGTTAGTAGGAGTCAAATATATACAAGAAGTAAGTCCGGGTAATACTCTATATTCTTGCTGACCAACGAGCGGCGGTTTAACTGCTCTGAAAAACAACAACAACAGCAACCCGTTCTATGTAGGAAGGATTATTTGTATACCATGGAAGAGTCCATAGAGTGAAAAGAAAGAAAGAAAGAAAGATAAATGTATTTCACGTCACCTGCCAATACCTAATAAATAATGGCCAATTCTGTTTTGGATCACGTGAAAAAAACAAAATACATATCACAGACGCTACTTGGTTTCAATGAGAAAATGAATGAATGAAAAAAGATAAGGAAGATAGAAGTGTTTAATATATCCTGACAATATTTCATGAATAATGTCAGTCAGTCAGTTAAGTGCCATACGTGATACACGCTTTGAGCGATCATGTCTCTTTCGAGGGGGGCAGCAGTGATCCAAATTCATTGGAGCAGAAGCTGACTGGGCAGAAAATTATTCCGCAATAATTTGCCAATACTTTCTGTGTTAGATTGGTTGCCAGCCAAAGCTATAGAACCCAATATGTCCTATTATTTTACCCATAACTGGAGGGAAAAAACGGATAAATACTTTTCCCAAGTGTATTTGCGCGTAAGTGAATACAAAGAATTTAACTGGAATTCAAACTCGGCTCCCCGAGTTGTTATTCTGAGTCGATATCCACCGCACCATAACGCAAATCCCATGAATAATGTACCATTCCGTTTTGATAGCATGAAAAGAGGGGATAAGACACTAAATATAGTCAGTGAGAAAAAGAAAGGAAAGGAAAGGAAAGAAAGAAAGAAAGAAAGAAAGACAAAAAGAAGGAAAGAAAAAGAAAAAGAAAATAAAGAAAGAATGAAAGGCAGAAGTGTTTAACATCTTTTAAATGGACTATTCTGTTTTTATTGCGTGGTAAAACAAAATGAATATCAAAGCTACTTGGCTTCAGTGAGAAAATAAAGAAAAGAAAGAAGAGCAGATAAAACGATTAAATGGTTATTTCAGTGTAATGGAAAATTTGTCAATTTTAAATCTTTTTTTACTTCTTAAAATAACGGTCAGCATTCATTTACTTCTTAAAAATAACGGCCAGGATTCATTTACTTCTTAAAATAACGGCCAGCATTCATATTTACTTTTAAAAATAACGGTCAGCATTCATACTTACTTCTTAAAATAACGGTCAGCATTCATATTTACTTTTTAAAATAACGGTCAGCATTCATATTTACTTCTTAAAATAACGGCCAGCATTCATATTTACTTCTTAAAATAACGGCCAACATTCACATTTACTTTTTAAAACAACGGTCAGCATTCATATTTACTTCTTAAAATAACGGCCAGCATTCTTCTTCTTCTATGTGCCCTGTCCCTTCAGGACGTAGGCGATCATGGATCTCCACGTCTCCCTATCCCTTGTGGCTCTTAATATGTTTGTTCCTGTTGCTCCTGGCAACCCCCGTTCCGTCATCCACCTGATCAGACCCTGCAAATATTTTATCCGTTGCCTTCCTCTGTCTCTCCTTCCTTCTATCTGTACAGTCAGTATCAGGTTCTCCAGGCTCTCCTTCCTCATTGCATGTCCCAGGAACTTCAGTTGTCTTTTCCTGATGCTCAGCATCAATTTCCTTTTTGTTGCCATTCTTTCTAACACTTCGTCGTTGCTTGTATGCTCAGTCCACGATATCCGTAGCATCCTTCTGTAGAACCACATTTCGGCCGCTTCCAGTTTTGTCCTCATTTTCGATGATATTGTCCAGCATTCACAGTCGTATTGAAGAACTGACATCACGTAGCAGTCTAGCACTCTTTTCTTCGTTTCTATTGAGATTTTCCTGTGTGTTAGTATTTTGCTCATCTTCTGGAACGCGTCCTTTGCCATGCCAATTCGCCTTCGGATCTCCGTGTCGCACTTTCCATCTCCTGTTAGAACACTTCCTAGGTACTTAAATTCTTGGACTTGTTTGATTTTGCTATCCCCTACCTGTATTTGGCATTTTGGGTTGTATCTTTTGCTGATGACCATGCACTCAGTTTTCTTAAAGTTTATTTGTAGTCCTTTCTTGTCACTCTCCACTGCTACTTTCTGTATGAGATCTTGCAGTTTCCTTTCCGTGTCCGCAATCAGTACTGTATCGTCCGCATATCTTATGTTGTTCAGGTTGTGGCCTCCAATAACAAATCCTGGTGTGTCATCTAGGGTCCTCAAAATATTCTCGCTGTATAGGTTGAACAAATCCGGTGAAAAGACACATCCTTGTCTTACGCCTTTTTCTATCTTTGTGTATCTACTGAGGTCGTTACCTGTCCGTATGCAGGCCGTTTGCTGCCAGTAGAGATTCTTGATTATTCTTATGTCTTTGCCGAAAATGTCGAGGTTGCCTAGCATTTCCATTTTTAAAAATAACGGTCAGCATTTATATTTACTTCTTAAAATAACGGCCAGCAGTCATATTTCTGTTTGGTATTGCAGTATTTTGCTAAAGATGTTAAGCTCAAAATATTTAACGCTGCGATGGGGAAATTTCTACGGATATTTTATTGTCATAGAATTCGTTATGCGCATATTCAATCATTAAATGCTGAAGTATTAAGATACCGTGAAATTTTCACGGATTTTTCTAATATTTATAATTCTTCATGTTAAGTGTGAAAAATAAAATTAGGGAACTAAAAACAAGAAATAATAAGAATAAAGCCAAATGAATTTTTTTAAGAAATTGAAGAAGATAAAGAAGTAGTATGTGATAATTTAAAAGTACAGGAAGAGAATAAAGACATGAAGATATAAAGGCGAAGAAAAGAAAGATGAGGATAAAGAGAAAGGAAAAAATAGAAAAAAACATAGAGAGTAAGAGGAAGATCAGAAAGGATTGGAATAAGAGTGACAGCATGAATTTTGGGAAAAAGAAATTGAATAAAAAGGAGACAAAAAAAATCGAGAAACAAATAAAAACTGATGTTGAGTACAGCACAACAGGTAGCTAAAGCCGAGCGGAGATCGCTCAGTGGAAGTGGATTTTCAATGACCATTGATGGATAAAGATCTTCTGTCGACGTCAATGGACCTCTCTTCTTTCAAGAAGAACGGCTCAACGAAGGAAGTTAATCGTTGCTGACTTTTGTGAATCGCCTTTCATTTCGATAACGCAAATCCCCCACCCACATACTATCCAACTTCACAAAATGAAAGAAAACAGGGGAAAAAAAAGCAATTCTTTCGATGTGCGACCAGATTCCCCAGTATACCCTGACCTAAAATACATTCCGAACGGGATCCCTGGGAAGCCAGGGGAAAGCCGATCGGTGTTTGAAAGAACAGCAAGTTGTGACAATAGGAACGCATCGGAAAACGATCAGTGTTTGATCCCTTCTCCTTGGTTGGCTGTTCATAGCTTTAGGCGCTTGGCGAACTGGCATGGATAGAAGAGGAGGACAAAGGCAAAGCGGTGAAGTTCATGTTAAAAGCAGTTGCCAATATATATATATATATATATATATAGCATGTAGAAAACGGTATCTAAAATCTTTGTTTAGAAAGGAAGTCTTCAAGTATTCAGTATCTGTGGCACAGTGAAACCTTAGTAGGACGGGATACAGCACTGCAGATTACTTCAAGTTTAAAGCAGCATTCTAAAGAACATTGCTTTAAAGTCATTTTTTTCTCGTTTCCTTGTCTAACCGATGAGTGTTAATAGATTAATTTGCTCGTTTTTTAATTTTTTTCTTTAACTTGCATCTTTCTCTTTTGAGTAAAGACGAAATAACATACTTAAAAATACAAAAATAAAAATAATAGAAAATAAAATTAAAAAATGAAATAAAACAAAAAATAAAAATAAATAAGAAAAACAAACTATGTATCCAAGATCGTAAATGACTAAAATTGATGCACTACTTTGCTTTGTAATTATTCAGGATTTCTAAAATCTTTTATGATCTCTAAAATATCTGGATTAGAAAATTAAAAAGGCCGAGTAGGTCTCTAAGATATAAAGTACTAAAATCATATCTACATCTCCCGTTTACCTTTTTAGTGGTTGTTTTCATTATTTTCAAAATTTCTGATCGGGGATCATCTTTCTTTTCTTTTTACTCCGCCACACTTAATCGCTATTTCTTCATTGTTCGTTTTAATATTTCCTTTTCTAGTATTTTTTTAGTTTTTTAATTATTAATGTTTACATTTTTTTTTTTCTTAAGTGTTTGGTCTAGTCTATATTTTTTGTCATCTCTCTCTCTCTCTCTCTCTCTCTCTGTTTCATTTCCCTCCCTGAGTGACAGTAGATTTTTGGTAGAGTGGAATAAATATATTTGCCTACTTTTTTCTTTGCTTATCTTTAGCGTGAAGTGATTTTAGACTCCGACGTATAATGGTTGGCAGTAGAATAGATACGTAGTAGCAGTAACCAGTCTAGTTGCATCAACAATTGACTAGTCAGTCAGTCAGTTAAGTGCCATACGTGATACACGCTTGGGCGATCATGTCCCGAAAGAGACATAACTGACTGAGCAGAAGATTATCCCGCAGTAGGTTGCCATTGCTTTCTGCAGTAGACTGGTTGCCAGTCAAGGCTATAGAACCTAATCTGTCCTGTTATTTAACCATAACTGGAAGGAAGAGACGGATTAATACCTTTCCCAAGTGTATTTGCGCATAAGTGAATACAATGGATTCAACTAGAATTCGAGCTCGGCTCCCCGGTTTCTCGTCGATATCCACCGTACCAGAACGCACAACTTTTTAAAAAAATATACTTTCAAAATAAACTTTCTCTCTCTCTTCATTCGCCGAATGTATAGAATCCTTGACCCTAATAAAAACGGTTCTTCTACAGCTGCGCATGAAAGTAGTAATTCTCTTGTTTCTAAAATGTAGACAGTCGAACTCTGTTGTTAATGAAGTACATTTTTTTAAATAATTTTTTGCCAAGCACAGCGAGGAAGCCATAAGGACTCAATGGGTTACTGTGTGTGAGAAAATATGAGAAAAACTACTGTTAAGGAGAAAGGACAACACGGATTAAGAAGATAGAATAAAACGATTGATATTGATTTTAAATTTTTGAATATCAAAAATTTTACTTCTTAAAATAACGGTCAGCATTCATATTTACTTTTTAAATTAACGGCCAGCATTCATACTTACTTCTTAAAATAACGACCAAATTCATATTTGCTTCTTAAAATAACGGTCAGCATTCATATTTACTTCTTAAAATAACGGTCAGCATTCATATCTCCTTTTTAAATTACCGGCCAGCATTCATATTTACTTCTTAAAATAACGGCCAGCATTCATATTTATTCTTAAAATAACGGTCAGCATTCATATTTACTTTTTAAAACAACGCTCAGCATTCAAATTTACTTCTTAAAATTCCTATTTCTTGGAATGACTAGTTAATAAAATTTCAGCCACTCTTTTATTTTGCTTTCGTTCTTTATCGCACTCGGTCATCTTTTCTTTAGATAACATATGCATCACTGGAATACAAATGATAAGAAAACGGTCAGGCTGACAGAGAATGAAATAGAACAATGGAAGATCGATTGTATGAATTAGTGCAACAGTGAGACGAACATTCACAAGGTCCGGTTGAAGGCTAATTGGTTCTAGGCTAATTGGTTTGTTGGTAGCGTTCAACAGGGATAGGTGATGTGAGCAGGTACGCATCGTTTTCTTTCGTTTTAGGCTACAGAAGAATAATTGCAGCATGGGCATCATCAGCTTCTAACTGATACTTTGACACCAGGTCAAGTGAAAATGACGGTAGCGTGAGCGGTATAAGAGATATCTCTACCTCTGAAAAAATTATGATCACAGACTTTCGCTAACAGAAAGGTAGTGTATTTTTTTGATAATCAATGCTTTTCTCTCTCTCTCTGTCTCTGTCTCTCTCTCCTTAGCCCGATTCATCAGTTTCACTTGTTCAGACCTTCACAACTAAGACCTGTGATGCCACGCACACGGGTTCAATCATCCTCATTGGTAAGTTGACATTTCTACTCAGACAGTTTCTTCCCGGAAACCGCTTTTATATGAAACCGACTCCTGTTAATGCTTATGTCGCCCTGTCGGTGAGGTCAAGAATACGCTGGGTGAATCTTCAGATGGGTAACACCTCTACAAAGACGCCACCTACCAAAGAAATGATCATAGAGTCAAATATAGAAAAGAAATGTGGGCCTATTTCTGAATCAAATAAATAATTAATGACTCAATGTATATCTATTTCCGATCTAGGTGAGAAATTGCAGACTCAAACGAGGACGACCAATGTTTACCCATTTCCGAACTAGACTCAGACATGTACGACAACTGTTTATCTATTTCCGAGCCGGGTGGTTACATGTATACTCAAACGTAGATGGCCAACGTTTACCTATTTTCGAGCCGGGTGGGTATTTGTATACTCAAACGTGGACGACCAATGATTATTTCTGTACAGGTTGCGAACTAGTAGACACAAACGTTGACGACCAATAATTACCTAATTTCCGACCCGTTTCTGGATACTTCTAGATTAATACCCAAATGATCAATGTTTATTTAGTTCCGGATTGTGTGGATTCTTGTAGATCCAAACGTGGACAACCAATGTTTATCTATTGCCGAGCAGCAGGTAGTAATTGTAGACGCAAATGTGGACGACAAATGTTTACATATTACTGAGCCTGCTTAGTACTTGCACACTCAATATGGACAACCAGTTGATATCTTTTTCCGAGCTGAGGCTAGGTACTTCTAGACTCATACATGGACAACTGTTTATCTATTTCCGAGCCATGTAGGTACTTGCAGACTTAAACGTGGACTAGCAATGTTTATATATCTCCGTGCCATGTGGGTACTGGTAGACACAAATGTAGACGACACATATTCATCTATTTCGTGCTGAAGATGAGTAATTGTAAACACAAAGGTAGATGACCAATTGATATTTATTTCCGATCTGGGTGGTTACTTGTAGACTCAAACATGGACAACCATTGTTTATCTATTTTCGAGCCGGCTGGGTATTTGTAGACACAAATGTGGACAACCAGTTTTTATCAATTTCAGTGTCAGGCGAGTACTTACTTGTAGACTCAAGTATAGAGGACCAATATTTATCTATATCCGACCTGGGTTGGGTATTTCTAGATTTATACGTGGACGATCAATAGTTGTCTATTTTCGAGATGGATGTGTAATTGTAGACTCAGATATATTCTAGCAATATTTATCTATTTCCAAGTTGGGGATGTGTACTTGTAGACAAAAACGTCGACGGCCAATATTTCCGAGCCGGAAGTGGGTACTTCTAGAGACTCATACGTGGACTAACAATGTTTATCTATTTTTTTTATAATCGTGTCGTCACAAGCAAGGCATTTTACTGCCACTGTTGTGCAGTGGGTTACATAGGAGGAATGTCATGAGGAGTGAGTGGTGGCAGAGGGTGTCAGGAAGAGAGTAGGAGAGGGAAGAGATTACTGATGAGAGTGGGGTGGACGAAGAGGAATGTTATGAGGTGTGAGAGGTTACTGTTGTGCAGGGGGTTACATAGGAGGAATGTCATGAGGAGTGACAGGTTGCAGAGGGTGTCAGGAAGAGAGTAGGAGAGGGAAGAGAGTACCGATGAGAATGGGATGGATATGAGCTGGTTGGGTACTTGTTGACACAAACGTGGACAACCAACATTTATTCATTTCCAAGCCAGTTGGTACTTGTATACTGAAACATTGACGACCAATGTTTATCTATTTCCGTGCTAGGTGAGTACTTCTAGATTCAAGCTTGAACGACTAATGTTTATCTATTTCCGTGCTAGGTGAGTACTTCTAGATTCAGACGTGAACGAGCAATGTTTATCTATTTCCGCACTGGAGATGGGTACTTGTACACACTAACGTAGACGACCAATGTTGTTTATCTATTTCCGAGTCGGTGCCGAAGTGGTAGTTGTAGAAGCAAACTTGGACGACCAATGCTTACCTATTTCTGAGCCCGGTGAGAATTTGTTAACTCAAAAGTGGATGACCAGTATTGCCAAATTGAGGCTGGGTACTTCTAGACACAGTCGTGGACGACGAGTGCCTATTTATTTCCGATCTGGAGATAGGTCGGATGTGCGTTGTGGGGAAATGGATATCGATTCGGAACGAGAAATCGGGGAGCTGAGTTCGAATTCCAGTTGTATTCCTTGCATTCATTTACGCGCAAATACCCTTGGGAAAGGTATTAATCCGTCTCTTCCTTCCAGTTATGGGTTAAATAATAGGAGAGATTGGGTTCTATAGCCTTGGCTGGCAACAAGTCTACCGCAGAAAGCAATGGCAACCTATTGCGGGATAATCTTCTGCCCAGTCAGTCATGTCTCTTTCGAGACATGATCGCCCAAGCGTGCATCACGTATGGCACTTAACTGACTGACTGGTGGTAGGTATTCTAGACTCATACGTAGACAACCAATATTCATTTATTTCTCTGCAGTCTGTGTAGCTGGAGCTCTAAATGTGAACGACCAATTTTTATCTTTTTCCGACCTGTGTGTGAATATTTTTTTTTTAATCATTTCACCCCGAGCAAGGCAGAAATGACACTGATGAGCGGGGGCTACATAACTGTAAAATGATTAATTACAAAAGAGTGAGGAGTACAAACTAGTTAGAAAGGAGCAATAGAAAGCTGAGAATGCAGATGCGATGACAGATACATAGGTGGAGATAAATGAAAGGATATACGGGGGTGGGGAGAGAGTTAGAGTTCAGTGGTTAGTAGATGAGTATTGACATTGCATTTAAATTTCTGGAGGTTGTAGCCGTCAGGAAAGCAAGAATATGGGAGCGAGTTCCAAAGGCGGGAAGTGCGAGAGAAGAAGCTGCAGGAGTAGAATTGTCGTCTGCATTTGGCTAACCTGACTGTGAATGGGTGGGACCCAGTTGCCAGTCTGGTTACACGAGTAAACACCTGTTGAGGAGGCACCAGTGACGTAATTTCGTCCGAGCAGAAGCCATGAAAGTATTTATAGAACAGACAAAGGGAGGCCACATTTCGACGGTGGGGAAGTGGCTGCAGTCTAGCCGCCAGATCAGTACCTATCGCATTACAGACTCTCCTTTGGAGCCTGTCGAGAACACTGAGGAGAACGGCAGGGGCGCCTGACCATAAATGGCAGCAGTACTCCATGCACGGACGGATGGTTGACTTGTGTATATGCAGGATGGATTCAGGCGGAAAAAACACCCTGGATCGACATAGTGACCCAAAGACACATAATTACTATTATTAATGTTTATATATCCGAGCTCGTTGGGTACTTGTACACACAAATGTAGGACAACCAATGTTTGCTTTTACACGAACTAGGTAGGTGCGTACCGACTCAACTACAAACGACCAATATTTACCCATCAACAAATATGGTAAATACTTGCAGACTCGACAATAGACCTCTGATGTTTACTTGTAGTCGTTGGTGTTGCAGACTGAAAAATAATAACAAATATTTGGACATCTCTGAAGCAAGAAAACTTAAAAACTCGAATAAAAACAACCGATGTATAGTTATCTCCGAACCAAGTAAATGATTAAAAACTCAAATATAACGAGGGAAAAGTCATATTTTGCTATGTAATAAATGGACAAAGATCAGTATTTTTTTTTTTTAATCATATCACCCCGAGCAAGGCGGTAACGCCACTGATGTGCAGAGGGCTAGGTAAGAGTGAAGAGATTAGAAGAGAGAAAGCCGGAAACCACATTCTAAACAGGGAACAAGGGATGAGCCTCTTGATGAGATAGTTTAGTCTATCTACTCCAATGTCGGAAAATCAACCAACTCCAAAATAAATGCGTATGATAATGAGCGCGTACACGCACCGAGGTAAAAAAATGATTTTTAAATTATGGAAAATTTAAAAAAAAATGTTATTAATTAAAAACATTTTGGGAAGGGGAAAATATTTTATGTTCAAACCATTTCTCTTAGGCGGTTAGACGAATTGCAGATCTAAATGGGAACGGAACAATCCATTTAGCTCTGGACAAAAGCCTGGTAAACTAATCTGATTCATAGTTGTGTATGATTCTCTCTCTCTCTCTCTGCCCCCCTCTCTCTCTATATATATATTAAATCTCTTTGAACATTATTTTTGATCAATACTCGTACTGTTTTTATTAAAGAGTATATATATAAATATCAGCCTGAATATTTATGAGAAATTTTGTTAAGAAAACGCGTGTCATTTGGTAGAATTCGAACCTGCGACCCCTAACAACATATTGTAAACCATCAATTGATCAGATGCTTCATAGAGCACTCGACCACGAATGATTTCACAGTCTAAACGAAGCCAAATCAAGCCTTATATTCATAGATTTCGATTTCTCTTAAATAAACATCTTTGTTCTGAAATACATCGTAATGTAAACAAATGTAATCAGACAATGTTATATATATATATATATATAACAGTGTCTGATTACATTTAATAAAATTTTAAAAATTAAAAAAATATTTTCGATCATGCACGGTCATATATATTTATTAATATATACTTAATAACTCTGTTATATTACATCGAGCACTCATTTATTAACACCAGAAAAAATATGTGCGTGTATATCCATACATATATATATATAATGGATTCTCCCGTCGTTTTCGACGTATGAGCGTCTAACACAGTTAGACAACCACACAAAGAATTGTTTAAAGTGGTGAAGGCTTGTGTAGCACCATCAACACTTTTCGGAATTGCTGATAACAAACAATCGGTGCAGACATCTGCCACAGATCGCATGAACAACAGACCTCAGTTATTTAACCCATAACTGGAGGGAAGGGACGGATTAATACCTTTCCCAAGGCTACCAGTGCGTAAGTGAATGCAAAGGTGTATCGACTGGAATTAGAACTCGGCTCGCCGATTTCCCCCTCCGAGCCGACATCCACTGCACCACAACGCACATCCGTCAATAACGCTTACAGCACCTGCTATTCCCAAGCGGTCACCCATCTAAGTACTGACCAGGCTCAACGTTGCTTAACTTCGATGTATTCAACGTGATATGACCGTAAGCATGGTTACAAGTTTGTCAGTCAGTCAGTTAAGTGCCATACGTGATACACTGGGCAGAAGATTATCCCGCAGTAGGTTGCCATTGCTTTCTGCGGTAGACTGGTTGCCGACCAAGGCTATAGAACCCAGTCTGTCCTGCTATTTAACCCATAACTGGAAGAAAGAGACGGATTAATACCTTTCCCAAGGGTATTTGCGCGAAAGTGAATACAATGGGTTCAACTGGAATTCGAACTCGGCTCCCCGGTTTCTCGTTCCGAGCCGATATCACAACCCTGTGCGTTGTGATATCGGCTCGGAACGAGAAACCGGGGAGCCGAGACGGTTTAAACTACTGTTAAGTTAGCACTATTTTCGGAAGTTCAGTCTGTTATTATTAGTGTCGCCTTACTGTGATTAAGTTCATTATATATATATATATAAAAGACTCCCATCTCTAAACTAGTTATCGCCGCTCGGCATTAATTAGCCTAATCTTCTATTATGAGCCCAGTAATACAGTAATCAGTTTTCAAGTTGCAAATGCTATCACAATGTTTACTTCGAAAAGAACAATTAGTTTCTCAATTCTTGAATCGAGGTCTCAAAGCTTTTTAAGAAACGAAGTTCATTCACGTTGTTTAAAAGTTGACAATTCCCGAGATAAACTAAACTTAGCGAAGAGAACTGGTTGTCAACGAAGGTTTCAAGCCATCTTTCTTCTTAACTTGTTTAAAGGCTCAGACACTGCATGAAAAAAGAAAAAAAAAAAATAAAAAATAAAAAAGAAAAAGAAAAGAAATAAAAAACGAAGAAAATTTCTCAGTGTTAAATCAATTGTGTGTAATTCCGTCTCCGTTGTTGGTATAATACGGATAAGTGTATTCTCGCGAGTACGGAACATTAGTTTTCTGTTTGGAGTTTTGTAGGTTTAATCATTGAAACTTTATCTCCGCAGACCGACACAGAAAAAATGTGGAGGTGGCGGGGGGGGGGGATTGTGTGTGTGTGTGTGTGTGAGAGAGAGAGAGAGAGATAGAGAGAGAGGGGGAAGGAAAGGCGTATAGACTGACCAGTTTTCAGCATTTCCGGATATTCCTATTGAATTACGCTTTGATTTTTGTTGCGATGAATGTTTGTGGAACGAAAAGCAGAAATGCCCTATTTCATAGGCTGCTCGATATGCGAAAGACATCTTTTTTTTCGGAACTGGAGCTTTCTTACATTCTGTTTATTTCTTTTGCCTTCGTTTCGTGACCGTCCGGCTTAGTAAAGTGATAAAAGCTTACTTTTCCGTTTAATGTTCTTGTTCTTTGATGACAAAGCATCGTCTTTTTTGGTGATATCCCGTTTGACTGAAGCCCTAAAAGATTTCACATCCGATGGCTGCAGACCGATACTTTTATACAACCAAAGAATAAATAAATAAATAAAACGTCACTTCGTTTGTTTTCCCTTTAAAAACATTCTCTTCTCTTTCTTCACAAACCAGTGTTGTGCTATAATCTTCAGAAGAAAAAATAGTCATGTTGAAGTTCTTGGCTTGGCCCTGATCTTGTTTTTATTACTTTTTTATTCTTTTATTTCCACGACAGGTTCGTTGAGCAGATTTTCAGCGTTTTGGACAGGGTTCAGAAGAAATTGGGCGGAAAAAGAGAGAAAACAGTTTATTTTTTTCGAGAAATATAAAAAAAAAATATTACCAGCAGTTGAGATTTTATAAAATGGTGAAATGATTTCTCAGTTGGCTTGTGGGAGGTGGTGAGATGTTAAACTCAGGAGACCGGAAGTTCGACAATATTTGTGAGATCAAATCCATATATCAAATTTGATTTGTTTAGCGGCATATCAACTTCTTATGGGTCATTTAATCCCGAAATGGAAGTTTTGAAGTAATCAGAATATGATATATGTTAGTCTACTTTCACAACTACCTACATGGTAGAGGATACTCAGCATTTGGGCATATCAATGTTTGTGTGGACATAATTATTACAGGCTGTGATATGTGTGTTTTATTTTGTAGTTTTTTAAAGTTATATTTTGGAATACAGTTCGATTTATTTTAAGAATATTGTATGGATATTAAAGATAATATATGGACTAATGTCAAGAAAGAGTTCTTTCCCATTAGTTGGTTGGCTGGGTGATTTTGTTTACCAACATCTATGGGTTATTTAATGCCGAAACCTAAATAGTTTGTACACAATTTTATGCTTTCTGCTACAAATATTTTGTACATAATTTTATGCTTTCTACCACAGATGTTTTATGCATAATTTTACGCTTTTTACAACAAATATTTGTACGCAATTTTATACCTTCTACCACAGATATTTTGTCTTCTCATTGTCTTCTCATTCGCGTTCACGCCCAGTAAGCCCCTTGCGTCTTAGTCGCCTTATCGCCTTAATTGAGATGAATTGATTATATATATATATATATATATATATATATATATATATATATAGAATAAATAAAGAGCAAGTGTGTCTTTAATCTAACATGTTTCACTCATAACAAGCTTCTTCAAAGATTTATTAAAGTCAGTTAAGTGCCATACGTGATACACGCTTGGGCGATCATGTCTCTAAAGAGACATGATTGACTGGGCAGAAGATTATCCCGCAGTAGGTTGCCATTGCTTTCTGCTGTAGACTGATTGCCTGCCAAGGCTCTAGAACCATATCTGACCTGTTATCGAACCCATAACTGGAAGGAAGAGAGGGATTAATACCTTTCCCAAGGGTATTTGCGCGTAAGTGAATCCAATGAATTCAACTGGAATTCGAGCTCGTCTTTATTAAAGACGAATGATTTAAAAATCCTAGAGACAGTATGTTCATTGTGGTATGGTTACATTAGTCTCTCAGATTTTTAAATCATTCGTCTTTAATAAATCTCCAAAGAAGCTTGTTATAAGTGAAACATGTTAGATTAAAGATACCTTTTTCCTACTTGTTCTTTACTTATTCTATTCATCTTGTCGGATTCCAATCCATATATATATATATGTGTGTGTGTGTGTGTGTGTGTGTGTGTGTGTGTGTGTGTGTGTGAAAAGTGTATGTATATAATTATAAATATCAATATATATATATATATATATATATATATATATACAATTTGTTATATATATTATTTATATATTATATATACATGGTACTTATTTAAAAGCGCTCAATATCAGTGATAGAGCAGATATATTCATGTAGATAGGTGTGAGTTTATAACCCTGGGTTTCACGCTCTTGCGATCATGAAACCCAGGGTTACAAACTCACACCTATCTACATGAATATATATATAAATATATATATTGGTACGTGCGAATGTGACTGTGTGTGTGGGTATGTGCGTGTGTATGTATATATTAAGTATATTTTGGCAGAAATTATTCTAGTAAACATGATTTATTAAAAAGATAATTTTATTTCTTTTATGCAAATAACTTTTCCCAAATGTGACTGTTGTAGATGTGAAAAAATATTATGGAATTATATTAAAATTATTGTTGCTTAATAGAAATTAATGTTAGTAAGTGTTTGTTTTACGTCACTCAATTCTTAATAAAAATTGCCTTAGATGAGAAAATTAATTTGGCTTTTTGGGATTAAATTATTAATGATGTAAATTTATATCTTTCAGGACATTAACCCTTGAACTTTAAATTGAAGGCAAGAAATGGAACTGGATACCTTTTTATACGAGAAGGTAGTAAAACTATGATCGTTATGACAGCTTAAAAGGTATTAAAACATTTCATTCAAAAATGAACTTTAAAACAGATTTTCTTTTAAAAATTCCTTAAAGTTTCATGATGTCATTAACAGACACATTTGCAAAAAAAGTTATTCACATATTCGGAAAAATATAAATAAATTTAATAGATATAAAATTTTTATTCTTTTTAACACACACACACACACACACACACGCACACACACACACACACATGTGTCTATTAAAAAGAATATACATTTTATATCTATTATATATATATATATATATATATATATATATATATATATATATATACCACCTAATGAGCCAGACGAACCTACCTAGGTTTGACATAAACGGATCATCAAGGAAAGCCAGCTTTCTCCGACGATCCTTTTAGGTGAAACCTAGGTAGGTTCGTCTGGCTCATTAGGTGGTATATATTTAGTTTGCTCTACCTTTGTATTGAACGCTTCCTGTTAGATGATTACTCGTGTCGGTTTTTTTCTTTGGGCTTCGTGCTGATTTCGGTCCGAACACTTTTGACTGATTTTCATGCCTTAAGCTTTTTCTTTTTTTTACAAGCTTCGTTCGAGGAAGGTTTTCGAGACGAGTATAATTATAATCTCGTTTATATATAATAGACATTATATATATATGTATATATATAATAGACATTATATATATATATATATATATATATATATATATATATAATAGACATAATATATATATATATATATATTATGTCTATTATATATATATATATATATAATAGACATTATATATATATATATATATATATATAAGACATAATATAATAATATAATAGACATAATATAATAATATAATATAACATAATATATATATAATATAACATAATATAATATGACATAATATATATAATATAATATAACATAATATAATATAATATAATATGATATAATATAATAGATATAACATAATACAATAACGTTATATATTATATATATAATAGACATAAATTGTTTATTTTTAATACACACATATGTATTAAAAAGAATACACACACACACACACACACACACACACACACACACACACACACACACACACACACACACACACACACACACATATATACTGTCAGATTTTAATAAACACCTACTTTTTATGAATATTGTTGAAAATAGCTTCATTGGAGGACTAAAGCGTAAAAGACCTTCTTTACACAAAAATCAGCCCTAATATTTTTCTCATGTGCTTATGACCACATCACGTTGAAAGACCGATTCTCGTACGAAGTTAAGCAACGTCGAAACTGGTCAATACCTAGATGGGTGACAAGTTAGGGATACCAGACAATGACTGAGATTCCATCATCTTCGCTTGCCTTATGGGAGTCCAATTTAGAAATTGAGCCAGGGAATTTATTATTAATTTATTAATCTTGTATGGGCAACTAGTGTAATACGTAAATGGAATTATTATTTAGAGAGCTGAGTTTCAATTCCCGTTGCGTTTGTTGTATTCAGTTACACACAAATATGAATACATCTCTTCTTCCCAGGCGTTTAATTAGTAAGAATGATTTTAATTAAAACATTATTAACTAAGAAAACAAAGGTTTTACCACCTAAAATTATTTTCTGGCTTTAAATAATCTGCAAAGGTTTGATAAGCTGTATATAACAAATCAATCATTTAACTTGGGTGGGATATCCATTTGAAATATCGATAATACCAGAAAACATGGGCAGAAGCATCTAGATTAAGCGGTAACGGAAGAGGCAAAAACAAAATCTACGGCAGAAGAACAATGCACCTCTCTTTACAGTGTTCATAAAGGACAAGACGCTGGAAGGATCTAAGAAAGTGTTCAAGGACCTCAAGTAATACAGAGCCACTGCTAAAATATTTCCTGGCAAAAAATATACACAGTGGATACTGTTTTGAACTGCCAAAACGACTTGTATCTCGCGGAGTCAAAGTGAAGTCAAGAGTACCTTCGGAGCTAAACAACAACCCCAGACCATGGTCTTGTTGTCATCGCCTCTGACAGGATAAAAGGTGTCTTCATTCTTCTTTAAGCTTACTCCAATGCCGTGAGGTAGCATATTCAAAAAAATAAATTCCCAGGCATAACTTCTAAATTAGACTCCCATAAAGCAAGCGAAGATGATGGAATCTTAGTCATTGTCCTAAAGAAATGTGCCCCTGAGCTAGCTCCAGCCCAGCAAAGTATTCGACGCTCTAATCAATGCTAAAGTAGTGAAGCATCTCACCTATCACGACCTACTCTCTGACAAACAATATGGCTTCGGCTTCGCCATGTTTACCGCTGATGTGCTAACGGCCATCACTGAATATGTATACCAGGCTCTTGATAATAGTGGCGAAGCTTGATTTGTTGCTCTAGATATCTCGTAGGTACCGCTACTCATTTTCGGTACCTAAATTTAAATTGAATTTTTAAAAACAAAAAGTTTTCTTGAAGCTTTAACTTTAGATTTAAATGAAAGCCAAGAGATTAAATTTACTAATTCCAGTAAACAAAATACTTTGGTGTATTTCAAACCGAAATTATATTGATTGGAATCTAAAATAAATTCCGGTTTAAAAGAAATTTTAAGTTTCTGGCCATTTTTTTTCGATCGACACATTTTGTAAAGAGAAGCCAATTCTCGATTTTAAAAAAATCTTGCAAAAATAAATATACCTCGCTGAAACATAATTTATTAAAATTAGCAAATTTAAATGTACTTTAATCTGATTTCAAACAAATATTACTTGCTTACTGTTTGACATGTACGATAAAAGCGTTTCTTAATCACGGTAGTCTTCTTATCAGGGTCATCTAAGATGACGAACGATTTAATGACAAACGAAAGCCGTTAAAAACGATAAATATGGAGGTAAAACATGACATAATTGTATGTGTTGTATCTTAATCGTACGTTTTGATTTTTAGTTTTTAACTACATAGTAAAATTAAAAATTTAACAATATTTTTAGCAATTATATAATATTTTATAGAATTTTAGTTTGCTTAGCTTTATAGCCTTACGTTTGAATATGCGTTCTGAATAAAACTTAAAATAATATAAAACTTTCTTTTAAAATAATTTTACAATTTAATAAGTATGAATGAAATTGAAATAATCGAGCTAACTCAATTTATGAAATGTTATGCTATTTATTAATTAATATTTTTAATATATATTTTTCATATCATTAATAAGATATCATGAAGTTTATAACATGGTAAAATTATCTAATTAAATAATTCATGATGTCTATCACCTAAAGCCGCCCGTTCAAATAAAATACAGATAATCAGCATGCACACAAAAAATGTATTATTTTAAAAATCGAATGGCTCGATTAATTGTATTAAGGTTTTCAATTTTTGATGAGTAAATGTAGTCTTCACGTTTTACCTTAAGCACTTAGCGTGAATAATGAAGGAGGAAATTTTGATTTTTGAAACTTTAGAAATTATTATAAAAGATAAAGAAAATGCAAACAATTCTTGTAAAAATTCATTATTCATCAACTTTTTTTTCTCTTCAGACTGTGATATCCTTAATATATATTGTTTATAAAACCAATTTAAAGTTTATCTCTATTAAAATAATAATATAATAAAAAATGGCATAGTTTTATTGCATTTTTTGTTTTCGCAATTCGGAACAGATTTTCTGTAAAAGGGCTCATTTAGTAAGAAAGCAGTTGATTATGATTCCCCAATGACTCCTGAATTTAATTAATATAAACGTAAATGAGCGAACTCACGTGAATTTCTAGACATTTCAGGAAATTAGTTGGTGGGGATAACATACGTACAAAAATATTTTTACCAAGATTTTCTAAAAATAATTATTCAAAAAACTCTTTCAGTCATTTGTGAATAAGTCCTGAAATTTTAATCAAAATCTGACTATTATTTGACTTTTGCAAGAATTTTTAAATTAATGTATTTTTCACCGGCAAAAAGTGACTTGCATAATATTATGTTTGCTGTAATAAACACTTATAAAAATTGTGTCACTCATAAACGAAAGAAAAGCAAGATTTTCTACCAAAAAATTTCGAACGTGTTACAAAGAATTAAAACATTTTTAAAAATAATTAAAAAATACATTGATCTACCCTCTCACTAATAATATAAACATTTTGCCAATAAAACTTGGTTTTTATTTAGTTTGGGGCCTTTTTTCTTTATACTATGCTGTTTATTTCAGCCATTTAGTGGTGGTACCTAGTTTGATAGGATTTGGCATGCTGGTCTTCTGTGTAAAGCTCCAGAGCTAAGCTATTTCTAGACGATTGTTTAATTTAATCTTATCGTTTCTATCAAACACTCATATGAAGATAATTTTAAACGGGCAAGCTCCCAGATCTTTTCACACGAAAGTGGGTGTCCCTCAAGGCTCAATCCTCGGTTCTACTCTGTTACTTGTCTTCATCAATGATCTTCCTTGTGACAACAGTTTTCAAGTAAGCATTTATGCAGACGACACCACCATTTACTCCCGTCTCAGTGGGAAATCTACCAAGGCTGACAAAGTAAATCTGGCTGCTGCTCTTGAAACAGACCTCCAATCAGTGGTTAACTGGGGCAAGAAATGGATTATAAGTTTTAATGCCTCTAAAAAAACTACTCTCTCTTAATCAATACAGAGAAACTTTAAGAACCAAAATAGAGAACGTTTACTGATTTGATGTAAGTGTTGCGGATTCTTGTTGAGAAACCACACCCAATAATAAATAACAAAAAGCAGATGTGGAGATAAAAAAATGTAAGTTATAGTGAACAAAAATATACAAACTGGAACACGGGTTAGTTAATTCAGGAATACAAGGAATACTGTTAGTAGGAATCAATATATACAATCTTGTAGTGAAGAAGTATGTCCGGGTAATGAGTCTATATTCTTACTGACCAACTAACGGCGGTCCAACTACTCAACTCACTCATCAACTCGAAACTGCCGCTCTCTGTATAGGCAGGATTATATGTACACATTAGACGAGTCCATTCTTGTGTATCCAAAAAGGGATGATCCCCAGCAGTAAGTTTACTTGAAAGTCGCACACTGCATCTTCTTGGCCTCACTTTTTCAACCGACCTGAAGTGGAACGAATATATTGGATATATAGCTGCATCTACTGTTAGAAAGGTTGGGTCTCTGTGTCGGGCCAGAATGTTTTTCTCGTCAGTATCCATCTACAGATTCGTCCGTGCATTGAATACCGTTGCCATATCTGGTCGGGTGCTCCTGCTATTCCTCTCGAGGTTCTCGATAAAATCCCAAGAAGAATCTGCAATGTAATCCTGACTTGGCATCTCGATTTCAGACACCACCATGACCTGGCTTCCCTCCGTGTTTTCTATAAATATTTTCACGCCAATTGCTTTGATGATCTTTTTTTCTTGGTGTCCTCCTCAACGTGAATGTAAGCGTGATACTAGATTAACATCTAGGTTTCACCATTTCACTGTAGAAACAGATAAATGTAACTGCCACTTCTACTCTAACAGATTCTTTTCTCGCACTTCCTGTCTGTGAAAATCCCTTCTGTTTTCCTTACTCCTCTGATAACTAGTATCTCCCAAAATCTAAATGCAACGTCAATTGCCATCTTCTGTCCTCTTGAATTCCGTTTATTTTTTTACCCTTTCAGTCAATATACCCTGTACACAGTCTATTCTCTCACTGTCATCCCTGTGAACTAGTGACTGTCCCGCCTTGCTAAGGGTGAAATGATTTTAAAAAAAAGAAAAAAGTATGTCGTCAATGCTGCTCAACAATCTCTTTACCGCTAAGCTGCTATTATAATACTTAGAATAAAATAGTATGGACGTAAACTGTCAATGTTTTGACTCGTTTTAATTTCCTGCTTTTGTTTTCATTATTTATTGCTTTTTACAGTGACATTTGTTTAAGAAAGGTCACTTAAAGAAATACAGTTTATTCGATGGAGAAATACAAACGTGTGTAGTTAAATATAGGCTTTTACTGTTATTGCTGATAATGAAAACGAAAATTAGTTTTGTGATTTTACGAACTGAACAAACGAACAATGAAATCAATCAAAAAATTGTAGAAAAAGAAAAACAAATAGGAATCTCAGCATCGGCGTAGGAGACTTTGAAATTGAATGCTTAGAAGAAAGAAAGAAAGAAAGAAAGAAAGAAAGAAAGAAAGAAAGAAAGAAAGAAAGAAAAGATAGGAAAATGAAATAAAGAAAGAAGAAAAGAAAGGAAGAAAGCAAGAAAAAAGAAAGGAAAGATGAAAGAAGGAAAGAAAGAAAGAAAAAAAATTGTAGAAGGAAAAAAGAAAAAAGAAAAAGAATGGAAGAAAGAAAGAAAGATAGAAAAAGAAAGAAAGAAAAGATAGGAAAATGAAATAAAGAAAGAAGAAAAGAAAGGAAGCAAGCAAGAAAAAAGAAAGGAAAGAAGAAAGAAGGAAAGAAAGAAAACAAAGAAAGTGGATTGGAGTATAAATATATACAAAAACTAAATAGCTGAAGTACATTAAGAAAATAATTGCTTTCTGTTTCACTGAATTTTCTGTTTAACTCAATTCTAGTTTAATTCGGATAAGTAATTGACAATATAAAACTAGACAAATACATAGATAAAAATATAGATGACATTTCAGCATCAAAAGTAATCTATCTATCTATCTATCTATCTATCTATCTATCTATCTATCTATCTATCTATCTATCTATCTATCTTCTGTCTATCTATCTATCTATCTATCTATCTATCTATCTATCTATCTATCTATCTATCTGTCTAATGCTGTTCATTATCTATCTATCTATCTATCTATCTATCTATCTATCTATCTATCTATCTATCTGTTCATTAATGCTATCTATCTATCTATCTATCTATCTATCTATCTATCTATCTATCTATCTATCTATCTATGTAATGCTGTTCATTATCTATCTATCTATCTATCTATCTATCTATCTATCTATCTATCTATCTAACATCATAGAATTGTTTAGGGGCTCAGATGTGATAAAATTTATTCCTTGCATTGTTGGTCAATGCTCAAAGCCAGGTAATAATAAAGATTTTAAATAGTGATTTTCAATTTCGCTTTTGGTGTGTGGAAGGTTGCGTTAAACAATCTTTCTGCTGTCAGTAGTTTAAAAAAATATTATAAGCTATAAATATCTATTCAAGGAATTATTTATTAGTTGAGGCAGTAGCTGAAGTATAAACCACAGCTAGGCTCTGAGGGTCTAGCACAAACACAAAATGGTCCTGAGCAGAGATATGTTGGCCACCCTAGCAAACGGGCGTGCTCGGATCTATCTATCTATCTATCTATCTATCTATCTATCTATCTATCTATCTATCTATCACAATATTTGTCACGCCGAGCAAGGTGGAACCACCACTAGTGTGCGGGGGAGGTTTAAAGTGAGAGAAAAGACTGAAAACAGGGCGAATAGAAGAAAGGATAAAAGATGAACGGGGTTCAAGAAGACAGAAGATGGCAACTGACGTTACATTTAAATTTTATGATATTGTAGATAGAAAACGCAAGGGAATTCCACAAACGGGAAGCGCGAGAAAAAATGGTAGGTTGCATTTAACTATTTCACCGGTAAAAGGGTGGGGCCTAGATATCAATCTAGTAGACACTTTAATTCATGGAGTCCGGGCATGAAAGAAAAAGATCGTTAGAGCAGTTGCTATGAAAATATTTGTAGAAAAGACAGAGGGAAGCCATGTTATGTCGGTGAGAAACTGACTGAAGTTAGGATGCCAAGTCAGGATGCTCATATCTATCTATCTATCTATCTATCTATCTATCTATCTATCTATCTATCTATCTATCTATCTATCTATCTATTCTCAGTCTATTAATATCTATCTATCTATCTATCTATCTATCTATCTATCTATCTATCTATCTGTCTGTCTGTTCAAATCATTCAAAACAGGAACCCTGAATGTCTATACATCTTGACCATCGATTTGCAAGGTTATCTATGCCTTTATGACAAAACTTTAAAGGTTTGGATGCCAAGAAATTTTTGAAAGCAGTTTCTGCATTTTCTTTGCAACGAAATATTTTTTGACGTAAAAAATTGTCAAGATGCTCGAAAAAGTGGTAGTCAGCGGGAAGACATCAGGGGAAAATGGTAGATGTGTCAATTTCGTATCCCTAGTCAGTGAGCTTCCGCAGTATCATCCTGGCAACAGGTGACCGAGCATTATCATGCATTAGAATTGGACATCTACGATTAACCAATGCCACTCGAATGTGTAGTTCATGCAGTTGCTGGCAGTGATGCTCTAGTGAGATTCCAGAAAGTTTTAATTGATAACACCAATGGCGGACCACCAGACAAACTAAAATGATCATTTAAGATTGTCATAAAGAAACCATTAGCGACTCCGACTGACATCAAATCGATCCCGGCCAGAAGCAAGTGGAAGTGTCTAGTCACTCTGATGAGCTGTGATACAGCAAAACAGGCTTGTATGTGGATGACTAATATATTATGCTCTCATTACGACTGAGCTCTCTAGAGAAGAAAATGTTAAAAACAGTTTCCACTTCTGCGATATATGTGTTACTCTTCATAAATGAATTGAGTTCTATCGGTAACTGGCGTGTGTATAAACTGCTTATATACAACACGTTAAAAAACATAAACAATGGATTCTGTAAGGCACCTATTTTCCAAAGGACAGTCTATAGGATTTCTACAGTTACCTTTATTATTGTCCAAATTATTGATTTCACTTATTAGATGGTTATTATTTTTAATTAGGTTTAAATATTTATTTAAAATATTATTATCATGATTTTTTATAATTTTTTTTCAGATTATTCGTAAAACTATAACTTAATTTTTGAGTATTTTTATTGAAAATCTTACTAAATGTATCATTCTTCGAAAAATGTTTTTAAACAAAGCGAGGAATTTTTTCCCTAATTTACTGTTAACTAGAATGCTTCTTTCGCCATACCAATTCGCCTTCGAATCTTTGTGTCGCACTTTCCGTCTTCTGTTAGAACACTTCCCAGGTATTTAAATTTTTGTACCTGTTTGATTTTAGTAGCCCACCTGTATTTGGCATTTTGGGTTGCCCTTTTTACTGATGTCCATGCATTCGGTTTTTTTTCAGTTTATTTGTAGTTTATTCTTGTCACTCTTTTCAGCTACCTTCTGTAGGGTGTCTTGCAGTTTCCTTTCCGTGTCTGCTATCAGCACTGTATCATCTGCGTACCTTATATTGTTTAAAATGTGGCCTCCGTACACAAGTATAATAGCCTCATTTCCATGTAAAAACAGGCTAAAAATAATGTAAGTAAATTAAATAAAAAGAAAAAGCCAACAATCAGTGACATCAACTATGAACATAGCCGCAATGTGATGACCGTGTTCGGAAAATAAAATATTCCTATTACATGCATAAAACAATCTATACATTTAGTTACAAGTGAAAATAAAACAATCCTTGATAATGGTGAAAAGTATAGCCGAAAATGCTTAGGCATATAAAATATTCAGACAATTTCTACGTAATATATGTCCAGAAAAGAGAAAAATTACAAGAAAAATTAATAAAACTTAAATTTAACCTAAGTATCTTGTCAGTCGTTTTTAATGAAACATGTATAAAAAAGGGATTTCTCGCCAAATACACAATTATATATATATATATATATATATATATATTATTTACGCTCTCGCACCCTGATTGAGCACTCTGGAAGAATGGTAGACTTTGAAAAACAGTATCTACTCTGGTATCTACGCATCGTTCATTTAGCAATGAATTAGAACACTCTCAGCTGTTGGGCGTGTATAATGATAATATACACGCTAAAAAGTCTGCCTCCCTCTACCGAGCGCCCGTAGCTCAGAGGTAGAATCGCCGACTGACGCCAATTCAGTCGGGTTTCAATCCTGGGTAAAAAGCATTTGGCTGTCTAAACGTAGTGATGAGCTGTGATACAGCGAAACAGATCTGTCTGCGGATGACTATATATATATATATATATATATATATATATACACACACACACACACACACTGGTTAAATATTTATATGTATATATATATATAATTCATATTATATATATAATTATATATAAATTATATTAATACATATATATAATTTATATTGTTATATATATGTCTAACCGTACTTATGAGCTGTGATACAGCGAAACAGATCAGTGTGGGATGAATATTCTACCCTGATTGATCTTTCTGGAAGAATGGTAGACTTTGAAAAAACAGTAGCTACTCTAACATCTACGCATCGTTCATTCAGTAATGAATTAAAACACTCTCAGTTACTGGCGTATGTTTACATGGTATGTCACACGCTAAAACTTTACCTTCTGCTACCGAGCGCCCATAACTCAGAAGTAGAATCATCGACTGATGTCAATTCGGTCAGGTTTCAATCCAATCGGATGTCTAACCGTACTGATTATCTGTGATACAGCAAAACCGATCTGTCTGTGGATGACTGTATAATTTATATTATATATAACTTATATTTTATACTTGTTAAAGATTAAATTATTGAATTACACACACACACACACACACACACACACACACACACACACACACACACACACACACACACACACACACGCTGGTGAACGATTTATTTAAATGTTTCATTAAATTTTATACTTTTCTTAGCATTAAGAAATATATATATTAATATATATATATTAATATATATATATATATGTTCATAAAACATAAATTACATTTATTATAACTATTCATCATTAAAAAATGTAACCAAAGCGTTCATTTATGTTTATTTCACATGTTTAATAATCGTATTTACATATTATAAACATTTTCTATGTGTAAATCTCATCGATTTGACCATTTAAAAAAAAAACTTTTTTAATTAATCGCTGCGTTTTGTATAGCAGGGTCGGCATAGTAAAGATTTTCCTGGAGGTTTTCAGCTATGTTCTGAAAACGCTTACTTAAAATAACGAAACGTTAACACAAAAATATAACAAAATCCAGCATGCAACTTTTTTCATATATTCTTCATACACAAATATATAAGAAAGAGATAGATAGATAGAGAGAGAGAGAGAGAGAGAGAGAGAGAGAGAGAGAGAGAGAGAGAAATTAATTCTTCATTTCAAGCCAATCTTCAACGCAATAATCTAGTCACTTGAAACGAAGTGGGTTGTAATTCTCAAGTGCGCACTTATATACTAATTAAGGAAGTGTCCTATATACATAATATTGCAGGGTGCCTACCGTAGAATATAAACCAACAAGTCATTCTTGTATGTCATTATCAATAAGAAGAGGCACCCTAATATTATGGCTTGGTGTCAAAGCAAAATTACATTCATGAATACTGCATAATAAAATAACAGTATTCATGTCATGTCAGTAACGGAAAATATCAATAATTATGCATAATTCATGGTCTGTAACCGTTGTTATGAGATTAATTAATCATAATAATTTATGATAGCATGTTTTATTATGATAATGTTAATATTAGCCGTTTCTTTGTATGGAAACATTTGGTATTCACTGACCGAGCAGCCAGTGCTACTGTCGATTGAGATTAACACAAAGATTATCTTAAAACAATTTGTCAAGAAAACAGGTTTCTTAAGTCCGGTAGCAATTATCTCTTTTTCTTTTCTCTTCGTAAACTTTTGTTTGATCTAGTGTGGAACGTCAACATCTTGATTAGGTCAATATTTTCCCTTCGACTTAAATGTGCAATCCGTTTTTTATTTGTTGCAGCCGTTGAAAATTCTCAAGTGACGTGTTTTCTGTTAATTCGCACGGGTCTGTACTTGTGATTCTGTCGGGCCGGTGCACGAGGTTCGAAAAAGCATAGTCCTTGCTAAGACTTGTAGGTATCATTCACTGAAAACCATTCTTAATCATCGATCCGTGAAAACGATTGTCTACAGTTGACAGTTTAGACCAGCGTTTCTCAACCTTTTTACCGTTGCGTAACCGTTAAAATAAATAACGTGTCTCAAGGAACCCCCTGCTTAAAAAAAAAAAATATACACTACTAGCAGTATAGCCCGGCGTTGCTCGGTTGTAATAAAAACTTTAAAACTAATCCACGGTCCTGGAGCTCAGACTCAGCCTAAAGAATATTTGTGTGAAGTTTGGTGAGAATCGGATAAAAATTGTGGATTTGTATAAAGGACATACAGACAGATAAACAGACACACACACAAACATCTTACCTTTATATATATATATATATTATCGATTTTTTGCGCTATTGTAAGAACTGCAACCTTGAAACTTCTGAATATCGTTTCTTATGTCTTTGTCTATGAGTGTATCAAATTTGATTAAAATCGGACCACTCAATCTATAACCCGATTTTTTCGATTATCGATTTTCGATATTTATCGGGGGTACCTCGACACAAAACCTAGCTAAGAACACTCGCAGACGCTTATAGTACAACTGTGTAAATTTTCAAGAAAATCGGTTCAGCCGTTTTGGAGTCAATAGGTAACGGACACACATACACACAGGCACACGCACAGACACACACACACATACAGAGAAAGTTCCATTTATAAATAAGTTTAGATATTTTTCTCATTTTATTTTCTCATTTTATTTTCATTGTAGTTAACATGGTAGATATCAAAGTATATATTTTTGAATAACTGGTTTAAAAAAAATGAATACTTCTCTGTCAAATTTTTAGATAATTCTAAATAAAATTTATACCGCTCGTTTATAGTACTTTAACAGAAAGTTTTCATTCACACAAAAAATTCTAAAACCAAACGTAAAATATTAACATAAATAACCAATATCATATACTTATAGTAAACATAACGAAATCAGATAATTGTAGCATCAGTTTATTATTTTTCTACTTTACTGGCAATGTTGAAAAGACATAAAGTAAACCAAGGTAAATTAATTGTTTTTTCAGCGAATGAGTAGAAGTACCTAAGCGAAAGTGTATAGACTGTTGCCATACAGACATTACTAAATATATTTCCAATGACTGTTATATTTTTAATAACGAAATAGATTATATGGAATTATGTATAAATTACAATATTATACTATCCAATATTATAATGTAATATATAATATATAATATAACCTTCAATCATTTTCGATAACTAACTTTTAAATTGAATTTTTAAAATAAAAAAAGTTTTCTTGAAACTTTTATTTTAGTTATAATTGAAAGCTAAATGATTAAATTTACTATTTCTAGTGAGCAAAATACTCTGGTGTATTTCAATTATATTGATTGAAATCTAAAATTCTGAGATGTATTTTTTAATTTTTAATTTTTTAGACCATTTTGAGCGGCCGACACATTTGGAAACAAAAGTTAATTCTCGGTTTTTAAATCTTGCAAAAATTAGATATACATCGGTGACACATTATTTTTTTTAAAAATTAGCAAACTTAATGTTAAATTAATATGATTTACATAAATATTACTTATTTGTAGCATAAAATTTAAAATAAAACTATTTACAGTATTTATATTATTCGGACATTATTCTCATCTTTGTTGCCATTTGTATGACGTTGCGGCCGTTGTACGCCCCGGCCTTCTTCAGGTGCTAGGAACCGTTTCTTACAATCAGTGAAGTATATCATCCTCATTCCTTGCGTAAAGCCTCGATTGGAAGTCACGACTTATCTTCCTCTAACCCTGCAAGTTACTTGTTCACCACTGCTGTAGCGTGGTACTGAACTCACAACTCTAAGTCAAGTCTGGAAATAACCAACGTCTATATCCACTGGGCCAGTGGATATAGAATCGTACGTCGTACAAATGGCAACAAAGAAGAGGAAAATAGTCAGAATAATGTAAATACTGCAAATACTACCTCATCTCAGATATATAGACGAATAATAAAAATGTTTCTTAATCACAGAGTTGAACTTTCTGATCTGTCCACTGTATTTGAAATGTGTTGACTGCTCCACAAATGCGAGATAAGTGTATGGCGATCACAAGTGACATAACTGTACAAATTTTTTCCGATAAGAGGACGAAACCGTCAAACACATATATACACTTAGAAATAACCAGCCAAGCAAAAAAACAAAAAAACAAAAAAAACAACTACAAATGCACAAAAAATAAAAAATAAATTTTAATAATACGATACCAAGATGATTTGTATTAAACTTTTCAATTTTCGATTAGTAAATATAGTCTTTACTTTATAACCTACTAACCTAACGTCTACAAGTCTTGTAGATATTTAAAAACTATTTTTGAAACTTTATAAATTATTATAATTAAAATAAAAAAACAAAAATGACAAGAATTCTTTTAAAAGTTCATTATTAATCGAAAAAAATATTTTTTTCTTCAGACTATAATGTCTGAAATTTATATTATTTATTAAAGCAATTAAAAGCTTATCTAATTAAATAATGTCATAGTTTCATTGCATCTTTTATTTTACTATTCGGAGAAGATTTTCGGAAAAAAGGGCTAAATGGTTTAAAAAAATAATACATGATTTACATTTCCAATGAATTCTTACGTTTAACAAATAATAATAAAACCAGGTGAGAATGAAGCCAAATAGCGTAGTGTATTGCTCTCCAGAGACTGGCATCAACCATTCTAATGGCTGAAGTGACTCTTTAAGAACATGATTCATGTCCTTAATTTAATGTTTTGTACCTATAGCATCTTCCGGTGTTTGTCATAACTATTCTTTGCGCAGCCATTTCTGTATATACTTTCCTTATTTTCTATATTATATTTGTTATTTATAACTGATCAATACACCGAGGTACTTAAAGTGTTTAGTATTTATAAATCCTACATCCTGAATTTTTATGATAGTATATGTGTAAGTAATATATTATTGCATTTTGACTATGCTCATTAGTTAGGTAACTACCTTAAGACCAATAAACTTGCTGACGTCTACTTCCTACTACTTTACAAACACACAGTTAAAAATGTAGAGCTAGAATAAGACAGTATTTATTGTGCACAATATATCGAATACGAGATCACGTACGAGATTTGAAATTCAGTCATTGCTAACACTGAGATCCAGTAAGTAAGTAGAACGAGTGTCGAACTCAATAATTCAGTGTACAGAAGTATAACAGTTCAAAACACACGAACACGTCTTAGCATTAAATAATGCAAGATACCGTAAAGATATTTGAAATTGCAATGCTTTGATTATGAGTGAATTAACTTGCACCACTCAGAAATGGAACACTTCTAGAAGCATAAATACTGATAGATTGACTATAATATCCGACTACGGATATAATATTTAGACATAACAAGTGATCCGACTGAACTGGCCGGGAAATGAAATGCTTGCCGTATTCTTATGTCCAAAACTAAGACCAGTAAATCCCGTACAATGAAATGTTATTTCCCTCCATTAAATATTTATTTTCTTGGAAAAAGTTTATCAAGAAGAATCTACAAATTCCCTACAAACATCGACGCAAATCACAATAATGAAGACAAAGATAATTAGGAATCTAATTAATTATTGGCCAAAATGATATTTTGCTATATATAGGTCTGTCTAAGAATTCTAGACAAATAAAAATAAAAACCTCTAATTTTAAAATGCCACAGATATTTTCGGTTTTTTCTTTAAAACTAAAGTACGCCTAAAGTTGGACACAGACTAAGTCTGCTTTTAAGTCTTACTCTTGGACATAAGAATAGCTGACAGAGTGGCTATAATATCTGACTACAGGTCTTTGGACATACAACAAGTGTCAACGAAATTAATTCAACCGAAACCGATCTAGATTTGCTGATATAACAACTGGGGACGAGTAAAAATAACGATGGAATATTTACCCTACTCCCCCGTTAGAGCGATATGTGACACAAGGTCGGTTTTTAATGTGGGGAGCCCGGACGCGTACGAGCGGGCAAAGGAACAAAAATTCCCCAGTCCCTGAAACCGCCGGTCGCGCTGGTTCTGGTGACGAGCACCTGGTCTACCTCTCTGGTGCAATGGGGTGGTGAGGCCTCGGGACACTGTTCCCCAGGACCGGGCATCTACTCAGTATAATTTTTTCTCAGTTGCATATCTGTCCTCGGACATAGCTACAACTGAGCCACACTCTGTCTTCGAAGACAGAGACGTAACTGAGAGATGATTAAATGTCCTTACCCGACACAAAAATGTGCCAGGTACGTATATCTCTGTATAGTTTTGACATGGCTTTCGTGAACTCATTATATGTATTTTATATTGTTGCAACAGAAGTATAAATTAATAAACGTTTATTTATAAACATTCACCACTAATTACCTGCAGCAGATTGAAACAGGCATATCTTATTTCCCGGTATTTATTGCAATCTATAGTATCTGCAGTTCATTAGTTGATAAACACAAGATTATGTTATCTCTTCAATTCAGTTTTGGTTTGCATGTACTTCTTTTTCGAGGCACCATATCATCAAGGCATAATTTAGCGAGACCTGTACTAGATACTTTAATGTGTTCAAATAGTTTCAAGAATTTGTCACGGATTGTATCAAAGAATGAAAACGAATTGATTACATTTTTAAGAGGGCTTACGGCCATATCCCGTTGAATACACCGGTTCTCGCTCGATCACAGAAGTTAAGCAATGTTGAACCTGGTTAGTACCTAGATGAGTGACCGCTTGGGAATACCAGGTGCTGTAAGCGTTTAGTGACGGATGTGCGTTGTGGTGCAGTGGATATCAGATCGGAAAGAGAATACCCTGCATTCACTTAAGCACTGGTACCCTTGGGAAAGGTATTAATCCGTCCCTTCCCTCCAGTTATGGGTTAAATAACAGGGTAGGACTTGGGGACCCTGCCCTTAAAACAAATCCCAAATGAACTTTGATACTCGAAAAGAAAAAAGTATTACTAGACACAAAACTTATATAAAAACAACAATAAATTGTTGAAAGAAAAATGTATTACCAGCAACAAATTACTAAAATTTAGTTGGCAATAAATGACCCTCCGAGGTTGATATGCCATAAAACAACCAACCAATATTTTAAGACAGTTAATTATTACAAAATATCACATTTATGAACATAGATAATTTTAAATTACGCAAATGTCATAAGCTTCCGTTGTGTAGATGTGGTTCTAAGTATAATATATAACATGATGTTATACATAGTTTCGAGGTATATTGATATTATTATAGCTTTATGACCATATAGTTAACAATAAATTATTCACAATTGATTTATGTTCAGGCTTCTATGAACATTAATACACGCACGTCTACATACGTATCCAAACGTATTTATCTAAACATAAATGATAAGAAGTCGATATTTAAAAATAAATACGTTTTCTTTTAATATATCCATCCTTTATGTCCGTTTTTAGAATATTTCAAACTGCACAATCGTGAAGTGCCATAGGGTCAACGTCATCGAGTAAATGTGATCTTTAACTTTTTCAGATTTTGGTAAGAAAGAACACATTATTATTACCCCCCTAAAAAAGAAAAATTGTTTACAATATATATATATATATATATATATATATATATATATATATATATATATGATGAGGAATTATTTTAGAAAACACGATTTTTTGCTTTGGATATGTATATAGATAGACACATGAGAATTGTGCTTATATCTTTAGAATTTTGAAAGCTACGACAATTTTGAAATCCTTTGTATATTCCGCCGAAAAGATAAAAAAAATGAAAATGATGAAACGTAAAAGTAAAGAAAAAAATTGTTGAGATCGATGGCAAAATGCCAGACTTTATTTCCAGAAATATTGTCACACACACACACACACACACACACACACACACACACACACACACACACACACACACACACACACACACATATATATATAAATATATATACATATATAATATTCATGTGTGTGAAAGAGAGATTTTAAAAACTAAAAAAGAAAATCAAATGGATACCGAAAAAAGAAAAAGAAAAGAAAATTTTAAATATTAGAAGAAATGAAGAGAAATATCCAATCAGAGGAAAAGAGAGAAATTGAGAGAAGATGTAAGATGAAAATAAAAAGGAAGACAAAATAAAAAAAAAACAGTCTGTAAGAGAGGGAAGTGATTGAGAGGGAAGAAGAAGAAGAAGAAGAAGAAGAAGAAGAAGAAGAAGAAGAAGAAGAAGAATGCTGGAGAACTGTACGGAATGATAGAATAAAGAGAAAGGGCAAATGAATAAGAGACGAAGAGAGAGTGAAGGAAAAATATATATGGAATGCAAACGACAAAAATGAAATAAGTTTGCAGAAGAATAATAATTTAAACGGGGAATAAATAAAAGTAACAGAAAACTAAGAACAGGTAAATGTAAATTGGCATTGAGAAAAAAAAAAAGAAGACAAAGAGGGTAAACAAGAAATAGTTAAAAACATCAAAAGAATTTGAGCGAGACAGAGTAAGGAGAGAAGAGGAAGACGATGAAGAATAAAGACAAAAAGATAAAGACTATTAAAGAAGCTAAAAGAGACGAGGGATGATGGTAAAGGTGATAATGTAAAATAGGAGAAAGAAAAAAGAAGTTAAAAACATACAAAAAAAAAAATTATATTCTAAAAATGACTTAAAAAGGAACGTACTTTAGGTATGAAAAACCTTTAATTTTTTTTCTTTCTTTGATTCTTTTCTTCAGTCTCATTTTACAAAATAAGTAATAGATAGAAAAAGAGAAAGGAAAGAAAAAAATTGGTTTCACTTTAAAAATTCAGAGGCAGAACTAAATCTATTTTTCGTTCAGTTTATTTATAATGACACTTTTCTTCGCTTTTTTCGGCACCTGATCGACACACGTCAGATAATGTTCAGAAATTGTGAATTTTAAGGAAAGTAAATTCATTGGAATCGCAAAAAATCACGAAAACTTATAAACAATTTGGGAACACACAATTGACGTGTTCCAGTTAAATTTTTGTATTATTCAATGAGTAGTTACAGGGCATGTCACAAAGCTATACGCTTCTTTATAAAGAAAATGTTTCCCAGCATGCAATTGTTAATATTGGAAAGTTGTCTTCTGATAATAATCAGAATTACTTTGAATTCATAGTTTTGCTGCAGGGTTTTTTTTTGTTACCACGAATGTATATTTTTATTACCTATATCTACATGGATTTTAAAATAAGCAACTCGTTTATAAGCAAATATGCTCAAATTTGACAAAAATCATAACTAACTCGAAAAAGGAAAAAAAAAAAAAAGAAAGAAAGAGAAGAAAAAAGAATTTGTACTTTATTAAAGAATTCTACCAGTTCTGCTTGTTTAGTCCCACTGAATTGTTTTTCTTTTCTCTTGATTCGACCCAAATGTAAAAATGTTAAGCAACCTGAGTAGTGGTCACAATCTTAAATTGCTTATTGAAAACAAAATTGTGTATATTACTTGATTTACCCGGTAAAGCAGATAACTTTATGTTGAACATGTTGCCAGTAAACACTTGGGTCTTTGCAATCTTCTTGATTTTATTGTATTCGTTTACATGTAAATTTTGATAATGTGGCAATTAGAAATTATAGGGTCTTCCAACACATTATAAGCACTGAATTTTATGGATTTCTAATAAACGGTAACAGTTTAAAAGCACTTATTTAAATAATTTTATTGATGTTGAGATTGGAAAAATGAATGAATGTCTTAGCCGACAAATTACAAACATCATTATATATTAGTCTTATATATACATATCATGGCATTTATTACCACTGTTATATTAGTGTTATATATATTGTTGTAACCCTAACAGGTTACTGCATGAGTAAAAACCAAAGCGGAGGTTGAGAATAATAGTATATCAACAAGTACAAGACTCGCACGCTGTAGGAAGTGGATATATTGCTAGGGAACTGCTAATCAGTATAATCACTCTACTCTTCCTTTTGTTCCAATAGTGTCCACGTATTTAAGAGGATAGGAACATACCATTACTGCATGTAGGAAAGTATACAACATATATATTGTTATACTAGCAGTATAGCCCTGCATTGCTCGGGTGGAATGAAAGCTTTAAAACTAATCCATGGTCCTGGAGCTCAAACTCTTTGGACGTTGTCACGAAAGACTAAAAAGCAATAGTTGTCTCCAGTTAAAGCGAAACCGTAGACTGAAAGACAAATGAATGGATGTAAGTCAAATTTTGATTTCCTGGCATCGATATCAGATTTTCTGCACTATTGTAAGAATTGCAACCTTGAAACTTCAGTATATCGTTTCTTATGTCTTTGTCTATGAGTGTATCAAATTTGATTAAAATCGGACCACTTCTACTATAACCGGATTTTTTCGATTATCGATTTTCGATTTTCATCGACGGGACCTCGACACAAAACCTAGCTAAGAACACTCGCAGACTCTTATAGTACAACTGTGTAAATTTTCAAGAAAATCGGTTCAGCCGTTTCGGAGTCTATAGGCAACGGACACACACACAGACACACACACACACACACACACACACACACACACACACACACACAGACAAAGTTCCATTTATTAATAAGTTTAGATTAGATATCATGGATCACTGATTTCAAGCTCCACAGATATAACACGAAGTTTGCACTATTATGTCGAATTATAACTTTCCCAAGTGCATATAACGAATCTAACTGAAATTACAAATCGGTGAGACGATTTCTAATTCGTTGTTCATTGCCCCACCCGCATAGTGAAGCTTACAACGCCTGGTATTCCTGAGTGGTCACCCATCTAGGTACTGACTAGGTACTGAGATAGCTTAAATTCAGTGATCGTACGAGAACAGGATGGACCCTTTCTTTCTGTGGATATACAAAACGAGACTGATGAACTAGTTTCTGCTCACTACATGTTAGCCATACATGGCAATAAGTTCACGATAAATTTCCGTTAGATTTTCGCTCTTGGGATGCAAAACCCTCATTACAATATCCACCTCGAAGATTATACACTGCTTTATGGCGGCAATCATCTTCAATGTCTAGTCACATACGCATGTATTCAATATTAATGCTTTTCTGTCTGTTACAAGAAATATTGAATACTCTCCATTGCATTTTTTGTAAGTTTTATTTAAGTCGATTTACGTTGACAGATCTTTATCTGTACTTTATTTTCGGGAATCCCTTGTATTTGTATTTCTATTTGCGCTTTAATTCTCAAAGAGAAAGGATGAAAAGGTTTGACTGACGGACTTATGTCGGTTACCCAGTTTTTCACCTCACTTCATGCTTTCAGTATCCTTTGAGAATAGGAAAAAATAGCGAAATTCGAAGACCAAGATTCAATGATTTTAAGTTGAAATTCACCCACTATCACTTTCTGTCGTTACGTTTGTAATTGTTTTTACGGTTTGATACGGCGCTACGTATTCATATTCGCTCTCTATCTGCTTACGAATTTTGCAAACAAATGATCTGGCGATATTAAAGTTCAAGCTATCTATTAATCGCTATACTCAACCTTTAAAGACACAATTATAGCAGACACACACACAAACATCTTGCCTTATATTATAATATATTAATATTAGGTATATATTATCGATTTTCTACACTATTGTAAGAACCGCAACCTTGAAACTTCTGAATATCGTTTCTTATGTCTTTGTCTATGAGTGTATCAAATTTGATTAAAATCGGACCACTCCTTCTATAACCCGATTTTTTCAATTATCGATTTTCGATATTTATCGGGAGTACCTCGATACAAAACCGAGCTAAGAACTGTACATTTTCAAGAAAATCGGTTTAGCCATTTCGGAGTCTATAGGTAACGGACACACACACACAGACACACACACACACACACACAAACAAAGTTCCATTTATAAATAAGTTTAGATCCTTTAAAGAGGTTGCAAACAGAAAACGTGGTACTCGAGTGAAAGAACATAAAAACTTGCGTAGATGTAAGAACAGAGGTTTATTGTAAAGAGAATACACTACAGCAAGGCAGGGGATCAGGTGGCAGGTTAGTAATTGCCAAAGCAAGTCACAAGTATCTCCTGTGCCCATTAATATACTAATGTAATATAGTCAGTCCGCATAGGCGACAGGGAGTGTGGAACATTCCATTACAATATATATATATTAACCCATGTCTATGGCACGATTCGGAATTTGATGCGTTGTACAATCATCAGGTGTATATTTAAAACTGTCAGTTTGAAATAAGCAAGCCATTATATATATATATATATATATATATATATATATATATATATATATATACACATTCTTTGATTGTAATAATCTTTAGCGTTTAATGTTTTAGATTAGTATACATATGTTATTTTTTCAGTGGTGTTACTGATAAAACGTGTTTCGGCAAGCAGGTTTTATATATATATATATATATATATATATATATATATATATATATATATATATATATATATATATATATATATTCTGAACATATGCTGTTAAATATAAGAGACAATGAATGTCTATTATGTTTAATCATGAGCCGTTCTAAACGTCGTATTTTTGCTTTAATTTCAGTTGAAAATAAAGACAAAAATTCTCCAACATTTGGATAATTATTTATTGATTTTCTTCTAAGCTTTCGGCTCACATGAGCCATCTTCAGAGAGGTTGTTTAGACTGAAATATTATAACATCCACCATCACCAACGATTTTATTTTGTGTTGACATAAAACTCCGCTTGGCAACGGCAATAGTTACCAAAATTAATAAACGCAGTTCTTAAATTAATGTTGTGTAATTCTTTATAAAATATAGATTTGGAAGAAGATATCATTTGTGTGCGTTGAAGTAAGTTTTTTATAACAGCTAACTTATATCGTTGGGGGCATTCACTATTATAATTAAGAAAACACGAATTCATGCTATTTGGTTTCCTATATAGAGAAGTAGTAAATTCTAGCACACATAAATTTACTCTCCCGTAGACTTACATGTCATCTTTCTGATCAGAGTACTATTAAACAACATTTCTCTGAAAAACATAAACATGTAGGTAATATCAGACAGATTTTGGTCAACAATACGGTGATCCTTACTCATACACACAGTAAGAGGAACCTGCAGATATTGGAGGCCATGTACATCAAATCTAAACAACCAACACTCAATAAAATCAATTTTAAATCCGGGAATAACATATTACATTGCATTTGACTACATGGTTTTGTTGTCATTTCGCGCTATCCCGCGGTGGGACGTCATAAAACCGCATCATAAATTTAAGAACTGCGTTTATTAATTTTGGTAACTATTGCCGTTGCCAAGCGGAGTTTTATGTCAACACAAAATAAAATCGTTGGTGATGGTGGATGTTATAATATTTCAGTCTAAACAACCTCTCTGAAGATGGCTCATGTGAGCCGAAAGCTTAGAAGAAAATCAATAAATAATTATCCAAATGTTGGAGAATTTTTGTCTTTATTTTCAACTGAAATTAAAGCAAAAATACGACGTTTAGAACGGCTCATGATTAAACATAATAGACATTCATTGTCTCTTATATTTAACAGCATATGTTTAGAAAATTACTTGCTGCCTCGATACACTATATATATATATATATATATATATATATATATATATATATATATATAAAGCAAAAAGTCCTGACGAGTGAGAGCATCATAACAGTGTCTTAACGAAATTTCAAAGTCGGGATGTATCTGCTCACTTAAAGAGACGAACCATTTGTATTTATCAGTCGCCACTCTGATATTGAGCTCTTTACGATAATATATAATGGCTTGCCAATACTAGTTTCAGAAGCCTGCTCAGGTACATTTGCGTTATTCAATTTCCATCAGAACACACCTGTAGTTTATATTCCAACTATGTTGAGTAGACCTTAGTGACAGCTTCTTGCAGACTGTGCATCAGCTGGTGTGATTAGTAATTTGAAGCAATGTATATATATATATATATATATATATATATATATATATATATATATATGAAGCAATGTATATATATATATATATACATCACTGGTGGGATTAGTAATTTGAAGCAATGTATATCTATATCTATATCTATATATATATATATATGAAGCAATATATATATGAAGCAATATATATATGAAGCAATGTATATATATATATATATATATATATATATATATATATATCAGCTGGTGTGATTAGTAATTTGAAGCAATGTATATATATATATATATATATATATATATATATATGAATCAACGAAGTAATTTGAGGCAATATATATGTATATATATATATATATATTAAATGTTCATTCAACATTTTTGAATTTTGAAAATTTATTTTAATTTATATATATATATATATATATATATATATATATATATATATATATATATATATATACACTTTTCTCTGTTTTTCTCTAATTTAACAATTATAATATCTATAATTTCAATAACTTTCCCGCCACTAAATTTTAAATTATACCAACTACTCTAATATACATGTTTAATTTAAAGCTTCCTTATGTGATTTATATTACTTGTAGATAGCTCCTTTTTTTTCACGATAATTCGCCATACCTAAATTTTAAAATGAATTTTGATAAATAAAAAAAATTCGAGCTTTAATTTTAGCTTTAATTGAAAGCTGAATGATGAAATTTACTATTTCTAGTAAGAAAAATACTCAAAGAAAATTTATATTGATTCGAATCTAAAATTTTAAAACTTTTATAAATGTAGGCTATTTTTGAGCGATTGACACATTTGTAAACAAAAGTTAATCACCAATTTTAAAATTCATGGAAAAATAAAATATAGCCGGTGAAATGTTATTTTTTTAAAATTAGTAAATTTAAAGTTAAATTAATTTGATTTACACAAGTATTACTTGTTTATAGCATGCAATTTAGAATAAAACTATTTCCTAATCACGCAGAGTTGATATTTCTGACCTTTGCCGTAAGTGACGCATGTGGGATGACAGCCATCTGTCGAAATCGGCTAAATATGGTAGACCAGAAGTGACATAATTGTTCAAGTTCTTTCCTGTAAGAGGAAGAAACCTTGAAACACGTGACTTTTTAATGTATCACAGAAAATACCATATTTAATAAAAACAAACTTCTAATACACACACAAAGATAATGAAATTAAAATTATTTTAAAAAATCTAATGAGTCGGTTATTTGTATTAGATTTTTCAATTTTCGTTTAGTAAATAAGGCATTCACTGAATAACTTAATAATTTAACCGTGACAAGGCTTTGAAGAATTTTAAATATATTTTTGAAACTGTATAAATTATTAAAATTATAAAAAAAAAAAATGAAAACAATTCTTGTACAAATTCATCGAAAAATTTTCTTTCTTCAGATTATAATATCTGTAATATATATTATTTCTAAAAGCAATTAAAAGATTGTCGAATTAAATGATGTCACAGTTTTACTACATTTCCGGAAAAAAAGGCCAACTGTTTGAAACAAAAATAATAAATAATTTACATTCTCGAATGGATCCTGCGTTTAACTAATAAAACAAATTTTCGCGACAAAATTTAATTTCTTGAAATTTTATGAATTTAGTGTAGGTGGGTAACACATGTAATAAAAATATTTTTACCAAGATTTTCTCAAAATATTAATTTCAAAAATAATTTAATTCATTTGTGAATATGCCTTCAATGTTTCATTACAATCTGACAATTATTTGATTTTTTTGCAATAACTTCCAAATTAATGTGTTTTTCACCTGAAAAAAAATTCATTGTAAACTGTGGTAACAATTTGGTTACCCGCTGACGAAAAACAAAATATGATATTTTACCAAAATTCCGAAAGTGCTAGAAAGGATTAAAATATTTTAAAAGATAATAAAAAAAAAATACCGTTATCTTTCCTCTAAATAGCATAATTTCGTTTTTATTAAATTTGTGGCTTTTTGTTCATACTATGTTGTTTTTTCAGCGAATTAGTGGAGGTACCTATTTAATCGTATTATTATGATGATATAACATGATACTTTATATAATTAAAATTATATTATAATATATAATATTTTAATGTATGTTTAAAATTTCTAAATATTACTTATATAACTTAATTATGATACTAAAATAATTTTTATACATAGATATTTAGTATTATAATACATTTTATTTCATTGAATGTTTCTAACCGTTAACAACTTATTTTCAAAAAAATCTAATCTAAAGTTATTTATAAATGGAACTTTGTCTGTGTGTGTGTGTGTGTGTGTGTGTGTGTGTGTGTGTGTGTGTGTGTGTGTGTCCGTTACATATAGACTCCGAAATGGCTGAACCGATTTTCTTGAAAATTTACACAGTTGTACTATAAGCGTCTGCGAGTGTTCTTAGCTAAGTTTTGTGTCAAGGTAACGCCGATAAATATCGATAATCGAAAAAATCGGGTTATATAAGGAGTGGTCCGATTTTAATCCAATTTGATACACTCATAAAAAGACATAAGAACTGATATTCAGAAGTTTCAATGTTGCAGTTCTTACAATAGTGCAGAAAATCGATAATATATATATATATAAAAGGCAAGATGTTTGTGTGTGTGTCTGTTTATCTGCCTGTATGTCTGTATTTTTTTCAGCCCTTTGCTCTAAGTAGGTATAATTGTAGCTCTTAGTCTCAGCCATGATACCATTTACTCAGAGGACTTATTTAGCCTTCAAAATTCAGTTTACGACGAAGAAAACTTATTTGATATCGATACCAGGAAATCAAAATTTGACTTACATCCATTCATTTTTCTTTATATCTACGGTTTCGGTTTAACTGGAACCAACTATTGCTTTTTAGTCTTTCGTGCCAACGTCCAAAGAGTCTGAGCTCCAGGACCATGGATTAGCTTTAAAGCTTTCATTACACCCGAGCCACGCCGTTCTATACTGCTAGTTATTTATAAAAACGTTCGCTTAATACTTGTATACATTATTTCGCTAAAATTTTAAACGGAAATGCATTTCGTTTTATCATTCACGCACATACTAACTCTTGTGGATTTTCCTCGCCAATTTGCTGTGTAGTTGTGGCGAAATTTCGCCGCAACGTTGTAGTGACCGGTTTGTGCCGGAAGTAAGACACGAAGAAGGTAGGTTCAAAACAATGTATTAGTATAACAAGGTATCTAAAGAAGTGTTAATAAATAGTAATATAGAAATAAATAAGTCCAAAGTTATTATTACGCTGCTTGACTAGTAGCTGTCGTTAATTAACTTCTCTCGTTAACTGCGGTACTTGATTGCTCGTTACTACTTCTGTTGACTGCTCAACTCCTCTTCACTGCTCCTTGGAAGTCACGCAGGTATATAGCAATAGGAAGAGCTCATTCCTCGTAGGAGGGTACCATAGCACTAACGTTACCGACTCATAAACACGCACATTCATACAGGATTCTCTAATAAACATATCTTATTCTAAAACAGAAACTCGTTCATCGCTTGATAAGTGTATATATTATTTCACTACAATTTTGAATGGAAACGTATTTCGTTTTGTCATTCACACGCATACTAACGTTACCAACATATAAACACACTTAATTCATCTCTAGCTTAAACACGCTTGACACACACATTATTTTTTTTAGATATATTCACTTACATTTAAAATAAACATCTATTGCTTTTATTACACATGGTATATATAAACAGGCATGCGTTTTTTTCTATATTTAAGAATGCTCATCTATTGCTTTATTACATGTGACACGTATCTGACCAATAAAATCAAACCTCAATCAAAGCGCTGTATATTTGGATTTTTAAAAAATTAATTTAAAATTATTTTTTAAAATTATTCGTTTTTAAAAAATCTCTGAAAAAGCTTGATAAAGTGAAACATGTTAGATTAAAAACACTTTTTTCCTACCTGTTCGTTACTTATTCTCTCTCTCTCTCTCTCTCTCTCTATATATATATATATATATATATATATATATATTTATAAAGCGAAACGAGATATAATAAAATAAATTTAAAATAAAAAAGAATAAGCATAAATTAGGTCAGACGAAATGACTGTTTTACAAGGTCACTGTTCGAAGGTCACGAATAATGTTAACAGCAAAGAACGGGAAGTTATTATATAATATAATTAAATTATATGGCCAATCATAAGAAATAAAACAACTATTTTAAGGAATTTTAATTTTAGATTAATAGGAAATTAAATTATATTTAAATCTATGACGGCATCAATACCAAACAAATTGGTTAAATATATGTAAAAAGAAAACATAGAAAAAGAAAGAAAAAAGATTTAAGAACGGTAAGTTATTATATAATTTAATTATATGGTTAATAAGAATTAATAAAACAAATATTTTAAGAAATTTTAATTATAGATTATTTATTAGGAAATTAAATTTAAATCAATGACGGCATTAATACCAAAACAAACTGACTAAACATAAGTTAAAAATAAGACGATAGAACTAGAAAGAATATAGATTTAAGAAAGGAAAGTTATCATATAATTTAATTAAATTGTTAATAAGCAGAAAAGTGTTTAAAGGAATTTGAATTTTAGATTAATTATTAGGAAGTTATCTAAATTTAAACTAATGACGGCATTTTGTTTATGAAATTCTTTTTTTTTTTAAATTCAAAAGAACATTTTGCTTTGGATAATTTAACATTTTAATTTTTTTTAACTAAACATAGATTGCACGTATCGTAATGGTTATCGCGCGGGCCCAACCTGTTAATCTCTAATTCATTATTGTGTTAAGTCCCTCCTCTTTCATTTTGTAAATTCTTTGGGAAAAAGGAAGTTTGGGATTTTAGATTAGGTTAGGAAAAGGAGTGTTTATGAGAGTGGTAATGTTGTTTAACTTCTTTCGCGAAATTCCAATGTAAATCTGATGATCATCTTTGTTATTTTTGTAGAAGATGGCTTGGTAGATAACTTGATTAGACTTGCATTTACTTTTACACGAGACAAACGTTGATGAACCTGAAATTGTTTAAAATATTTTTGTTGTGGAAATTAATGACATTATCTATATTATGTGTGGAAGAATAATTAATTTTAGTACTATTTCTTGTAAAGATTCTGCATAGGGGGTTACTGATATGAAAATGTTTACTTAAAAATTTCAAAAATATTTCCCAATCTTAATCAAGTATGTATATTATTGTATATCAGGATATATTACTACCAACGTTAGACATCAGCATTGTATCATTTTAGAAATCTCTCTTAATTTCTCTCTTTCATATCTATATGAACTTAATTGAAACAAGCTTTAGTTTCCTTTCTTTAACAAAACGGTCAGTTTTACACCCACTGGAATGACAGCGTGTAGACTATTTCTATTTCCCCCCTCACGTTATGTCATTTATAGTGATATGCAGTAATATGAATCTATTTTTGGAGTGTATGGTGAAATATGTTTGACTTTGAACACACTGGAAAGGCTTATAGAGAGATCGCGGATATTGTTGATGTCAGCCTTTCAACTGTCAGTCGAGTTAATAAGGCGAAGAAACGAACTGTATATATCAGTTCAAAACGTAAGGAAAATGCAGTCGTAAGCGAAAACAATACTAAGAGATGATGCATTCCTGTTTAGGGTAAGTGTGAAAGATCATTGGAAGACATTATCCGTTTCGTTTCAATTAATTTGCACAAGGGTACAGTATATAATGAAAATTACAACCATCGTAATTCATCAGTACTGTATATGTATATATGATCATTTTATAGCTCTCTATTTTATTATCCTCGCTCTCTCACTCTCATATATATATATATATATATATATATATATATATACTAGCAGTATAACCCGGCGTTGCTCGGGTGTAATGTAAGCTTTAAAACTAATACATGCTCTTTGAACGTTGGCACGAAAGACTAAAAAGCAATAGTTCCAGTTAAACCGAAACCGTAGACTGAAAGAAAAATGAATAGATGCAAGTCAAATTTTAATTTCCTGGTATCGATATCAAATAAGTTATTTTCGTCGTAAACTGAATTTTGAAGGCTAAATAAGTCCTCTGAGTAAATGGTATCATGGCTGAGACTAAGAACTACAATTATACCTGCTTAGAGCCAAACCCGAAGCAAAAACTAAAATAAAAGGGCTGAAAAAATACAAACATACAGGCAGATAAACTGCAACCTTGAAACTTCTGAATATCGTTTCTTATGTCTTTTTCTATGAGTGTATCGAATTTGATTAAAATCGGACCACTCCTTCTATAACCCGATTTTTTCGATTATCGATTTTCGATATTTATCGGGGGTACCTCGACACATAACTTAGCTAAGAACACTCGCAGACGCTTATAGTACAACTGTGTAAATTTTCAAGAAAATCGATTCACCCGTTTCGGAGTCTATAGGTAACGGACACAGAAACAGATAAGATGTAACCGTAATTTCTACTCTAACAGCTTCTTTCTCGCGCTTCCCGCCTGTGGAATTCCCTTCCACATGCCTGCTTCCCCGACAGCTACAAGTGATGTGTCTTATTTTCTAAATCACTTGACAAGACAAGGAGTGTCGAAACAAAATAGCTACTTTTGTAGTGATATTATAACATATTCATGTTTAAGTTCTGAATAAATATTATTAGCTCTACTTTGTATTAAGCACTTTTTCAAAAATAGTGCTTTTTTTGGATAAGGAATATTATTCCAACCATACGTACCCTATACTCGTATATATATATATATATATATATATATATATATATATATATATATATATATATATAATTTAATTTTTAATGTGAAGTGAAGGTAATAGTCGATCAATTATGCTGATCTCTTTTCAAATCAAATATTAACATTAATGCCCCAATAAATTGTTTTTAAATTTTGTTCTTTTGTTATTCGAATTAAAAGTTACTTGTATTTGGTTGATCATTACTGATTACGTAACAATGTCTCTTTGATTGAGAGGGTTTGGCCAGTTATGGACCTTTTAAATCTCTTCAACCTGAAATCAACACCATCACTTGACAAGACACAGTTATTCCCAAAATAAAATGGATATTTTTGTACTGATATTATAACATCATTATGTTATGAATTCTAAATTTATATTATTCGCTCTAATTTGTATTGAGCACTTTTTAAAGAATAGTGTTTTTTGGGTATATGGAATTTTATTCCATCCATACCTACCTTATATATATATATATATATATATATATATATATATATATTGAAATAAAAGTGTGTAGCTTAATACTACTAGAAATTATAAGAATGAACCGGTTTCTTCGTTTTTAGAATGTCTACTAATATTAAGCTACACACTTTTATTTCAACAATTCAATTTTGTACCTATAAAAATATCAATATATATATATATATATATATATATATATATATATATATATATATATCTCCGCCGATACTTTGTTACTTAAAGAATTTTTAATCAGCACGTGACGATTGCGTTGTGTATATATAACTCAAAGTTGTAATAGCAGTGAAGAAAAATGGATATTCATTATTGATATAAATTATAGCTCTGTTATTATAGATCAAGCAACAATATTGAATGTGCGATATTTTATATTCGTATATATTTGTGTAAGTAAATTGTTTTCAGATAAACCGTATCTGTAAATGACAACATGAATAAAAAGACAACAGGAAAAAATAATTCTTAGCCAACGTGTTTCGTCCTCCGAGAGATTTTATCAAGGAAAATTAAGGGTTTATTTTGTTTCATGTATTTATATGCAAACGCGACGATATCAAGGCTTTTAAATTTGAGAACGTTCATGAATATTCATCAGATGGTTGAGCGGTCAGTAAATTCTTTTTCTCTTTTCTTCATATCTATCTATCTATCTATCTATCTATCTATCTATCTATATAGATAGATAGATAGATAGATAGATATATTGATATAGATATATAAATATATATATGTGAGTTATGAAAAAGAAAGAAGCCTCACATCTAAAAAATTTACCATAATTCATCAATCCATGATTCAGGATTAAAAAATATATTTTTCACTATATACAATGATATATATATATCATTGTATATAGTGAAAATTACTACTGTCGTTATATATCAGTATTCTAGATTTCCGAGTCACTTAGCTGTAAAGGGTTTCGCCGGAAGCTAGATTTAAATCGGAAATGCGAAGAAATTTGTTTGTTTCTGGAACCACAAGAAATGTATGTATTCGGCTTCAGGTTTGGAAGATTAACGTTGGTATTTTAATTAAGACATTAGTATTAAGATTAACGTTGGTATTTTAATTAAGACATTAGTATTAAGATAACACAGACAATATTAGCAGTTAATAAATTTCAGTTGAGTGATCCAGTAATCAACACAAAGAAACATGCAGCAGAATCAATTCATGTCTGCACATCCCGCGCTCGTCTAGTATCAAAATACTTGTTTCCTAAAAAAGCAATGGCTATAGTGATTCTGTTATAATGAAAACCATCAATTTAATTTTTTTAATATTTTCCTTTTTTTTTTTTTTAACAAACTTTCGCTATCTTCCTCTTCAAGCATAAATAGAAAACCTAACACTAGCCTATCGGATTAAAGCGTGGATTCGTGAGTTTGATGGCATAGTAATTGGCAGTTCAAGCCTTGGGATGCGTTGTACGGACTCAGAACCAGCAGTAACTACTGTAGAAATAAAGAAAAAGACAAGATACCTGAGATGTAGGTAACGGAACTAGAACAATCTACCATCATACATTAAGTAAAGAGTTCTGGACGAAAATTATCGGGATCGACACCTGAAGAAGTCTGGAAGGCACAACGACCGAAACGTGCTAATAAAATTAAAGATGAATACATTAGTTTGAAGGTTCTTCTTCTTCTTCTTCTTTGAGCCTTGGCCTTTCAGGACGTAGGCGATCATGGCCTTCCATGTCTCCCTATCCCTGGTGGATCTTAGCACGCCTTCTCCTGTTACACCACGCAACCCTCGTTCCATCATCCACCTGATTAGGTCCTTCAAATATGTTATCCGTTGCTTTCCTCTGTCTCTTTTCCCCTCTATCTGGCCTGTTATTATCAGGTTCTCCAAACCCTCCTTCCTCATTGCATGTCCCAGGAACTTCAGTTGTCTCTTCCTGATGCTCAATATTAATTTCCTTTTCGTTTTCATTTTTCCCAATACCTCATCATTGCTCATATGCTCGGTCCATGATATACACAGCATCCTTCTGTAGAACCACATTTAAGCTGCTTCAAGTTTTTTCTTCATCTTCGATGATATTGTCCAACATTCACTGCCATATTGAAGAACTGACTTCGCATAGTACTCTCTTGTTTGTTTCTAGTAAAAGTTTCCTGTTTCTTAATACTTTACTCAGCTTCTGGAACGCGTCTTTTGGCATGTCAATTCGCCTTCGGATCTCTGTGTTACACTTTCCGTCTTTTGTCAGAATATTTCCCAGGTATTTAAATTTTTGTACCTACTTGATTTTAGTATCCCCCACTTGAAGGTTAGTAATGTAAAAGAAAATCTATATATCGATGTCACAATTTGTTTTTGATATCCCCTGTACAGAGGTAAACTTGAGCACTTTCGATTTTAAAAATGCCACACTAATAAAAAGAGTAAACAATTTATTCAGAAGAAAAGTTCTCGAGAGTGCCACTACCCAATACTACCAAAACATCAATTTACGCCCCAGATTTTTTCCAATCTCACCTTTACTTATGGAAATTATACTAAAACAGACTAACATTCATAATTTCAAAGAAAACGGTTGAATTTCCTTCATTTTAACATCTCTTGACTTTGCGCTACACATGAAGAAATTCTAAAACAGACTTACACACAAAATAAACAGTTCTCAAAGAAAATGGTCAAATTCCCTTCATTTTAATATCTCATGACTTTACACTACACATGAAGAAATTCTAAAAGCAAAAATATTCTGTTGATCTTTTGAAATGATTTGTGAGCGTCTTTGTGGTTACCAATACTGTTTGTTTATAGATACGTAATTTAGAATAAAGCTCATTTCGTCTTTTTGCCTTGAAAAAGTCCATCACAGGACGAAACGCGTAGGCGATTTAAAATATATTTTTCCTCTTGTCTTTATTTTATTTAACCATATATATATATATATATATTGTTGTATTGTTTTGGAACTTATTAAAAATGCAGCAAGCATCCATTAATCAGAATGTTTATAGTAAAATTGACTGAAAACTGTGCATTATATCGACTTATATTTAATGTGATAGGTACTGATCTGGTGACTCAACTGCAGCCACTTTCCCATCGTCGAAATGTGGCCTCCCTCTGTCTCTTCTATAAATACTTTCATGGCTTCTGCTCGGATGAGCTTAAGTCACTGATGCCTCCTCAACAGGTGTTTACCCGTGCAACCAGACTGGCAACTGGGTCCCACCCATTCACAGTCAGGTTAGCCAAACGCAGACGACAATTCTACTCCTGCAGCTTCCTCTCTCGCACTTCCCGCCTGTGGAACTCACCTCCGTATTCTTGCTTTCCTGACGGCTACGACCTCCAGAAATTTAAAAGCAAAGTTAATACTCACCTGCTAACCACTGGACTCTAGCTCTCTCCCCTCCCCTGTATAATCTTCCCTTTCTCTCCGCCCATGTATCTGTCATTGCACCTGCTTTCTCAGCTTTCTATTGTTCCTTTCTAACTAACTTGTACTCCTCACTCTTTTCTAATTAATCTTTCTACATTTAAGTAACCCCCTGCACATCAGTGGCGTTTCTGCCTTGCTCGGGGTGAAATGATTAAAAAAAAAAATAGTAGTTTATTTTTGCCTTCCTATCTTGTCTTAGAGTTCTTTCGTTTTTCCTTTTGAGTTTACTATTAACGGATTAACCAAATGAATTATATGACAGTTATGAAAAATTAAAAAAATAAGAAACCTCGCATCTAACATAATTCATCAGTCCATGATTCAGGATAATAAAAATTTAGATTGAAATGTCAAATCGTAAGTCAAGAAAAAGCAACATTTTTAACAATCTGAGAATACATTCTTGTGTCTGAGTTTGTTTAGCTGTGCACACAGATAGAGATGTTCTCAAAGTCGGTACCAACTTTGGTGGCTAATAACCATTACTCTCTCAGTCTCATAACAGTTTGTACATCTGGTGTATGAACTGTGTCGTGTACATCTGGTGTACATCTGGTGTATGAACTGTGTCGTGTACATCTGGTGTACATCTGGTGTATGAACTGTGTCGTGTACATCTGGTGTACATCTGGTGTATGAACTGTGTCGTGTACATCTGGTGTACATCTGGTGTATGAACTGTGTCGTGTACATCTGGTGTACATCTGGTGTATGAACTGTGTCGTGTACATCGGTGTACATCTGGTGTATGAACTGTGTCGTGACATCTGGTGTACATCTGGTGTATGAACTGTGTCGTGTACATCTGGTGTACATCTGGTGTATGAACTGTGTCGTGTACATCTGGTGTACATCTGGTGTATGAACTGTGTCGTGTCCTGAAATACTTATTGTATTTGTAAATATTAATAAAAAATTAATAATTAAATAATTAAACCATTGTCTGAGAAACTTTTAAATAATTTAAATTACATTTAAGCAAATTTTGACATTAAAAAAGATAACACACGAGTTACAATTAATAGTGTTTAGTAAGTAATTTTCACGACCAAATTTTATTCATATGCGACAATGAATTTTCCTTTATTGATATGCGTCATTGTATTTTCCTTTATTGATATGCATCATTGTATTTTCCTTTATTTATATGCGTCATTGTATTTTCCTTTATTCATATGTGAGATTGTATTTTCCTTTATTTATATGCGTCATTGTATTTTTCTTTATTCATATGCGTCATTGTATTTTCCTTTATTCATATACGTCATTGTATTTTCCTTTATTTATATGTGACATTGTATTTTCCTTTATTCATATGCGTCATGTATTTTCTTTTATCTATATGCATCATTGTATTTTCCTTTATTTATATGTGACATTGTATTTTTCTTTATTCATATGCGTCATTGCATTTTCTTTTACACATACACATCACTGAATTTCCCTTTGAGTTATTTTATAGGGATAGACAGATCTGTTTTGCTGTATCACAGCTCATCAGAACGGTTAGACTCCGATTGCTTTTTAACCCAGGATTGAAACCCGACCGAATTGGCGTCAGTCGGCGATTCTACCTCTGGGCTATGGCCTTACAGTAGAAGAAGGCAGACTTTTTGGCGTGTATATTATCATTATACGCGCCCAATAGCCAGAGTGTTCTAATTCATTTACTGAATGAGCGATGCGTACATGCCAGAGTAGCTACTGTTTTTCAAAATCTACCATTCTTTCAGAGTGCTCAATCAGGGTGTGAGAGCGTATATTTTTAAAATTACAAGAAATTATAACGTTTTCATCCATGGTTGTATGAACCGAATAGGTATTTTTCAGTATGGTTACACTTAGTCATAAATTTTCTGTTCTTTCATTCAATAGTTAATTTTTGTTTGGGAATAGCATACTTCCTGGCACAGTCTACATATTTTGCTTGTTAAAAATTGCGCATTTCTTTTAGTTATTCCGCATTTAATAAAAACTTCTTCTTCTTCTTAATGGCGTTGTTATCAACTATCATTATCATTGGGTGGCAAAGGTAAAACATTTCCAATCAACACACACAATAAAATAGATTATTTATATTCAAACGGATGATTAAGAAATACAATTTTTTAAAATAATCGTTTTAACCCCAAGCAATATAGCAGGTGTGCAGGGAGTTACAGTGAGAGAATATGAAAATGCAGAAGACGTTGAAGAAAAGATAAGAGATGGATGAGAACCAAGGAGATAAAAGATGGCAATTTAAATTTTTGGAGATTGTAGCTATCAGGAAAGCAAGCAAATTAAAGTGAGTTCCACAAACTAGAAGTGCGAGAAAAGAAACACTTAGAGTAAAAGAGACGGTTAAATTGAACAATTCTGATGATAAAAGGATGGGACCTTGATGCCTCTCTAATAGCATGAGTAAATACATGTGGTCGGAGCACCAGGGAAAGAAGCTTGTCAGAGCAATTTTTATGAAAATACTTGTAGAAAAGACAGAGGGAAGCCACATCACATTGATGAGAAAGAGACTGAAGGGCGGCTGCTAAGTCAGTATCGATTATATTAAAGACACTCCTTTGGATTTTATCAAGAACCTCAAGATAAATAGCAGGAGCACCCGACCAGGTATGGCAACAATATTTAATGCACGTTTCGACTTATTTACCGAGAAGACAACGGATCTTATTTTAAGAGGAGTTAATTTCACAGATAACATTTGAATAGAAAAGAGCAATAACTATTTCTCGTAAGAGTCAGCGCACATCATTCTAAGTGTTTCGTATCAAAAATAGATATCAAGCGTCGTCTTGGCTTATTCAACATTTTGCTCTTTTTCCTTAAAAAATATTTAGACGGAACTTAGAATATCTAATTACGCAGTCCTCAAATAACTTTTGCAATTTTGTCTAATTTGGAATTGATTGGATGATTGATTTGGTTTTTTTTACGGCTTATCAACCCTTTATGAGTTATTAAACAACCGAAAAGTATTTTGGATTATTAGAATAATTCGTTTTTATTTACTTTTTGCAAATGAACTGCTTTATAATTTTCTATTAAGAAAATAATATTTTTCCAGATATAACTCCTATTATGTAAGTGAATAGAACGAACCCGATAGAAATTCGAACTATGCTCACTGATTTTCATTCTTAACTGCTCTCCATTCGTTTATTAAACAATTATTTATTAATTATGTCGTCAGGTAGTGGAGAATATGTATATTCTCTTTATTATAAAAAGGCCGTTGTCTGTCTGTCTGTCTGTCTATCTCTCTCTCTCTCTCTCTCTATATATATATATATATATATATATATATATATTGTAAGAAAGTGACAGAACACGTAGATTTTAAACCCACTGTTCAAGCATTTACTTTTATAAAGAGTGCTCGATACAGAGTAAAGTTTTATATTGTAATAGTTGTTACAATGGTTTATAAAAGGATAGTATCACTACACAAAAATGTTCATGTTTCGGAGCCGACAAGATGGAATATATATATATATATATATATATAAGCAGTCGGAGTCTAACTGTACTGATGAGCTGTGATAAAGCGAAACAGATCTGTCTGCGGATGACTATATATATATATATATATATATACATTGTAATTAATAGTTGTTACAATGGTTATGTCTAAACTAGGTAGAATCGCCGACTGACGTCAATTCGGTCGGGTTTCAATCCTGGGTTAAAAGCAGTCGGAGTCTAACTGTACTGATGAGCTGTGATAAAGCGAAACAGATCTGTCTGCGGATGACTATATATATATATATATATATATATATATATATATATATATATTGTAATTAATAGTTGTTACAATGGTTATGTCTAAACCATCAGCAGTTTGTAATCATGGAGATACACATTTGGGTTAGGAGAGGGGGTGCAAGGTGGCTTAGCTGTGGATAGGTCACTTTTAGTTGTGTCTGGGTAAATTTAGGCACACTAAATTCCAATCCTCTACAACATCTACTTACAGCTCACATTCCAAAATATAAATCGTTTCCACCATTTATTTTCAGTTACACATATCACCCGAAGAGGAGCAGTTCGGCTCTGAAAGATGAAGATTTTTGTGTAGTGATACTGTTGTTTTATAAACCATTGTAACAACTATTACAAGATATATATATATATATATATATATATATATATATATATATATATATATATATATATTCCCTCCTGTTACGTTTAATGAGGATAACCTGTGAGGAAACAGCTAATAATCCTCTTAAATATTTTGCTGTCATTTTTGACGGCAGGGGTACGCTAGTCAGTCAGTTAAATGCCAGACTTGATACACGCTTGGGCGATCATGTCTCGAAGAAGACATGACTGACTGGGCAGAAGATTATCCCGCAGTAGGTTGCCATTGCTTTCTGCGGTAGACTGGTTGCCGACCAAGGCTATAGAACCCAATCTGTCCTGCTATTTAACCCATAACTGGAAGGAAGAGACGGATTAATACCTTTCCCAAGGGTATTTGCGCGTAAGTGACTACAATGGATTCAACTGGAATTCGAACTCGGCTCCCCGGCTTCTCGTTCCGAGCCGATATCCACTGTACCACAAATACAAATATCGTATTTATTTTGTCCTACTGACATGATATGTTTTCTTAATCCACCAATAATGACAACATTAGTAGTACACTGGAAGAGAATATGTTGCAATAATAATAATAAAAATGAAAACGATAATGATAAGAAGATAGAATGTATGTCTGTCAGCAAGACTTAACCTAAGATGCGACCTACGAAGTCGAGATGCTAAAATCAAACAAATACGAAAACTCAAATATCGGGAGGCTTACGGCATATCACCTTGAATACACCGGTTCTCGCTCGTTAAGCAACTTTGAGCCTGGTCAGTACTTAGATCGGTGACCGCTTGGGAATACCAGGTGCTGTAAGCGTTTAGTGACCGATGTGCGTTGTGGTGCAGTGGATATCGGCTCGGAAAGAGAAATCGCTGAGCCGAGTTCGAATTCCAGTTGAATACCCTGCATTCACTTAAGCACTGGTACCCTTGGGAAAGGTATTAATCCGTCCCTTCCCTCCAGTTATAATGATAATAATAACAGGGTAGGACTTGGGGACCCTGCCCGTAAAAACAAGTCCCAATGAATCTTGATCCTCGAAAAGAAAAAAAGTATTACTAGACACAAAAAAACTTATATAAAACAACAATAAATTGTTGAAAGAAAAAGGTATTACCAGCAATAAATAAATAAAATTTAATTGGCAATAAATGACCCGCCGAGGTTGATATGCCATAAAAACAAAAAACAAAAAAAAAAAAAAAATCAAATATCGGAGATGGTTTTTTTTTTTTTTTTTTTTTTAACTGAGAACAGAAAATATGACTCTGAAATCTGAAGGTGCACTGGAATAACGAAAGTTACCTAACAAAAGCCAAAAGTATGAAAAAAATTAGGAAAATGTTGCTAGAAATAAAGAAAAGACAACTGAACTGTTATGTAATATTGGTTCTCGTATATGGCAGTGAATGCTGGACAATGTTCTCACTGATGAAGAAGAGACCCGGGACAAATGAATTCTGGTTCTACAAAAGGATGCTGAGAATAGCATGGACTGAACATGTTAGTAACGAGGCAGTATTAAGGAAAATGTAAACAAAGACTATGCTTATATTTGAAAACGATAGGAAGTTGTAGAGAGCCTCGTTGTCCACATCCTGAAACAATATGACACATAGATGTTTTTCAAATTACTGCTACTACTACTACTAATGATAAATTGCAAACCACCCATCAAAATAATAATATTAGGTTAAAACAAGTTTTTACCGTTTTCAAATAGGTAACGTTTAAAAACGTGATTTCGTTTCACATGTAACTGAAATATATGGCATATATACATCTACTGATAAGTGACACTTCAACGCGTCTGTTCATACGATTGATGGATGTATTGTGACTGTTAACTGGTTTTCCGTTAAAAGTTAAAATAGAGAAAAATGTAATCTGTTTTTGTCATACGCTGATTTTTTTTTATTTCAGGAAAAAAAAAGAATCCAGTTAAAACAGCAAAAATGATATCTACAAATTATACAGATGGTGCTATAGCTGTAAGTACAGCCGATACATGGATTGCATGGTTCAGAATTGGAAATTGATAAGAAAAATCGAAAAAGGTCTGCACATCGTTGATGATGGCCAAATTGAAACACTGATAAAAAATAATTTATATCATACAATACTAGAGATGCTATATATATTCTCATATGAGCGTTGTAAGACACTTGAAAATTCTTGGATATATGAATAGCTATGATGTTTGGGTGCCTCATGGTTTAATCAAAGAAAAATTTAATGGACCACATTTTTATCTGAGACTCGTTGTTCAAAGCAGCAAAACGACCCATTTTTGAAAACAGCCATCACGGGTGATTAAAATGGATTGTTTACAACAATGTGGAGAGGAAAGGTTCCCTGGAAGAACAAAATGAGCCAACATTAACCATTCCAAAAGCCAGTCTGCACGAAAGGTGTTGTTGTCGCGTATCTGTTGTGATTGAAAGCGCATTGAATATTACGAGCTCCTTCCCCAAAGTCAGATGCAATTAGGCCGATTAAGAGCAGCAATCTATGATAAGCGTTTCAAATTAGTCAACCAGAAAGGTCCCCTTCTATCAGATCTACACCGGACATCACGTCTTTTTGCAGGCCCAGAAGAAAATGTTAAAAAAATTTTACTTTTGGATTATCGCTTATTTCGATTCTTCCAAAATTCTCTTAATGGGCAAAACTTTAATTCTCTGGAAGCCTATAAAGCTATCTTAGATACTAATTTTTAAGAGGATGGAATCATGAAGTTACCTTAAAAATTAGGGAAGCTACTAGAATAAAATGGCACATATATGGTTGAACAAATCTATGTAAAAGTATCAAAATACTGTTTTGGAATTTCATTTAACAACCCTACAAACTTTTCTTCTGATACAGAACTGTCAGAGTTAAATTATAAAAAGATGGTTCCTGCTTTCGTTTCTTTTTTGCCGCATTCTTTCTACTTTTCTTTAAAAAAAAAGTGTCTCCAGTATTTTAATTCATCGACTACCACTCTGTGACAACAAAACCCAACCAATAGCTGTTGTCACTGCTAATAAATCTTTCTAACAACAATCGGATCTTCCTCTGTCACGCCGTCCAAGTTTTAGAGTACCCCCGGGGCGTTCGTGTTGTGATTTCATAATGCCCCTTGAAATCAGTGCCAATTTGCCATGTCTTCAAAAGATATCTGTGAAACGCAACTAAGGAGGCCGACCGTGAGTCTCCTACACGCTTTCAATCTAGTCGTCCATTTTGTGAACTTCCGCTCTGACTGAGCGGTGCCTTCTGTGTGACTTGGTCACCCTTCGCGCCTATTAAACGCTAACTCGATGATCGAAGAGTTCCTCGCAGGTTTTCCTGCAATGGTTTTCAATAAGTTTGTGTTTGTAACGCGTGCGCCGTTTTAGCGTGGAATCTAACACTAACAGCGATATAATGATCTGCTCAATTTCTTTCTTTCAAATATTTCTGTTTGCTTTTACTCTTCGTTTAGCTATTTCCGTCTTTTGTTCAGCCTTTCTTTCACTTTCACTTTCACTTTAACTATTCATTGCTTCATCTTCAGTTGTTCGTTCTTTCCGTTTTGTTCACTATTCCGTTGCTTTCCTTCACTTAACCCATTTTTCCTTTCTTTTTTCTAACAACCATTCTCTCGTTCTTTCTCTTCTATCTCGATTCCCCTCTAACATTTGAGAATAAAGTGTTGCGCTGATTCATTATTTAGTCAGAAAACTGAAACCATTTCAAGAATTAAAACAGTAGCAGGCGCACATGGGTTTATGTATACATATATTTTTAATAACCATACACAAAAAACCCTCTTAAGAAAGATTACAAATTTTGGAAGCTATACTTTTAAAGTCAAACAACCAACGATCAACAAAATCATTTACGATTCTAGAATAGGCATTCGAAAATGTATTTAACTTCTCAGTATTCATTTAAAGTAGCGGTCATGAAACAGTACAGAGTTACAAAACTATAAAATGACATGGAACTCACAGTTTTATCATTTCACCCCAATCAAGGCGATAATGCCGCCAGGACGAAGGGGGTTAATATGTGCGAAATGAAAAAGAATGAAAATATTTTACTGAGGAGAAATGAGAAAAAGAACAATAAAAGAAAAAGTATCAGAAAGTCAAATAGAAAACGGCTGAACCGTTGTGATATTAACAACAAAAATGTGTATAATAGTTCGCATGTAAATAGTTTAAGTAATGATAACGCCTTATCCCAGAAATTCTGAAAAAAGCCATTTTTTATATGGGCATTCAGATGTGTGTTTATTGGTAATGACCCAGTCCTACCGATTTTTGCTGCTAGTAGAAATTGACCCAATCTTTTAATAGGGAAATAACCAGGAACCAAGATTTTCTCTATATTAGATAGATTTTCTGTTCTTGATTTTCTAGTAGTCAATAGCTATCAACTAGAAACAAGTGTCTTTATATTCCCTGTATTCTTTTCTCTTTTACGTGACGAGATTTGTAGATTAGATTTTGGACACTGGTTCAAGATCTTAAGCCAATGTTGGCTGTTTGCTTGATTTTGTTTAGTGGCATATCAAACTCTATAGGTTATTCATTGCTGAAATCTAAATGTTTTGAACATGGTTTTATGGCTTCGATTAAATATATTTCGAGTGCAATTGTATGCCTTCATCTACAGATAAAATCTATTGTTGGTAATTCTACTCTATGTATTGTTGGTACATTTCTATATAAAAATGTGTTGCTGGTATTTTTTACGATAGTTGTATTTTTATACATAGTGTTTAGTTGTGTAACCCTAACAGGTGTTACCACCATGGATCAGGGTAGGCATAGGAACAACAACAAATAATAGATTGTTCCATAATCCTGAAAGTGTTGAATCTTCTGATCAGAGATTTTGCTGCCAGATGCATATTATCGTCATACCCAGAACTATTAAGTCAATGTACAAGGACGGGTAAATTATAAGAAGGCAAAAATAAATAAAATGATATTTGTTTTAGATTTGTATGAAGAAAAGCAATATATTCTCCCTGCAAAATGAACTCATTTCATAATATTTCAAGATTTTCCAAAATTGTAAAGAGAAAATTGAAAATATCTGAATATGAAGAGGTTAATAAGAAAAGAACAATGATAAAATTAAACTAAACACACATGCACACAACGATAGATAGATAGATAGATAGATAGAGAGAGAGAGAGAGAGAGAAAGAGAGAGAGAGAGAGAGTACGAAAGAAAATAAGAAGAAATTCATACCCTGCACAATTGAAAGGGTTGGTTAAGATAATCTGATTACACATCGTTATTGGGGTAGTAACGAATTTATTATTTTTCACCAAGAATAATTTGCTTTTTGACAAAATTAGTGTTTATAAAATAATGGATGGCCTGAAAAGAACCGGGAGAAACCATTTTTGGTAAAATTAAAATAAAATTAATAAATTTGTTTTGTAATTTACAAATTATTTTTTTAATGATTCTTTCGCGTGGGGTTTCGTTTGGAAGGAGGCTGGGCATAAGGTAATGGAAAGAGGGCTTCGTGCTAAAAGTCAGAGAGAGCAGAAGAGGAAGAATTTATGCACAAAAGGGGGAAAAATAATCGTCTTCGCGAGAGTATGGTATTTCAAAAGAGAAATGTGCGAGAAATGGCTAAAAGACTGAAGTGAGCATAGAAGCCAAATGCAGAAAAAGAAAAAGAGAGAAACGTGGAAGCGATAAAAGTAGGAAAATCTAAGTGAAGAGAATTGAATGTGAAGAGTATCCCGGAGAAGATCAAACTATAAATGGAAGAGGAAAAGGAAAATAAGAATTGGTCAGGGAGATAAATGTCACTGAAAAGAAAGAAAAAGAACAACAAAAAATACGAACGGGTGGCAAGTGCTGTGAAGAAAAAAAAAAAAAAAGAAAGTATGATTGGGTGTTATTCATAAAAGGAGAAAAGATTGGGGGAAAATTGAGAAGAGGGGGGGAGGAAGAAATGGAAGAGAAGGAGAATGAGGAGACGGAGAATGAGGATATAGAGGAAAAGACAAATACCAAGAAAGTGTTGATCGAAAATTAATCTCAATCATGCTTACTGACATTTCAGTAATTTTATCTATTAAGTCAGACAAGATTATAAAGTAGATAATTATTCTTCTGTTAACTCATCGATTCCTTCCCTGCTTTGTACGTGTATCTAAGAGCCAATACACACACATGCACGCACAATATATATATATATATATATATATATATATATATATATATATATATATATTAATTTGGAATTCAGCCGATTACGCAACCTTGGTTTCAACCTTTCGGTATCTTCAAGTGTTTTTTGCAGTAGTGGTGCTGTCTGCAGATTGTGCCAAGAAGAAAAGTTAGCCATAGTCTCATTTCCAAAACGAGAAATGTTGCCAAATAAAAGGTCCGAAGTAATGTCTTGATGTAAACACATCAGAAAACATATCTTAGAATCATACAATACCGGATGAAAATGTTTACAATTCTTGACCAGCTCCTCCCTTATGTTAAACTTCTTGGTATGCGTTCTGAAAGTTGCTGTTATGCATTCGAAAAAACGCTAGAGAGTCAGTTAATATAAAACGTCTGAAAACGCCGAAATATTGAAACCAAGGCTGCGTAATCTGCTGAATTCCAAATGAAAATATTTAAAAGCTCTAGATTATATATGTATTGAACACTTTTGTTACAATTGTGTACTGGTCTATTTTATTTCTGACTAACAACTGGTTAATATATATATATATATATATATATATATATATATTGTTTTTCTTTAATCCGAAGTGGAACCTGATCCTAATCAATATTAAAATTTTTTAACATACAGAGCCAATATAAATTAGAGAAAGTTTTCATCTTTGAATTTTGAATATAAATATATATAAATTTCATCTTTGAATTTTGAATATAAATATATATAAATTTTGAATATAAATTAGAGAAAATTTTCACCTTTGAATTTTTAAAATTTTCTCTCTATATATATATACACTTGGTATGTAATCCGGGTAAATTTCAAAAGAGACGAACTCGAGAGAACTCAATGTTAAATTCATTTATTTAATTTAACATAATATTTTATAAAGGATTTTTGATTATTATGGAACATCAAAGCGGTGAAATATGTATTATCCATGGTAACAATCGAAAATCCTTTATAATATATATATATATATATATATATATATATATATATATATATATATATGCTTAATTACCATAAGGCAGCACTAATAATTACAGACTAAACATCCGAAAAAACAATGCTAACTTAACAGTAACTTAAATCGTCGAATAACCCAAAGAGGACTAAAAAAAAAAAAAAGAAACAAACCGCGCACAAGAACAATACGTCTAGTGCTCGTTTGAAAGAAAAAAAACACGACGAAACCTTAACAGTAAAGTGCTCTATACGAAAGTACGAAAGTACGAAAGTAGAGCAAAAAATACAGTACACTAAATCTAAAAATGAGCCACATCGACCGCGGTTTCACACAACGGATCGTCAGGGCAAGGCTCAATTTCAGATTTAGTGTACTATATATATATATATATTGGTTAGGATAAGGAACAAATAAAAAGCGTTTATAAATTTAACATGTTTTGTTAAGTTTATAAACTTTTCTTGTTTTTCTTCTCTTCTTCCATTTATAGTTTGATCTTCTCCGGGATACTCTCCACATTCAATTCTTTTTGCTTAGATTTTTCAACTTTTATCGCTTCCACGCTTCTCTCTTTTTCTTTTTCTGTATTTGGCTTCTATGTTCACTTCAGTCTTTTAGCCATTTCTCGCACATTTATTTTTAATCTTTTTCAGAAAGTCAAATATAGAGGAGAAAAGAAAATATTTCATTTTCTGATGAAGTTAAAATAAATGCGAAACATGTTGAATTTATAAACGCTTTCTTTTCTTTGAAAAAATTACATTTAAAATAGATTTTAACTTTAAAGTATAAAATTATGTACACATTAATTAGATTTCGGCATTAAGTTAACACATAGAGGTTGATATGTTGCCAAACAGAACCAACCAACCAATAAACATGCATATACACAAAAGCTGAGTATCATCTACTGTGTATTCAATTGTGAAATAAAAATAACATTTGTTTTATTACTTCAAAGCTCACAATAAAATCAAATTTCGGCATGAAATGACCCATAAGGAGTTGATATGACGTTAAACAAACCAATTAATCAATCATTAAATTTAAATGATAACTCGACAGAATGGTAAATATATAGGGCAATTTGGAAAACACTTATTTTAACTCGTTTCGCTGATCAAACATTAGAAAAATAGACTTGGCGAAAAATTAGCGAGAAAGAACATGATTCATATTAATAATATGAACGACGTTTTTTTTTAACTGTATGGCTTTTAATTACATTTGAATAATTTCAACGCAGTTTTATTTACAAAATATTTTTCGAAGAATCTTAAAACAAAGGAATACATACATAAAAACTGAGTTGAAATTAGTAGAATTAATTTAAGAACGACACAATTAATTAGATTTGTTTCGACTCGAGTGCAAACTGCAAATATGTGATTACTTTGGCAAATTTGTAAATATCCCTTATCGGTCTTCTCCAAAGCTCCCCGTCTTCTTCTAATTCCTGAATTTGGTGTAGATAAAGTATTCCTATCAAAGTTTTTTTTTTGTTGTTACGGGGAATGATGGCATTTTACTGATAGTTCTTTTGTTGCCATTCTACAATGTGTATATGTTGTGGAGTAATTTTCGCACTGAAGGTTATAATCGTGCTATGTCGGTTGCTAATCAACTTAACGCACCTAAAATGTTAGGAACTTGGTAATTTTTTTTTTTTAATTTTTTTTATAAGCGTTTCACCCCGAGCAAGGCATGTCACTGCCACTACTGTGCAGGGGGCTACGTAGAGTGGAGAAAGGCTGGTTAAATATAGGAAATAACAGAGGGTGGGTGATAGGCAGGTGAGGATACCGAGAATGAGGGTTGGGTAGATGAGAGTGTTGTGAGAATAAATTTCATGTTGGTTGTAGTTGTGGATAGAGAGAGGTCTAGAGTAGGGTCAGATGGTCGTTAATTGCAGCAGGTGAAGGATGGAGAATGGCGCCGCCTGCAGCATAATGTGGCCTCGGGGTTGCCCATCGGAAATTCATGCAGAAAGCTGACTCCTTAGTATTCGCCTAACTACCGACTGATGTCAACCGCCTTAGTCCAACTATGTCCAAACTTGAACTAATAGTTTTACTGAACTCCAAGAGAACTCTAAAGAATTCTCTAGAACTTCTAAGAACTTTTAAGAACTTCCCAAGATCTTCTAGAGTTAACTTCCTGTTAACTCTTATAGGAGGGAGAGTCCATTATCTGAGGAATAGGTGTGTTTCACCATAACAGTATACTATTTTTATTCGAGGTTATCTTTGAAAGTGTGTCATACAGCTAACTTTAAAAAAATCCAGCGTTGTCTCACCAATGTAGATTTGGTCGAAATGAAATCTTTTTATCTGATGAAGTTGTTGGATCAGCGAAACATGTCAAATTAAATATTTTCGAAACTATCATTGTGTAATTGAAAAGTAGCGCCCATATTATGCGAAGTCGTGCTGTTATTATTTATCATGTAGATTATTTTCTTATTTTCTTAGTTATTTTTTAAGTCGATTGCTATATGAAAGCTTATTTCTTGGAAAGAGGCCGATCATGCGACTGACACGCTCCACAGACCTCATATCTCCAGATTTCTTTGTTTGAGTGTGTGTGTGTGTGTGGTGGTGGTGGTGGGGGTACACATGAAAGATCTTGATTATCGTAAAAATGTCTCAAATTATAAAGTTTTAAGATGTGGCGCAGTGGATATCGGCTCGGAACGAGAAATCAGGTAGCCGAGTTCGAATTCCAGCTGAATTCATTGCTTTCACTTACGCGCAAATACCCTTGGGAAAGGTATTAATCCGTCTCTTCCCTCCAGTTATGGGTTAAATAACAGGACAGATTGACATTTTAATTCTAATCTGAAAAATGCCGTTGTATAAAAAATGAATATAGTTTAAGAACACGAAGCTGTACTGAACATTCATGACCTACGGATCTCCTACGATAAATATACGATCAAGCTATTTAAGTTCTAACTAAAATAGCAAATGTGCATGCCTTTAAAAATAAATAAAAATTAAAACTGAATTGAAATTAGTTATAATCTAATTTCTATGATGATACAGTTAATATCAAGCATTCAGCCGATTAACGTGAATCACGTTTTGTCTCGCTAATTAACGTAAATCACGTTTTGTCTCGCTAATTAACGTGAATCATGTTTTGTCTCGCTAAATAACGTGAATCATGTTTTTTCTCATTAATGTAAATGATTTTATTTCAGTGAAACAAAAACATTTTTTTAATTCAAGAGATGTTTCATTGACTACTGATTTAATTTGGTATATTTGGGAGGAAGATTTCTGATCATTCATTCTGTTCTCTGGAAGGTGTTTATTATCGAGGTCTCCTTTTTGTCTAGTGGAAGTTAAAGTCTAGTTGGTGTCTGGTAGAAGTTAAAATTTAGGGAGTCACTTTTAAAACTTCAACTGTAACTAATACCAGTTGAAATAGGATGATTCCTGCAACATTCTACATACACGAAATCACCTTTGAAGACCGATCACCTTAGGTTTGGTTACCTATAGTTAATTTCGTTTACTCTACGATATCTTGTTTTTGATGTACTTGTAAGGTAGCCACTTTCAACGTCTTTTGCAATTTTTTAAATATAATTTTGTTTTTAAGCAGTCAATTGCACAGGAAATGTGGCCCAATGGATCTTTTACGCTTAAGTTATATGAAAATTACACATAAAAGAAACTAGCATGATGAGGTTGATGCAAATAGATTTCACTGCTTGATTTGTATAGTCTGATAATATTCGTTCATTTCAATGTATAAAGTTAATAATTATTAAGTGATGTCTTCGTTTAATCGCTATCTACCGCAATTGGCCCATTCGACTGAGAACCATTGTTTAAGGAGAAATCTTAAGCGCGTAGCTTCACAAACCACTTTTGATCCGAGCGATCATACACAGCAGGACTATATTTTTATTTAGCGTTTCAGTGCTGTGTTTACTTTTCTTAAAATAAAATAAGTATTTTATACCGATAATGTTCCCTATTTTGTTCCATGTTCACTGCTAATATCAGTAAACAAAAATAGGCCAATTTCAACTATTAAAAGATATACGTTGATGTGACATCAGTCGCATTGCCATAAAAAGCAATCTTTTAAATTAATTACAGCTAATTCCCCTTAATGTCAAATAAGGATAAACGAACGTTTTGGGTTACCCAACAGTTTCTTGCGAGTTTGTATCTGGGATCACAGTGTAGCAACGCTTCTTGTCTGTTCAATGGAAATGTTGAAAGGCATCTTAATTACATTATTGAAATTATAATTAGAAGAGAAAGTCTGTTAGAGTCAGTCGAAGAGAATTTCTAGTGTCGCCCCGGCGAGGAGCATAAGCAAGACATAATAGTATAACCGCTAGGAGCGAGGTATAACATTTATGAAAAAAAAAAAATGTTTCTGTGTAATTCAGCTGTTAAGTTTTGAACCCAATACGACATAAAACCGCAAACGATTTTTTCTTCCTTACTTTTACACTCTCGTCTTCTAATCGATATTCGAAAATGAAACAAGAAAAATATTCTTATTTTCTACATTTTTTCACCAATTTCGTTGTGTAAAACAGCTACAGGCCAAGTAAAGCTGCAAGACCTTACACCACTTAATCCCTATCCAATCTGTTTGCTGAGAAAGAACTTTTAATCGGCTCTATTATCGGTAAAATAAAAGAGAAAATGCGATGCTTTCTGAAGCATGTTATTATTTACTCTTTTCTTTTATAGATTTCAAACACCGTGGAAAATTCAATGCGACATTTTGAGGAACTTTTGCAATAAATAGATTGACAAATTTTAAATAAGTTATAAGTAATGAAAGGAAAGACGAGTTAAAAAAAAGAAAAGTAATAAATGTTTTTGTACAGATTTGTTGGCAAAGTGCCGGAGTTTGTTTTGGATAAAATTCATAAGTCATCTCCCAAAAATAAAAATTGAGAAAGATGTCGAAAGGCAACGCGAACATAAGGCAAAAAAGAAAATCGTAAAACAATGAAGGCGGGGACAAGCGTGTGGGAAGGGAAAAAGGAAAGAAAGAAAGAAAGAAAGAAAGAAAGAAAGAAAGAGTAAACAGAAAAGTTATAATTTTAAAACAGAAATGGATGTAGAAAATAAATAGAATAAAAAAAGAAAATTCTAAAAAATAAAAAAATAAAAATTTTGATGAAGGAAGAAAAGTGATGAAAAAATGACGTAAATTAAGAAATACAGAATGAACAAAGGAAGAAAGAAAAGAGAAATAAAGGAAAATAGATGAGGTAAGAGAAAAAGAAAAAGTGAAAGAAGGAGACAGATAAAAAGGGAAATAAAAATAAAATAAAGAGGAAAACGAAACACGAAAGAGAGACAAACTTGAAAATATAAAGAAAGAGAAAACGTAAAAATAAGTAAAATAAAGAAAAAAAAATGAAATGGAACAGAAAGAAATAATGAAAAAGAAAGGAAAAAAACGAAACCACAGAGAAATAGGATGAAAAAGAAAGAGAGGGGGAGAACGTAAGCGGGAGAAAAAGAGAAAGTACAAACACAAAAAGGGAAAGCAAACAGAAAAAAGGAAAAATTGAGAAATTAAAAGAACAAAAAGAAAAATGAAAGAAAAGTAAAATGAAAGCGAGAAAGAAAGCGTAAACAAAATGAATTAAAGTGAAATAGAAAAGAAAGTAAAACGAAACCACAGGAAAAAAAAGGTAGAAATGAAATAAAAAAGAAAATGGGTGAAAAAATGAAAAACAAAAAGAGAAATAAATAAAAGAAATTAACAAGAAGGAAACGAAAAAAAATATTAAAAAAATAGAGAACATAAACAAACAGACGGATAGAAAGAGAGAGAAAGAAAATGAAAAGAACAAAAAAAAGAAAAAGAAAAAGCAATGAGAAACGAAAGAGAAAAATAAAAGCAATGAGAAAACGAAAAGAGAAAAATAAAAGCAATGAGAAAACGAAAAGAGAAAAATAAAAGCAATGAGAAAACGAAAAGAGAAAAATAAAAGCAATGAGAAACGAGAGAAAAATAAAAACAATGAGAAAACGAAAAGAGAAAAATAAAAGCAATGAGAAACGAAAGAGAAAAATAAAAGCAATGAGAAAACGAAAAGAGAAAAATAAAAGCAATGAGAAAACGAAAGAGAAAAATAAAAGCAATGAGAAAACGAAAAGAGAAAAATAAAAGCAATGAGAAAACGGAAGAGAAAAATAAAAGCAATGAGAAAACGAAAAGAGAAAAATAAAAGCAATGAGAAAACGAAAGAGAAAAATAAAAGCAATGAGAAAACGAAAGAGAAAAATAAAAGCAATGAGAAACGAAAGAGAAAAATAAAAGCAATGAGAAAACGAAAAGAGAAAAATAAAAGCAATGAGAAACGAAAGAGAAAAATAAAAGCAATGAGAAAACGAAAAGAGAAAAATAAAAGCAATGAGAAAACGAAAGAGAAAAATAAAAGCAATGAGAAAACGAAAAGAGAAAAATAAAAGCAATGAGAAAACGGAAGAGAAAAATAAAAGCAATGAGAAAACGAAAAGAGAAAAATAAAAGCAATGAGAAACGAAAGAGAAAAATAAAAGCAATGAGAAAACGAAAAGAGAAAAATAAAAGCAATGAGAAACGAAAGAGAAAAATAAAAGCAATGAGAAAACGAAAAGAGAAAAATAAAAGCAATGAGAAAACGGAAGAGAAAAATAAAAGCAATGAGAAAACGAAAAGAGAAAAATAAAAGCAATGAGAAAACGGAAGAGAAAAATAAAAGCAATGAGAAAACGAAGAGAAAAATAAAAGCAATGAGAAACGAAAGAGAAAAATAAAAGGGGAAAGGCAGAGAAAAGTGAAAATTCAGAAAAGATAAAGAATCGGGAAAAAAGAAGAAAAAACCAGATATTGAAACGAAAATAAGGAAAAAGAAAGAAGTAAGCAAGTCAAGGATGGAATAAAAGAGAAGAAATGACTACACGGGAAATAAATTAGCAAAAAAGGAGGGATGAAGCATTTTAAGAGGGCATAAAATAACATTCGGCTTTCTAACGTGAAACGCTATCGAGAAGTCAGATGAATAAATGAAATAAATAATTCTCAAACGATAAAAAGAATATAAAGCAAAAATAAAGAAGCAACAAAAAATTGGAGTCAAAATGCAAAAGGTGAACTAAAAATTAAAATCAAAACAAAATGAATACAAAATCAAACGGTAAGAAAAAAAATAACTAAAAAGACTTGAAAAAAAAATTTAAGATCGAAGATGAAAAAATTAGTTTATGGATGAAAAGATTTAAAATTGGGCTGAGGTTGTTGATTAGATGTTTGCTTGTTTTATTTATTTATCAACTTTTTTCTCTAATTCTGTTGTTGATGCGATTTTTTAAAAATATTTGCCAATAATACAAAATACAAACACCTTAATGATGGAGTGTCTTTTTCATTGTGAAGTATGGCTGGTGTTTATCATCTTTTCCTTGTTAAGTCGTTAACATATGGCTTTTTCTCACCGCAGTCCATAACAAGATACAAAGCAACGTTTTTGAAACAGTCATGTCATTTTTAACATTTCTCTTTTTATCAAGTTCTGTCTTTCTACTTTTCTATTCAATCTTTGAGGCTATATTTGCTTACTTTCCATTTTTATTCAGCAACACTTTCTTTTTTCTCTTTGTTAATGTTTGCACACTTTACTTTCACTTTTTTAATCTATTTTCTACTTTCACTTTCTTTTCAATCTTTACTTTCACTTTCATTTTCTCTACCCATATATTTTCGAATTTTTCTCAACGTTGTTTCCTGCCATTCATTTTATTCGTTCTTTTTTGACATTTGTGCTATATTTACTAGTTTCTCTGCATTTTTCTGTCACTTTCATTCCAAGCATTTTATTTATCTTTCCCTTATTTTCTCTATAATTCCATTAAGTTTTATTCCTAATTTCTTTATTATATAATCTTTTGCATTCTTGTTTTCTGTTCTCATTTAAAATATTTTTCAAATATTTTCCCGCTTGTATTAAAATGTATGTCATGTTTTTTCAGATAAAGATACTTATATATTGCATCTGAATTTCTGAGAATTATCATATTATACACTGATCTATTCAGATGAATCTTCTCATCCTCTTAGTCGTTACAGACCCGATATTTCGGCCTTTGTACTCTCTAGTCTTCAGGTTTGTTGCATTCGGTAATCTTTTAAGAATTTGGAACCGAACACTTTATTCAATTTACTGAAGTAAATATCTCAGTTCGTTGTCCATATCGGAGCGTATCTCGTATCAATTCTTTCGAATTAATTTCTACTGCTTTTTACATTGTCTGTCACAGGAAGTGAGCTTGCGACGATCGTGTAACTGGATACACTTAACACTTTAATACATTCGTATGGTTTGAATCTGAAGTGGCGTTATTTAAGCTTAATTTATGTTCCTATCCGATCAAAGACAATCGTGTCGTACTCTTTTTTTATGTTAGATTGACTGAGAATTTTCATAAAGTGAACTTAATTCGTCCTTTTGATGTCGCTTTGTTTTGCTACTGAACCATGGTTTTAATACCAGCCGTGACTAGTGGGCTTACGAGAGTCCAGCAGCAACTATCTTCAAGAACTCGCTTTAGTATTCGCACGGGTTTAAGCAGTACCAAAATTTTAATGGCCTCTCTTCTACCCCTGATCTCTATTTCCTATAGCTTCTTTCATTGACCATTTAGGACTATTCCCAGTGCTCCAGCAGCATTTGGTATGACTGTTACGTTATTGTTCCACAATTTCCTCATGCCTTTGACAAGATCGAGATATCTATCTAGATTTTCAATTACTTTCATATTTACTACGATTATTGTATAACTAGAAAAACCTGTGAACATTTCATTGTTTTCTTATTTTAATTTTCTGGTGAATATTAATACTTAAGCAAATAATTGAATAAACTTCTTGCGAGATTCATGACTATAAAATAATCATTGAAATTCCTTTTTTGCATCGTTAAATATATGAGATTTAATAAAATATTATAATAATAATCATAAATATGAATGCAGGTAATTTTTTAAAGAATAGATTACAAATAAAAAAGAATTAAAGAGGTTTTTCCATTTCACTGAAGCAGACGTTAAACGAATGCCCAAAGACCAAACAGCGCAATTGATACATCTTTTCTTCCTTCTCTCCTCACAATGAAATAAGAACTGTACATTGTTTATCCGATACAATGACAGGAAGGATAACTGACTAACGAATGAAGTAACAAGCTGAATTATACTATGACTAGCAGTATAGCCCGGCGTTGCTGGGGTGTAATGAAAGCTTTAAAACTAATCCATGGTCCTGGAGCTCAGACTCTTTGGACGTTGACACGAAAGACTAAAGAGCAATAGTTGTTTCCAGTTAAAGCTAAACCGTAGACTGAAAGAAAAATGAATGAATGTAAGTCAAATTTTGATTTTCTGGTATCGATATCAAATAAGTTTTTCGTCGTAAACTGAATTTCGAAAGCTAAATAAGTCCTCTGAGTAAATGGTATGATGGCTGAGACTAAGAACTACAATTATACCTACTTAGAGCCAAACCCGAAGCAAAAACTAAAATAAAAGGGCTGAAAAATACAGACATACAAGCAGATAAACAGACACACACACACACACACACACAAACATCTTGCCTAATATATATATATATATATATATATATATATATATATATATATATATATATATATATAATTGATTTTCTGCAGTATTGTAAGAACTGCAACCTTGAAACTTCTGAATATCGTTTCTTATGTCTTTACCTATGAGTGCATTAAATTTGATTAAAATCGGACCATTCCTGCTATAACCCGAGTTTTTTCAATTATCGATTTTCGATATTTATCGGAGGCATCTCGACACAAAACCTTACTAAGAACACTCGCAGACGCTTATAGTACAACTGTGTAAATTTTCAAGAAAATCGGTTCAGCCGTTTCGGAGTCTATAGGTAACGGACACACACACACACACACACACACACACACACACACACACACACACACACACACACACACACACACACACACACAGACAAAGTTCCATTTATAAATAAGTTTAGATAGATGATTATAATAACAATTATTATTATTAAAAAAAGTTTTTTAAAATTTATTCTGAAGTACATTACTTGCCGATTACCAACCAGGCACCTCGGGTACGAAATGAGTAATTTTTCTGTTTATCATTCAAAGATTTAGCAAGCAAAAAATAAAATTTGCATAAAATCATCAGTTACATCTTGTCATTGTCTATTCCAACAGCGTTCTCCATAATCTATGATTAGTACCAGTCAATGCTATTTTAATCTCTTGTAAAGAAGGTTTTCCAGGTATCATGTTCAAATATTTCTCAGTTTTTTTTTAAAATCATTCCGAGTGTTTCTAATATTAGGTGGTTGCTCTAAGATAACACTTTTTAAAAAAATTTTGTTATTTATTTTTATCTACTCAATGTTATCTTTTTTTAAACTTAATTCCCCCTATAAAGGACGATAACTCGAAATACAATTGTGTTACGTCCCTTATTGGCTAGTTGAACAGATCACTTCTGAATCCAACATGGTATTATGTTGACACATAAGGAAGTTCATGATTTAAATCCAACTAATCCTTGTTGTTTTCAGGTGGTACATGAATAAAAGTTATTTAATGTGTTAAAATACACTATTCTTTTATTGCTCCTATTCGTTTTTGTTCATCCCAACAACATGAGATTGAACACTCATTTTCCTAATTTCGAAAAAATATTTCGATCGCATGGTATGCACATGTCTGTACCAAAATTACGAAAAGATATCTTAACACACTAAAGGGTAAATCTATTAAATAATATCACCATTAGCTTGAACTACGGCCTCTAGACGACTTCGGAATCTCATACATCTCTTCTGGACAGTCTCCTTGTTTAAGTTGGTGCGTGCTGCTATACTCCTTGCCTTCTGTTTGGCTTTGGTGTTACAAGGAGTTTTGTTGGCCTCTGGCTAAACTGATCGAGGCACATAATAACTAAGGGGGTCGCTATATGGTGAGTTAGTTTGGCATATATAAGTGTTGATGATGTCGCTGAAATTTTCTGGCGGCCATGATTGGGTTCTACTGCTCATGTGGCATGGTGTACAGTCTTGTTGATAGACATAATATCTTCTAGCAGACACTCTCTTCACCCAGGGCACACTACTTTCTCAGGACACCTGATGTAGGCCTCTCTGTTGACTCTGGGGCCCTCACCAACAAATTGAGGAGTTCTTTTCTTATCAGAGTGAGCTTTTCGAACTGCAGTACCTGCATAATCAACATTAAACTCATACAATTCGTTCATTTCTGCTCTGTCTTCAGATTGTCACCCAAACACTCTGAAATTTTCGGATGATAGTTTACGGCGAGGATGCCAAGCAATACAGGATGCTGTTTTCAAATTTCTGGCGGAATGAATTGCGTCATTGTGTTTTTCGTTCTCACAGACAGTGCCCAACTGACCCGCCTATACTGCGCAGCCGACAACATAAAAACCAAACAACGCGCATGTGCAAAATTAAAATTATAAAATGGTGACATTTTACAGATCGTACCCTGTATTTATATACTGTTACATGCATATGATAGATCGATTTGGTAGCTTTCGTGTGTCTATTTTTCGTCACTCCTACACGCCTTCTATCTATCTATCTATCTATCTATCTATCTATCTATCTATCCACACACACACAAATATAAATACACACACACAGATATATATATATATATATATATATATATATATATATATATATATATATATATATATATATGTTAACTCATATTGACCTCTGGTATCTAACCGGTATGTGTCTTGCAGATATTTATGTATGTACATACTCGTCTGTGCAAACGTACTTCCGTGCTGTGTGTAGATGTTGCTACCTGCTATGTTTCCTATCTACATGGTCGCATACACAAACTCAAGATGGACTCGAAATAACCGACCCGACCATTAAACCCGGGAACATTAAAAGCAATGTTAAAAGAAAGAAAAAAAAACTTAAATTTCTTTGGCGCTTCCAAAGAAACAAGCACAAAGGTACCGATAGGCCACTAACTTTCCCCATCTCTCCTTTTTACGAGGACCCACCTCACAATACACGGCCCGCTTCTTTTTGAAGCCGTCCTTTGAAATGCGATTACTTCCTTCTTACACTAAGCAAAGAGGAATCGTTGACGGACACCCGGCTCGTGATGCAATCGAGAGCTATTACCGGTAGACCTGGCGCGCATAAAGCGCCATCCATCTTGACTGTATCTTTGCCACATACGGGTAGTGTACACATGTGATCTGTACAAAATATTTGACACAAGGGGCTTTGGCGATTAGTTTTATTTTATTTTTTGAAACTGTTAACAACAAACAGTTTTGGGAAGCATTTGGGGAAGCATTTGGAGAAGCATTTTCGAAGAGCGAGGCATGTATGCAGGGTTAAAACGCAGGTAATTGTTTTGAAAGCGATACAGAGGAAGAGACAATGTAAACAAGTGAGAGAAACGTGGACGTGTGTGAGCGAGAGAAAAAGAACAGGATGAAAAGAGATTGTGTTCAGAACGATGTCGATGGGGGTTAAAGAATAGTGAGAACTAATGCACAAAGGTGAAAGAGAAGAGAGCAGGAAAGAGATAAAGAGAAAGAGAGAAGGATCGATAATGGAAGTGATGAAGTTAAAGTGTTTTTGAATAAGTAAATATATGTATTCACGTATGTATGTTAGATTATTTTGCTTAAGAAATCATCAAAGCTCGAAATGATGTCAAGCAAGGTGACATTGTAACACCTAGATTGCTGTAGATTTTCTTTTCTTTGCCCTTCTCTATGTCTTTAAGGACTGTGATCAAGGCATATATAATCATTTAACACCACGCATGGCAGGACCAGCACTAGTAAGTACTCAGGGGGTTACAGAGAGAGAAAGGACTGAGTAAATTGAATATTAAGCAAAGGATAAAAGATGAACGGGATTCAAGAAGATAGAAGATGCCAATTGACGATGCATTTAAATTATTGGAAATTGTAGCTATCAGGAAAATAAGTTAACGGAATGGAATTTCACAGGCGAGAAGAGCGAGAAAAAATAACTGAAGTAGTGGTTACATTTAACCTTTTTTTTTTAATCATCTCACCCCAAGCAAGGCATTCCACTGCCACTATTGCGCATGGGGCTACATAGGGGAAGGTAAAGAGAAGGAGTGGATAGACATAGGGAATGTCAGGAGAAAGGTGACAGATGAGTAAGGATAGCGAGGATGAGGGTCGGGCAGATGGGAAGAGTGCTTGATAGAATGGGAGCAGGTTAGTGTGTTAGGAGGTGTGTATTGACCTTACATTTAAACTCCTGGAGATTGTAGCCGTCGGGGAAGCAATCGTTTGGAAGAGAATTCCACAGTCGGGAAGTGCGAGGAAAGAAACTGTTGGAGTAGAAGTTACGGCTGCATTTTATCGGTTTCACTGTAAAAGGGTGGGATCTAGTTGCTAATCTAGTATCTCGTGCAAATTCGTATTTAGGGGGCACCAGTGATCTAAGTTCATCGGAGCAGAAGCCGTGAAAGTATTTATAGAAGAGACACAGGGAAGCCACGTCTCGCCGGTGGGAGAGAGACTGCAGGCGGTCTGCCAAGTCGGTATCTATTAACTATCTCAACGATAAAAGGGTGGGACCTGTATGAAAACCTAGTAAAACTCTTAAATTCATGTAGTTGGGGCTCCAGGTAAAATAGCTTCTCAGAGCAGTTGCCATGAAAATATTTATAGAAAAAAAAAAACAGAGGAAAGCTACCTCAAGTCGGCGAGAAAGGGACTGAAGTCGAGATACTAAGCCAGGATCGATTACATTGCAGATCCTTCTTTGGATTTTGTCAAGAACATCGAGCTGAATAGCAAGAGCACCCGACCGGATCTGGCAACAGTATTCAATGCACGGACGAATAGCAGATTTATAAATGTGAAAGATGATTTCTAATGAGAAAAACTTTGTTTCGACACAGTGACTCAACCTTCCTAGTAGTAAATGCTGCTATTGATTCGATGTAGTCGTTCCACCTCAGGTCGGTTGAAAAATCAGGCCAATGATATCGTTTAATTGGTAAGCTATTTAATATCCGACACTTCTGTGTTAAATATAATTCATATTGTTATGGGATCTCCCCTTTTTGTATATGATAATGGACTCGACTGAGTGTACATATACTCCTGCCATAGAGACAGTTGTAGTTGCAGTTGCAGTTGGCAGTGGAGAGGAATTATAGTAGAGATCCGTTACAGTTATCGGAGAGTTCCGCCAGATACCGAAGTTACCCAGAGACCAGACTATCTCTGAGCTCCACTCAGCTAGAATAATATACCCGGATATACTATATCCAACGACTTCACTTGAAGACTTGTATATATTTATTTCTACTAATAGTATTCCTGGATTTAATAACCTGCGTTCAAGTTTGTATATTACGTTCAATATAACCTACTTTTCCACTCCATATCTGTTTTTGTTGTTCATTATTTTGTGTGGTTCCTCATCCGGAATCTGGCTTACGGCCTATCACATTGAATACACTGGTTCTCGCTCGATCAACGAAGTTAAGCAACGTTGAGCCTGGTCAGTACTTAGATGGATGACCGCTTGGGAATACCAGGTGCTGTAAGCATATAGTAACGGATGTGCGTTGTGGTGCAGTGGATATCGGCTCAGAAAGAGAAATCGGTGAGCCGAGTTCGAATTCCAGTTGAATACCCTGCATTCACTTACGCACTGGTACGCTTGGGAAAGGTATTAATCCGTCCCTTCCTTCCAGTTATGGGCTAAATAAAAAGGGTAGGACTTGCGGACCCTGCCCTTAAAAACAAATCTCAATGAATCTTGATACTCGAAAAGAAAAATATATTACTAGACACAAACAAAAAAAAAACTTATATAAACAACAATAAATTGTTGAAAGAATAAGGTATTACCAGTAATAAATAAATAAAGTTTAGTTGGCAATAAATGACCCGCCGAGGTTGATTTTCCATAAAAACAAAACAACCAACCAACCAATCATCCGGAATCCACAACACATATCAAGCATCTTTTTATTCTGCATACCGATATCTGTGACTTAGTCACTCATACTGAACATGAAATGCAAACTTGGATAATCTCTTCAGTTTCTTTAAAGATTCCGGTCTATCATCCCGGACAAGACACTGGTCATGTTTTGACCTACTACTGATTCACTTTACATCAAACCATTAATATTTTTGCATGGTCACAAACCGAAGGTAGAAGCTGTAAAAGATCGATAAAAGACTTAGGAAGTGTACAATAATGGCAGTCTACAATGCCTGTGCGCTGACGTGCCTGCTGTATTACTGCAGGACATGGACTGCGTAGCTGATATTTAGATGCCCTGAATAGATTCAACCAACGAGTTCAATTCTTGGTATCCACTATTGTTATGGTGAAACAAACCTATTCCTCAGATAATGGACTATACCTAGTATATTAATAAGAGTTAATAGGAAGTTAACTCGAGAAGTTCTTGGAAAGTTCATAGGAGTTCTTGGAAAGTTCATAGGAGTTCTAGAGAGTTTTTTTAGAGTTCTATTGGAGTTCAGTAAACTACTCGGCAGTTGGTATTAGTCGGCAATTAGCCGAATACTAAGGAGTCAGCTTTTCAGTGGAAGATTACCAAGTTTCTAACATTAGAGTGCGTTAAGTCGATTAGCAACCGTTATAGTACGATAATAACTTTCAGTGAGAAAACTACTCTACAACAACTATGTATATCACACACCAAATATTTGTTCCTAGAAAAGACATCAAAATGCACATTCTTCGTCACAGTCTTCGCTGAGCAGGTGATATCATTCATTTTGATGACAGCAGAATACTCAAATTGATGATCCTGAGTAAGAAACTGCCGCTTGTTATCTATATAAGTGGAGGTGTACAATTCATGAAGGCATTAAAAATCTTCCAAGAACATGCAATGAGTTGGGCAAATATAAAATAGGCATCTAGGAAAGGAAATATCGTTGATACAGCAATCAATTACATCCGATAAATGTGGCAGAGATTCTTTATGCAAACCTGTTCCCGTTAACCACAATAAGAGTCATATTGATAGACCTTTCACAAATTATGATAAATACTACGCTGGAAATATTTAACATGCAGTGTGTGTCAGAAAACCCACAAAAACACTCTGGGCTCATCTGTCAGATGAAAATCTACGAACAAGCTGAACAGAATAAACAACATAAGCCAGGCCCTGAACACAGCAATTTGTTCATATCTGCAACAGTTATTAAAAATCATTTTCAGGCTTAAGGAACCATTGTCGGTCTCAGGAGAGACTTTTAGTCAATTTCAGAGTTTAAATACATTTTATTTTCTAAATATTTACTAATACCGAATCAAAGCGTATTCGACAACTAGATATTATGTTGCTATGTATATTCGTTCGTTTTTTTCCTGATATTCTAAGAATGGGTTCGAAGAAAAGTCTTTTGCAACATCTTTGCTTCTTCGCAACTTGAAATTGAATGCCAAGTAGACAAGAATGAGCATGTTTGACATAATCTTCGCTTTGCCTTTGATCAGGGTCCGAAAGCCGCTTGAGACATCTGTGCTGAGATGACTTCATTACTGACAGAATGGCACAGAAATGTTTCCCCGTTTCAAAGTAGGGACGTTTGGACATTCTGCCTTTTGGCCAACCTGTTCAGTTTGATGAGAACCAATTGCACACGCTGGTTAAAGAAGAAGCGCACTAGACCGCACAAGGGAATTGGTAAAGTCCAGGAACACGATGCAAAAGTGCAACGCTCATTGACCAAGAGAAACATGCTCCAGTGTTTCTTCGTTTCTGTCGGTTTACTCACTCAACACCAGGCTAATGGTGGATACAAAGAAAGAGCTCGGTTGGGATGTTCTACCACACCCACTATATCTTTCTAGTTTAGCTCTAGCAGACTACTAAATTTTTCGGTCGCTTTTTAACAATTTGAGGACAGTTTCGTTCAGTAGCGATGTGGAGCCTAAAATGCAGCTTTATGTACTTTTCGAGTCAAAACCTAGTCTATCGTCGAGGCATTGAACAGTTAGTGGATCGTTGACAGAAGGTTATAAAGAATGAGGGGAAATTTATTGTTTTCTGATTCATCAGAACTATTCATAATAAGTATTAAAATAAATTACAAAAACAACGAATTTATGTAACAATATATATGCTCTGAAGAAAAGAGACAAACTTAGAAAAGATCAGAAAAAAACAGAAAGGAAAATACAGAAAAATGCGAAAAAACAAGAATCTATCCTGCACATATATAAATCTACCATCCACCCGTGCATTGAATACTGTTGCCACATCTGGTCGGGTGTTCCTGCTATTCTCCTCGGGGTTCTTGACAAAATACAACGAAGAGTCTGTAATGTGATCGATACCGACATGGCAGACCGGCTGCAGTCCCTCTCTCACCTCCGTGACGTGGCTTTCCTGTATCTCTTCTATAAATACTTTCACGGCTTCTGCTCCGATGAACTTAGATCACTGGTGCCCCCTAGGTACGAATTTGCCCGAACTACTAGATTAGCAACTAGGTCCCACCCTTTTACAATGAAACCGATAAAATGTAACTGCACTTTCTACTCCAACAGCTACTTTTCTCGCACTTCCCGACTGTGGAATTCCCTTCCACATGATTGCTTCCCTGACAGCTACAATCTCCAGGAGTTTAAATGTAAGGTCAATAGACACCTCCTAACAAACTAACTCGCATCCGTTCTCTCAAACACTCTTCACATCTACCCAAATCTCAGCCTCGGTATCCTTACCCGTCTATCACTCTCCTTCTGACATTTCCTATATCTAATCGCTCTCTCATCACCTTCTCCTATATAACCCTTTGCGCAATAGTGGCAGTGGAATACCTTGCTTGGAGTGAAACGATTAAAAAATGTTTAAAGAATAAAATAAAACTAGTGTTTTGATGTGTTGAGGAGCCAAATTAGTCGTATACCCAATTTTTGATTTTTTGCAAATATAGAGGCCATATTCTTCTGCCTGTCTATCTCTTTTGAGATATAGTGATAAAATATATAGAGAGAAAAGCACCAGATGGAGATACAAAGATAGAATGATAAATTCGAAAGTAACAATAAAATACTTAACAGGTGAAAATGCAAGTACCGTAACGGTTAACGGTGTGAAGAATGGAATCAGTGATTGAAGTTCAGATTCCGACCTAGCGTACCACGTTCGCATTAGCTATAAAGCCCTTAGGAAATGCATGAATCCACCTCTTTTCCTCATCCAGCTGTAGGTCAAATAGCAGGGTAGAGAGGGCTTTCTAGCTTTGAGTGGCCACCACTCTGAAAGGACTACTCTGTATTCAGTGCCCTTTCTCCAAGAAAACATGACAATTCGCAGATAAAGAACAGAATCTGCAGAAAGAACGTACGCCTTCGTCATGAAGGGATATATTTTTTTATAATCGTATCGCCCAAGTAAGGCATTATACTGTCATTGTTGTGCAGAGGATTACATAGGAGGAAAGTTTTGAGAAGAAATGACAGAATACAGGGGGTGTCAGGAAGCGCATAGGAGAGGGATGAGAATACTGCAGAAATAAGATGAGAGTATGAGAGCGAGAGAGAGAAAGAGAGAGAGAGAGAAAGAGAGAGAGAGAGAGAGAGAGAGAGAGAGAATGCAAGTTAGTGAGATAGGAGATGACTATTGACTTTACATTTAATCCTTGGAGATTGTAGCTGTCGGGGAAGCAAGTAAATGGAAGGGAATTCCAAAGGCGGGAAGTGAAAGAAAAGAAGCTACTGGAGTAGAATTTGCGTTTACATCTTATTGGTTTCATAGTAAAAGGGTGGGACCTAGTTGCTAATCTTGTGTCTCGAGTAAATTCGTATATAGGGGGCTCCAGTGATCTAAGTTCCCCAGAGCAAAAGCCGTGAAGGTACTCGTAGAAGAGACACAGGGAAACCACACTGCGCCGGTCAGAATATGACTGTATCCGAACTGCCAAGTCGGGATCGATCACATTGCAGATTCTCCGTTGAATTTTGTCACGGGCGGATGGTAGATTTGTATATGTGCAGGATTGTTTCAGACGGGAAAAACTTCCTGGCCCTGCACAGAGGACTGACCTTCTTAGCAGCGGATTTAGCTATGGATTCTATGTAGACATTTCACTTGAGGTCTGTTGTGAGACTTAAACCGAGGAGGCGCAGTGTTTTACTTTCAGGGAGACTAGCCTGATCCATGCTAATGAAAGGTAGGAGCGATTGTCTGTGATGGTTAATAGAAAGTAGCTTTGTTTTAGAAGGATTAGCATTGAAAGAATAAATATGATAATTGGAAAAGTGTTTAATAAATTTATCTCCCAAACCAGTATTCTTTCATGAGCAGCTCTAACTTCAATGGGAGAATAACTAGCTTTCAATATTCAGTACCTTGAAAGGATAACGTTCCATCATCACCTAGCAGAACCATTGTTCCCTTAATGAGGCTCTTTGTCTTGAACTCTTAAAGTTCACCCAAATCTCAAATGGAATTTAGATATACGGCCCATCACTAAAATGTTAAAAAATTGCATATTCTTCGTACTGTTCCTGTACCTGCTGTACCTCCTATCGCTAGTTTTATGAGAGCTAAATCAGACTAGAATGCAGTATTACAATCATATCTGTGCTGGAGTTGCCCAGTTCTCACTGTACAGTCTTGATAAACTTTAAAAGAGCCTACGTAACATTGTGCTTGATGAATTATTTTTCAGTCTATAAGTTACACAAATGTCGCTGCTTCATTGTTATTTCCATGGCAAATATTCTAACGAGCTACATTCTTTAGTTTTACCAGTGAAGACCATAACAGCTGAGATCAGCTTTTCCACGCACATTGGGAAGAATAATTCTTTTTCTCTTCGTATTTCATAATCAAGATGGAAGTTCATCTTGGACAGTGTCTTCCCAAAAACGACCTTCTTATAGAACAGACTCCTGAGAGAATGCTTTCTCGGTTATTATAATTTTAACCTCTTCGTGTCTAGCGTTAAACCGTTATATCTCTGAAATGTCCTCATAAAATGCACTTTTTACCTCCTCTTCTCACTCAAGAACCTCATTAAGTAACACTCTACTTTGAGTGGCTTTTGAGTTTTGTACTGTGCGAATATTTCTTTTTTTTTTTTTTTGATAAAGTTTTCCTAAGAAGAGATGACAGCTCACAGATAACAAAGAAGATATATCTGTGGAGAGTCATAATCGGCTATGTTTTGACATTAAAAATAACGTTGAAAATCTACATGTAAATCTGATCAATGTTTAGTCATTAGATTTCTGTTTTCATTGTGCGGCCCATAGTTCTAGTTTTCTGTAAAGGCAAATATAAACATTTGTAAAGAGGTATTATAGTAATTTGTTGATTTAAAAACCTTAGCTGTTCGTAAGATATTTAGGTGGACGTTTACAAGGAGTTTGTTAATCACTGGGCACCCTACATTGTGCCAGTCTGCTTAACTTAGTGAACACATTCTTTCTAATGATGTCGGCTTTAAAACCCTTACAAGGGCCATTGCCTGTTTTTTTCTGCCTTAACAAAAATAACCGATGCATGAACTTACCAATTATTTCCCCTTCCCTCGTCTTGACTATTTTGGCGTTCTGGTCACCCATAGTAATTCTAATTTCTTACGATTTACACTGAGCCTTGGTGTTGTCTAGCATCGACTAGAAAATTCGATTGCCGCATCTGTATTTTGTATTGTCGGTGCATACACGAATATAGCATTTCGCTGGAAACAAAAAAAGAATTACTGAATTGTTATTTGATGCCTGTCTTCTTATATAGCAGAGAATGCTGTACAATTTCCTCAAAGATGAAGGAAAGACGGGAAGCAACATAAATATGGTTCTACAGAATACCTACAAATACCGTCGACCGAACATGTGAACAACGACAAGGTTTGGGAGAGAATAGATGCGAAAAGGAAACTTATACTTAACAACAGTAAGAGACAGCTGAAGTTTCTGGTGTGCGCAATGAGGAAGGAAAGTGTTATGGTGCCCTACTACGAGGAATGGACTCTTCCTCTTACTACGTATAATTACCTGTGTGACTTCCAGCAGGCAGTTGGAAACGCAGTTAAGTACGATAGCTAGTACGCAGTTAAGCCAGATACTAGTCAGGCAATACGCAGCGTAACTGTACCGTTTGAACTTACATTGTTATATTTACTGATATTAATTTGTACATATGTTCTTGTTATACTAATACACTGTTTTGAACTTACTTTCTATTTTGCGTGCCTTAATTCCGGCCAAACCGGTCACTACAAGTTGCGCCACAACAACTTCAACACAAATTGGCGACGAAGATCCATAACAGAAAGCTTGGAGAATCTGATACATTCAGGGCAGATAGAGGGAAACAGAGATACGGAAAACAGTGCATGACATACTTGATGGGTTTAAATAAATGTATGGCAGGGCTGGGTTTGGGAGAAATAAAAGGACAGAATATATAAAGAGTAATAAGAAACAGAAAGATGTCGATGGCCATGATCGCCTACATCTTGAAGGAACACGGCTCGTATGAGAAGAAGTAGAATGCATGAACAGAGACTTTAATATTTTATTTATTTTTCATTTTGCTTTGTCCGGCAATACATTTTCAATATATTTGGCAATAAAATTGTTTAAACGTGGAAAAAGATTAACCTGTTGGATTTTAAACGTAATGTCACATTTGATCGGAAATGCTGAAAAATTTCTCTGTTCAGTTTGAACGAAATCTTTTCTTTTTTAATTGTTCGTTATTTGTTGAATATCAAGAGGATAAAATAAACCACGTTTTTTTTTTTTGTATTTTACTTGTTCAAGTGAATTTCCGGTAATTGCTTTTGATACAGAATTTGATATCTGTCCATATCGCCTGCTATGTGTCATTTTTGTTAATATAATTATTCATCGTTTTGAAGCGTGACATACAGCTATAGATATAGTGAGAGTTATTAGCCTTTATTTAATGACATTAGAAGTGATGCCCGACGACGACAACGATAATGTTTGGAATAATCCTATTATAATTGTGCTTGTTTCTCTTTTCGCTGGTTTGCACGACCGTTACGTCCTGCCAAAACCTCATAAATAGAAAAAAGTTCTATTTTGATCGAGGGAAAAGAGGGGAGGAAATACACTACTTGGTTTCAGTGAGACAAAGAAAGAAAGAAAGAAAGAAAGAAACGTAGAAAGAGAAGCAGCTTAAGCTGATAAGAACATATACTACACTGTGATCTCAGCCAAAAGGCCAAGATATTTTCTTGCATCCCTACGCTGACAGGATGGGACACAAGATCAGTTTACTATGGGGAGCTCGAGAAGCATTGATAAAAGCGCCATTTTTCATCACACGACGGAAACCGAGTATGGTCATCGCAAAAAATCTAGTTACCATAAGTAAAATAACATCATCTATTGAACTGTTTTTAAATTATTATTAAGAGATGCCTCCTTGGCCTCACATTCTCAGCGGACATCAAGTGAAATGACTATATCGAATCCATTGCTAAATCCGCTGCTAAGAAGGTCAGTTCACTGTGCAGGGCCAGGAAGTTTTTCCCGTCTGAGTCTATCCTCCACATATATAAATCTACCAGCCGCCTGTGTATTGAGTACTGCTGTCACATCTGGTCGGGTGCCCCTGCTATTCACCTCGGGCTTCTTGACAAAACCCAACGGAGAATCTGTAATGTGATCAATACCGACTTGGCAGCACGGGTGCAGCCGCTGTCTCACCGGCGTGACGTGGATTCCTTGTGTCTTTTCTATAAATGCTTTCACAGCTTCTGCTCCAATGAATTTAGGTCACTAGTGACCCCCTAGGTATGAATTTACACGAGCTACTAGATTAGCAACTAGGTCCCACCCTTTTACAATGAAACTGATGAAATGTAACGGCAATTTCTACTCTAACAGCTTTATACTTGCTTCCCCGACAGCTACAATCTCCAGTAATTTAAATGTAAGGTCAGTAGACATCTCCTATCACACTAACTCACATGCATTCTCTCAAGCTCTTTTTTCATCTACTCCACCCTCGTCCTCTTTATTCTCATCCGTCTGTTACCCTCCTCCTGACATTTCCTGTAACTAACCCCTCTAACTAATCACTTTCTCCTATGTAACACCCTGCTCAACAGTGGCAGTAGAATGCCTTGCTTGGGGTGAGTTGATTAAAAAAAGGCATATTCGTAAGAGAGAGATTTGGCTAGAAAGAAAGAAAGACTGAAGTGAAGATAGAAGTAGCAATGCCTCGTAAATAACGGACTATTCCGTTTTGATAGCGTAGAAAATGAAGAAACAACACTAATTGGTTTTCAGTAACACTCTTTTATATTTAAGGCTGGTGCTATCAATATAAACGTTACTGGCCTAAGGACGTTCCCTGCTAACAAAACGCGTTATTAAGACATTTTGTAATTCATCTGCCAACAATTATATATATATATACTAGCAGTTAAGCCCGGTTTCACTCGGGTAATTTAAGGAATCAGTCAATTAAGTGCCATACGTGAAACACGCTTTGGCGATCATGTCTCGAAAGAGACATGACTGACTGGGCAGAAGATTATCCCACAGTAGGTTGCCATTGCTTTCTGCGGTAGACTGGTTGCCAGCCAAGGTTATAGAACTCAATCTGTCCTGTTATTTAACCCATAACTGGAAGGAATAGACAGATTAATACCTTTCCCAAGGGTATTTGTGCGTAAATGAATGCAACGAATTCAACTGGAATTCGAACTTGGCTCCCCGATTTCTTGTTCCGAGCCGATGCCCACTGCACCACAACGCACATCAAAAAGGTATGATGGATTTACATAGTAAATACTTACACAACGTCCACTCTCGTCACTTTTATAGATATAGATAACAATGTAGAGTGTCTTTATTGGAATAGGACAGGAAGGGTAGGGGCAACATATGTAGATATAGATAATATAAAGTGGGGTGATCGATTCTATATTATAATCAATACATAAACTGATCCCTGACTTTGTGGGGTGATAATATATATTTTTGACTCTTAATTTTAACTTTCTGAAGATTTCAAGGTGTCGTTAGCGTTCTAAAATTTTGATCTACATCTGAGCGCAACTCCCGTCGAGCTAGACCGCAAAATGCAGACGCTAACTCGAATCTATCCAACAAACAAATATTATATATATCGTGCGCCCAGGGCCCAGAGGTAGAATCGCCGACTGACACCACTTCGGGAGGGTTTCATTCCTAGGTTAGAAGCAATCGGAGTCTAACCGTACTGATGAGCTGTGATACAGCGAAACAGATCTGTCTGCGGATGACTATATATATATATATATGTAAACATGTTACGAAAATTAACGAAACTTGGTTATAAGCAACCGACAATTTGTAATGAATTATTTTGAACATTATTTTTACCGATACTCGTATTTAAGTAGATATTCTGTTTTTAATTAAACAGTATTTTATATTTAAATCTACCGGCCTGATTATTTTACGATAAATTTTTATTACGAAAATGTGTGCTATCCAGCAGGATTCGAACCTGCGACCCCTATTTACATAGGGGAAGCTACTATTTGATCTGGTACTGTCTTAACCACTCGACCATGAATAGCCTCTTGATCAGACGAGGTTTTTATCATGCTTATATAACACAATTTTCGATTTACCGGAAACAAACCATATCTGCTCTAAAATGTATCGTAAATAAATATAAAATACTGTTTAAAAATAATGTTCAAAATAATTAATTACAAATTGTCGGTTGCTTATAACCAAGTTTCGTTAAAATTCGTTAATTTCCGTAACATGTTTACATTTGTTGACATTACGATACATTTCAGAGCAGATATGGTTTGTTTACGGTAGATCGAAAATTGTGTTATATATGCATGATAAAAACTTCGTCTGATCAAGAGGCTATTCATGGTCGAGTGGTTAAGACAGTACCAGATCAAATAGTAGCTGCCCCTATGTAAATAGGGGTCGCAGGTTCGAATCCTGCTGGATAGCACACATTTTCGTAATAAAAATTTATCGTAAAATAATCAGGCCGGTAGATTTAAATATAAAATACTGTTTAATTAAAAACAGAATATCTACTTAAATACGAGTATCGGTAAAAATAATGTTCAAAATAATTCATTGCATATATATATATATATATATATATATATATATATAATGTATCGAGGCAGCAAATAATTTTTTAAACATATACTGTTGAATATAACAGACAATGAATATCTATTATGTTTAATCATGAGCCGTTCTAAATATTGTATTTTGGCTTTAATTTCAGGCGAAATAAGAGCGAGTCTACATCATAGGTTTTTGCTAACTCGCATGTGTTACTATTAATTATACCTCTAGTTGAATATCTTTTTAAGGAAAAAATGTTCAACTAGGACAAGTATAACTGAATATGTCCTCCGTTGCTTATCCCTGTACCTCTTTCCCTCTATCTGTCCTGTGAGTATCAAATTATCCAAACACGCCTTCCTCATTACATGCCACAGAAATTTCGGCCGTCTTTTCCTGATGCTAAGTATAAGTTTCCTTTTCGTTTCCATCCTCTCTAAAACCTCGTCGTTGCTCACATAATCGTTCCATGGTATCCTCACCATATTTCTGTAGAATCACATTTCTCTTGCTTCAAGTCTTTCCTTTAACTTTGTGGAAATCATCAAGCCTTCGCTACCATATAGGAGGACAGATATCACATAACAATCCAGTACTTTTTCTTTGTTTCTAACGAAATTGTCCTATCTCTTAATTTTCTAGTCAGCGTTTCTGGGCACGTCGACGTGGTGTAATGGTTAGAAAGTTTGTCGCACTAGAACCATTGAGTACTGAGTATTATCCTCACTGGGTGCCCCATACTTTCGGCCTTGTGCTACATTTAAGCTGCGCTTGGAAAATTATTCTACTCAGCTTTTATTGCCATTAATGCAACTTTTCTCGCTATTCTACATAAAACGATTTCTTATGCGTCTATACCAATAAAAAATAAATGTAACCTCATGTGTTAGAAAAATAATATAATAAAGAAACACTCAAGCTCATCTTTTAAACAATCGACAATGCCATAATCCATAATTTTGTATTTTGAATAGACATAAACAAAACAGTTGACAGATATTGGAAACAGATATAGTCGTAGACATAAGACAAGTTCCCAAATAATATCTGACTAAAGACTATGATTCTTGAGTTATTACAGAGAATCGATTTCGAGGTAACAGACGTGTGTGTGTGCGTGTGTGTGTGCGTGTGTGTGTGTGTGTGTGTGTGTGTGTGTGTGTGTGTGTGTGTGTGTGAAGAACATGTAAAAGACCGAAATAAAAATGTCGGGTATAAACGAAAATAAAAGTGGCTGTGATTTCATCCTTTTTTTAAATACTTTGTTGTCGACGCTTATTTTGCATAAATCGTCTCTTCTGGGCACGGGTTTTCGAATGATTGAATTTTATTTTGTAAGTCAAGAGAAACAGCAACGAAGATCTGCCGTATTTTCCGAGCCGCAAATGACAATGACAGAAGAAAAAAAAGTCCGTGTATCAAGACAAAGAAATAAGAGGCGAGAAAAGCATTTTGTAGAGTGAGTGTAATTGTATTTAGAGCTGTTGTCAGTTTGAGATGTTTTGTCAATCTAACTAGCCCTGGTCTTAAGGGAAGAGATCGCAATGGGAAGAGTGGGTGAAAGAGGTTGTGATGAAGACAGGAGGAAATCATGAGAGAGTGGGAAAGAGAGATTGTGACGAAGACAGGAGGAAATCATGAGAGAGTGGGAAAGAGAGATTGTGACGAAGACAAGAGGAAATCATGAGAGAGTGTGAAAGAGGTTGTGACGAAGACAGGAGGAAATCATGAGAGAGTGGGAAAGAGATCGAAGTGGAAAGAGAGATTGTGATGACGACAGGAGGAAATCATGAGAGAGTGGGAAAGAGAGATTGTGATGAAGATAGGAGGAAATCATGAGAGAGTGGGAAAGAGAGATTGTGACGAAGACAGGAGGAAATCATGAGAAGGAAAAAGAGTGAAACGACAAGAGAGGGTGAAAGAGATTGTAATGAAGACAGGAGGAAATCATGAGAGAGTGGGAAAAAGATCGAAGCATCGAAGCGGAAAGAGAGTTGTGATGACAATAGGAGAAAATAAAGAGTGGGGAAGAGATCTAAACGGAAAGAGAGAGTTCCAAAGGAAGAAATCAAAAGTGAGTGGCAGAGAGAGAGAGAGAGAGAGAGAGAGAACAAAAAACAGGCATGTATTTTGTATCTGGAAGTGGGTGATGGTTATGTGTTCATTTTAAATTCGTACGATATTCCCGAAGAAACAAATTGTGTTAAGGACAATCAGGAAACAATGGCAGAAGGCAACTGATAAATAAACAAGATACACATTACGATAAAAGCGGATGAACAAAGAAATTGTTTTCAGGTTTTCTTTTTACCGCCATTTTTTTTATTTTATTTTTTTTTTTATTTTCTTATTTTTTTTTGTATAATTCATCTGAGATTCACTTTAAAAAGTGACAGCAAATATAAGAGAATAAGAAAAAGAGGGCAAAAAGGACTTGTGCGATGAAGGGAAATTGATTGAAAAATAAATAGAAAAGAGAGAATTTGAAGAGAAGTTAAAGAGAAATAAGAAAATATAAACATTTTTCGAGAAGAAAATGAATAAAAGCGGAAAGAAGAGGAAAACGAACGGCGAGATAACCCCCTCCCCCCCCCCCCAAAAAAAAGTGGTATATATATATTGTCATCCGCAGACAGATCTGTTTCGCTGTATCACAGCTCATCAGTACGGTTAGACTCCGATTGCTTTTTAACCCAGGATTGAAACCCGACCGAATTGGCGTCAGTCGGCGATTCTACCTCTGGGCTATGAGCGCGCGGTAGAAGAATCAGACATTTTAGCGCATATATTATCATTATACGCGCCCAATAGCCGGAGTGCTCTAATTCATTTTACTGAATAAGCGATGCATACACGCCAGAGTAGCTACTGTTTTTCAAAGTCTACATTCTTCCAGAGTGCTCAATCAGGGTGTGAGAGCTTAAATATATATATATATAGAAAAGGAACACGTCCATTCTAAAATGTTTCACTAATGAAACGACGTCCTCGAGTAAAGAAAATAAAAAACAAAAATGCACGAAACAATAGCCTTGTGAAATAATGCATTGGTTCGTGAATTCTGAGTTCAGTCCCTACGCTAGGCAGTTTGTTTCTGAACTCAGTGCAAACGGGGCGAGCAATAACTGAGCATTACTAAAAACAAGAAGTCGACGACATACCCCTAGACAAGGAAAGCGGAAGGAGAACAGTGTACTCCCGGAGATTAAATAAAGGGTTCAATTTGAAATTCCCTGTATCTTTCCCGAATCGGAAAGCACCTGCTGGAAGGCACAACGATTAAAACGTCGTAATAACAACAACAACAAAGATGAGGACAATAGTCTGTGTGTAAATAATACAAATCAGAAAAATTAGCGCGATAATAGCTGCTCGCTCAATTCCGAGTATGCTGGTCTGCTAGCCAATACCTGTTGCAGACGCCTGTTCAGACACATTGGCGTTTCTTTAACACCCACACGTGTCGTTAATAGTTCAGCTATGCCGAATTAACCTGGAAGCTAAATTATAATCTAACGTGATCAACAGTTTGAACGCGGCCAAATTACTCAACTTCTCGGCCACAATGACTTGTGACTTCGTGTTAGCAGAAATAACTATCCAATTTCCCTCACAAGACTTGGGTCAACTCGTGATATGGTCTTTAAGAATTTTACAACGATCCTTTTTTTTCAGGCTGATGATATCAAAAGTCACCTTCCTGACAGATCGACTATGATGAGATTCGAACCCAGTTCTCAAGGTCATAAACCGAACGTTTTAACTACTCAGCAATGCATTCATTCGCTCACGAGATAAAACGGGATTAATGGTAAGCCAAATAACACTTGATTCTTATTTTAACTGCATCGTTTAAAAGATGACTTGAACCCCTTATCAAAAATGTATTAAGAAACAGGAAATTTTCGTTTGGAAACAAAAAATGTTGCTGAACTGCTATAGAATATCAATTCTTCTATACAGCAGTAAATACTGTACAATCTTTTCATGTATGAAGAGGAGAGTTGAGTCAACAGTGATGAGATTCTACAGAAGAATGTTCTGAATAACATAGATTGAACATAAGAGTAACGGAAAAATTTAAAGAAAATAGTAACAAAGAAGACTTTTATATTTAGAATCAGAAAGAACAGATGAAATCTTTGTGACACAAAATAAAAAAAGAGGGCTTGGAGAATTCGACACTCATAGGAAGTAATGAAGGTAAGAGGGTCAGAGAGAAACATTGAATATCTACCCAACGAGCTTGTGTAAATGATGGCAGAAAAGAAATTGGGAAGGATAGTTGAAAGTGAAACAATTCTAAGAGCTACAACAAAGGATAGGAAGTTATAGAGAGCCATGATCGCCTACGTCCTGAAGAAGTACCGTTACAGAAATTAGATCGTAATTAATTTCTCAGATTTTATTTTTATTTATTTTTTGAATATTTCGTTTTTTGGTTTTTTTTTTCAATTTTTCTCCAGACAAAGACAAAGGAGAAGGCGAGTTATTGAACAATAAGAAAAAAGGAAAAAAAAAAAAAAAAAAAAAAAACACGTGGAAGCGACAAAAAAAAAAAAAAAAAGAAAAACAGGAGATAATTAAATTTTCACTTACCAGTGGTCATTTAGCACGTAAGTTCCATTTTGAATATTAAAGGTTTGATCGTTGCGAAAGATGTTTAACATGCCTAACGAAAAGTCACGAACTTAAAGTGTTACAAATTGATCAGATATCAGTTATTTCCCATATACGTTTTTAAAGATCTTTACACATCACAGCGGATGTGCGTTGTGGTACAGTGGATATCGGCTCGAAACGAGAAATCAGGGAGCCGAGTTCGAATTCTAGTTGAATTCATTGCATTCACTTACGCGCAAATACCCTTGGGAAAGGTATTGATCCGTTTCTTCCTTCCAGTTATGGGTTAAATAACAGGACAGATTGGGTTCTATAGCCTTGGCTGGCAACCAGTCTACAGCAGAAAGCAATGGCAACCTACTGCGGGATAATCTTTTGCCCAGTCTGTCATGTCCCTTTCGAGACATGATCGCCCAAGCGTGTTTCACGTATGGCACTTAACTGACTAACACATCACAGTAAAGTATATACAAGATACAGTAGAAATACCTTTCACGTACCTATCATAAATGGATTCCACATAATAGTAATACATTAGCTAGATGAAGACATCATTGCCGCTAATGTCTTACCATTATGTTGGAGGTATTTCTGGGAGATATTTCTACCGCACCATATATATATACTAGCAGTATAGCCCGGCGTTGCTCGGGTGTAATGAAAGCTTTAAAACTAATCCATGGTCCTGGAGCTCAGACTCTTTGGACGTTGGCACGAAAGACTAAAAAGCAATAGTTGTTTCCAGTTAAAGCGAAACTGTAGACTGAAAGAAAAATGAATGGATGTAAGTCAAATTTTGATTTCTTGGTATCGATATCAAATAAATTTTGAAGGCTAAATAAGTCCTGTGAGTAAATGATATCATGGCTGAGACTAAGAGCTAGTTATACCTGCTTAGGGCCAAACCCGAAGCAAAAACTAAAATAAAAGAGCTGAAAAAATAGAGACATACAGGTAGATAACCAGACACACACACAAACATTTTGCCTTATATATATATATATATATATATATATATATATATATATATATATGTATATATTATCGATTTTCTGCACTATTGTAAGAACTGCAACCTTGAAAATTCTGAATATCCTTTCTTATGTCTTTGTCTATGAGTGTATTAAATTTGATTAAAATCGGACCACTCCTTCTATAACCCGATTTTCCGATTATCGATTTTCGATATTTATCGAGTGTACCTCGACACAAAACCTAGCTAAGAACATTTGCAGACGCTTATAGTACAACTGTGTAAATTTTCAAGAAAATCGGTTCGGTTCATTTGTTTCGGAGTCTATAGATAACGGACACACACACACACAGACACACATACACACATACACACATACACACATACACAAACAACGTTCCATTTGTAAATAAGTTTATATATATATATATATATATATATATGTAACACATTTATATATTCGAAGGGCAACGTTTTAGCGTTTACCGTTCTTTCTTATTTGCAACATTCAGGTCGTTTTTTTTTTTAATTCTACAACCGTTTAATAAGTAGAATAAATTAGAAATAAAATCTTATTTAATGAGCTTGAGCAAATGGATAGTAGGATAAGGTTTGTGAGAAATAACAAAAAAAACAAACTGATTAAGAGTTATAAGGGACATGAAAATGGAAGAGCCATGATCGCCTACGTCCAGAAGGGACGCAGCATTTAAAAGACGTAAAAACGACTCAAGCGTTTCAACAAGAAAAGAACAAACATAATGTGAAAGAAAAACTAGGAAAAAAATTAAAAAATATTCCGTTTAATTTGTTATTTACAAGCTTACGGCTATATCATGTTGAAACGCCAGTTCTTAACCGAGCACCGAAGTTAAGCAACGTCCAGCTTGGTCAGTACCTAAACAGATGGCCCGTTTTAGGATAACATTTGCTGAAATCTTCAATGTGTTGGTGATGTAATGGATAATGGCTTGGAATTAGAAATCGGAGAGCCGAGCTCCAATTCCAGTTGGGTTCATTATATTCACTTACGCGCGCGCAAAAAAAAAACCACACTAGCTATCATTCTACCTTCCCCCAGCTATGGGTCAAATTTTAGGAAGTGAATCAGTAAAATCATTATTATCTCCAAAAAATTCTTACAATCTAAAAATATATTCTGGCTTTAAATAACCTTGAAAAGTTGATAAGCCGCAAATACAAATTAATCAGAAATACAGCATTTAATGTTTTTGAATTCACTGAAGGATGACGAAAATCTCTCCAAATAGGCTTTGATGAAACAGATTAAAAGAAATCGATAAAAGAAAGATGAAGATGACTTCAATATGACAGAAAATATTGGAGCAAGATTATAAATTTGGGATTCGGTAAAAATAAATTATTTTATTTTTAATTAATAAATCGAAATAATTCCGTTAGGTCATCTCCTCTACCTGTCTGGCTCTCTATGATATTCTACTTTATCATTAAGTATGTTCCTTACAAACAACAAATGTTATTTCCAAATACTTTCATGACGACAGTAACTGTACTATTCTGTTATGTTTTACAAGTAAACACCATTTAATCTTTCAATCTTTTTTTTTTACTGCTACGTTTGCTATCCATAGGGCACCACTTAAACAACCTTTTACTCCACCTCTTTTTCTTTTGCTACATATCTCACCTACTTCTGGTTTTATTGTTTCTATTATATCCTCTTTGTTAGTTAGTTCCCTGATCTGTAGTTACCTTTTGCTGTGCCTTAATCAGGGCACTGCTCTTTCTATTGATCTTTGTGAAGATGACTTAACGATTGCAGAGAATAGTATACATTTTAAATTTTTTATTACACTTTCTTTAATCATTTCATTCCAAACAAGGTGGAACCGTCACTAGTGGTGAGAGTGAGTGAAAAGAATGGATACAAGGAGTATTGAGGAAAAGATAAAAGATGAACGAGATTTGAGATGATGGCAATTGATATTGCATTTAAATTTTTGGAGATTGTAGATATTAGAGAAGCAAGTAAATGGAAGGGAGTTCCACAAGCAGGAAGTGTGAGAAAAGAAACTGTTGGAGTAGAAATGGCGGTTACATTTAACTATTTCAACGGTAAAAGTGTGGCACCTAAATATCAATCTAGTAGCACAATTAAATTCATATAGTTTGAGTAGATGAAATGAAACTTTCTTCTTGTGATCTGTCTTAACCTTTACTACATTCTTCAGAACAGTTCAGCATCTCACAGCCCACAGACTCTTCTCTGATAAACAGTATGGTTTTCGCTTCATCAGGTCTACTGCTGATATGCTCACGACCATCACTGAGTATATACACCAGGCTCTCTACTAGAACGGCGAAGCCCGAACTGTTGCCCTAGATATCACTAAAGCGTTTGACAGAGTCTGGCATGCTGGCCTTCTACGCAAGCAGCGAGGCTATGGTATAACTGGACAATTGATTGACCTTATCCAGTCATTCCTTTCAAATTGCACAATGAAGGTAGTATTGAACGGGCATGCCTCCCAATACTATCATACGAACGCGGGTGTCTCTCAAGGCTCTATTCTAGGTCCTATTCTTTTCCTTATCTACATTAACGATCTTCCTTGTGTAATAAGATCCCAAATAGGCCTGTACGCTGACAACACTACGGTTTACTCTCGCATCGATCAAAAAGCTGCCAAGCTTGAAAAGGACCTCCAATCCGTGGCGGACTGGCTTGTGAATTTTAATGCTTCCAAAACAAAGTTGCTATCTATTAACCATCACAAACAATCGCTCCTAACCCCCATTAGCAAAAACAAAACAAGCAAAACAGTGCGCCTCCTCGGATTAACTCTCACAACAGACCTCAAGTGGAATGACTATATAGAATCCATAGCTAAATCCGCTGATAAGAAAGTCAGTTCTATGTGTAGCGTCAGGAAGTTTTTCCCGTTTGAAACAATCCTGCACATATATAAATATACCATCCGCCCGTGCATTGAATACTGCGACATATCTGGTCGGGTGCTCCTGCTATCCACCTAGGTGTCCTTGACAAAATCCAGCGGAGAATCTGTAATGTGTCCGATCCCGACTTGTCAGCTCAGATACATTCACTTTCTCACCGGCGCAATGTGGCTTCCCGGTGTCTCTTTTACAAATATTATCACAGCTTCTGCTCCGATGAACTTAGCTCACTGGTGCCCCTTATATATGAATTTTCTCGAGTCACAAGATTAGCAATTAGGCCCCATCCTTTTACTGTGAAACCAATAAATTGTAAATGCAAATTCTACTCCATCAGCTTCTTTTCTCGCACTTCCTGCCTGTGGAATTTCCTTCTATTTACTTACTTCCCTGACAGCTGCAATCTCCAAGAATTTAAATGTAAATTTAATAGTCATCTCCTATCTCACTAACTTGCATCCTTTCTCGCATGCTCCTTTCTCCGTCCACTCCACTCTCATCAGTATTCTCATCCTTCTCTTACCCACTTCCTGACACCCTCTATAACCCGTAATTCTTTCTTATAACTTTCCTCTTATGTAACTCCCAGCAAAACAGTAGTAGTAAAATGCCTTGCTTGGGCCGATATGATTATAGAAAAATGAAAAACACAATCAGTTGTCATGAAAATATTTGTAGAAAAGACAGAGAGAAGCCACGTCACGTCGACGAGAAAGTGACTGAAGTCGAGGTAGAAAGTCAGGATTGATTACATTGCAGATTCTTCTTTATCAAGAGTCGACATAAATTAGCAGGAGCACCCGACCAGATATGGCAACCGTATTCAATGTACAGATGAATTGTAGATTTATGAGTAAGATCAGTTCTGACGAGAAACGTTCTTGCACAATGACCCAACCTTCATAGAAGTAGACACAGCTATAGAATCGATGTAGTCGTTCCACTTCAGGTCGGTTAAAAAAGTGATATACGCCGGTCTGTCATAGCTGACTTAATACATTCATCATACACTTTACAATTTAATTCTATTTGAAAAGTCAGTCTTCAACTTCTATCAGAAATGTAATAAAGGAACATGGTCTTTGTTACATTTCTGTTCATGTTTAAATATACATTAGACGTTTCTTACAAGACATCCTGACTGATGACATCAGCAAACTGTTGAAATATTTTTTGTTTATATTTAAATAAATTAGGTGAAATCATTGACTCTTGCTTTATTTCTTTTGCAATCTTTTTTATGTCTATGCTTTTACCTAACCGGATTATTGCAATACTGTTCTTATATATTTGTATTAATTTTCATAGCTTTCGTTATCTCGCTGCTGTCGTAATGAGTTAAAGACTACCGTCTGTTCTACTGAATCAAATGCCTTTTCATAACCAAGGTAAACAAAAGCGGTTTGTTTTATTCTATTTTTTCTTTCGATCAGTTGATATATTGATTGTAGATGGTTTCTTTTTGAGTAGATGGATCGTTTCGTTGAAGGTCTGTTTTTAATCATGAAAATAATTTCTATACATTCTATAGTAGTCTGATAGTTGTCAAAGTTTTTGTTGTTACATTTTTTTTTCATAAAGTATGGTTACTATTCCAAGAGTGAAGTTTCGAGGTACTTTTCCCTATTCATGGGATAAACAGCTACGCTAATCCTGCATCTTCCAAAAGGTGTGTTACTATGCCAACTTTGCATTGTGTTTCTCTGCGTTTCACATTTTGAAGAGTAAACCTCATTTCTGCATTTGTTACTTCCGTTACACGACTCTTAGTAAGATTTCGTAATATTGTCTCTGTTTACGTTTATCTACATTAGGATATGAACCGGAACAGATATGAAAGTTGTGAGAAATCGGGAACTTATGTATTTATGGCTTAATTCGACTTAATTCGACTTTGTTTAACCCTGAAACCTTCTGTGGCCGAGTGGTATGACACATCAGATCTATTGACGGCTTTTCCTTGGGAGTCACAGGTTCGAATCCTGACGGAATAGAGATATTTTCCTAACAAGATTTCTCGAATATTCAGGCCGGTGGATATATATAAATGTATTGTTTAATTATACAAAAACTGACTATCTACTCAGATACGAGTATTCATTAAAAATAATGTTTATATATATATATATATATATATATATATATAATTTACGAATACATGATAATATATGCAATCATATATCTATTGATATAAGTATTTGCCTGTGTGAACATAAATATTACAAATTACACACAGGAATATATGCCCGATTGTTTCCTTTGTATTATTTGTTTCGAACTCAGAATTCATTATCTCCCAGGCAGACGTTTAGATTTTTTCCCATTGATTTGACAAATATGCAAATTTATCGTTAATAACACAAATGTTATTCACATCTATTCTCTTATCGTCTTGACTTGTTCTTATCCCAAACTATTATTCTAGTTTTCTTGTCCGCGTTTATCTCGCGTTTTTATTATATTTTTTTATTATTCCCTTTTATTTTCGCCTTTTCCCCGCCTTTGCTGTGATGTAATGCATATAAAGCAATCAACAATGCCAAAAAAAAAAAAAAAATCGCAAGGAAGAAAAAAGAAAACCAATAATGTAAATGCGTCAGCAAACATTGTTGTCATTTATGGCACGTCAGAGGAGGCAAATACTCCTCAATGAATTCGTAAGACTACGACATTCGTTACCTACAGAGAAAATTACGCCACATATCTATGTATAACACGCACGCACACTGTGCATGTAGCGTAGCGGTTATCAGTGTGTCAAGTTTAAATTCCAGCAGAGGACGTTGAGATCAATTTTGCTAAAATACTCTTGTAAAGTTATGAAAGGTGTATTTATTATCTCTCATCATGGAGATTAATATCAGAAAGGTTGGTCCTCAAACTGTTGTTGGTAACCAGTCCAGAAGAAAAACTTCTCTGGATTAAAGAAAAAGCAACTGGTTGTGGGGTTAGTAATGCCAATCTATATTTGATTTGTCAACCAAAGCAGCAAGGCCTAACGTGTTGAGACTGTGGTCCTGTGCCCCACAAAAGAGTCTACAGGATCAGCATTACCCAGGAGGTGATGGATAAATTGTCGTTTAAATTATAACAAAAATGAAAATAACAAGGATTTATGATTTTAACAGATATGTTTACCAAAATTAAGAGTAAATTTATACAATAAAATTGCGATTGACTTCAACTACGGTGTTGTTAAAGAAACCCAAATGTGTCTGAGCGGACGTCTGCAACAGGTATTGGCTAGCAGACCAGCATACTCGGAATCGAGCAAGCAGCTATTATCTCGCTAATTTTTCTGATTTGTATTATTTACACACAGACTATTGTCCTCATCTTTGTTGTTTTTATCACTACATTTTGATCGTTGTGTCTTCCTTCAGTATCTCATGTATCTCTTCCGAACGGTTTCTTTGTTTAATTTGGTGAATACTGCCATAATCCTTTCTTTCAGTACATTTTGGGGTCTACTCCACCAGCTTCTTTTCTCGTACTTAATTCCTGTGGAACTCTCTTCCATATTTTTGCTTTCCTGACGGCTACAACCTCCAGGAATTTAAATACAATGTCAATACCCATCTCTTAACCACTTGACACCCTGTATATCTTTTCCTTTCTTTCTACCTATGCAACTGTCATCACACCTGTATTCCCATCCTTCTCTTGCTCTCTCTTCTGATATCCCCTGTAGCTGGTTTGTCACTCTCTTTACTCTCCTCCTATTTAATCTTTTTCTCTTATGTAGACCCCTGCGCATCTGTAGCGTTACCGCCTTGCTTGGGGTGGAACTATTAAAAAGAAAATAAGGAGTTTTCTTGGTCTCTTGCTCAACTGCGTTCAATACATAATAATCAAGGGGGTTGCAATCTGGAAGAGTTAAGAGGCCAGGCGTAAGGGGTCATACGGGCGCAGAAATTGTCTGACAACCACAACTAGGTTCTCCTGCTTGTGTAGCATGGCGCAAAATCTTTTTGCCAGACAAAGAGTCTTCCAGCGGCCACCCTCGTGACCCAGTGCAACACTACCTTCTCAAGACTCTTGATGTAGTACAGCGTTGAGTCTGAAGCCCTCACCAACAAATTCAGGAGTTCTTTTCTTGTCAGAAGTATCAGATTTTCCGACCCGCCGTACCTTCGTAATCACTATTAGACTCGCCTAACTCTTTCCAAATTCTCTGCACTGTCTTCAGAGTGTCACCCAAACATTCTGAAATGTTCGAATTGGAGCTTCCGGCGCGAATGATAAACAGCATAGCAAACCGTTTCCAAATTTCTGGTGGAATGAATTTCGTCATGGTGCTCTTTTTCTCATAGACGGTGCTCAACTGACCCTACTACGCTGTGCAGTCAACAAAATCAAAACAAAGCGCATACAAAAAATTAAAAATATAAAATGGCAACAATTTACCCATCGCACCTTGTATATATTATATGTCTATAAAGATATTATATCATGACCAGTCGACCAATGCTATTTAACTGGAATTTTATTTTAGCTCTGCTTTAAAACCATGGAATACTTTTCACATTTGTCTATTTATCATTCCTAAGAGAGTGAATTTGCTATTTGAATATATAACAAGAGTACTAGTCGAAGATTGACTCAATGACTCGCTTGAATCTTGATAGTCGACATATCTTTGATAAGTATTATAACATTCCCAAGCGGCCACCCATCTAGCTAGAGACCAGGTCCGACCTAACATTACTAAGAAAGCGAAAGTTCAGGGAACTTGTCGAAGATCGACTGAAACCCTTGCTTAGATACTAAAGAGCGACATATCTTGGATAGGTATGTTGAAGCTTAAATATTTTTTAAACAATAATTCTTACTCTACATACCGATTGAACCTTTTTTTTTTTAATCATATCCCTCCGGGCAAGACGGTAAGGCCACTGGTGTGCAGGGGGCTACGTAAGAGTGAAAAGATTGGAAAAGAGAAAGCCGGAAACCACATCCTAAACAGGGAACAAGGGATGAGCCTCTTAACCTGTTCAATAGACGTGGGTGGAGTGTGAACCGGGCGATAGTGCAGTCTATCTACTCCAATTGAAAAAAATAAAAATAAAAAAGGAAAAGTGAAAAAGATTGGAAAAGAGAAAGCCGGAAACCACATCCTAAACAGGGAACAAGGGATGAGCCTCTACACCTGTTCAATAGACGTGGGTGGAGTGTGAATTTTATTGTCAAAAACTATATTCATCTCGTCATACGTTAGATTATATAATGTTACATCAATAGGTGTTATTACACGAGACAAATTATCCCTAAAATACGTCTTTTTACCTACATTCTGGTATGAATTAATTGAAGCAACTGATTTAGTTTCTTTTCTTTCAACATACGGTCAGTTTTAGACCCACTGGAGTGACAGGGTATAATAGGCATTTTTTGTTTCCTCAGATTAGGTCATCTGCAGTGGTGTGCAGTAATATGAATCTATTTTCGGGGTACATTATGAAATTTGTTTGGTCGTGAAAAATATTGACTCCTCCGTAATTGCATCAGATTTATATTACGCTCAGACACTATTGTCTCGTTTGTCAATTAGTTGTCCTACGGCCATTACCTGTGACCGACGTTACTCCAAGGAAGCGTACGAAAATTGTAACGACATACACACAGGCAAGCCTTACAGAGAGATCGTGCATATCGTTGGTATCAGCCTTTCAACTGTCAATCATGCCATCAAGGCGAAGAAACAAACTGGATCCATCAGTCCAAAACATAAAAAAAATGTGGTCTGAAAAGAAAAAGAACACCGAGAAACAACGTATACGTGATCAGGGAAAGCGTGAAAGATCCTAGGAAGACATTATTCGTTTTGTTTCAATTAATTTGCACAAGGATGTAGTTTCCACAATATCTTTCAAAGTATTCACTTGTTTGGTTAAAAAATGGAAACTGTCAGAAATGTTAGTACTACGTTGGTCTCGCGCGCTCTGTTCAAATTTCTCGACCTTTTGAGAAGTACTCACCCACACATGTTTCTGTATATGTGTAATATAACAATCCCGCCCCACCCGAGGAAGCTGAGCAAGCGGGGGCGTTTCCGGTCGTTGAAAGGAACGGATGTTTGTTTGACCTTATTTCCGGCAGTAGCGGAAATGGCTACAAGAGGCAAACAGAACAGGTGTCTCTGAGAATTACGTGTGCGTGCGTGGGCGAGGCAAAATCCGGAAGTACCGGTTTGGAGATTATAAAAAAGACCTCGGCGCACGGATTTCAGAGGCAGAGAGACAGAGGCAGACGAGAGAGCCAGACCAGACCAGAGGAGCAACAGACGACCCCCCCCCGTCAACCCTTAGAGGCGCGCTCTCTCACTCTCTGTTCTCTAGGCTACACGGTTCATCGTCATTAATAAAAATATCACTTGATATATTTTTATATATATGCGTGTTTGTCTGTTTATTGATATACAACAGACTTACGTTTTGGTGCTAGTGACTTGCTGTTTTGAGACAACAAAACAAATAGATACGAGCTTGTTACCACGGCAACGATTGAAAATTCAACGGACTTAAAACTACCAGATAGAAAGAAAAAAAGAAGACGAAAATATATAGCAGCTGCACGACTGTAGACATTCAGCCAAGGTAAGTGACTCATTGATTTGATAGTGTGTGTGTTCTCTGCTCGTGTTTATAGTAGGTCTCGTTAGAGAAAAAAAAATGGAACAACATACTTTTGCCATTGAGAAATCTGGATTGTTGGTGTCAAACACATTAATAAGGGTAGAACGGACGGGGTACAGGAATACATGTAGAGACTAGCGCATAGGTTTGGGGTTGACGGGGGGTGTTAAAGTTGAGAGGAGTGTTAAAGTTGACAGGAGTTTTAAAGTTGGCGGGAGGAGTGGAGTGTTAAAGTTGACGGGAGGATTGGAGTTGAGATATTTACCTATCTGTAAGTACAAAACATCTGAGTTAATGATTTATTTTTGTTGTTAATATTTACCATATATGTGAAGTGAGTTTATTGGTATGTTGCTTAATTAATCGTACTTTTATTGAGTAAGTAAAGGAAGTTTCTTCTACTCTTTAAAGTGGATAATTGGATTAACTTGTTGATAACAATGTTTTCGTTGGGTTGTGCAGTGTTAGGTTTTCTTTTTTTGGATTTCTTTTCAATGACTGTACACTACAAAATGATTTACATTTCTATGGTTGTGAATTATGCTTTTGTGCAGGTTCCCATCAATTCAACATCCTCTGGAATTTTCATTTATGTGACTTGGGAAATATCTTTTGAAGATATATTAATTTCTGAAAACTAGTAAATACCTTGGAACAGAGAGATATGGAAAGATTTAGTGAAGGATGAAGAACTCCCGAAGAAGTTGACGATAGGAGTCATTGCTGGCGTGGTCGGCGTAATAATAATCCTGGGAATAATAGCCAGGAAGCGGATTTTTAAGTGTAAAAGAAGCAACAGTGCTTCGGAAAAGGAAATTGAGTTATCCGTTGTGAATAGTACTCCGGGGTCAACGGGTGTTCAACACTCAAATGTCTCTGCGTTAAACAGAGAGACGTCAACAAATCAGATATGCTTGGTTTCGAATCCAGAGGAAGTAGTTCAGGGAATGGAAAGCATTGTACAAACTAAGGAACTACGAGTCACGGGTCCATTTTTTTTAGACTAAATTAATATCCTCCACAAGTAAATTGCATGCGGATTAACGTTGGAATCGGGGTAATTTTCTTCATTTTCTATTGAACATTTCTCGGTCAGACTATGAATGATATGTACGGCAGATAATGACCATTTTTCTGTGTTCAAACATAGTATGTTTGAAATTAAATTAAATTAAATGAAGTTACATGTGTAACAATAAACTCGAGCAGAAGCACGCATGGTGTTGGTCAAAGGTCATTTACTCGATGTTAGTTTGGAAACTGGGGCGCGATTACCGCCTATAATCACGTGGTTATACATCGGGGTGTCTACGCTTATGGACAGAGTCGAGAAGGAAAATGAACATTTTTAAGAACTTTGCCCAATTCTGTGAAAATGGATATTAAAAAAAAAAAAAAAAAAAAAGAGGAGGAAAAAAGAAAGAAAAAAAAAGAACAATGAAACATCGAGCTGGTAGAACAATTTTCGAGATGGATACGAACATTGTTGGGTTGCCGATGTAGGCTCCCCTATTTTTTTTTTTTGTTGTTTTGTTTGTTTCGACACACGTTTTATATAATTGTCGGGCTTGTGTGGCATGGGGAGGAGAGTGAGGGTGTTGCGCTTAAAATGTTCTTAGGTGAACATTTTGGAAAATGGGTGGGCGAGGAATGTAATATAACAATCCCGCCCCACCCGAGGAAGCTGAGCAAGCGGGGGCGTTTCCGGTCGTTGAAAGGAACGGATGTTTGTTTGACCTTATTTCCGGCAGTAGCGGAAATGGCTACAAGAGGCAAACAGAACAGGTGTCTCTGAGAATTACGTGTGCGTGCGTGGGCGAGGCAAAATCCGGAAGTACCGGTTTGGAGATTATAAAAAAGACCTCGGCGCACGGATTTCAGAGGCAGAGAGACAGAGGCAGACGAGAGAGCCAGACCAGACCAGAGGAGCAACAGACGACCCCCCCCCCGTCAACCCTTAGAGGCGCGCTCTCTCACTCTCTGTTCTCTAGGCTACACGGTTCATCGTCATTAATAAAAATATCACTTGATATATTTTTATATATATGCGTGTTTGTCTGTTTATTGATATACAACATATGTATATATATTTTGATGATCGCCCAAGGCGTGAAACTAGCAGTCATCATGCAGTGTTAATTTCCACGTTCACACTGTTTAGAAAAACAAACGCTTTTTATAATATTCAACACTTATATTTCGTAAATATTTAAAATCTCTCTCTCTCTCTCTCACTCTCTCTCTCACTCTCTCTCTCTCTATATATATATATATAGAGAGAGAGAGAGATTATATTAACATGATAACTTCACGAAGTTATCATGTTAATAACTGCAGTTTTTTCCCCGAACTTAATAGAAAATAACATAACAAAAACAAGCATATTACAAGGCAATTCAAAGGTGAAAATAAAACTATTCATAACAGAAAGAGGGGTAAAAAATATATAACACAAAATTGGTAATAACGAAATATAATCATTCAAACAGCTAAACACGTTTATTTGTCTACTCTCGTTCGAGAAAAAATTGAGAACATGAAAGTGGGCACAGCGAGTAAGAAATATACAATTATTAATGTTAGATACAAACAAAAATATGATTTTTACACTACCTTTAAAATCTATATTTACTTTCAAACCTACTAAAAAAAACTAAAAACACCTTCTGCTTGCCGAGAGATGGTTGGTAGGACTTAATATATACTTTCAAGTGATAATCTGTTTTAGCCTTACTCAGCAGTGAGAATATGCCTGAACTATAAAACCAAGAACTGCTGGTTTTTAATAAAATGATCCGCTATCGTTGAACTCGGTATATTAACGCACCTATGTATAATGTTCACGTTTCCATTGTAAATATTTACCAGAACGTTTTGACTTGCCTGTACCTCTAACCCTTGACCCGTTCCGCTTACATTATCAGCATCGCATTGACGCTTGAGTTTATAAATTATAGAATTTTATTCGCTGTTCACATTTTTTCGTCTTCGATTTTTGCTCTGACGAGAGAGGACAGACATACCAGTTTAGCTGTTTTTAATCGCTATATTCCGGTATTATTAATATCTTTTTAATATGTTTACCTTTGTTGCTTTCATGAAATGCTGTACTCTTGCGAAAATATTTTAATAAAAAATGTTGTTACAGTTGAAGAATTAGCTAAAAAACAGAATTCGGCGTTTTCTGTTTCAGAATGTTCTGCAACAGTTGTATATTATCTGATCTGGTGCATAGTTTTGCAAAGAAGTGTATTTTTATGAAACAGCAAAAAATATGCAAGCAAATTAGTAAAAAAAGAAATAGACATTGTTTTAAAAATATTTGATTGTTGTCAAAGCTAAAAAAGCGGTCAAAATTCCCTGTGTCAGGAAAATATTGGATTGTTTTGAAACCGGCGTAGCCAAGGTCACATAATGTGGGCCTGAAAATGTTTGTAAACAATTTTCCAAAAGATGACGTAGTTACTTATATAAGAGATTAGTAGCAGTACTCCAGAAGATGAGCAAAATACTAACACACAGGAAAATCTCAATAGAAACGAAGAAAAGAGTTCTAGACTGCTACGTGATGTCAGTTCTTCAATACGGCTGTGCATGCTGGACAATATCATCGAAAATGAGGACAAAACTGGAAGCGGCCGAAATGTGGTTCTACAGAAGGATGCTACGGATATCATGGACTGAGCATACAAGCAACGACGAGGTGTTAGAAAGAATGGCAACAAAAAGGAAATTGATGCTGAGCACCAGGAAGAGACAACTGAAGTTCCTGGGACATGCAATGAGGAAGGAGAGCCTAGAGAACCTGATACTGACTGGACAGATAGAAGGAAGGAGAGACAGAGGAAGGCAGCGGATAACATATTTGCAGGGCCTGATCAGGTGGATGACGGAACGGGAGTTGCCAGGAGCAACAGGCTCAAACATGCTAAGAGCCACAAGGGATAGAGAGACGTGGAGAGCCATGATCGCCTACGTCCTGAAGGGACAGGGCACATAGAAGAACAAGAAGAACAAGAAGTAGTACTCAGTCAGTAAGTCCGTGAGCAATTGAGATCGGAACCCAAACCAAGTAAAACACAGGAAAACCGCGGACAGGTGAGGCCATTGGGTGGCTTGATGTGCATGCGTTGAAACTTCCAACCCCACCTCCTACTCTATGCCACGTCACCTGAAAAATAAAGAAAATGTTGTATGCCTTATTTATATATACGTGCTACAGTCATCATTTTATCAGCGTGAAAAAGGCAAGCAATTTTATAAGAGAGAAGATAAGTTTTTGGACCCCGTCGTAGAATTAATAATCGTCGTTTCATCGAAGTGTATACAAAATATATGACGTATTCGCTTATATAAGAGACAGATTGCTGGTAGTAGTAAGAAGTTGGTCGAGAGTTGAGATCGGAACCCAGACCGAGAAAGACAGAGGGAAAACCGCAGACGAGCGTGGCCTCTGGTCCCTCCATGTGTGTGTGCTAACACCTCCGACTCCACCCCTACCCTACGCCACGTCACCTGAAGAGCGAATAAATGATATACTGTCTTCATTTATTTACATATACGTGTTACGGTCGTCATTTTATTAAGTGAGAATATCATAATTTTATTAGCGTGAAAAGGGCAAGCGACTTTATAAGAGAGAAGATAACAAGTTTTGGGACCCCGTCGTCGAATTAAAAATCGTCGTTTCATCGAAGGGTGTGCAACATATTGGCCGTTTTGGTGCTGTCCGTCGAGACGATCGACATCTTTGGTTTCCAGATTATACAGCATATGTCACGCTCTTATCTAAACTTATTTATAAATGAAACTTTGCCTGTGTGTGTGTCTGTGTGTGCGTCTGTGTGTGTGTGTGTGTGTATCCGTTACTTATAGACTCCGAAACGGCTGAACTGATTTTCTTGAAAATTTACACAGTTGTACTATAAGCGTCTGCGAGTGTTCTTAGCTAGGTTTTGTGTCGAGGTATCCCCGATAAATATCGAAAATCGATAATCGAAAAAATCGGGTTACAGAAGGAGTGGTCTGATTTTAATTAAATTTGATACACTCATAGACAATGACATAAGAAACGATATTCAGAAGTTTCAAGGTTGCAGTTCTTACAATAGTGCAGAAAATCGATAATATATATATATATATATATATATATATATATATATATATATATATATATATATAAGGCAAAATGTTTGTCTGTATCTCTGTTCATCTGCCTGTATGTCTGTATTTTTTCAGCCCTTCTATTTTAGTTTTTGCTTCAGGTTTGGCTCTAAGTAGGTATAATTGTAGTTCTTAGTTTCAGTCATGATACTATTTACTCAGAGGACTTATCTAGCCTTCAAAATTCAGTTTACGACGAAAAAAACTTATTTGATATCGATACCAGGAAATCAAAATTTGACTTAAATCCATTCATTTTTCTTTCAGTCTACGGTTTCGGTTTAACTGGAAACAACTATTGCTTTTTAGTCTTTCGTGCCAACGTCCGATTTATATAAAGGTCTAAAACATTGACAAGGATGTGAATATATAAACTGGGGAGAGCAATTATATATATATATATATATATATATATATATAGTTATGTATCAATTGTACATTGCGATATGGAAATTTCTATGTTTCGAGATAAATTCTTATCATCAGGCAATGTTGATGTCAGTTGTGCAGATGATTTACATTTAAATGACAAAAACGTTTGGTTTGCTGTGTATGTATGTGAGTGTTTCTTGTGGCTAATCAGAATGGAGATTCATTTTGGGATTTGGCCCCAAAGAATACATACTAACCAACTTTTTCTCTTTTTTCCTTTTTTCCCTTCCCCCCTCATCCTACCCTTCCCTTGTTTCTTTTCCTTCCTTAATGTTAACTTGCCTTTAACCTGATCTTATAATTTTCCCTTCTTTCCCTTCAGTTTTGTACAATTGATACAAAACTATATAATTATATTAAGCTCTATAATACTCATTATATTGAGCACTGTTTATAATAAAATAAATGCCAGAGCACTCAAAATAAAAAAAATCTTGAGTCCTCTTCACCTGGAATCATATATATATATATATATATATATATATATATATATATGTATATATATATATATGTCTTTTTTAGGCAGCACTCCTCCTTTTATGCAAGTTTCGTTAAAACCAGTGCAACCAATGAAGGAGAGGATCGACATGGAAGCAAACGAGAAATAATTCAAGGAAGATGTAAGAATAGTACTAAGTTATCAAAATATATGTGAGACTTAAAAATGAAACATTATTAGAATAATATATAATATAAAAGATAGAGAAAAATGTCATAGAAGAGAAACGACAAATTACAGAATTTGAGAAGGTCAATGATCTAATAAATAAAAGGAATGAAATTATTTCGAACTGTTGACATAAAGATGAATTCGTTTTAAAAACAACGCGAAAAGGACAATAGATCTTGGCAACACTATCAAAAACAGCCATCCATTTTGGAAAATAGTTTAAGCGTGAAACAGCGTTGTAATTGAGTACGTAAAGCAAGAAATCAATAATAACAATAAAATACCTTCCAATAAATGTGCATGTGTTATCAAAAATTATATATTTTACATCTATAGTATAAAAAGATACAAGTAGAGATTTCATGAGTCTGTATAAAAGAAACGAAAATTAATTTGTATTTTGTTATACACTGATTTATTTGGACAAGCATAGATAAATACAAAGATCTATATGAACAGAATGCTATAGACATATATATATATATATATATATATATATATATATATATATATATATATATATATATTAAGACTGTGATAAATAGATGAACAGATAGAGATAGAGAGATGGATGATCTAGAGATAGTTGAATCAATACTAGGATATATAGATAACAGGGAGAAGAAGAGAAAGAGAGACAGATAAACAAAATGAGGTTGATAGATAGTCAGTTAATTGCCATACGTGATACACGCTTGGGCGATCATGTCTCGAAAGAGACATGACTGACTGGGCAGAAGATTATCATGCAGTAGGTTACCATTGCTTTCTGCAGTAGACTGGTTGCCGACCAAGGCTATAGAACCCAATCTGTCCTGCTATTTAACCCATTAACCCATAACTGGAAGGAATAGACGGATTAATACATTTCCCAAGGGTATTTGCGCGTAAGTGAATGCAAGGAATGCAAACTGGAATTCGAACTCGGCTCTCCGATTTCTCGTTCCGAGCCGATATCCACTGCGCCACAACGCACATCCTCGGTTGATAGATAAACTGAGTGAAATAGATAATGAAAAAAGCAGAAAGATGAAAGAAAATACAGAAATAAGAACGCAAAATCATGTACGAAGGACACAAAACTGCCAGACAAAAGAGGTAAGCAAAAAAAAAAAAAAAAAATTGTGAATAAAGAAGAAAATCTTATTGAAAGAGGAGTGACGAAACCGTTAAAATTCACCCTCCTAACAAAACGGAAGTTTTATGGAATCGGATCAGATTAAGCGTATAAAGAACCAAACAGGAAATATGAGAAATCTGAAAGAACTTTTCGTCATTCCTTTCGATTGGCTTTGCAGAACATCTTTGTTGGGCAAATTTCTTTCTTTTTGGTTCAGCTTTTCTCTTTCGAATGGACTTCAAGATGGACTGCAACGACCGAACGCGTTAATAGGCGCAAATATCGGCACTTTCGGTTTTAGAAATTGATTGCAAAGATAAAATTATATGTGCGTGGACACACACGCATTTCAATGCATTGCAGAGTAGATATCTCGCCTGCCTTGCAAAAGATGCATTTTCTGTCGAGGCATGAGAGTATATCTGCCTATAGAAGTGTATTGGATAGCATAGACTTTGAAGTCAGTATGTAAAGAAACAATATATTTACAATATGTGTATATATAAATTATACTTAAATGCTTTTAATGTGAATATTCATAAATGAATATATATATATATATATATATATATATATATAGGATAACGAAATAGGGTTGTTCCAACGAGAGAAATTAGTATAGAATTAAAAGTGTGAGAAGCCGGGAACGTTTTCGTTAAAGTGTATAGTTTTTGTTTTTGTAATTATACATGTTATGAAACATTAAGTGTCCATAATGGTATTTGTGACGCTACACGTGTTTCGAGTCTAAAATTGACTCTCTTCAGGCGAATAAATTTGTGGTTTTTCGTATGAGTTCTTTGTATTTCTGATCGCGATTTTGTTATTTTATAAAGTAAATAGGAAGAATAGGAAATAAATAAAATTAGTAAACAAAATAAAATGAGATAAAATAAAATAAAATAAATCAAAATAAAATAAATTAAATGCTGGCACGTTGAATGGTCTGTTTCTACATCAGCATGTGTCTAAATGGATAAACAGATAAAAAAAACAAAAAAAAAAAAAACCCAAGAGGAAAACCTTAACAAGAAAGAGCTTAATACGAAAGTACGAAAGTAGAGCAAAAATACGAACTGAATCTAAAAGTGAGCCGCGGTCGACTTTTGGCTCACTTTTAGATTTAGTTCGTATATATATATATATATATATATATATATATATATATAGCTGTGATACAGCGAAAGAGATTTGTCTGCAGATGACTATTTACGCTCTCACACCCTGATTAGGCACCCTGGAAGAATGATAGACTCATTCAGTAATGAATTAGAGCACTCTGGCTACTGGCGTATGATACATCATTCGCTAAACGTCTGCCTCTTTCTGCCGAGCGCTCATAACTCAGAGGTATAATCGCCGACTGGTGCCATTTCGGTCGGGTTTCAATTTTGGGCTAACCGTACTAATGAGTTGTGATACAGCAAAACATATTTGTCTGCGGATGACTATATATATATATATATATATATATATGTGTGTGTGTGTGTGTGTGTGTGTGTGTGTGTGTGTGTGTATCTAAAATAATATAATGTATATTTGCAAAATACATTGCAAGCTACATAATATATATATTTATGCACACAAGCACTCCTTTAGTAACCCTGATTTAAGGTATCAGACAGCCCTCTCCCAAAAATACTAGGAATTAAAGGAAAATTAACTAAGTCCACGAATAAAGTGAAAGCTGATAGGGATGGCACGTACTTCTAATAGCATAGATGTAATCTATGTTTACCAGAAAATATTAAGATTTTGAAGTTTCAATATCAGAATGTACATCTGAATAAACGTGAAGAAATCATTAGCATGTGTCGTCACCATAATAAATTTAAATTTCAATAATTGTTCCTTTCTTCCATTTATTCATAATAGAAATTGCCTTTTATATATATTAGATTTAAAAATTTGGAGAATCTTTAATTTTTTCCCTCTTACCTATTACTATTAACCCAATGCTAAACCTTCCAATACCAAACGGGAATTTACCACTGCGATTCCCCCCCGGCTTAACTCTATACTAAGCAACATTCCTTACCTATTCCTTTACAAGCTCTTGCTTCTGGCATAAGAATTTTTCTCCATTCTTTAATTCAACATGGTTTACAATGCATGTCTCGGACTGACATGTTGAAATACCTATTCCTCCTAAATACGATCTGAATTTACAGATATATATATATATATATATATATATATATATATATATACTTAAAGCTATATAATAATATATAAATATATATAATATATATATAAAAATATATTTAAAGCTGTATAATATATATATATATATATATATACATTTATATAAAAATGTATTTAAAGGTATGTAATAATATATATATTATAAATATAATATATATATATATAAATATATTTAAAGCTATATATATATATATATATATATATATATATATATATATGCATATATATAGTATATATGTAGTATGTATGTAAAAATATATATTTGAAGCTATATACATTCTGCATATATATATATATATATATATATATATATATATATATAATAGACATTCATTGTCACTTATATTTAACAGTATTTGTTTAGAAAATTATTTGCTGCCTCGATACACTAATATATATATATATATATATATATATATATATATATATATATATATATATATGAATGATTGCGGCAAAATTTGAACATCTGCAAAGTTGACTTACTCATAGTGTACGTTGGAAAATGTAAATCGAATGATGGGATTATAAATCCGGATTGTAAGAACAATATTCAGGATGCCATTACTGAGCGTCAACGCTGTGGAAATATTCCAAGCCATTCAAGAAACTAGTAGCCCAAACGCAATCCGAGAGCTACTTAGTCGAATCTCGATCAGGAACTCTCATTAATTAATTAACCAACCATCTAAAGGGTCACATTAGTTAGCAGATCAGATCTTTCTACAGAGTTGTGCCCGAGACTTATCTTGAGCTGTTTGGTGTCGCAACTGCAAAGAGGAATAGGGCAGAAGAGGAGCGACCAAATAGACGACAAATTCACGACGGTCTTACCTAAGAGAATAGCAGAGCAAAGAGTTGTGAAACTGAAATTAATGAGAGGTATGGCCTTAAAGACTTGCTTAATCATATTAAAGAAAAGATCTTAGTGATCTCTAGAGACGAGAACAAAATAAAACGTCAGAAGAAATGCGATAGACTGAGTGATTTTTTACAATAATCCTCACACATTTGCTAAAATGCTGTTCACCAAGGAGCTCTGTCAGTGAGATTCACTTCTATATTGACGGTGTCATGATCTTGACAATCAAAGAGAAGCCAATGAAGAACCTGGGACAGCTATATGAAACTCTACTGACTGACTGGCACCAAGGTAAAGAGGTGTAGAACGTGCCACTAGATGGACTTGAATCCATCGACAGAATCCATTTAAAGGTAGACTGAAGGTCTGTGCTACTAACATGGCCTTCTGTGGCCGTTTCTTGTGTATGATATTACTCTGTCTTGCATTCAACAGAAGCAACATTGTATTAAAAAATACCTGCGCAAGTGGCTTGGAGTACCCCTGCTTCTCCACAGTGGGACTCTATACCAATGTCGAAAACCTGCAACTTCCCATCTCTTCATTGGTAGCAGAGTTCAAAGTCAGGCAGGTACGCTTTCACATGATGATGAAGGACTCGACCGATGAGTTCGTCCTCAGATTACAACCGGATATTTAAAACTGGCATCCAATGGTCGACAGTAAAAGCAACACAAGAAGCAGAATTCAGTTTGCGATTCAAGGATATTATGGGGGTAACCCAAACCAATCAAGCTGGTCTGGGCAGCACAAGCAACCAATTTTTCTCCAAACAATGCCTAAAGGGAAAACGAGTCATGATGAATATAGAATTCAAGAATTTTGAGGTAGAGCCGCGAATAGCTACTTTTTTTTTATAATAATTTCACCCTTAGCAAAGTATTTTTACTGTCACTGGTGCACAGGGGGTTACATAAGAGGAGAGTGATGAGAACAAGTTATAGGGGGTGTCAGAGAATGCGAACATTGGTGTGAAGAAAGCTGATGAGAGTAGGGTGGATTTGGAAAAGAAGATGAGAGAAAGGATGCGAGTCAGAGAGATAGGAGATGGCAATTGACCTTACATTTAAATTCTTGGAGATTGTAGCTATCAGGAAAGCAAATATACGGAAGGGAATTCCACAGGCGGAAAGTGCGAGAAAAGAAGCTGATGAAGTAGAATTTGCGTTTACATTTTATTGGTTTCACTGTAAAAGGGTGGGACCTAGTTGCTAGTCTAGTAGCTCGAGTAAATTCATGCAGGGGGCGCCAGAGAGCTTAGTACACCGGAGCAGGAGCCGTGAAGGTATTTGTAGAAAAGATCGAGGAAAGCCACATTACGTCGGTGAGAAAGTGACTGCAGCTGATCTATTGTTGGGATCGATCACATTGCAGATTGTTCCGTTGGATTTTGTCCTGATCCCCGAGGTAAATATCAGGGGCACCCGACCAGATGTGACCTGGTGCTTCTCAGTTCAGGCATATTGTTTGACTTACATGGAGTAAGATTGATCCGATGAAACTGTTATGAAGCTATTATGGAATAGACCGATTACAATAAAGTCATTGTTAATATAATTGTTAATATAATTGTTAATATAATTTCTTCTGTGATCTACCTATGATATCCTACCAAATGCGACTATCCCCAGGCTGAGGGGGAACACTGACACCAACGAATGCGCATTAAGTCAAAGTGATCGATGCATTCCCACAGTCACTGCAGATGCAAACTTGAGAGATTGGAGTATGGAAAATAATCCCTCTCCAACAAGGCCTCCTAGACAATTTTCAACTCGAAAGTGAAGTCTGGGTAGCTTCTGCCCAGATATGGCAACAGTAGTCCATTTTCGGCCTGATCTAGCTCTTATAAATGTAGAGGATAGCATGATGATTCAGGTACTTACTAAAGCAATTATTTTACCTGCCCAAAGATCCAGAGGACATGTTTAAGAACATCTGTCCAGAAGGTTGAAATACCTAGCTTCCCAGACTGTCAGGAGCATTCAAATATTATTTGACGCTCAACGCTATCAGCCAAACAAAATGAAACTGAGCTTCATGTAATTTTACTTGATCCCTCGAATGTTTATGCGTATGGATCATGTCCTCCAAATTTTTCATTTTCCCGAGGAAGGTTTGGGAAATCATAATAAAATATTTCAAAGCAGTGTTTATGCAGCTCACCGTTAGTAACTACATCACCAAGTGGCAAGCCCTAGAGGTCGGCATCATGGTGGTGTGGGTGATTTCATCACTTCTTTTCAATATGTTCATGGAACTCATACTACGGAGTGCAGCGGACACAGCAAAGAAAGTGATGACTCAAAAACAAATGGTTCTTCCTCCTTCCAGAGCGTGCATAGATGACATCACCATTCTGGTCCCGTGTAAGGTCGGTGCCCAATGAGGATCGAATTCCTTATGCAAGTGAAGTCAGCTGCGTGGCAAGCTTGCTAACCGTTGCACTACGACAACTGTAATTATGCATATAATCGAGAAGAAAAGTAGTAAAAACATGCTTTATTATACATACTTGCACTGAGACAAATATGCGTAAACACACACACACACACACACACACACACACACACACACACACACACACATTTTAAACCGATATGAATGAAGGTCGATTATTGAAGGAGCCCGGATTACGCCGTGGCAAGCGCGGTTCTCGGAAGGTAGAGATCTTAAGTGCTTACTTCATCTTCTAACATAAAAGTAAGCAAAGTAATGGCCTTTTCACCTTTCTTTCTATTATCTCGAAACGATGGAGGCTTAAGTTTCACCTTTCTATGTTCTCCGTTTCTTATTTTGTTTAATGTTTCGCAACAGTGGCAAACATTCATCAAGTAATAATAGTTCACAAGTTTAGGGTAGTTAAACGGAACAAAGAATGCTTTATTCCTCTTCTTTTTTTGTTCGGCAGGAATAAAAGGAATCCTTCAAAGAATTTCGGTAAGCATGTTTTCGAAATTTCCGTCGCTGACAGTTGCAGTTGAATAGAGCAAATTTTAAAGCAAAAATTTGATGGCCTCTTTTAAGGCAATGATTTAATTTACTGTCATTTGTGATTTGCTGCTGAGAGAAAAAAAAAAAGAAAAAAAAAAGAAAATGAGGCTTGCTCACAGGAATCGTTATTGTGGTTTGTTTATACATAATACAAGTAGGTTGTCATTAAATAAAGGGCGTGTGGGGCTAAATTAGATAGTCGATTTTAGAGATTCTTGCTTCTAGATTTCTTAGCTGATCCTTCATAAATTTCTTTCTTTTTTTTTACATATAAAAATAAGTGTGGAAAGCTATGACTGTCAACGTGATGAAGGGACACGGCACATAAAAGAAGAAGATCCAACTATATATATATTTTTTTTATTTTTAAAACATAATTCTTTTTGAGTTTGTATTTATTTTCTGGAATAAAGCCAACATATATTTTCTGCATATCAGACATATTTTAGAAGCTAATATTTAGGGAAACGAACACAAGAGAAAAAAACCGTGAAGAGGATGCTTTTGGATTTATTGCGAAAATTAATAGCGGTAAGGATTTTAGACAAACGGAAACGTTCAGCTGAATCACAATGTCATAGATTGCGGTAAAAAAGACAAATTTTAGTTTAGTTCTCATGATTGATTTATTGATTCGTTTTCTGCAGGTTATCAACCCATTTACAGGTTATTTAAAGCCAGGAAATATTTTTAGATTGTAAGATTTTTTTTTAGATAATAATAGCTTAGTGATACAAGTCTTACTAATTAAACCATAGCGGCGGTTGGATTAATATATTTCCCAGTGTTATTTACACCTAAGCGGATACCATTTTGTGGCTTATCAATCCTGAAATATTTTTAGACTGAAAGAAGGTCTTTAAGATAATAATGGTTTATTGATACAAGTCTTACTAATTAACCCATAGCTGGTGGGAGAGAGAGGGACTCATGCCTTTCTCAATGGAATACGTGCGCAAGTGAATAGAAAAAACCCGACTGGAATTGGAACTCGACTCTCCGATTAATAATTCTAAGCTATTATTCATTAAATCACCCCCACCCCCACGCTTACAACACCTGATATTCCCAGCAGTCACCCATCTAGATACTGACCAGATTCAATTTTGTTTAACTTCGCTGATCGTACGGGAAGCGATGGATGAACATGATATGGCTATAAGCAGCTCCGTTCTCAGTTCGAATAATATGTCTGTAGGTGATATAAAGCTTCTATTCTCCATATACCGCCGTGGATGCAAGTATCAGTAGCAGTACTACTACTACTACTACTACTAGTAGTAGTAGTAGTAGTAATAATAATAATAATAATAATAATAGTTATAATAATAATAATAATAATAATAATAATAATATAGGTTGTATAAAAGTATAGAAAAGTATAGTGTTAGAAATGACAATAAATTGCATCAGGAAGCAAGGTCTTTGATCGAGAGATTGGAAGTTTCGAAGAGCATGGAACCAACTCTTAACTGCTTTTGTTCTCAGGTTCACCCTGACCTGGGGTGCAAGCTCCTATTAGGGTCCCAGCTATGGGCAAATAGTGAACCCAATCAAACAAAACACTATAAAAGTATAAAAATACATATTTATAGTAGAAATACCAGCAATGCATTTTTACATTTGTCTATATTTCTTAGATAAGGCATTGTAATTATTTGCACTACTTACATTGTTCTCACTGTTGTCCTCATCTTTGTTGCCATATTCACCTTCAATATCTGCCTATATTTCTGAGATGACGTATTGTAATTATTGACATTGTTCAGACTGTTGTCCTCATCTCTGCTGCCATATTCGAAATTCCAATCCCTTGAAAAAGGTCGGAGCGTACAATGGCTGAAATGTCGTGAATATAGCAACAAAGATGAGGACAACAGTCCGAACAATGTAAATAGTGCAAATAATATATTTTTACGTAGAAAAATTACTAACAATACATTTTATCTGTAGTTGAAGGCATTCAATTGCAACCAAAATATATTGAGTTGCAGCCATAAAATTATGTTGAAAATATTTAAATTTCGACATGAAATAACTCATAGAGATTTATATAACGCTAAACAAAATCAACCAATCAACCAAGAAAGGAGAGAAGCAAAAGGTTAAAGTGTAGTGAAGTTGCGTCATTAGCTGTTTTGAAACTTGTGACTTATGTTAAGTTCTCATGAATTGATTCTGATAGGCGCACGTCAAGTGAATGAGAATCTGGAAGCGCGAAACATGTCAGTGACTGTAGCAGAGATGTATCATAAGGAGACGTGGAATGCAAAGTTAAAAGAACAGAAGCTTCATGGACAGTTTTATTTTTTAGCAGAGAGAGAGAGAGAGAGAGAGAGAGAGAGAGAGAGAGAGAATTGTTGGACTAGAGAGGGAATATCCGTAAAAGATGTCATTTTTTTAAAGAGAGAAACAGTCATTCATACTTGTAGCACAGGATCACAACATCAAAATGAATGAAGTCAGGGTCACGATAGACAGATCAAAAGAAGGAAGTTTTATGGCAAACTGCTCTGACGAGCTTTTTTTCCTGGTGCCTCGACCAAATGAATTTAAGCATGCTACTAGATTGGCATTTAAGTCCCACACTTTTACCGTTGAAATGGTTAAATTTAACATCCGCTTCTACTTCAAAAGTTTTTTCCTTACTTTCCGCCTGTGGAATTCCCTTCCGTTTACTTGCTTTCCTGATAGCTAAAATCTACAAAACTTTAAATACAGCGTCAATTGCCATGTTCTATCTTATTGAATCCCATTCATTTTTTATCCTTTCTTCAATCCCCACTGTACCCAGTCTTTTCTCTCACTGTTACCCCCATGCGAACTAGTGGTGGGCTTACCTTGCTTGGGGTGAAATGATTAGAAATATGAGTGGATTAGTTGATTTCCTAAGTTGACATAGAAGGGGTATAAGCGGCGAACTGAATTTGTAAGAGAATTCCGAATCTGTCCTGTTATTTAACCCATAACTAGGGAAAGAGACGAATTAGTACCTTTTCCAAAGGTAGTTGTGCGTAAGTGAAGGCAGCTGGAATTAGAACTCGGCTTCCCGATTTGTCGTTCCGAGTCGATATCCACTGCACCACAACACACTTCCTATTTAAGAAAATAAGTTTCTCAAATCCAATAGCTGTCGTCGCTCTTTCCAGTATTGATGGGGTTTTCCTTCATAGCCTTTTCAAAGAAAGATAAAGATTCTTTTAAGATAATATAAAATAAATAAATTTACTCGCGCCATATATACTGGATCCAATGTACACACAACCTGATATATGGATTAAAGTAACAAATAATATATCACCATATTCACAAACCTGCACTAGGCTATTATCCTGACTGAGCCGTTCTAAATAACAACTACACGTGATACCCCTCGATATGAGCAGCGAAAGGAAAACAATCTACCCCATAGATTAAATAAATAGTTTAGTTCGAAATTTCCTGAAGGTAATCCTCACAGCAAACACCTGATGAAGTTCGAAGGACACAAGGTTGTGATAGCCAAAGCAAAGGTGGGGACAATTGTAACGCAAATAATAATATTGTAACATTGGGGACAATTGTAACGGAAATAATAATCTCAGCCCAGAAATTCAGAGAGAAATAGTTATACTTTATTTCTTTGTATATGAAAAGTAAATTTGTATCGAAATAGTATATAAAAATTTAAAAGAAAACGCGTTTAGTAATGTTCATGCGTTTTTTTTTCCTCTTTTGCAAAAATCAAACAAGATCATTATTCTGTAGACCTTTTTCTTTTCTTTTTTTTCATTAACCATTTCACCCCAGGCAAGTCGATAAATCCACTAAAAAACCATGCGTTACTGAGAGTGAAATTGAATGAAAAGACTTTAGTTAAAAGAAAGAACAATAAAAGAACAGGTTTCAGGCAGACAGAAGATGGCGGTTGACGTTGCATTTAAATGTTTGAATATCGTCGGTAGTTGGGAACCAAGATACAGGAAGAGCCGAGAAATGCAAGAAAAGAAACTCTTAGAATAAAAAATACGGTTGCGTCTAGCTATTCTAATAGTAAAACGATGGGACCTAATAGCCAATCTAGTACTACACTTAAATTTATGCGGTCGATGTACAAGGTGAAAAATTCATTAAAATAACTGCTATGAAAATATTTATAGAAAAAGACAAAGGGAAGACATATCTTGGCGGCGGGAAAGGACTGAAGTCAATTATCCCAGGTGAAGGCTGATAACATTACAGACCATTTGGATTTTATCGCGAAAATCTAGATATATAGGATGTTACATTAAGACGTATCGAAGGTAGCAGTAAATAAAACAGTGTTATTAGTGAAATGTTATTGATTTCACTGTTGGATTTTGGTCATGGCAATTATGGCCTGAATTGAATGTTAGGGATACTGAAGATCTGTGGTTTCAACAGGACGGCTCCATATGCCACGCAACCGATACAACTATGGTTTTATTGAATGAGAAGTTTCGAGGTCGCATCATCTCTCGAAAAAGTGGTTTCCATTGACTACCACGATTGTGCGACTTGACGCCTTTAGATTTCTTTCTTAGGGGTCGTCTCAAATGTAAGGTCAATGCCAACAAACCAACAGCAATTCAAGAGCTGAAAAATGAGATAATAAGGCATATTAGTGAGATCAAGGAGCAACTATGCAGAGACGTTATCAAAAATTTTAACCATTAAGTGAAGGTGTGCCGCCGAAGCCTTTGCAAATATTTGGGCAATATTATTTGTTTTTACAGATAATTGCCATGACTTAAATAACCGGATCCATTAGTGAAATCAATAAAATTTTACCAATGACACTGTTTTGTTTAATGCTATCTTCGATCCATCTTAATGGAACACCCTATATTACTGAATCTGCAGACTAGATGTGGCAGCAATATTCAGTGCACGGACGAATGGTACATTTATAAATGTACAAGATAGATTCTGCTGATAAAAATTGTCTGGCGCTATACAGTGAAACCAACTTTACTGGCAACAAACATAGTTAATTTTTAATTTTTTTAATCATATCACCCCGAGCAAGGCGGTAACGCCACTGATGCGCAGGGGGCTACGTAAGACTGAAAAGGTTGGAAAAGCGAAAGCCGGAAACCACATCCTAAACAGGGAAAAGGGATGAGCCTCTTCACCTGTTCAATAAACGTGGGTGGCGTGTGAACCGGGCGATAGTTTAGTCTATCTACTCCAATTGAAAAAAAAAAGAGTGAAAAGATTGGAAAACCATTACTTTCTGACTGCCAACCAAGGCTACAAAACCCAATCTGTCCTGCCATCAAATTCATAGCTAGAGGGAGAAACAACAGATTAATACCCTTCCCAAGGGTAGATCAACTATAATCAGTCCGATAAATGTCACTGAAAACATGAAACCAAAAAGGCGCAAGTTTTTGCTTGCCTGGTAGTTAGAATCAAACAAACTGATGAAAGGCAAAAATGATTATCCATGATAATTATTTCAATGCATATTTCTAATTTGGATATAGACATGAATTTTAAATTTCTTTGCTCTTAGCTTGATAGATGTCGTTTGCTGGACCAATGCTTAAGGCCGTCAGTTAGAGCACAACTTCTTGAGAGGTTAAAAAGAAATATGGTTTCCATTATCATTACTTAATCCAATATTATTCCACCTTTCCCAGCAATCATTTCTCTTGCGTAAGCTTTATCAATGAATTATTCGAAAAGCAACAACCAAAGCCATTTTGGCCGCTGTTCCATTACGAACTATTAATCAACACGCTCACAAATTATTGCGTTTGCTTTTCCAGCTCATTTATTCGGCCAAGTGACGACATTTCTTTTCGCTGGTCAACATCTGCCTTCTGAAACTTGACCGTATTTTATATGGGAATGAATTATTATTTAGAGCATTAGGGATAGTGCCAATTTGGCGCAGACTGGTTTCCCTTCAAATGCTATATATTTTCCCCGGCCAAGTCTCCATCCAACATGTGTTATCGATGTATTTGCCAGTGTAATTGGTCGGGCACATTTACAGAGTTTAATATACTTATGGCGATGGTATATACTTCAAAGCTAAACTGTTTTGTTTGAAGTACAATATCCGAGATATTCTGAAACAGAAATGTATTAGAAGACATATTTTTTTTCATCCGACAGTGTTACAATGTGTTCATATCTATACATCTTAGTTTGTTCGCATCTCCCGAGACATCTAACTCAGCCTCTTCCTGTTTGTCTTTTTCGACTTGCCATTACCTATCTTTGTATGTATCTAAGGATTTATTTATATGTTTCGCGTGTCTTTACATCTGCCTGGATCAGATTTCCTTTATCTCCATCCCGTCGCTAATTAGTGAACCTTTCCTTCCGTCTTTCCTTCCTTCCTTTCCTTTTTCCTTCATTTCAGTCTTCATTTCTTCCTTCTTTCTTTCTTTTTTTCCTTTTTTTATTCCATCTGTTTTTGCTTTCTCTTTCTGTCTTTTTTCTTTCATCCCTTCTTTATTTCCTTCGTTCTGTTTTTAACCTTCCTTCCTTCCTTCCTTCCTTCCTTCTTTCTGTCGTACTTTCATTCTTTATTGCCTTCCTTTCTTTTATTCTTTCTATCTTTATTTTCGGTCTTCTTTCTGACTTTCTTTGCTTTATCTATCCTTCCTTCTTTCTGCCATTACATCTTTTTCCCCTCCTTCTGCCTTTCTGTCCTTCTTTCTTTCCTTCTTACTGTCTATCTGGTCTCCCTTTTTTTTTTGTTATTCGTTATTACGGACCTGGGTTGACGAAACATAACAAGAGAGTGATTGACATTGGTAATATTTTTCTTTCAAAAATGTATATTTTTCTACAAAAGTTTATTTTATGCATATATCTTATGAAAAAAAAAAGTCTATTTTTATACTTTCATAGTATTTTGACCCCAATTTGGGTGTTAACTATTTGCCCATAACTGAGACCCTAACAGGTACTACCACTCCGGGTCCGGATGGACCTGAGAACAACAGCAATTAAGAGGTAGTTCCATGCTCCTAACAACCTCCCAATCAGAGGCCTTGCTGCTGGATGCAGTTTACCATCATGCCTAAAAGAAGACTAGAAGAACATTTATCAGAAAGAGTTGACATTTTGGGGACACATTATAAGGAAAGAGGACCTGGAAAATTCAACAGAAATAATTAAAAGAAAGAGAGACAAAGGAAATCGCGAGTAACCTACCGAATGAATTTCCGCGAATGGGTTGTAGAGCGGGGATACGGATTAGTAGTAAAAAGTAAAACTCTGTTGCGGCTACGTTTTTATAAACTAATATAAATAAGGTAGTATTTACATTATTTATATTGTTCGGACTGTTGTCCTCATCTTTATTGCCATGTTTACGACATTTCAGTAGTTGTACGATCCGCCTTCTTCAGGTGCTAGGAATTTTGAACCGAATCCTTTATTTCAATCACTGGGGTATATCATTCTTATTCCATCTATATCCGGTGTGAATAGGGGATTTGGTTAGTTCCAGTGATTTGGCCACAAGAGTTGTGTGTTCAGTACCTGGCTACAGCAGTGCTGAAATAACTTAGAGAGTTGAGTTAAATGTCACTTGCTAACCATTAAACCACGTCGAAATGCGCTATGTATGTATGTATGTATGTATGTATGTATGTATGTATGTATGTATGTATCCGTGGTGACAGTATAACTGTTAACCCGTGGCCTCGTATAAGTTATATATAACAGCCACCCACGGCCAACATTAAAAGAAAAGAGAGGTGATTTTCTAAGCACAGCTTAGATGTGGCACAAAGCCGAAAGCATGGGGAACCATCGAGAATCGAACTCGCTACTCAGTTGTAATGATTCTATTGAGACAAGCTTAAATTCCTAGAAAGGGTCCTGTTGAAATTCATTAACAGCCAAGAAAACAGAGCAATCAAATTGGAATAAAAGAAGAAAATTTATATGCGCAATAGAGAAAATAATTTTGAATTTTACAAATCATGGCGATGGTCGAGCGTGTATTAAAAATGAGAAAATTTCGTTCATAATGTGTGTGCGTGTGTGTGTGTGTGTGTGTGTGTGTGTGTGTGTGTGTGTGTGTAAAGAAGATAATAATTGTATTTTACAGTACCTTCGAAATAAGGCTGTAAAATGATCCGGTATCATTTCCGTCAGTAACAAGCTCGACGTTTGACCTCGGTGAGTAAGAATCGACAGTTTTCTTTGCTTTTTCGGAGCTCCAACAGTGTTGTGGGATCTCCCCTTTGTATATGATAATGGCCTTGACTGAGTATATATATACTCCTGCCATTGAGAGAACAAGCGCGGCCATATAGTTGCAATTGCAGTTGGTAGTGGAGAGTAATCGTAGAGATCCGTTACAGTTATCTGAGAGTTTCGAGAGATACCGAAGTTACCCAGAGAACAGACTAGCTCTGTGCTCCACTCAGAATAATATACACGGATATACTATTTCCAACGACTTCACTTCAAGACTTGTATATATTGATTTCTTACTAATAGTATTCCTGGATTTACGTTCAAGTTTGTATATTACGTTCAATATAACCAACTTTTCTATCTCCATATCTATTTTGTTGTTCATTATTTTGTGCGGAATCCACAATAAACAGATTTGAGGACAATATACACAGTATACTGAGTTACGACAGTTCTTACCTACGTCGATTCGGGGTTACGACGCAGTTCCAAATAATCTTGTTTCGACTCATGCCGTTTGCTTCGAACATACGCATGTTCCTCACCACTGACCTTGGTTTGTTGTGCTTATATGTGCCTAAAAACAGGTACATATGTGTATATATATTGAGTTCTCTGTAAGAGGGGCATTTTCTTGTTAAATTATTTTCTCTTCTTTATGTACTATGTTCCATCAGGCCTTAGATGATCATGACTCTCCACAACGTCTTGTTCTTTGTAGCTCTAAAATAACTTTGTCGTTTTGCTGTTTATTCTAAGCCCTGTTCCGCAACCCATTTACTCAAGCTCACTAAGTATGTTATAGATTGTTTTTGTCTGTTCTTTCCTTCTATCTGTCCTTTGGGTATCAGATTTTGCAAGCACCCTTTCCTCGTTATATGTTCCAGAAAGCACAACTTTATCTTTCTGATGTTAAGTATTAGTTTCATTTCCTTTTTGTTTCCTCATCATCCTTCTGTAGAACCACATTTTTGTTGCTTCAAATCTCTCCATTTTTGAGATCGTTTAGCACTCGCTACCATACAGGAGGACAGATCTCACGCAGAAGTTTAGTACTTTTTTCTAGGTTTTAGCTACAATTTTCTATTTCTTCGTACTCTGCTTAGATTTTAAAATACAGTGGAGCCTGTCGTATGCGACCACCCCGATTGTTACCAAAAAATTGGTCGAATACGGCATAATGCTCATAGTCATTACTTATTTAAGCCAGAAACGTATATTCCACTCATCAGAATGTACATAGAATTTTACCTTGTAATCTGGTAATAAATAAATAAGAATATTAGAAGATGGCCTAACTTTAAAGAAATTTATTCAGTATAATTCATTTTAAAGACGTATTTACAACGGTCAACAAGAAACTAAAATATTTATTTACAAAAATATTTATTAAGTGAACTTTAAAAAGTCAGTTATTGCTCTCCTTTTCGTGCCTGTACTAATATTAGCCATTTCTTATGAAATATGTAGGTTGGAAAAATTCGCGGCGTATACGGTTTCATTTTTTTTCTTAGAAGTGAGTGATAGTAAAAGAGAACTTGCGATAATACATGAAAAAAAAAAACATACAAAAAACTGACAGCGATCGTGGGTGGGGGTAGAGAAACAATGGTAGAGATAGTATAAAAATGGTATAAAAATGGTATAAAAATAGGTATAAAAATAGTATAAAAAGATACAGTACATAGATAGACAAAAAAAAAAATAAATAAAGGAACGAAAGAGATAGACATTTGAGAAAGGGACATAATTGTGTTTTTCCCAATCTTTGAATTTATCCAAGTCACTACAGAGACTGCGATAAATCCCTTGAACATGTCAAATGCAATACATGTTGTACAAAACAGCTGATGTTTGAACATGAGGTGAACTCAGGCAATGTGCATTTCAACAAGAAATAACAGTTTGATACAACACTACGATAACGAAACAACGAGGAAATGTTCCTGGCTTAGATCAAATCAAAATGAAATAGATTACTCATTTAGTTAGTCCTAATTTAGAAGTTCGCAGTGTCCAACCAAAATGGATTTTTTTTTAAGCGGTCGTTGATGTCAGTCACCGGTCGCGTTCTGGAGGTGGCCGCTCACTGAGGTCAATTAACGTTAGCAAATAATCCGTGCATAGAAAAACGGTCGTTAACAACAGGTGGTCGCATACACCAGGTTCTGTTGTATTTTCTTTGGCTATCCCAATGCGCCTTTGGATTTTAGCGTCACACTTTCTGTCTTCCGTTAAAACACATACCAGATATTTATATTATCACACTTGTTTTTATTTTGGTATCACTGTTTTGCAATTCGCTTTTGGGCTCATCCTTTTGGTAATAACCATGCATTCTGTCTTTTTTCAGTTGACGTTTAATCTTTACTTCTTGTCTTCTTTCACTAAGTTCTGTATAGAAAAAAAAAGATTTGCTGCTGCTTCCGACGCAGAAAAAGAAACAAGATTTTATGTTTCGCCATCTCCTCTATCTAAAGCCAATGACATCACTGACAATCTAAACTTATTTATAAATGGAACTTTGTCTGTGTGTGTATGTGTGTGTGTGTGTCCGTTACCTATAGACTCCGAAACGGCTGAACCGATTTTCTTGAAAATTTACACAGTTGTACTATAAGCGTCTGCGAGTGTTCTTAGCTAGGTTTTGTGTCGAGGTACCTCCGATAAATATCGAAAATCGATAATCGAAAAAATCGGGTTATAGAAAGAGTAGTCCGATTTTAATCAAATTTGATACACTCATAGATAAAGACATAAGAAACGATATTCAGAAGTTTCAAGGTTGCAGTTCTTAGAATAGTGCAGAAAATCGATAATATATATATAAAAGGCAAGATGTTTGTGTGTGTGTCTGTTTATCTGTCTGTATGTCCTTTATACAAACCCACAATGTTTATCCGATTTTCACCAAACTTCACACTTCTTTAGGCTGAGTCTGAGCTCCAGGACCATGGATTAGTTTTAAAGCTTTCATTACACCCGAGCAACGCCGGGCTATACTGCTAGTAAATATATACGCAGCTTATAACAATTTCATTTCCTTATGTATTAAATTCATTTCATTATATGTATTATATTTATTATCCTCCACTTGTTTTTCGTCTTTATTATGTAACATATGTAACATATGTAACATATGTCATAGAAATGTGGTGTCATGTTCTCGATTATTACTTTAATATTACGTTGGCAAAGGTGAGTGAAGGAAGGGCACGTTGACGTGGTGTAATGGTTAGCAAGCTTGTCTCACTAGAACAACTACAACTGATTAGTGAGTTCAATCTTCACAGGCTGCTCCCCAATTTCGGCGTTGAGTCACAGCTACGCTTAGAAAATCATTTCAGTGATCATGCAGCGGCGAGACCACCAAAACTCTATCCATATCGGACTCTCTGCCTTCGGGCGTAGAGGAAACTAGAGAAGGCTATGCCGAAGGACAGAGTCTCGTCTGGGGTAAATACACGAGAGCCCGACCCCGCGTATGCAGGGTCTACGGGAAAATTTTGCCTGAAAGTACGCACTCAGAAATGTCTCACTTAAAAATCGCTATGTACCACATCTCACCGATACGGGGAGATACGGAGATTCACAAAATATCGGGTAGGTTCAGACTTACACAACAAATTTTGTTACAACGTATCGTAAGAACACTTCTGTCGTAAACCGAGGACCCTGTATATATATATATATATATATATATATATATTAGTCATCCACATACAAACCTGTTTTGCTGTATCACAGCTCATCAGTGTAGCTAGACGCATCCACTTGCTTCTGGTTGGGATCGAAACTCAAGCGATTTGGTGTCAGTCGGAGTCGCTACTCCCTAATCCATAGACGTATATATATATATATATATATATATATATATATATATATATATATATATATATATATATTTAGTATATCGAGGCAGCAAGTAATTTTCTAGACATATGCTATTAAATATAAGAGACAATGAATGTCTATTATGTTTAATCATGAGCCGTTCTAAACGTCGTATTTTTGCTTTAATTTCAGTTGAAAATAAAGACAAAAATTCTCCAACATTTGGATAATTATTTATTGGTTTTCTTCTAAGCTTTCGGCTCACATGAGCCATCTTCAGAGAGGTAGTTTAAACTGAAATATTATAAAATCCACCATCACCGACGATTTTATTTTGTGTTGACATAAAACTCCGCTTGGCAACGGCAATAGTTACCAAAAATAATAAACGCAGTTCTTAAGTTTGCGATGCGGTTTTATGACGTCACACAGCGGGATAGCGCGAAATGACAACAAAACCATCTAGTCAAATGCAATGTAATATGTTATTTCCTGTTTTAAAGTTGATTTTATTGAGTGTTGGTTGTTTTGATTTGATGTACATGGCCTCCAATATCTGCAGGTTCCTCTTACTGTGTGTATGAGTAAGGATCACCGTATTGTTGACCAAAATCTGTCTGATATTACCTACATGTTTATGTTTTTCAGAGAAATGTTGTTTAATAGTACTCTGATCAGAAAGATGACATGTAAGTCTACGGGAGAGCGTGGTTGTGGTAAAACCAATATATGTACTAGGTTTTTGAGTAGTATCAGAGATGCAATCTCTGAATGGGCATGTAAATTGGTACACTACATTGGTTTTTTGTAAAGAATTTAGTTTAGTGCCTGTTGGGTTATTATAGACTATGAGGTCAATTGTTTTAAACTTTTTATAATATATAATGAGTTTAATTTGATTATTACTTTCGACCGGTTTAACATTTCTACGTATTATGTTTTTGAGAGTTTTTTCATCTTGTTTATAATTATTATGTATTTGGTTGCAATAGTATAAGTTAATAGTGTTATGTTTATTTTGATGTAAACCATTATTATTAATATTATCATTATTGTTAGAGCTATTGTTAAGTTTGTTGAGATACATTTTAATTTGTTGATCAATAACGGAGTTAGGAAATCCATTATTGACTAGTGTTTGCTTAATGTGTAATTCTTTATAAAATATAGATTTTGAAGAAGATATCATTTGTGTGCGTTGAAGTAAGTTTTTTATAACAGCTAACTTATATCGTTGGGGACATTCACTATTATAATTAAGAAGACACGAATTTATGCTAGTTGGTTTCCTATATAGAGAAGTAGTAAATTTATGTGTGCTAGAATCAATGAATACATCAAGGAATGGGAGTTTGTTATTAATATTAAGTTCTAATGTAAATTTGAGGACGGAGTGACTTTCAAATTTGTTTTTAAGATATTTAATTTGATCAATATTCTTAGCTAAAACAAAGATGTCATCTATATATCTTACATATATAGAAGGTTTATTGTTGGCATTAATTATTTTATTTTCTAGATTTGCCATATAATAATTAGAAAAGAGGGGGCCTAAAGGAGATCCCATCGCAATACCATCTATTTGTGTATAAATATTGCCTAAGGGATCGTGAAAGGGTACTTGTGTGGTGCATGCTAATAATAGTTTTTTTAATATAGTGGGTTTAATATTGATTGATGGGAGAGTAGCATGGTTGTATACATCACGGATAATGATGTCAATTGTTTCCTGGACGGGAACATTTGTGAATAAGTTTTGAACATCCAAAGATGCAATCATTTGATTATTAGGTTTTACGGAATGGAGAATCTGTAAAAATTCGTCCGTGGAGTTAATGCTATATCTACCAGGAAGATAGGGAGTAATTAGTTTGTTAAGTGTTTTGGAAAGGTTATATATTGGTGTGGGTATTTGAGAAATGATAGGTCGGAGGGGATGATCTTTTTTATGGATTTTTACATTTCCATAAAGGTAGCCGGGCTGATGATCACCTATAATCTTTTGAAGTTTATAGGATCCTATTTCAGCATTGTTTGCAGTAATAAGTTTATTAATATGTTTTTTAAGTTGGGTTGTGGTATTACAAGTTAATTTTTTAAATTTGTTGTGATCGTCGAGAATGGCCTGTAATTTGGAGTAATATTCTTGTCTGTTTAAAATAACAAAAGTATTGGTTTTATCGGCACGTCGGATAACAATATTTTTGTTATTTTTGAGATGTGTGGCTGCTTTTATGAGAGGCATATTTATAATATCATTAGGGTTTTTATGGTAACGGTGTTTGATTGATTCAGCTTTGAGTAATTCTTTTAAACCTACCTGTGTAGTAATATGGTTGTCCTGTTCGAGTTGAAGTATTTGTTGGTATAAAGCTTCAATTTCCATTTGTTTTAAATGTTTATAAAGAATTACACAACATTAAGCAAACACTAGTCAATAATGGATTTCCTAACTCCGTTATTGATCAACAAATTAAAATGTATCTCAACAAACTTAACAATAGCTCTAACAATAATGATAATATTAATAATAATGGTTTACATCAAAATAAACATAACACTATTAACTTATACTATTGCAACCAAATACATAATAATTATAAACAAGATGAAAAAACTCTCAAAAACATAATACGTAGAAATGTTAAACCGGTCGAAAGTAATAATCAAATTAAACTCATTATATATTATAAAAAGTTTAAAACAATTGACCTCATAGTCTATAATAACCCAACAGGCACTAAACTAAATTCTTTACAAAAAACCAATGTAGTGTACCAATTTACATGCCCATTCAGAGATTGCATCTCTGATACTACTCAAAAACCTAGTACATATATTGGTTTTACCACAACCACGCTCTCCCGTAGACTTACATGTCATCTTTCTGATCAGAGTACTATTAAACAACATTTCTCTGAAAAACATAAACATGTAGGTAATATCAGACAGATTTTGGTCAACAATACGGTGATCCTTACTCATACACACAGTAAGAGGAACCTGCAGATATTGGAGGCCATGTACATCAAATCAAAACAACCAACACTCAATAAAATCAACTTTAAAACATGAAATAACATATTACATTGCATTTGACTAGATGGTTTTGTTGTCATTTCGCGCTATCCCGCGGTGTGACGTCATAAAACCGCATCGCAAACTTAAGAACTGCGTTTATTATTTTTGGTAACTATTGCCGTTGCCAAGCGGAGTTTTATGTCAACACAAAATAAAATCGTCGGTGATGGTGGATTTTATAATATTTCAGTTTAAACTACCTCTCTGAAGATGGCTCATGTGAGCCGAAAGCTTAGAAGAAAACCAATAAATAATTATCCAAATGTTGGAGAATTTTTGTCTTTATTTTCAACTGAAATTAAAGCAAAAATACGACGTTTAGAACGGCTCATGATTAAACATAATAGACATTCATTGTCTCTTATATTTAATAGCATATGTCTAGAAAATATATATATATATATATATATATATATATATATATATATATAACTTCTATTATATAAAAAGCATTTTGTGAAACCATGTGCTGTGTTCTCTTCTCTGTCCGCGTCTGAAAATAACTGACATATTTTTGTGTGTGTGAGAGAAATTTTGAACTAATGTCTATGCTCATTAAATGTTTTGTGACTTTGACCAAATCCTTTTTTTGCCAAAAAGGTTTAAACACAGATTAAGCCTATTCTTGACTCCTATATATCCATTCAGATATGCACATTTGTATTTATGATTATTTACAACTTGGTTTAGAATAAAGTTGAAATAGTCGGGTGTCAGTGAGAATCGAACACGTGTGAATACCTGTGACAGGCATACTAACCATCGCCCTGCAACAGGCGCCTAAAAATCATAGGTATCTATATAATGAATATATTGCTTATTATCTATCCGTTTACATTGGCTCTAAAGCTATCGTTTTAGCTTATTGTAGTTTCGAAAATGATCAGTCCATTATCAAACAATTTCCTTTTTCGCTGTGCATAAGGCGAAAAAATCCAATCTTTGCTATTGCCTATTAATTCGCCAATAAATCGAATTACCAATAAAAAGCGTAAGGAAAAAAGTACAAGAAGAAAAACAAGATAAAAAACACAATAGAAAAAAAGGATCAATGGGGAAAAGAAAGAGAATGAAACAACTCAAGGCGAAAAAATAAAAATAAAAATAAAAGCAAAAAATAAAGAAAGCAAACAAAGAATTTTATCTGTCGGAGAAATTGACCGAAATTGACTTTTAACCGCTTTGTCACTTCATTGATGGTTTTCTAAATTGGCATCTATTTATAGACCTAAATCAATTTGGAAAACATTAAAAATGCAGTTTATTATTTGATTAAGCCAAAACAATATGAGATAGATTTTTTTCCTTTCATTAAAAAAATAAATAAAATAATTCAATAACAATGAATACTGGATTCGTACAAATAGGGTATAATGACATACATAAAGAAAGAGAGTGAGAGGATCTGTGTGTAGATGTTTTTGGAGTGCGGGGCGTTAGTTTGAAATGGCAAGAAAGAGGCATTTACAGATATATTGACAGAGGTAGAAAAGCAAACAATAGGTTTTACGCGTTTCTTTTATGTTCCGTATCCCATCAGGACATGGTGATCATGGCTTTCCGAAACAACATGTCTCTTGTAGTCCCCAAAACGTAAAACTCTTTACCATCGTCTCTCTTTGCTTCTCGCTTTAATATGTCCTATCAGTGTTATGTTTTCCAAACCCTTTTTCCTAATAATTTCTGATTTTAAGTGTGAGCGTACTTTTAGTTTCTATTTTCTTTAAAACTGGTACACAGTATTAATTACTCATGACTAATACTAGTGTACAGTTTGGATACACTTTTGGAGATTTCTTACAGCCAAATCATGTTCAAACACCAGTTCCAGTTCAATCACAGAGATTAAGAAATGTCGAGCTTGGTCTAGACGGGTGACCATTTAGGAATACGAGATTCTGTGCGCTTGGATGTGCTCAAAATTGTTACTCGGATAGCCGAGTTCCAATTCCAGTTGGGTTTGTTATATTTAGTTACACACAAATCCCATTAGGAAAAGCATATATCCACCTCCCCAGTTATGGATTAATTAATTGTATCCTTAAAATCCTTATTATTATTTTTAAATAAAAATATTTAGATTTTGTTTTTAAATAATACATAGAGGTGTTGATATGTCATTAAACGCAAACAAATGACAAAACTTTTTGGGGACTGATAATGTCGTGTAAAGATGAACTACGTTGAATGATTCTTGAGGAATGCTCTTTACTTTTTAGTCTTGTTTCCTCAAAACCAGTTCGTGATAAAAAAAATTAACAACCTCAACAAAAGAAAAGAAAACAAAAAACAAACCCTAAAACGAATTAATGGCGTGATCGAGACGAAGATTAGAATTAGCAGCATTTTTATGAAAAAACAAGAATTACTAATTAACGGCGGGATCGAAACTTCTTTTCAAACAGAATTCAAATACTCGGGTGCAGAATGACACGCATGCGCGGTGGTTAGCCTTACGGAGCAATGTTAATATACCGTTAGCTGAATAGTGATTTCTTAAGCGTAGCTAAATGTGGCATAAGGCCGAAACCATCGGGCATCTAGTGATGATCGCACTCACTACTCAATTATAATAACTCTAGCGAACCAAGATTGCTAACCATTATGCCAGGTTAAGGTGCTCAAATCGTTATGTGGATGGGTGCTCCATGAACATAAGCTATATCACCTTGTATAAGAGTTAACTTTGTTCGATTTTGCTATAACAAACAACTAAATCCATTGAATAAAATAAATGAATAATCAATATAAGGAAAACACGAAAATTAGCATCTAGAAGTGGTGTAATAGGTAGCACGTTGGTCTAATGAGTTCAATCAACAGTGGGTCTTCAATACTTTCGGCTACATCTAAGCTATGTTTAGAAAATAACCATAGAATAAAAAGTTTCACGGTAAATATATTTCGAGTATTATTAAATTAGATATAATAAGATTCAGTCTGACTTAGAGTTTCGTAATATTGAGCAATTAGTAGAAATTCTGTTAAATTACATAATTTTACATATTCTAATTGCTTATTATATATATATATATATATATATATATATATATATATATATATAATTCCGAATTCTACATACGTTGTGTAGGTTCTTCAGCAACGATAAAAAACAACATTGTTTTATTTTAATCGTTGCTGAAGAAGAGAGATTTTTCTCGCTGAAATAGCTATACAACGTATGTAGAATTCGGAAGTTTTTAGATAATATACATATTAGGCTCTGTAAATATATAATACTATTTATATCAAGCTCTCCATCTGGATCATTTTTAATATTAATAAGATTAATATTAATGAAATGAATATTAATAGGATCTGGTTTTTGTGATTTTACCTATATGCTTTTCCTTTTTTGGGATTTTATATATATATATATATAGTTTATAAAGGAAAACTCAACACGTCATATTAGTTATAAACTATAGTTCATTTCAATGAGCTTAACTAGCTCATATAATCAGACACTTTTACAGTATTTTCTCCATCTGGCATAAAATTTCTGCCGGAATGAAGGTTTTCTTAAAATGAAGAGGGAACATAATAGAAATAATAATAATAAACATAAGATTACAAACAAATAAATAAATGACAATAAATGTAAGGGGAATGAGATAGGAAAGAAGGTTCCTTTATAAACTTCATATTGCTCTGGTTAACACCCATCGAGCTCTCTATATGGAATTACCTATTAATAATTTATATTAAGGAAATCTTGGATTATCCTCACCGTTTACGGACTGACAAATATACCTATATATATATATATATATATATATATATATATATATATATATAGTGTGTTGTGCAAATTACCGCTATTTTATATTTTTAATTTTTTGCATTCGTGTTATTTCTTTTTGATTTTGTCGATAGCACTGTATAGAAGGGTTAGTTGGGCACCGTCTCTGGGAAAAGAGCGCCATGAAGCAAATTGGCTCCACCAAATATTTGGAAACGGCCTGCTCTCCTCCTTGGCATTAGCACCGGAAGCTCTAACACGATAATTTCTGCGTGTTTGGGTATCAATCTGAGGAAATGCAGAGGATTCGGAAAGAGTTTGAGTTTGAGTTTGAGTTTTGTTTAACAGCATATCAACCTCTGTGAGTTATTTCATGCCAAAAAGATGGGGTTTTAAGGTATTTTTTAATGTTCGGTTATAGTGAGAAGGTTGATTTAGTCCGATTTTAATGAAAAATGTTTGTTTCTATTCTTTTTTTATTTTAGAAAACTGAAGATATCTTCTAGTTTTGTATTCAAAAATGTTTTGCTGATAATTTTGTTTTCTTCAAAAATGTGCTATGGCAATAATTTTTCTTCAAAAATGTATTGTTGGTATTATTTTTCCTTCAAAAATGTATATTTTTCAATAAAAGTCTATTTTTATGTATTTATTTATATAAGAGATACAATAAAAGGAAATACAGTATCACGAGAAATAAATGTTGACAACATTTCTCGTAATAGCCCATCAAACCACGTGACTGTTCTCTTAGAAAAACATGGAAAAATTTAACTATGAAATTTAATTTCAAATATACTGGGATATATTTACGGTACAAACAAAATTGTACATCATAATTTTAATACAATTTGAAAAATACTGTATTTCCTTTTATTGTATCTCTTTGTCCTTTCTTTTCCTCTTCTTGCTTCCCATTCAGTTTTTTCTGTTTCCTCTTTTTTCTTCTTTTCTTTTCTTTACATTAATCAATCGTCTATCTTTTCTTAATCCTTGCTTTCAGGACGCGGTGAAATATGTATTACCCATTGTAATAATCTAAAATCTTTTATAAATTATATTACTCTGTTAAATTAAATAAATGAATTTAACATTGAGTTCTCTTGAGTTCGTCTCTATCGAAATTTACCTAGATTGTATACCAAGTCTATTTATATATATATATATATATATATATTTTCATCCACAGACAGATCTGTTTCGCTGTATCACATCTCATCAGTACGGTTAGACTCCGACTGCTTTTTAACCCAGGATTGAAACCCGACCGAATTGGCGTCAGTCGGTGATTGAAACCCGACCGAATTGGCGTCAGTCGGCGATTCTACCTCTGGGCTATGGGCGTTCGGTGGAAGAAGGCAGACGTTTTAGCGCATTTTTCATATATATATATTAGAGAAAATTTTCAAAATTCAAAGGTGTCGGATGCACATTTCGACATGGGATCTCTAACAGAGATTCCACGTCACGTCAGCGATATATATATATATATATGAACAAGGACTTGATACTACAGAACGTAAATACTTAGTGAAATAGATTACAAGGAATAATTGTTTTAATCGTGTTCCAATCTTGGCCCTCCTCGTTTATTATTCCTGTGATCAGTTATCGTTTTTTTTCTTGAAAGAATTCTTTCTGAAGGTTAAATTTTAAAAAATACTTTCTTACCTATTTAAATCCACACACACACACACACACACACACACACACATACACACACACACATATATATATATATATATATATTTAAATTTGTTTTTATTTAAAATTAATATAGTTTACACTGCGACGCGGAAATTTCTGTTTCGAGATTTTTACCTCGTCATCGAACAATGTTACCTCATTGTTGTGAAAATTATTTTCATTTGAATATATGAAACAATTTTTTGTTATTTATGGATGTGGGAAGGCAGGAAGATTTATGTGTGTATTCAATTTAACTAATCAGAAAAGAGATCCACTATAAATTGTAAAAAGGTTAAATTTATGAGGAATACATGATTTCTTCTTTCAATCTTAACGGCAAAAGTGTCAGTCGATCAAAACCTCTGTCTAGACTGCATTTCCGTTGATGTATCCATTATTGTTACAAAATTATTCTCTTAGTTTTCTCTGTATCCCATCTTTTTTAAAACAAAAAAGAAAAAAGAAGAAAGAAAGAAAACATTTTATATTTTTGATTTCACTTAAAGGGACCTTTGAGTGAAATTATACTATTTTTATTTTGATTCAGAATGCATTTTATTCTAATTTTTCATAAAACGTTTAATTTGTAAAAAAAATTTACTATCTATAAATTTATTAAAAATTTTAATATTCATTTTATTATTTTTATAAAATCTGATATATTATTATTATATTATAATACAATTTTTACTATCATAATACAAATTTTAAATAACGATTTCATTATTAAAAATTTAAATATCTATTTAATTATTTTAATATATATTTAATTATTATTCTTTCATAATATAAAACAAATTAAAAGATATATGTAATTTAATAAATATTTTTATGAAGAATCATTTTAATAATATTTTAAGGTGAGCATTTTGCAATGTTTACATATGACATTTATTTCATTACATTTATTTAATAGATTTTTATTCTTAAGAAATTTAATAATATATAATTTTTCATATAGACACAAGGGGCATGGGTCGTTTAAAGACTGACATATTCTAGCTTTTTTAAAAAATGCTCCATTTTAATATGGGAACTTTATTTGTTTCTTTTAGGTACCAATAATATTTTGATAGGGATATTCTATATCTGTACTTATTATTATTAAATGAAGTCGTGTGTTGATAAAATCGTTTTTTTTTCAGAGAGTTCTTAGTACTTAGTTTAATTGGAGTAGATAGATCTATCTAATTGGAGTAGATAGATCTATCTATTGCCCGGTTCACACTCCACCCATGTCTATTGAACAGGTTAAGAGGCTCATCTCTTGTTCCCAGTTTAGGATGTGGTTTCCGGCTTTCTCTTTTCCAATCTTCTCACTTTATTTTTTTTTTAATTGGAGTAGATAGATCTATCTATCGCCCGGTTCACACTCCACCCATGTCTATTGAACAGGTTAAGAGGCTCATCCCTTGTTCCCTGTTTAGGATGTGGTTTCCGGCTTTCTCTTTTCCAATCTTCTCACTTTATTTTTTTTTCAATTGGAGTAGATAGATCTATCTATCGCCCGGTTCACACTCCACCCATGTCTATTGAACAGGTTAAGAGGCTCATCCCTTGTTCCCAGTTTAGGATGTGGTTTCCGGCTTTCTCTTTTCCAATCTTCTCGTTTTATGTTTTATTTTTTTTCAATTGGAGTAGATAGATCTATCTATCGCCCGGTTCACACACCACCCATGTCTATTGAACAGGTTAACAGTCTTATCCCTTGTTCCCTGTTTAGGATATGGTTTCCGGCTCTCTCTTTTCCGATCTTTTCACTATTACGTAGCCCCCTGCACATCAGTGGCCTTCGCGCCTTGCTCGAGTTGATACGATTAAAAAAAAACAAAAAAACTACCAACATAAATCTTTACATTACTAGGTTTTTCCATAGAAGAAAAAGTACATTGATAACCAATGAATTCTGTAAGGCACCTGTTTTCCAAAGGACACTCTATAGGGTTTCTATAATGACATTTATTATTGTCCAAATTATTGATTTCAGTTATTGGATAATTCTTATTTTCAATTAGTTTTAAATTTTTATTTAAAACATTATTATTATGATTTTTTAAATTTTTTTCCAGATTATTCATAAAAAGTATAACTTAAGTATTTTTATTGAAAATCTTAATGAATTATTATTTAGAAAGTGTTTCTTAATCAAAGCGAGGATTTTTTCCTAATTTACTGCTAACCATTTCGTTGAAAGCGGTGTATATCAAATCATGTTTCTATTACTATTTTTTTTTTTTATGGATAGATCTTCTCTTTTGCAAATTTAATATTTGGACTTTTGTATCCACTAATTTTAAGGCAATATTATACAAATTACAATGCTTATTAAATACTTCTTCATTTGCTGATTTTCTACTAATTCTATATTCTATGGATGGGGGCACATGTTTAATAACAGATGGAGGATGGTTAGATTTCGGGTGGATATACAAAGTATTTGTATTTGTTTTTTTATATGGTTGGTATCTATACTTTTCTAAATCTAATGTAACATCGAGGAAATCTACTTTTTTATATTTGCATTAATAGTCACTTATATATATAATAGTCATCCATATGCAAGCCTGTTTCGCTGTATCACAGCTCATCAGTATGGCTAGACTTCCACTTGCTTCCAGCTGGAAAAGAAACGTGACTGATTTTGCGTCAGTCGGAGTCCCTACTCCTTAAGACATAGGCGCATAGAATGTGATAAAGGAAATTTTAGCGTGTTATATATATGCGGTGAATACACGCCATATATCTAAACTTATTTAAAAATGAAACTTTGTCTGTGTGTGTGTGTGTCTGTGTGTCTGTGTCTGTGTGTATCCGTTACCTATAGACCCCGAAACGGCTGAACCGATTTTCTTGAAAATTTACACAGTTGTACTATAAGCGCCTGCGAGTGTTCTTAGCTAGGTTTTGTGTCGAGGTAACCCCGATAAATATCGAAAATCGATAATTGAAAAAATCGGGTTATACAAGGAGTGGTCCGATTTTAATCAAATTTGATACACTCATAGACAAACACATAAGAAATGATATTCAGAAGTTTCAAGGTTGCAGTTCTTAAAATAGTGCAGAAAATCGATAATATATATATAAAAGGCAAGATGTTTGTCTGTGTGTGTCTGTTTATCTGCCTGTATGTCCTTTATACAAATCCACAATTTATATCCGATTCTCACCAAACGTCACACAAATATTCTTTAGGTAGAGTCTGAGCTCCAAGACTATGGATTAGTTTTAAAGCTTTCATTACATCCGAGCACCACCGGGCTATACTGCTAGTATATATATATATATATATATATATCAATTTATTTATTCATATTCACTTATTCTTTTCTTTCTCATCGGCATACACAGTGTATATCTAATAGTCACTCTCTCCTTTATACACACACACACACACATATATATATATAGAGAGAGAAAGACAGAGACAGAGAGAGAGTCATAGATAGATAGTTAGATAGATAGATAGATAGATAGAGAGAGAGAGAGAGAGAGAGAGAGAGAGAGAGAGAGAAAGAGAGAGAGAGAAATCCTGATATATATACTGTGACTTCTGATGAAAAAGAATAGAGGGATAATAAAGGATTATAGATATAGGAATTTATATATATATATATATATATATATATATATAAATTTGATAAATACACAAACCACGTCGAATATTATTTCATGCTATTATTCCAAATTATAACGTGTTTGCTTACCTGCTAAAACAATCATTAATCTATATTCAGGAGCACATTCCCATATTCACACACACACACACACACACACACACACACATAGTGTATATATATATATATATATATATATATATATATATAAAGTACGTGTGTTTGTCTGTGTGTGTTAAAGAGAAAGAGAGAGAAGTAAACAGAAAATGTAGGTCTGTTTACGGTCTCGCTCATATGCATTTCGTTATTTCTTTTGAGTATGGGCGCGCGACTGTGTCTACGGAATGATGGTCTTTGCAGAGAGAAAGAAATTCATCATGCATATAATGCCATTTTTATATTTATTCGAATCCTGCTTTTCTGTTTAATCTATTCTACATCAGGTTCTGGCGGCCGGCGTAACGAATGACTAATTGAGCTTTTAACAATAATTATGGGCTGTGGAAAGATGACGAAGAGGGAAAGGCGTGTGTTTTCCGAATTTTATCACAGGAACTTATCCCCATTATCCGAGTCATGGCAGCAAGATAATGGAGTTTTCGATAGCCCGGAGATTTCATGGGTCTCTACGTTAAGTCGGGCGATGTGGTGCAGGTAGTAGCTGTAAGATAGGGAGTAAGGTAGGAAGCCTTTGGTCGTGGTCGGAAGAAAATAGATTGTATGTTGTTAAGTGCCGACGAGCCTGAAGTTCTAATCAATGGTTACGGAAATAGTTTCTTCCTCCTCTCCTCACATCCATTGGGCTTTTCTTGTTTTTTTTTTCTTTATTTTGGTTGGCGTGTGCAGTTCGTATGGAGAGGATTACACAAAAGAGTCAGTTCATTATTATTATTTACATTGCTCTTCGAGATTTTGTACAGAACAAATATAGACAGTGAAATCGAAATTGACTAAGATGTCATCATATTTGGTGCATAGCAGAACGATGAGAAACATATCGCTTGTTAGATGAATAAAGCATTTGAAAGACAGAATTGTGGGAATAGGTAAATACGCATTGGGTATCTGAAAAAGTATCCAGCGATTTTTTTTTTAAAGAATAAACTTGTGGTGTAATGCATATCGCCTCGAAATGAGAAATCAGAGAGCCGAGTTCGAATTCCAGTTGAATTCTTTGCATTCATTTACACGTAAACTCCCACGTGGAAATTATTAAACCATCTCTTCTCCCTCCAGCTATGGATTGAATAGTAAGACAGATTGGGTTTTATAGCCTTGGTTGGCAATCAGTCTACCGCAGAAAAAAAATAGCAACCTACTGCGGTAAAGTCTTCTGTCTAGTCAGTCATGGAGCAAAAGAGACACGATTGCCCAAGCGTGTATGACGCATAGCGCTTAACTTATTCAATCTCTGGCTTAGAAAATTTTCACACACCAAAACACAACATGGACTCACAACCACCGTGCCGCGGGATCCTTTTAAGTACGAAATATTGTCGGGGCATATGCATTGAATTTGATACATTTTGGATTTCAACAGAAAAGGAATATCCACGTTAGTTAAAAAAAAGCTTCAACAGTTTTATAGCAATTTCCTACTCATTTATGTGAATTAGGTCTTTCAACCCTACATCAAAAATAAAGATCGAGAAAGACTACCCTCAGTTGAAGAAAAAATGAGGGTTTGCTTATAACACATTTGACCAAACATTGCAGAAATCTCGAAAAAACCAGGTACATGTCCCACATTAAAAAAACTGCACAAATAATTGAATAGAAATATTGAAATATCTAAACTTATTTATAAATGGAACTTTGTCTGTGCGTGTGTGTGTATCCGTTACCTATAGACTCCGAAACGGCTGAACCGATTTTCTTGAAAATTTACACAGTTGTACATTAAGCGTCTGCGAGTGTTCTTAGCTAGGTTTTGTGTCGAGGTACCTCCGATAAATATCGAAAATCGATAATCGAAAAAATCGAGTTATAGAAGGAGTAGTCCGATTTTAATCAAATTTGATACACTCATAGACAAAGGCATAAGAAACGATATTCAGAAGTTTCAAGGTTGCAGTTCTTACAATAGTGTAGAAAATCGATAATATATATATATATATATATATATATATATATATATAAGGCAAGATGTTTGTGTGTGTGTCTGTTTATCTGTCTGTATGTCCTTTATACAAATCCACAATTTTTATCCGATTCTTACCAAACTTCACACAAATATTGTTTTGGCTGAGTCTTAGCTCCAGGACCATGGATTAGTTTTAAAGCTTTCATTACACCCGAGCAACGCCGGGTTATACTGCTTGTAGTTTATATTTATGTGTGCATATTTTTTAACCCACGGTTTTATTTAATAATATTTAAACGCTAACACTTTTGCTAAGTGTGCCTTGATATTTTCATTTGCCACCAAGTGTGTCGATGCTTAAGAAGATTGAGAAACACTGAAATGCAGACATGCAATATATATTCAAATACACACGTACTAAACTATACACAAAAGTGGATCAATAAGTTCATAGCTCTACACTACTTTTAAATGAATTTTGATTTGTAATTTCCACTCGAAATGATGGATCTTTATTTATTAATCCGACAGATTTTATTGCTTAAACTTCATTCTTAGTGGTTACGCATATTTGAGTAGACGCTTTGTTTATTTATTAAACAGTATATTTATTTATTTTCGTCTACCGGCCTGAATATTCGAGAAGTCTTATCAAAGAAAAATATGCACTCTCTGGCAGAGTCGATCTAAAGCATAGCGGATCAAACGACGGTATCTTATGCTAAGGAGGACGCAGGTTCGAATCATGCCGGGGAGCGCATATTTTTTTATAATAGGTTTTCTCTTATATTCAGGATGGTAAAAAAAATAAATATACTATTTTTTAGATAGAGCGTCTACTCAAACATGAGTATCCAGTAAAAATAAAAATCAATTAATAGAATTTCCATTGTATAAAGTTTCTAGAAAAGAGGTTAAATGGGTTGAAATCTAAGGAAACCATGTTGCAAAATAAATATTTATTGTGCAAAATAAATACTTTCGATAGTCGTGAAGTGAGTCTGTAATAACAACAACGCATTTTAGTTTACTTCTCTGCCGGCAGATGTGATACTCCTACTTTTTATTCATACAGAACAAAATCGGCGACACGATACTTTCATGTCGGAATAATGGCTAAAACGGTGTTCCTTTTTCCTTAGTTTCTGGTTAAAATAAATGCTTTATTATTTCCTTTATTAGGCTATATATTTACCTATACACGTTTGCGTCCTCTGTCGCTCACATACATACACACGCACATAAACAAGAAACGATCTGAAAGTAATACTGTGGTGGTATCGAGCAAAAGCGATGGACCGGATGTTTGCGCTTTCACGACCAAAAAGCAAATGACCGAAAATCGTCCGTGCACAGCCGGCTCCTCGCAGATGTTCCGGTTGAAAAGTAAAAATTAATTATATATTAAATTTTCAGTTCTCGAGCCTACGCGAATTTTATTTATCAGCCAATGAGAAGTCCAGAACCAAATACAAGTGTGAAATCCCAAATGAGCTGCTGTGACCCAAAAAGAAGATATAAAAAGCGGAAACAGAAAGCATTCGACAGGCAGACCGACTCGATGAGAAGAGAGTAATTAATATCCCCTTGACCTAAGTCAAGCAGCTTACTACGCTCGCCTCCCTTACCTCTTTCCTTCTTCCCTGCCTCAAAAACTACTTTATTGACCTAAGGAACGAATACATCAAAGACATTCTTTACTTACACGCTCCCAAATTCCTAAAGATTAATTCGCTTTCAGCATTTTATTGCCATGAGCATTTTAACCTCCGTTGGACCTATCCTTTGTGTATTACTTCAGTTGTAAAAAACATTAATTGATATGTGTATATATAAAATGTTATTTTTCTACTCAAATTGCCTTTCTTGATTTGTAATCATTTTATGACTTATAGTGGGCTATCTACAACAAGGCCTAATGTCGTTAACCTGCAACAGTATGCAACTACCCTTCACGAGAATGGTCTCTCCACTACTAACAGAACAGAATAGATAAGCAACCCACTATAATACCTCCTGTTTAATTCCATGCAAACTACAACAAGATGCAATGTAATACCGTTGAATAGATCTAATTTTCAGTTACAAAATATCTGACAATATGGTCACCATTATTGGATATGCATTTTCCCCGGGCTCGAGAGATCGACTGTCACACACATCGTTCTCGACACTACCGAAAACGCATTACCACCATGTTCACATTTACTGTTTAATCTCCATAAACATTCAACAAAAGTCGCTGAATGCTTTATTATTTCCTTTTTATTTTATTATTTATTATTTAGGCGCACACAGTCTCTATCTTTCTCACAGGAACGTTGGGCACCCCGATGTTGTGTATTGGTTGTTTCGTTAGAGCCTATTGCAATTGTGTAGTGAGTTCGATCATTACTAGGTACCCCATAACTTCGACTTTGTGCTACATCTAAGAGGCGTTTAGAAAATCAACACTCACACTCACACTCACACTCACACACACTAGTTAAACGAATGCATCCTATATATTGCTATGTACGCTAAAACAGATACAAGATGCTGAAAAAACAACATCTGAATAGACACAGTTTTTAGCATTTACAGACTCTCGAATATGTAGGCCGGTAGACATAATTCACGCACACACACAAACACATACCTACACACAATCACTTATAAAACCTTTAAGGCAGCCTCATTCGTTATGTTTATTCACCAGTGAGACTGCGTGCGTTGCACACAAATAAACACACTATCAATGCATTTTATATATATATACATATATATATATATACATATATATACAGATATATATATATATATATATATATATAGAGAGAGAGAGAGAGAGAGAGAGAAAGAGAGAACTTTTAATGTTATTTTTAGTGGATGTTCATATTTGAGTAGGCGCTCCGTTTATTTTATAAGCAATATATATATATATTTATTGTCGTCTATCAGCCTGAATATTCTGGATATCTGCGCTCTTCGGCAGGATTTGAACCTGCGTGACCCTGGCAGATTCAACGTGTTTTACCGATTCGATCACGAAGCAGCGTTGCCGATCAATCATTATTTCTTTAGAAAAATACCTTGTTTACGTTTCTATACGAAATTGAACAAATATGATCATTTCAAGGAATATATGACGAGGAGCATTTCCCTTAAAAGCACCTGCCATAAATAAATATATGGATTAATAAATAAAATGAGCGTCTACTCAAATATGAGTATCCACTAAAAGATAATGTTTAAAATAAAAAATCTGTCGGATTAATAAATAAAATATTCTATTACATTTTTACTATATATATATATATATATATATATATATAATTCCAGGTTAAGAGGACTCAAGGTTTTACTATATTGAGTGCCCGCCATTTATTTTATTATGAACAGTGCTCAATATAATAAATATTATAGAGCTTAATATAATTATATAATTATGAATTAATTGTACATTGCGACAAGGGAATTTCTATGTTTCGAGATAGATTCTCATCATCAGGCAATGTTTGGTGTTGGTTGTGCAGATGATTTACATTTAAATAACAAAAACCTTTGGTTTGCTGTGTATGTATGTGGGAAGATATAAAATTTACCTGTGTGTATTTTTTTTACTAATCAGAGCGAAGATTAATTTTGGGATTTGGCCCCAAAGAATACATACTAACCAACATTTCGTCTTTTTTTCTTTTTTCCTCTCTCATATATATATATATATATATATATATATATATATATATATATATATATATATATATAATATTGAAAGGAAACTCAACACATTAATTAAAGGGTTATAAGTCCACAATTTATTTCAACAATGTTGTTAGAACAAATTCTGGATTTTTAACCATTTAATTGTGCGTTAAGTTTTTCTCTCAATATGTTATATTGCTCTGGATAATATCCATTGAGCTCTCTATTTTTATTCAATTTATATTTTATATTAATTAGATAAAATCTTTTGGATTATCCTCTCCGTCTTTACGGGTTTGCCATTCTCATTGTGTGTGTGTGTGTGAAATGGGTGTGTGTGTGTATATATATATATATATATATATATATATATATATATATATATATATGCAAATTGTTATATATATTATATTATTCATATATTATACATGCACGGTACTTATTTGAAAGCTCTCAATATCAGTGAAAGAGCTGACATATTCATATAGATCGGTGTGAATTTGTGACCCTGGGTTTCAGGTTGTCTGATGATCGCAAGAGCGTGAAACCCAGGGTCACAAACCTACACCTATCTATCTATCTATCTATCTATCTATCTATCTATCTATCTATCTATATTGTATTGAGGCAGCAGATAATTATCTAAACATCCACAGTCTCAACAATATCAGATACGCGGATGACACGGTACTGATAGCAGACACAGAAAAGAAAATGCAGGACTATCTACAGAAGGTAGCCAAAGAAAGTGAGAAGAAAGGACTGAGCATAAAATTAAAAAAAAATGAATGTATGGTCATAATTAAAAAGAGGAGCCCAATATGCCGACTACAAATCAGAGAAACTAAAATAAAACAAGCAAAAAAATTCAAATACCTGAGAAGTATTTTGACAGAGGATGGAAAGTGCGACATAGAGATCCAAAGACGCATTTTCTTGGCTAAAGACGCATTTCAGAAGCTAACCAGGGTACTGAAAGACAGGGAAATTTTATTTGAAACAAAGAAAAGAGTGCTGGATTGCTATGCGATATCTGCTCTTCTGTATGGAAGTGAATGTTGGACAATCTCATCAAGGATAAAGGAGAGGCCTGAGGCAGCGGAAATGTGGTTTTAAAGAAGGATGCTGAGGATACCATGGATGAAGCACGAGTGCAACAATGAGGTGCTGGAAAGGTTGCAAACGAGACAAAAATTCATACTAATGAGGTTCCTGGGACACGTAATGAGGAAGGAGGGCCTGGAGAATTTAATACTCACCGGTCGGATAAAGAGAAGGAGAGACAGGGAAAAGCAGCACGAGACGTAGTTGTTAGGTTTGAGCAAATAGATGACAGGGTTTAGAAGAGATACCAAGAGAAAAATATTAAGAGCAACAAGAAACAGAGCCAAGTAGAAGTCCATGATCGCCTACGTCCTGAAGAGACACGGTACATGAAGAAGAAGATATTGTTAAATATAACAGACAATGAATGTCTATTATGCTTAATTATGAGCCGTTCTAAACATCCTATTTCGGCTTTAATTTCTAGTGGAAATAAAGACAAAAATTGTACAAAATTTGGATTTTGTTTTATTATGCTGGTTCTAAGCATGATAGATATTCATTGTCTGTTAAATTTAACAATATACGCTTAATATCTCTCTCTCTCAATATATATATATATATATATATATATATTAGTCATCCACATACAAGCCTGTTTCGCTGTATCACAGCTCATCAGTGTGGCTAGACGCACCCACTTGCTTCTGGCCGGGATCGAAACTCGACCGATTTGGTGTCAGTCGGAGTCGCTACTCCCTAAGCCATCGACGCATGAAATCAGCGAAGGGAAATTTTAACGTGTTGTATATAAGCAGTATATAGACACGCCAGTCACCGAAAGAACTCAATTCATTTTTGAAGAGTCACGCATATAGCAGGAATCTGTTTTGAAAATTTTCTTCTCCAGAAAGCTCAATCGTAATGGGAGCATAATATATTAGTCATCCACATACAAGCCTGTTTCGCTGTATCACAGCTCACCAATGTGGCTAGAGACGCATCCATATATATACCGCTCATTCGATAATGAATTGGAGCACTCTAGCTATTGGGCATTTTTATACGCGCTAAAAAGCTTGCCTTCTTCTACTGGACGCTCTTGGCCTAGGGGTAGAATCGCCGACTGACGCCATTTCGGTCTGGTTTGTAATCCTGGCTTAGGAAGCGACCGGAGTCTAAGCCGTACTTATGAGCTGTAATACAGCGAAACAGATCTGTCTGCTGATGACTATAGTATATATATATATATATATATATATATATGTATTACAGAAATCAAAGTGACTGTTTATAAACCACCGATGATTTGTTGGAACATTATTTTTGATCGATACTCGTATTTAAGTAGATATTCTGTTTATAATCAAACAGTATTATATATTTATTTCTACCGTTCTATTTATTTACGATAATTTTTTTTTACGAAAATGTGTGTCATTCGGCAGGATATATATATATATATATATATATATATATATATATATATATATATAATTGTGTCACACAAAACGAGGCAATACTGTCATTGGTGCACAGGGGGGTTATATGAGAGGAGAGCGGAAAGAAAGAAGGAAAAGACACAGGAGGTGTCAGAGAAAGTATAAGAGTAAGATGGGGAATCAAGGAGATAAAAGATGCCAATTATCGTTGCAATTAAAGTCTTGGAGATTGTAGGGAAGCAAGTATATGGAAGAGAATTTCACAGGAGGAAAGTGCGAGAAAAAAGAGTAAAGATTAGAAGTGACGGTTACATTTGACTGAATTGAGTTTAAAAGGGCGGGACCTAGTTGCTATCCGAGTAGCTCGAGTAAATTCGTGGAAAGAGGGCACCCAGGAGATAAGATCGTCAGTCAAAGCAGAAGAAGTGAAAATATTTGTAGAAAAGACAGAGGGAAGCTAAACCGGCGAGAAAGTGACTATATATATATATACAGGAAAGTTTTGGAATTTGCTTGAAGCATAGTGTATATCAGGTGTATGGTTAGGTCCTGAAGGCAATCACAGTCCTGAAGGCAATCACAATGCGTTTACTTATATTTAAATTGAAAATAAAACATGTGTGTGTGGTAGGGGAAATGGTCAGAACATTCTATCGCTGCAGGAAGTACCTGACCGCTTCCATTATGCTTGAATATATATTATTCATAAAAGTAATTAAACATTTTTCTCATTACATACTGTCTTAATCTTATTTGGTTTTGTACGTTAAAGTTAGAGAGCTCATTTTCAGTAAATGTTGGTCCGATTTTACAAAAAACGATTCTTTACAATTCTTCAAAGAATTCTGCTTCCAATAAATATAACCAAGAAAATTCATGCCGTTGAATTCCTAGCGTTCTTATAAAAATTAAGTTAGGAGGGTAACAGATGTAAAAAAAAAATTAAGTAAGGAGGGTAACAGATGTAAAAAAATTAAGTAAGGAGGGTAACAGATGTAAAAAAAAATTAAGTAAGGAGGGTAACAGATGTAAAAAAATTAAGTAAGGAGAGTAACAGATGGTATATAATAAAGGAAGGTAAAGAAGTTGTTAGGTATTACCTATTTATTATACATTAATATTTCGAGATCAAAATCTCATCTTCAGCATGGTAGGAGACCTTGTGTTCGAGTTGAGTGCCTTTCAACGAATGGTCATTCTTGGCTGCTGCTGCTGTCATTAAATGTAGTGATGGCGTGTGGGCCCAGCTCTGTCTGTCCGAGAACAGATGAACAAATGAAAACAATACTGAGAGGTGCTAAGTCCCAGGGAACAGATTCCTGAGGGCTGAACCACCCCATTTTACCAGAGGTGGATCGGCGATATATATATATATATATATATATATATTGACATCCGCAGACAGATCTGTTTCGCCGTATCACAGCTCATCAGTACGGTTAGACTCCGATTGCTTTTTTACCCAGGATTGAAACCCGACCGAAATGGCGTCAGTATGTATTATTTAAATATATGTGTATATATACATATTATTCAGTTTTGTGTAGGATATGCAGAGAGAGAGAGAGAGAGAGAGAGAGAGAGACAGAGACAGAGAGACAGAGAGAGAGAGGGGAAAAGAAGAAATATGATAGGATAAATGATTGAAAGAAAAATGATGAAAAGTTCATTTTCATTCGCCTCTTTTCCTTTCATGTCTTACGTCTTGTCCTCCCTAAATCGGCTCAGCACATTAAGATCCTTTCTCCACCGCTGAACGCCGACGGGAAGTGCACGATGATTGCAAACTATACAAATAGACATTGATCAGTTCAGTGTTTAGGATCACTTACTTTACACGCCCGGACACAATATAGCATCAATTGACAAATTGGAAGATGAACGGGCAATCGACTTCCGCGGTAGCGATCGATGCCAAGGTAAGTCGAAAGAGAAGTGGAATGACTTGAACAATCTAGCGGCCACCATTTTATCTCACAGCAAGACGGGCCGATTCTAGTTAGGAATGCACAAAGAAAACGATTTTATCGCGATGACTGCTATACATTCGTTCGTGTATACAATTGTTGTGGAGTAGTTTTCGCACTGAAGGTTATAATCGTGCTGTCAGTTGTTAATCGATTTAACATATCCAAAATTTTAGGAACTTGGTAATCTTCCACTGAAAGCTAACTCCTTAGTATTCGGCTAATATTAACTGCCTAAACTCCAATAGAAGCTTAAAGAACTCCCATAAACCTCCTGTTAACTCTTATTAATATAGAAGGGAGAGTCCATTATCTTAGGAATAAGTGTGTTTCCCCATAACAACAATGTAATATAGAGATTTATTAATAAATAGGTAAAATGGGTGTAAGTATACTAACAAAAGTTGGTTTTAACATTTTCAAGTACTGTATTGATGGCATAAAAAACAATTTTTTCTGAACATCGCCATAGGTTTTATATGCAAATAATAAAACACACACACACACACACACACACACACACACACACACACACACACACACACACACACACACAACGCACAAAAAAAAAAAAAGAAAACTGTAAAAAGAATTACTGTGAAATACCGGTGATGTCCTGTTTTATTAATGTAATTATATATGATTTTTTTTCACTGTTGTGATGTTTTTTATATTCCAACTATACTCATGGCTTGCTTTTTAAAGAAGAGAGTACTGGATTGTTATGTGATGTCTGTTTTTCAGTATGGCAGTAGATGATGGACAATTTCCTGAAAGATGAAGGTGAGACTTGAAGCAACCGAAGTGTGTTTCTACAGAAGGATGCTGAGGCTAACATGGACCAAACATGTGAGAAACGATGAGATTTTGGAGAGGATCGAAACGAAAAGGAAAATAATATTTAGCATCAGAAACAAAAACAGTTCGAGTTCCTGGGACTTGTAATGGGGAAGGAGGGCTAGGAGAATCAGATGCTCACAGGCCATATAGAGGGAAAGGGAGACAGTAGAAAGCAGCGTGTAACATACTTGATGGGCTTGAGCAAGTGGATTGCAGAGCGGGGGTTGGATAGTTTTACAGGAGAAAGCCTGCTAAAAGCCACTAGAGATAGGGAGATGTTGAAGGTCATGATCTACGCTCTGAAAGGACACGACACATAGAAGAATATATATATATATATATATTACACACAAGTTTCATAATCTAAATTTATGAATGCATATACGTACATAGATGCTTACAATTTGCCGATCTTTTCAGTACATCGCGGACTCTAATGTGGTTTGCTTTAAGACTTTATAAAATAAAATGATTTTTTAAGTTTAAATAACAAATACAGTTATTAAAATTATTTTGCAATAGTAGTAAAAAAAACTAATTTATGTGAAATTTACTAATATTTTATGTAAATGTACGTATTTTGATATGATCTTTTCTTTTATTACTCTTATATATTGTACAGTAATATGATATTATGTGCTTTAAAACGCTTTTCTATTGATCATATGACTTCGATATTTGTTGCGGACAGACGTAAAGTCGAATAAAATTACTATTTTTATTTTTCCATATTTTTTTTGATAAACGACGTATAATCAAGAACCCGATGTATAGCTGTATTATTTTTTGGCTACATATAGGCATCAGTTTTCTTAGTAAAAAGTATACACCTAGTGTAATGTACATTTCTTTTTCTTTTTCTCCAAACTATCACCCACTTACTGCACTGTTATAACTCGCTCATAGAGGTTATAGCATTATTTCTCACTCAGGCTCTTCGCCGTGACGTCAATAGAAATTCTCCTCGACTGACTTCAACGGGATGGGTTTAATCCATGCCTTCTAACTGAGAAGTGATTTTTTACGAGGTCGAGTTTAACGTAGGGAACCTGAGCACTTGAACTCGGGCCAATAATCCAAATTTGCCTAGATCCGCGTACACAAGATCGGCATAAAGCTGGTCTTTTCTTTTCAGCCGACTGTTGGCCCGTAGACATAGACCCGACTGAGTCGTTCTTTTTCAAAGAAACTTCTATTACCATCATTATTAACTACCTGATGAAACTTTGTTTTTTCAATGTCGAAACAAAACGTACAATTTTGTACTAGCTTGTAATTTGTACATGTTCTAAAGTATAATTAATAATAAATATTTATTCGTTTATTTTTATATTGAGCACTGTTTTAAATTAATGCTTTGAACGTTGCAGTTATTTTCTTCGTTCCTTATACATTTGGATTTATATATATATATATATATATATATATATATATATCAACCCTAGTAAACCAAGAAAGCCACTTTGAAAATAGGGTTGGCTGAGTGTTAGAAGATAAGACAAAAACAGTATTAAGGAGGGAAAACGGTGAAAAAAACAAGAATTGAGAAAACAGAAGGTGCGATTGGCATTGGCATTGCATTTAAAAATACACCATTTTGCAAAACTATTGAAACAACTATTTTAGTTTCTTCTCTATCAGCATATCGTCATTTTTAGACCCATTAGAGTGATAGGGTGTAATCGATATCTATTTTTTCCTCAGATTAGGTCATTTGCAGTGGTGTGTAGTAATATAAATTTATTTTCGGGGTGTATGATGAAGTTTGTTTGGCTTTGAAAAATATAGACTCCTCCGTAATTGCATCAGATTTTTATCCCAATCAGACTCTGGACTGTCGATTAGTTGTTCTACAGCTATTGTCTGCGATGGACTCGAAGGAAGTGCGTGAAAATTGTAACGCTGTGCGAACACACTAGCAAACTTTACAGAGAGATCGCAGATATTGTTGGTGTCAGCCTTTCAACTGTTACTCGTGTTATCAAGGTGAAAACATCAGTTGGAAATGTAAAGAAAAATGAGGCCTTAAGAGAAAAACAACGCCAAGTAATAACGTATACGTGATCAGAGAAAGTGTGAAAGATCCTGAGAAGATATTATTTATTTCAGTTTTATTTCAGTTAATTTTCATCAGGATTCATATATATATATATATATATATAATCATATGCATACAGTCCTGATTCGATCATCAGTACGGCTAGACATCTTATTGCTTCCAGCCGGGATTGAAACCCAACCGATTTGACATCAGTCGGAGATTCTATCTCTAAGCTATCGACGCACGGTAAAGAAAGACAGATTTCAGCGTGTTATATATACAATGTAAACAAACACCAGTAACCAAGAGTGTTCAATTAATTGCTAAAGAATGATGCCTATATAGCAGTAAGTAGCTACTGTTTTATCGTTCTCCATAGATAGATAGATAGATAGATAGATAGATAGATTAAAATAGATATGAAGTAAGAAGTATGTATGAGATTACTCAAAGAATTGTTGCATTTAACTTGAGCGAATTTTTGAATACATCTGCTGTTGCGAAATTACGTTTAAACATAATTAGGACGAGATTTAATCAAACATCTGTTCTGTCATGCGTTTATAGTTTATGGTTACGTTTAACGGCATGGGATTCAAAAATTTTAATAATTATCATGTTTGACACTCTCCATTGTAAATATTTTATGGATGCCATATATATTAGTGATAGTTTAAGGAATTAAAAAAGTAACCGATATTTATGCATATTTTCTCAATTTGGACCGCACCAAGGGAGACTTACCACTTTCGATAATGAAGCTTTGAAAGTGACATTCGAAATCTAATAAAACCTCTACTAAAAAGAGAAGAAAATGTTTCGGATTTCCAGCCAAACTGAATGCCTTGCATTTGGAACCTGATTGGTAAGAGGTGCGAAATGGTCACTGCAGTCGGCGACAGACAGAGAAGTGTCCAGTGTAGGCGAAGACAGACTGCAAGTGCACAATGTAGCCGTCGACAGACAGCAAATGGGCAGTGTAGGCAACGACAGACAGCAAATGGACAATGTACGCGGCGAGAGACAGCAGGTGCATAGTGTAGGCGAGGACATACAGCAAATGAACATTGTAGGTGACGACAGATAGCAAATGGATAGTGTAAGCGACGACAGATTGCAAGTGCACAGTGTAGCCGAGGACAGACATTAAATGTAGGCGAGGACAGAGAGCAAATGGACAGTGTAGGTGACAACAGACCACGAATGCGAATTGTAGGTGACGACAGACCGTGAGTGGACAGTGTAGGTGTCGACAGACAGTAATTAAAAAGTGTAGGAAACGGCATACAGCTAATGCTCAGTGTAGGTGACGACAGACATTTTGGAAAATGGACATTTTGGAAAATGGACATTTTGGAAAACGACAGATAGTAAGTGAGCAGTGTAAGCGACAACAGACAGAAAATGAACAGTGTAGTATATAAAACATAGATGGTACGTTCCAGCTAGTTTCAAAGCATGCAATATGGAGTGCATGTTTTTTCTTCTTTTTTTAATGAAAAATCTGCTTCAATTACATTTAAAATTGACTCATAATTAGATGCTTTTAAAATAACAGTATTGACCACATATGTAGCGGGAGTTTAGTATCAATGTTTCTATGTTTACTTATCTATCTCCGATCATTCAAGTGTTTTGCATTCTACTTAAAGAGCCCGTTTAATGATTAATTTACTCATTTGGTGACTTTATCTTTACTAGCGGAACCCGTGGAATTTCTACGGAAGGATAATTATGATTTCCTGGAAAAATTTTACTTTGTCATACTACAAATGATAGTAACGTCTTCAAACATAAAGATATTGGATAATAAAATAACGATAACACAGAGTGTAATTTTATTAAAATATCTATAAAAGTAATGTCCACAGAAGCTACTTTACTGTAATTTTATATTATATTAAGCGGCGTGTGCACAGACCATAACCAAAATACTGTACGCTATTTTCTGAGTGATTTTGAAAGAAAAAAAGATTTTTTTAATTACTGAAAAATCATGGCCCCTGTGGCCATTGTAAACAGAAAAGACCAACTGAGTAATTGGCCAAGGGTGTAGAGGCCAGAAATCTCTTTATTAGGTCGCAGGATAGGACAACAAACCAACCTATTTTTACTATATTGTACAGTACACACACACATATACATACACACAATTACTGCTACAACCACCAGCTTAAGCTGCTACTGCTACGGTAATGCAATAGGCTCTCTCCTGCTACTCTCTCACTCTTTACTACCATTCTGTTTGGCAAAGGTGAGAGAAAGGCTGAGGAGAGTAGCATTTAGATTATAAAAAGATAGAGGGGAAGGAAAAGCTCGTGTAGAGAGAAAGTGTGTTATCTCTTTTCAGTAGCGTAACGGGCGGAGGAACTAAGTAACTAAGTGACTAACTAAGGAAAGAACAAGCATAATTATTATATGATTACAAGGTTCACAGTATTGCACTGGATAATGGAATTTATACACTAAATTTGTGGTCTGAATTTTACATTTCATGGGCATGTTATTATTGGTAATTATGAGCTTGGCATATTTTAATTTTCTGTAGTATATCGCAAGTTTTAAGTTTGTTAGTGTCTACTGGTAACATGCTTTATGATGCATCGTAAATAAGCAAATATCAGTTAACAAGTTCCCCAACTACATGATCAATAACGATATAAGATTATTATTATTATTAAAGAAATGATAGTCGACCAACAATAAAAAGCACCTAACAAAAAATTGACATTGTTTATTGCAACCAAATCCATACAAATTCGAAACATGACAAATTGAGTCTGTGGCGCATCAATATATTTTAAAAGTAAATAAGAAAATGCGAAATTTCTAATATTGCATTTTATATTATAAATTATATTAAACCATACATGAAATAAATGTTTAGTAAATTGTTTATATCAAACGAAATGCTTCAGTTAAGACAATTTGGCGTATACTATTTTACGGCTTTAGAAAATCTCTTAAATAAAGAAACTATTGTACAACGGAGCGAAGAGAAAAGACTCCACTTGTAGAAAGCCTAGTTAAACACACACACACACACACACACACACACACACACACACACACACACACACACATATATATATATATTATTGTCATCCGCAGACAGATCTGTTTCGCTGTATCACCGCTCATCAGTACGATTAGACTCCGATTGCTATACAACCCAGGCTCGAAACCCTTCCGATTTGGCGTCAGTCGGCGACTCTACCCCTGGGCCACGGATCTTTTTAGCGCATATCATATTACGCGCCCAATAGCTAGAGTGCTCAAATTCATTTTACTGAAATGAGCGATGCGTACACGCTATAGAAAAGGTAAGGAATAGTGTTCTTCCATGTATGTAAATTCTGTTGTGTGTTCGACTTCGTTTAGTTCATGTAAATGTCAAGTAAATTAGTATCACGGGGATCTATAAGAAGCGTATCATCAATATAACGGAAATAAGTTGATTATTTGGTAAAATATTTGGGAAAGAACCAGATGTGCTGGTTGCTCACCGTAAGAAAACAGCCCCCATATATATATATATATATATATATATATACACAGAAAGAGATAGATAGATAGATAGATAGATAGATAGAGAGAGAGAGAGAGAGAGAGAGAGAGAGAGAGAGAGATGAGCGGACATACATTTATAGCTCATAAAATGGACTAAACATTTAGTTTTTAAAATGTTTAGTTTGAAATATCATTTCCCGGGGATCTGGTGAATATTGTACTTATACTGATGAACTTAAAACAAGTTTGTTTTTCAGGTCAAGTTTCCCCCAAGCAAGGCTGTAAAGAAACTAAAACACACGGTGTTTCTAGGTGTGGGACAATTTGATAAAAGAAACATTACCAAGTACCGAGAACAAAAGAAGAGTAACCAGGAGAATAGTAGATAGCAATTGATATTGCATTTACATTTTTGAAGATTAACGTTTACTGGTACTGATTAACGTTCGCCTTAAGAGAGTTCCACAAGCGAGAAGTGCAATAAAATAAACTCTTAGCATAGAACATACGGTTATATCTGACGAACTCAACTAAAATTGGTGAGACCTCGTCTTCAATTTAATACTGCGCTTAAATTCTTAAAGTTTTGGTACCATAGCTAAGACCTCATCCGAACAGTTATATATAGTTATAGAATAGTTAAAAAGTATGTCCACCATCACAGTCCTACAGATGTTCAATCGATGGATAGACTTGACTTCCATATACTTAAATAGATTTATACACAGGTAGAAAGATGTGCATATATTTCGGTAGATAGGTGCATTTGCACATAAAAAGACTTATAGATTTGCATACATGCAGACACACATAATATGTATTTGAACATAGATTAATAGACATATTTAAAGATAAGCAGAGAGAAATTTAGCTACAGAAGCCTGAATCAAAATACATAAAACATTGCAATACAGTTATATTGAAAAAAACTTGCTGATAGATCTTTGACCTTAGAAACCGCCATTAAAATATAGATATCAATACAAAAGCTGGGGTAAATGCAAAAGATATGTAGGTAGATTTGCATATACTTATGTAGATAGATTTACTTATAGATTGATAGATAGATGCTTGTCTATAGAAAGCTATATAAGAATACAAAATACATACACGCACACACACACATATATATATAGATGCTGTATACCTAGCTATATACAGGAATAGGATGTTCCTATCCTCTTAAATACGTGGACACTATTGCAGTAATTTGTAGTAGTAGAGTGATTATATTTGATCCATACTCTCTGTTGTTCAACTCTCCGCTTCCAAACAAGGCTCCGCCAAAGGGTAGAGTCTAGTTTGGGGTGAAGGTGGGTTTACAGGATATTTTTGGCTGAGCTTACGGGAGTAGAGTCCCCACTTTATTTGACCTTGTGTCGCACCCGCCTTGGTAGGAAGGTGGCAAATCCCTAGTTGTAGAGTAAAGTTATTATACTGACTAGCAGTTCACTAGCAGTATATCTACTTCACGCAGCGTGCGAGTCTTGTATTTGTTGATATACTATTATTCCCAACCTCCGTCTTAATGATTGCTCATGCAGTAACCTTTTAGGGTTACAACAATATATATCTTTAATCATTTTTTCCTAAGCAAAGCTATAATGTCACTAAGTCGAAGTAACCTCATTGGGAATGAAAGAGAAGACTTTAGAAGGAACCGCTGAATTCAGTCCTAAACAGGAAATAAAGACTAAACTTCTACTTCTGTTCAATAGACGAATAAGGTGTGTGAAATGGGGCTTTGGAATAAATTGCGAAACATGGAAAAAGAAATGTGAAACAAAAGAAGGAACGAATCGAAAGGAACAGACAAAGAAAAGAATGAATTAAAAAAAAGAAAAAGAAAAAGAAAGAATAGAGATAAAGTAAGTAAAACGAATAGACAAAGAAAAGAATGAATTTTAAAAAAAAGAAAAAGAAAAAGAAAGAATAGAGATAAAGTAAGTAAAACGAACAGAGAAAGAAAAGAATGAATTTAAAAAAAGAAAAAGAAAAAGAAAAAGAAAGAATAGAGATAAAGTAAGTAAAACGAACAGAGAAAGAAAAGAATGAATTTAAAAAAAAAGAAAAAGAAAAAGAAAGAATAGAGATAAAGTAAGTAAAATGAACAAAGAAAAGAATGAATTTAAAAAAAGAAAAAGAAAAAGAAAAAGAAAGAATAGAGATAAAGTAAGTAACGTTATAGAATGTGTTTGTTATCCATTATTTGCCTATTCCTTCGTGCAAACATCCAAAGCACTCACCGCCTACAATCTCTCCTCTTATTTTCGACTTTCGTCAGTCGCGACGTCGAAAATTTAATTTTTGACGCTGGTGTCAAAGACAATTTCCTTGAAGTTCACCAGACGGAAGATGAATTCTATTATTCTCATGAACAAAACAAAACATTATCCCTCTTTAGTTAAAAAAAAAAAATATCCACGGGCTGTTCGGAAAGTGTCATGTTTTGTCAGCTTGAATAAAGAATGCTGGAAAATAAGAAAGTGGGTTGGGATGGATTGGTAAGCATAATGTGCCTTGCTTAAGATACACGAAGTTGAGAAAGAAGCAGTGGTTGACGTCTCGGTGGGGTAGAAAAATGAGAGACATCACTTTCCCCTCTCACACCACAATAGATATAAGTGAGAGATGGAAAATGTCAATATACAGCCGTTCTTTAAATCTAAGTAACGGGTTGTTTCAAGACTAATTGAAGGGGAATCGTTTTCGAAAGAGAAAGAAAGACAAAATAGTGGCATTGAAGTTACACAGACCTCGTTTATTTTTTAAATCAAGAGCGTCTGATGAGGATTTCCGTTTATATAGTCTTGTTTGGGTTAGACAAGAAATCAGGGCTTCTATATGTTATTCCAGATTAACTGGTTTGAACAGATCTCTATGATTGTAAACGTGCTCTTCTATAACTGGCTGAGTCGTGTGGGCTCTTCTGTAAATGGTTGGGTGGTTCAATATATGATTTCATGATAGTGAACTCTTCTTGATCGAAGGCTGTAAATAAATAAATAAATAAAATAAAATAAAATAAAATAAAATAAAAATTTCTTAGGATTTTAGTCATCATTTCACATCAATATCTTCGGTATATTCAATTTTTACGCTATGTATTTTTCTTTTTTTCCCCTTTTCTTTTTCAAAAGTTTACTTGAGATGTCAGCCTTTGTCCTTTTATTATTATTAAGTTAATAAACTATCACCTAATATTATTCTTCTAATGTTTACTTGTTAATCTCTTTTGAGAATTTTCATTATTTTCAATGATTGTGTGATGCAATGGATATTGGCTTGGAGGGAGGAAAGTTATTAATCCATCTCTTCCCAACTCGCCCGGAAGACAAAGCGGTGTGCGTAGGGATAACACCACTACCTGTAAAAAAAAAAAAAGACACGTTACCAAAGTATCGACGACAACAAACCAAAACATTCACCTGTGAGCGGTGTGATCGCGAGAGGTCGTCAATAGTCTATGGTACACTGGGAGCGGTGGGGGTAGTTTTTTTTTTTATATATAAAATGAAGCTTTATAGATGAAGGTTTCGAACATATACGTTCTCGTCATCATCAGGTGACCAGTGATTTGACTTATATAAGATATGCTGATTGTAATGTCATTTCTTGTTCATTGATACATGATTGCTTTTCTGGTCCTGGCTGTGTAATATGAGCTCTGCTGTACATGACTGAATAGCATGTTCTATACCAGCTTAAATCGTATGGACGCTTCTGCCAATAATCGTATTGTACGGAGTCTTCTATAAGTGGTATGGTCTCTTTTTGAGGTTGCATAGTATGAGCTCCATTTTCACTTGTTGCATGGGTATAAACTCTTTATACATGGTTGAATGGCATGGTCTCTTCTATACATGTGTGAATGGTATGGGCATTTCTGTGCCTTTGTTAAATGTTATGAGTTTTTCTATACGTGTTTGCAAGATATGGGCTATTCTATAACTAATTGAATGGTATGACATCGTATACATATATATTAATTGAATGGTGTGAGCTCTTATATATACACCATCGTGCAAATTAATTGAAACAAAATGAATAAGATTTTTCACACTTTCCCTGATCATGTATATGTCGTCTCTAGGTGTAGTTTTCCTCCTCTGACCGCATTTTCCTTTACGCTTTGAACTGATGAATCCAGTTTATTTCTTCATTTTGATAACACGAGTAACGGTTGAAAGGCTTACACCAACAATATCCGCGATCGCTCTGTAAGGCTTGTCAATATGTTTGTGCTGCGTTACAATTTTCGTACGCTTCCTTGGAGTAACGTTCATCGCAGGTAATGGCCGTAGGACAACTAATTGACAGTCGAGACAATAGAGTATGGGTGTGATAAAAATCTGATGCAATCACGCATCACTCAATATTTTTAAAGACCCAACAAATTACAGCCCGAAAAAAATTTATATTACTGCACACCACTGCAAATGACCTCATCTGAAGAAAAAATAGAAATCGATTTCACCCTGTCACATCAGTGGATCTAAAACTGACTATTGTTCTCATCTTGGGTTCCGCCGGTTCTACCGAGTTGGATAATCGTTCTTGATATATAGATGTTATTATAGACTCAACGTTTCGTTCAAGTACCCTCTGGAGATCAGTATTAAGCAGGAATGAACAATAAATGACATCACAATCAACAAATCTTAAATCAGTCAAATCACTGGTCACCTGATGATGACGAGAACGTATATATGTTCGAAACCTTCACCTATGTAAAAAAAAAAAAAACTACCCCCATCGCTCCCAGTGGAGCATAGACTATTGACGACCTCTCGCGATCACACCTCTCACAGGTGAATGTTTTGGTTTGTTGTCGTCGATACTTTGGTAACGTGTCTTTTTTTTTTTTACAGGTAGTAGTGTTATCCCTACGCACACCGCTTTGTCTTCCGGGCGAGTTGGGAAGAGATGGATTAATAACTTTCCTCCCTCCAAGCCAATATCCATTGCATCACACAATCATTGAAAATAATGAAAATTCTCAAAAGAGATTAACAAGTAAACATTAGAAGAATAATATTAGGTGATAGTTTATTAACTTAATAATAATAAAAGGACAAAGGCTGACATCTCAAGTAAACTTTTGAAAAAGAAAAGGGGAAAAAAAGAAAAATACATAGCGTAAAAATTGAATATACCGAAGATATTGATGTGAAATGATGACTAAAATCGTAAGGGATTTTTATTTTATCTTATTTTATTTTTTTTACTTAAGTTCGTTGCAGCCTCTGACCAACTTTGCCCGTTAACAGTCATTCGACAGTATCTTCTTCATTGCACTAAAGAGAAGGACGGGAGGTGAAATACGAACGCCAATGTGACAGTGGTCGCGGGACTTGGAAATTTTTGTTAGGGGTCAATGTGTGCACGCATGGAAGCTCCGCATTTAAACAACATGTGTCATATCCCGTTTCCGTTGAGGAGAGTTGTGTGCGACAAAAATACCGTTATCAACTGGAAACAAGGACAGGACTGAAAGCAGAAACAACAAAATACTTTTAGAATATCAATATTGATTAACCCTATCTCAGGAAGTCAATTTTGGATTTGTGAAAAACGGTTGTGTGGGTGGGGCTTTACTGCCTATTAACTTTAAAATGTTATAGAATTCCAAATAAAAAGTGTGAGAGGCCGTGAACGTTTTGTTTAAAGTGTATATTTATTTTTGTTGTTGTTATACAGGCCATGACACATTAAATATCTATAATGGTATTTGTGACGCTACACGTGTTTCGAGTCTAAAGCTAACTCTCTTCAGGAGAATAAACTTGTAACTTTACGTATCGAGTTCCTTTTTTGTTTCTGATGGTCAAGGTATCGTCTGTAAAGCAAATCAAGTGGTGGCCACCCGGTTGAGATGTTTATAGGATTGGCGGTTTTTCATATCAGCACGTGTATAAATGGATAAACAGAGAAATAAATAAATGAATCAAGTGCTGACCACCAAGTTGAAGTGATGGTGCCGTGGGGGTTTTCACATTAGCACGTTAAGTTTATCTTGGAGACATCTTTGTAGTCTAGGAAATTTTCATTGACTTGCGAAATTGGTTTGTAATTGTTTTCTATCGGTCATCTGGTTCTTTTTATTGCTTTGGCGATACTATTTGAATTTGGTGTGTGTGTGTGTGTGTGTGTGTGTGTGTGTGTGTGTGTGTGTGTGTGTGTGTGACAGCGTTTTTTATTTCGTCTTTATACTTTAGAATTGTTTTTTATGGGTCATCTGTTTTTTTTCTTGTTTTGGGGTACTATATGAGTTTGATGTACGTGTTTCTATGTATGTGTGTTTTTTCTGGTGTATGTGTGTTTTAGGTTTTTCATGTTGTTTTGTTGATCGAAGGTTTATATTTTTTTATGAATCTTTCTTCCTGTATTGTTAGTGTGTCATATTAGTGTGTCATATTAACATGAAAACAAAACATGAAAAACCTAAAACACACACACCAGAAAAAATAAACAAAACGTTCACGGTCTCTTACGCTTTTAGTTATATATACATACATACATACATACATATATATATATATATATATATATATATATATATATATATATGAAATGAAGTGTTTGAACATTATTTTTTATCGATACTCATATTTAAGTAGATATTCTGTTTTTTAATGAAACAGTATTATATATTTATATCTACTGGCCTGATTATTTACGATAAATTGTTATTAGGAAAATGTGTGCCATTCGGCAGGATTCAAACATGCGACCCCTATATATATATATATATATATATATATATATATATATATATATATATATATTGTAATTTTACTATTGCAATGGTTTATAAAAGGATCATATCAATACACAAAAATGTTCATGTTTCAAAACAATATTGTTCTTCTTCAAATAATGTTTTGAAAACAAACCTTGAAAATTATTTATTTTAGAAAATATAAGATGAATTCATGGTTATTCAGAAAATTAAGGAAGATCGTTAGAAGAAGTTAAACAATATGATTGTAGATGTGTCAGCATTACTCAAAAGTGAAAATTATATTAAACTATACAGTGGAACATTTAGGTCGCGTGGAATACATTTTTTTTTTAATCATATCACCCCGAGCAATGCGGTAACGCCACTGATGTGCAGGGGGCAACATAGGAGTGAGAAGATTGGAAAAGAGAAAGCCGGAAACTGCATCCTAAACAGGAAACAAGGGATGAGCCTCTTAACCTGTTCAATAGACGAGGGTGGAGTGTGAACCGGGTGATAGTTTAGTCTATCTACTCCAATTGAAAAAAAAAGTGAGAAGATTGGAAAAAAGAAAACCGGAAACTGCATCCTAAACAGGAAACAAGGGATGAGCTTCTTCACCTGTTCAATAGACGAGGGCATTATTGCTTTATGTCATAACATGACACTTATTTTTTCTGGGTGAAATACATACTAGAGAAATACATTGTTCAAATGTGTAGACAATAGGTTTTAACAGATTTTAGGTTTTTGTGAATTTTTTTTTAAAACTGCTTCATCTGTTAAAGGGACTGGATTGTTTAGGTTAAGATTAGAATTAAGTAATTATAGAATACTAAGATATATTGGAGGTATGAAAACCAAATAAGTATTTTGTAGGTCATTAATTCTTAAACATAATTTTAAAGTAATTTTTGAGCATAAGTTATGAATTAATTAAATTTTAAAGAGAAATATTTACGGTGTTTACATAATATTGTCAATTCATTTCTGTGGTTTAGTGGTACTTTATTTTTAGGGAACTTTATAATCTGCTGCTTTTTATTCAATATTAAGCTCTACTCTGTATTGATGCATGAACAGTAGATCTGTTCTTTCACTTCTTTATAATATATATATATATATATATATATATATATATATATATTAGGATCAAATATATATAAAAATAGATTGGAATTCGACAGAATGATAGGATAAAAAAAGAGGGAACGTTTATAAATCTAAGATTTTCGCTTTTATTAAAGATTTATCAGTAAATGAAATATTGATGACAAAAAGAAAAACAAAAAGTTGTGTTGTTTTTAATTTTTTGATCTTTGTTTTTCATTGGTTAAGCAGACTTAATGTGCATCAGCGTTCGTGTGTATAATTCATGTGTTTAAGTGTATCACAATTCTAGCATAGATACATGAGAACTATGATACACTTATATAACAAACTAGAATTATGATACGCTTATATATCACAGACATGAATTATACGCACGAATGCTTCCCATTTGTTCCTTATCCTGTTATTACACACACACAAACACTGATATATATATATATATATATATATATATATACCCTCATGTGACCAAGAACCACACCACCACCATTTCGTCACCGTCTGCGGCCATCCGCCACGCTAAAAATGGACTTGTCTCTTTGATTTAATTTTCTTTGTTTAATACCTCTCTGTTAATAATTTAAATGTTCTATGTTCACTATATATTAAATGTTCATTCTTTGATAATGGCTTATGTAAGCCGTAAGCTCAGACCCAATAAAAAAATCAACAATTACTGCGATTTCTTCTCGTATTTTAACGATAGCACTATCAAGATTATCAGATTATACGAAAGGATCCTACACAAAATAAATGGACAAAACTTGTCTATATTATTCAACAAAACCTGTATTAATGAAAAAATGCTGCCAAAATGCACACAATTTATATTATTATTATGGACTCTCCCGTCGATTTCGACGTATGAGCGTCTAACTTAGTCAGACTACCACACAAAGAATTGTTTAAAGTGGTGAAGACTTGTGTAGCCCCATCCACACTTTTTGGAAATGCTGATAACAAACAATCTGTGCAGAAGTTTACCACAGATCGCATGAATAACAGGCCTCAGTTATTTAACCCATAACTGGAGGGAAGGGAAGGATTAATACCTTTCCCAAGGGTACCAGTGCGTAAGTGAATGGAAAGTGTTCGATTGGAATTGGAACTCAGCTCACCGATTTCCCCCTCCGAGCCGACATCCACTGCACCACAACGCACATCCGTCAAAAATGCTTACAGCACCTGGTATTCCCAAGCGGTCACCCATCTAAGCACTGACCAGGCTCAACTTCGGTGATCGAGCGAGAACCGGTGTATTCAACGTGATAAGATCGTAAGTATATATATATATATATTAGTCATCCACATACAAGCCTGTTTCGCTGTATCACAGCTCATCAGTGTGGCTAGACATATCCACTTGCTTCTGGCCGAGATCGAAAACTCGACCGATATAAGTGAATAGGTAAATTAAAAAGCTCCATACAGATCTGTCCTTCAGGATAAGACGAAAGTCTTCTGAATTTATTAACATATATTCTAAACATATTACATAAAACAAGAAACAAAAAATGTTAATTATTGACGTTAATTTACTGCGGCACTCAGAGTCGGAAGATAAAGCATTGAACTTTTTGTTAATATGGAACATTTCATTTGCAAAATCGCTCACACAATAAACGCGTTAACCTCCAGTAATTTCCTAGTGAATGGGATTTGTTAGCCGTAAAGTATCTTTGTCATGCATCATTGTATGGAACAGTTAAAACGAATTTAGCATATGAGATAAGGACTGCTTTTGTTCAACACCGTGAGATTCAGCAAAACCAATATATTAACTTGAGAACTCGAATAATGTTCTTAAATATCCTCGCCAGCTCTACACTTTCATATGATTTCCATGCATGGCGTACAGACCATTAGCAGATGTCTTATCCGTCATCGATCTACCATTGTTATCTCAGATCAATGATAAAAAATGTCTTCAAGCGAATGAATTCTTTAGGTCTTAAAGAAGACAATTATTCATCAGAGTATGTAGAATCACTAACAAAGAATTTTAACAAATAACTAAAATCCCCTCACTTGAAGGCTGATAGCAACAGCAACAGCAACAGCAGAAACAAAAACTAAAACAGGCAGTAAATGTAACTAGAAGAGACAATAGTTATACTGACTTACCACCCTGTCGTAAACAAAAGGTTAGGAAGGAATCTCGTATTTAATAATAGGTAGAGCCACAATAATGGTCCTAAGAAGTATATTTTCTTGCAAAATTATTATAGGAAAAAGATTCTATAGATTCCAGTCGGCAGTAACGCTGACTGTTCGGCCAATGAACGACAAAAGTGTAGAAACGACAATCAAAGTCTTATCATTAACATATAAGCAATCACAAAAATAGGAAATTTCTGCCTCGACTCAATCACCAATCAACCGTGAACAACGAAACTATTAACTGTGTTTTAAAACTGATCGAGTGTCAAACTCTAATGTAACGAAAAAGGTTGCAATTTATATTTTTAATGCATTAACTAAAAGATAAAACATTAGCCACAAGGCGGGGTCTGCTCCGTTCGTTAAATAAATGCAGTAGGAATTATCAAGTCATGCGTAGTCATGCCAAACATTTTTTTAAAAGAATGTACATTCGAGAAAAGCGAGGAAAAAGACAGAGCAGTCGTGTTAGTCTCTGTATCAATTTTAATGTGGGGTGACTATGATACGCTGTGTATATCAAAGAACCATCCTGAATTGCTTCTTTGACAACCACAAACAGTATGTTCACTCTCAGGAATTAACAACCGGCACATACCATTGCTAACCATCAGAAAACAGATGATTAACGATTAAAAGGAAACAGATTATATATATATATATATAATTTGTTTATTTATATATTTGTTTTCTCATATATATATATATATATATATATATATATATATATATATATATAAAGAAAGAATTGAAAATTGTCTCTGAGGATCTCTTAAAACACATGAAGTATTGTGGCATCTTTGAACTTAAATTACCAAATGCTTGCAGACAAAAAATACAGCCCTTTTCTGTACAGAAAGTACGCATGCGTCTGTCGGTTTGTTTCTATACAATATATATATATATATTTTATTATTATTATTATTATTATTAGTAGTAAATATACATATTATCCTACGTCGATGTCACGACTCGGAGTTTCATGCGTTACGTAATCATCAGGTGCATATTACGAATTGACAGTTTAAGAGATTTTAAGTTAATTTAGCTCGATGTTCATGGTAATTAAATATTATTTACTTGATCTGCTGGGGATTTTATAATATATATATATATATACAGTGAAACAGACTTGTATGTGGATGACTAATACATTATGCTCTCATTAAGACTGAGCTCTCTAGAATTTTTTTTTAAAAACAGTTACCACTTACGCGATTTAGGCATTACTCTTCAGTAATGAATTGAGTTCTCCCAGCGGCTGGCGTGTGTATACACTGCATATATGTAACACGCTAAATGTCCTCATCTCTGATTCCATGCGCCGATGGTTTAGGTATTCCAGACTCCGACCAACAACAAATCGGTCGAGTTTTGATCCAGGCTTGAAACAAGTCGATACCTAGCAACACTATTGAATTGTGATCTAGTGAAACAGGCTTGCACATGGATGACTTATACAGTTTTGAGTTGTGATAATGTTTAGCACCAAGGTTGGTTTTTTTGATAAAGTGTATTTTAGCAAGCAGGGTTTTTTTTATCGTAAGGTGCTCGATATCGGTGTGGAGATAGAGCGTTGATAAGCACAAAGGGTAGGTCACTTTAACTGAGCAGGTTCATTCTCAGTTAAGGTGACAAACTTTCCAGTCGAATTCATCTCATTCACTTCCGCACAAATACATTTCCTCGGGAAATCCATATTTTAATCCAGCTATTAATCAATATCTTCACTTTATTGGGTTCTATAGCCTTGGTTGGCGGCCAGTCTACCGTTGAAAGTAATTTTTGGTTACCTACCAAACGAGGGGTGCTGGGAATTTTAGAATTTTTTAATAATGTTTTTATATATAACTATTCGACATCAGTACAGTATCTTCTTTTGTTCTTTTCTTCACTTTTTTGTTCGTAGGTATTTCACACTGTGTTAATAGAAGTTTTGTCATACTTTTTGACGTTAGTTTTTCTGAAAGGAAATTGGTTATTCTAAAGGAAGCTTTTGGTAACTCGCTGTTATAATGTTTTCTTATCTTCGTGTAAAGTTATTATACTAAACGAACCCTTCGAATAATATACAATAATGCTTTCGTAATAATTCTCCCGAGTAATTCACTCAGATAACAATTTCTTCAAAGACGCACAACACCGGAAAGATTCACAACATAGAACAGTATTTAAGTGCTTCCCCACTGTTTGTGAATATAAGCATCAAATTTTCTTTTAGGAATGCCAGGTTAAATAAATTGCAAACATTATGTCTGCTTATTTTTAATAAAATCCGTTTATACTCACGGATAATCTTTCGCGTATTATAATTGAAAGATGTAAGAAATGAGCTATAACTTTGACAGATGATTTGATTTTATTATTCATTTTTCGATGTTCCCAAGTACTTTCAATCTCCATCAGAGATCATTTTCAGGGGTGTGAGTTGTGATAGCAAAAAATAACCGCAGAACTGTGTTGCGAAAAGTTACTGTAAGTTTTCTTCTTGCTTCAAATGTAACGGTTGACAAATTGTTTAGCGTTCATGTATTACGTAAATCCAACATTATATATCAATACAAACGTCCCTTGGGTGAATGTATCTCTGATAAAAAACAAATGTAACTGGTGAATTTACAACAACTACATTAACAAGACATCTTACATTGCACATGTCTGAATATTCGTCCATTTCTAGATATCTACAACAACATTCTTGTCTACATTCACAATATAAAAGGTAATGATCGATAACACAAGTACCTTACACCAAGAAAACAACAAAAGCAAACTGCAGATCCTCGAGGCAATATTCATTAAAATAAAAATTAGCCATCAGTAGAATCAGCTATGAGTACTATAGTAATGTTCTAAAATGTAAAAAAAAAAACAAAAACATGTGCATGACAATGATCCTATGTCTTCATTATTAGTAGTGATGAGTTGGCTTGTTTGAATCTGAATTGAGTGACAGTATTTTCTCATTATTTTTAGAAAAATCTTTCAATTTAGTGTGGACTTCTTAGGAGATTGAAAATATTAATCGGCTGTTCTTATGGCAATATACATTACAATATTTTTACGAAGCTGCTGAAAGATATTTTCAAACTTGTTCTTTAAAAGCAATTTAAAAAATATATACTTACTGTACAACACATTTTATATTTTGTCTTTTTCATAGCGGTGGTTATATTAATTTTAAAAAAATGAGTCAGCACTTTCAAAGGCTTTTCGTTTCTTTTGTGTTTTTTAAAACGGGCATGAAGGCACTGCAAAACTATTGGCTTAAAAGGCTTCTTCCGACTTATACAAAGTTAAAACGTAGTTAAATTTTTTGAATTGGAGTAGATAAACCCTTCTATCACCCGGTTTACACTCCTCCCTTTTGTTTTGGACAAGAGTAGAGATGCACGCCTTGTTTCCTGCTTAGGAAGGGGTTCCCTGTTTCTCTTCCTCTCGTCCGATCCTAGTCCTAGTGATGTCGCAAGCTTTTTTACAGTGTTTGTGGATGTCACTTTATTCTGAGGGTACTTAGTTGGCAGTTTTCTGGTTGATGCTTCCGACTGATAGTTAGGAGCCCGAACTCGTGCGTAGCGTCATGAGAGGCAGCTCTGATCAACAGTTGAATAATATCGGTGTTTTAAGTAGTACCATGTCACGCATGGAAGGGTGTCTCTGCATGAACCTCCAGTGGGCTACGCTAAGCCACATTATGCTGCAGTCGGCGTCAATTTCCCTCCCACACATGCTATATACAGCAACTCTACTCTAGGCCTCTCTTTTAATAAAACTCACTAACCATGGATATACTCTATTATAATAGAAGATATAAATCAGCTCACCAAAAAACACCCAAACCCAAACAACATCTCCTTCGCTAACATACAAGGTATACGCACCAACTTTTACACTGTCTAATCCTTCCTCCAAGCAACCTCACCTGGAATTCTAGCTCTCTGCAAAACTAACCTGAAGTCTACGTCCCTGGTTACCTTCCCCTCTTCAGGGAGGACTTCATGGGCTTAGTGTTTACGTCAGTGAACACTTCCCTCTAGCTAGGGTGATATCTCTTGAATCCCTAGATCATTCTTATATGTGTTTCCGTCTCTCTCTACTAAGCTCAGTTAGTTATCTCTTCTTTCTCTACCGCTCCCCCTCATCTCCTGACTGTTCTGTTCTTGACAGCATCTCCAATAATATCGACAAGGCCATTTCCTCTCATCCGTTGGCCCATATATTTTTGTTTGGCGACTCTAACGCCAACTACGCCAAGTGCCTGGAAAACTCTGTCACAGATTTTGCTGGTGTCCACAATGAATGTTTCAGTCACTCAGTCCCTTACGCAAGTTGTGGAGATCCCCACGCGTTTCTCTAATAACCCTAATGGACATGACTCACTGCTAAATCTCTGCTTTACTTCCATCCCTGACTCTTGCAATGTCAAACAACTCTGCTCCCCACTCGGAAACTTTAACCATGCGGTGGTTTCCGTTAACCTCTCCTTCCACTTCCACTCCACCCATGAATCTCATACGAGCAGAATATCTTACTGCTACCAAAGAGCTGATTGGGACTCATTCCGCGGTTTCCTGTGTGACGTTCCTTGGAACAAAATCTTTAGTCTTCCCGTTGAAAACTGTGCGACTGAGGTCTCTTCTTGGGTTAAGGCTGGCATCGAAGCTTTTATCCCAGCCAGGAAGTTGTGGATGATATCCCACTCGTCTCTCTGGTTCTTTCCTGCTTGCTCGACCTCCATCGCCCATCGAAATCACTTCTTCCGGCTTTATCGGAGTCACGCGTCGGACTATAATAGGCGCCTCTTTGCCTCTGCTGGCAATGAGTGCAAGAAGATACTTAAAGAAGCTAAGCTGCTGTTTGCATCCAGAATGAAGCAGCGCATAGCATTCCATGAGTTCGGACTACTGGAGGCTGTGTAAAAGTGTACTAAACAATAGCAAACCCTAATCCCCTTCTAAGCAGCGAATGATGTCCTTACCTCTACAAGAGACAAGGCTGAGTGCTTCGCTCGCAGATTCTCCACCAACTCAACACTGGACTCGTCTGGAGTATCTGTACCCGACTTCCCAATCCAAACTGAGGCCAAACTGAATGACATCCACATTACCCCACTCGGTGGTCTCTAACATAATTTAAAAGCTTGATCCCCATAAAGCAAGCGGTGACGGAATCCCAATCATTGTCTGATGAAATGTTCCCTTGAACTCTCCTCTGTTCTCTTTAAACTCTATAACTACTGCCTCTCTGTTTCTTGCTTTCCTATCTGCTGGAAGTCCTTCTCCGTGGTTCCAATATATAAAAATACTTATAAACCCCCTGACCTCTCTAATTATCGCTCTCTCAGCCTCCTAGCGATTTTTGGCAAAGTGTTCGAAGCCATCATCAACGCTGAGGTGATTCAACATCGAACAGCGCACAGTCTCTTTTTTTTTTTTTTTTTTAATCATTTCACCCCGAGCAAGGCAGAAACGCCACTGATGTGCAGGGGGTTACATAAATGTAGAAAGATTAATTAGAAAAGAGTGAGGAGTACAAGCTAGTTAGAAAGGAACAATAGAAAACTGAGAAAGCAGGTGCAATGACAGGTACATGGGCGGAGAGAAAGGGAAGGTTATACAGGGGAGGGGAGAGAGAGCTAGAGGCCAGTGGTTAGTAGGTGAGTATTAACTTTGCTTTTAAATTTCTGGAGGTCGTAGCCGTCAGGAAAGCAAGAATACGGGAGTGAGTTCCACAGGCGGGAAGTGCGAGAGAGGAAGCTGCAGGAGTAGAATTGTCGTCTGCGTTTGGCTAACCTGACTGTGAATGGGTGGGACCCAGTTGCCAGTCTGGTTGAACGGGTAAACACCTGTTGAGGAGGCATCAGTGACTTAAGCTCATCCGAGCAGAAGCCATGAAAGTATTTATAGAAGAGACAGAGGGAGGCCACATTTCGACGATGGGAAAGTGGCTGCAGACGAGTCGCCAGATCAGTACCTATCACATTACAGACTCTCCTTTGGAGCTTGTCAAGAACACTGAGGAGAACGGCAGGGGCACCTGACCATAAATGGCAGCAGTACTCCATGCACGGACGGATGGTTGACTTGTATATATGCAGGATGGATTCAGGTGGAAAAAACATCCTGGATCGACATAGTGACCCAATCTTCTTAGCAGTAGATTTTGCTATGGATTCAATATAGTGCTTCCATTTGAGGTCTGAGGACAGGGTAAGTCCGAGGAGGCGTAGTGTATTACTCTCCGGGAGAATCATCTGGTCCATGCTTATGGGAGGCAGAAGAGGTTGCCTGTAATGGTTGACAGACAACAGCTTGGTCTTAGAGGAATTAAAGTTGACAAGCCACTTCTTGCCCCAGTTCACCACAGAGTGTAGATCCCGCTCAAGGTCAGCAGCGAGATTATGTCTGTCCGCCACGACAGGTTTCTTACTGGAGCGGGAGTATATTGTAGTGTCATCTGCGTAGATGCCTACTTGGGACCTGATCTCATCTGGGAGGTCGTTGATGAAAATAAGGAAGAGCGTTGGGCCCAGGATAGAGCCTTGTGGGACACCAGCATTCGTGCTGTAGGACGAAGAGGCACGCCCATTCAGAACGACCTTCATTTTGCGGTTATTTAAGAAAGATTGGATTAGGTCAAGCAGGCGACCGGTAATACCATAACCGCGTAGTTTGCATAGGAGGCCAGGGTGCCAAACCCTGTCGAAAGCCTTGGAGATATCCAGAGCAACCGCGCGAGCCTCGTCAGACTCATCAAGGGCCTGTAGCATGTACTCCGTTACAGTAGTTAGCAGGTCGGCTGTGGACCTGTCAAATCGGAATCCATATTGCCTGTCGGAGAACAGCTTGTGGGCGGTGAGATGATGAACTATTTCAGCATTTATTATAGCCTCGAACACTTTCCCGAATATTGGTAGGAGACTGATAGGGCGATAGTTGGATGGGTCCGAGGGTTCACCACAATTCTTAAAGACAGGAACGACTGAGGAGAATTTCCAGCATGCAGGAAAGCAGGAAGCAGAAAGGCAGTAGTTAAACAGTTTAGAGAGGACAGGGGAAAGTTCTGGGGCACACCTCTTAAGGACTATCACCGGGATTCCATCGTCTCCACACGCCTTATGGGGGTCGAGTTTTGAAATTACTCTGGATACTATTGTCGGGGTAATATACACGTCATGCAGTTTGGCCTCAGTTCTAATAGGGAAGTCGGGTGGGTGCACTCCGGACGAGTCGAGTGTGGAGTTGGATGAGAATCTGCGGGCAAAGCACTCAGCTTTCTCAGCAGATGACGTGAGAACGTCAAATCCATGGATTAAAGGAGGTATTGAGGATTTCCTATTGTTGAGCACTCGTTTACAAATCCTCCAATAGTCCTTGGAGCCGAACTTGCGGTCAGCTAAGTGCTGTCGCATTCTCTCCGCAAACAACTGTTTGGCGTCATTTAGAGTTCTCTTGCACTCACTGCGAGCGGATGTGAACAGGCGCCTATTGTGATCAGTTGGCTGTCTCTGGAATAGATGGAAGTAATGGTTCCTGTGGGCAATGGCGGCTGAGCAGGCTGGAGAGAACCACGGAGGGGAATGAGGTTTTAAGCAATACTTCCTGGTGGGTATGAAGGCATCAATGCCAGCTTTCACCCATGACGAGACCTCAGAGGCACAGTCATCAACTGATAGGTCAAACACTTTTCCCCAAGGGACGTCGCAGAGGAAATCGCGAAAGGCTTCCCAGTCAGCTTTTTGGTAGAGGTAGGAGGTTCTATGAGTAGGGGGATCCTGGGGGGAGTGAGATTGGAAAGAAATACTGAGGGAGACTACAGCGTGGTCGGAGTTGCCGAGAGGGCAAAGCTGCGAGACTTGACAGGCGTCGGGCGCAGAGGTGAAACATATATCTAGCAGTGAGGAATGACCCGAGGGTGTGCTTGGGAAGCGAGTGGGGAAGTCCACCACTTGCGTAAGGGATTGGGAAATAGCAAAGTTCATGGCGTGAGTGCCCGCCGAATCAGTAACAGCGTTTTCAAGCCACTCAGAGTGATGGGCATTGAGGTCTCTGACAAACAGTATAGTTTCCGCTTCACCAGGTCTACTGCTGATATGCTCACGACCATCACTGAGTATATACACCAGGCTCTCTACTAGAACTGCGAAGCCTGAACAGTTGCCCTAAATATCTTCAAAGCATTTGACAGAGTCTGGCATGCTGGCCTTCTAAGCAAGCTGCGAGACTATGGTATAACTGGACAATTGTTTGATCTAATACAGTTATTCCTTTCAAATCGCACAATGAAGGTAGTATTAAATGGATATGCCTCCCAATACTATCATACGAACGCAGGTGCCCCTCAAGACTCTATTCTAGGTCCTAAGCTTTTCCTGATCTGCATTAACGATTTCCCCGATGTAATAAGATCCTAAGTAGGCATATACGCTGACGACACTACGGTTTACTCTCGCCTTGATCAAAAATCTGCCGAGGCTGACAAAGTAGACCTCACTGCCGACCCTGAAAATAACCCCCAATCCGTGGTGGACTGGGGTAAGAAATAGCTCGTGAATTATAATGCTTCCAAAATGAAGCTGCTATCTATTAACCATCACAAACAATCGCTCCTACCCCCATTAGCAGGGATCAGGATAGTCTCCCTGAAAGCAAAACACCGCGTCTCCTCGGCTTAACTCTCACAACAGACCTCAAGTGGAATGACAATATAGAATCCATAGCTAAATCCGCTTCTAAGAAAGTCGGTTCTCTGTGTAAGTTTTTCCCGTCTGAAACCACCCTGCACAGATAAAAATCTACCATCCGCCCGTGCATTGAATACTGCTGCCATATCTGGTCGAGTGCCCCTACTATCCGCCTAGGGGTCCTTGACAAAATCTAACGGAGAATCTGTAATGTGATTGATCCCGACTTGGCAGCTCAAATACAGTCACTTTCTCACCGGCGCAACGTGCCTTCTCTGTGTCTTTTCTACAAATACTTTCACGGCTTCTGCTCCGATCAACTTAGCTCACTGGTGACTCCTATAAAATAAATTTACTCGAGCCACAAGATTAGCAGCTAGGTCCCACCCTTTTACTGTGAAACCAATAAAATGAGATGCGTGGGCAATGTAACAGTTATCGGCGTATAAATTGGAAATGACAAGACGAGTTCAAATGCCTGCACAGTGAAGAGCATTCATTTTTGCACTAATATTCTTGAGAATGTTATGGCAGAATAGTTATAGCGGAATTGACTGGGCTCTCCACTCTTGGGTGTTAGCTATCCTAAAACAAAGACTGTTCTGTCTTGAAATCTGTTGAAGGTGGTGAAAAATTCACAACGGACTGAAGAGCGTTTTTTTTTAAAATTCCGATGTTTTCATATTTTCATGTTTTGGGCAAAACATGCATAATCCAATTCAAAACGAAAAAGACAAATTAATTAGAACAGTTATACGAATAAAAAGTACACAGAACGATTTCGAAAAAGGAAAATAAAGACTAGTTTAAAAAAGAATTCAGTAGAAAAATAACATTTCCGCTACTGTCGTTTCAACACGTCCGGTGTCTTCAGACAGGAAGCGAGAAATTGTAGGAAAAACTAGTTTACTGCCTGGTTATACCAAAGGTGGCGAGAACGCGGTAGTAGAAAAGTTAGTTTTAGTACGAAATTGTATGTCTGATATATATATATATATATATAATATTAATAATTATATTAATAATTATATTGATATTTACTTTATATCCGTCTCGAAAAAACCCACCGAATATAAACTCGAAGGGAACAAAAATGGAAATAAAAAAAGAAACAAACTAAGCACCTGAACATACGTCAAAGTACTCGTTGGAAAGAAAACAACCTGAGACGAACGTCCTAACAAAAAAGTGCTCAATACAACAGTAGAGCAAACAAGTAAGAATAAATCTAACCTAGGGCCAACGGACCTACCTAGGTTTCACCTAACGGATCGTCAAGGCATATATATATGCCAAGCGAAGTTTTATGTCAACACAACATAAAATCGTCGGTGATGGTATATTTTATAATATTTCAGTTTAAACAACCTCTCTGAAGATGGCTCATGTGAGCCGAAAGCTTAGAAGAAAACGAATAAATAATTATCCAAATGTTGGAGAAGTTTTGTCTTTATTTTCAACTGAAATTAAAGCAAAAATACGACGTTTAGAACGGCTCATGATTAAACATAATAGGCATTCATTGTCTCTTATATTTAATAGCATATGTTTAGAAAATTACTTGCTGCCTCGATATACTAAATTTAAGTTACATGATGCCGCAGCATTAAATGATCCTAACACTAAGAAATTGCAATGGAACCTCATAAAACGTCAAATGCACACAGCCAAACAGAAATTACAAGAAATCAACACTGAAATTGTACATATAAAAGGAATTTTACAGTCTTCTACCACAAGTGAAAAATTCAAGGAAATATTGGATTTATTATACAATACAACACAAAAGGAACATGAATCCCATAAACAAGTCATCCAAAAAAAGCTAAACAATTTATATAAAGGAAAAATACTTTTACCAATCATCAATGACAACTTCATTAACCTATCGGATTACCAACTTTCTCCAGATGAAATAGAATTCCTTAATCTCGGACCTAATTTTCATGTCGCACAGAAACCTAATTCAATGTTTAAACAAATGGAAATTGAAGCTTTATACCAACAAATACTTCAACTCGAACAGGACAACCATATTACTACACAGGTAGGCTTAAAAGAATTACTCAAAGTTGAATCAATCAAACACCGTTACCATAAAAATCCTAATGATATTATAAATACGCCTCTCATAAAAGCAGCCACACATCTAAAAAATAACAAAAATATTGTTATCCGACGTGCCGATAAAACCAATACATTTGTTATTTTAAACAGACAGGAATATCACTCCAAATTACAGGCCATTCTCGACGATCACAATAAATTTAAAAAATTAACTAGTAATACCACAACCCAACTTAAAAAACACATTAATAAACTTATTACTGCAAACAATGCTGAAATAGGATCCTATAAACTTCAAAAGATTATCCCCTCCGACCTATCATTTCTCAAATACCCACACCAATATATAACCTTTCCAAAACACTTAACAAACTAATTACTCCCTATCTTCCTGGTAAATATAGTATTAATTCCACGGACGAATTTTTACAGATTCTCCATTCCGTAAAACCTAAGAATCAAATAATTGCATCTTTGGATGTCCAAAACTTATTCACAAATGTTCCCGTCCAGGAAACAATTGACATCATTATCCGTGATGTATACAACCATGCTACTCTCCCATCAATCAATATTAAACCCACTATATTAAAAAAAACTATTATTAGCATGCACCACACAAGTACCCGTTCACGATCCCTTAGGCAATATTTATACACAAATAGATGGTATTGCGATGAGATCTCCTTTAGGTCCCCTCATTTCTAATTATTATATGGCAAATCTAGAAAATAAAATAATTAATGACAACAATAAACCCTCTATATATGTAAGATACATAGATGACATCTTTGTTTTAGCTAAGAATATCGATCAAATTAAATATCTTAAAAACAAATTTGAAAGTCACTCCGTCCTCAAATTTACATTAGAACTTAATATTAATAACAAACTCCCATTCCTTGATGTATTCATTGATTCTAGCACACATAAATTTACTACTTCTCTATATAGGAAACCAACTAGCATAAATTCGTGTCTTCTTAATTATAATAGTGAATGCCCCCAACGATATAAGTTAGCTGTTATAAAAAACTTACTTCAACGCACACAAATGATATCTTCTTCCAAATCTATATTTTATAAAGAATTACACAACATTAAGCAAACACTAGTCAATAATGGATTTCCTAACTCCGTTATTGATCAACAAATTAAAATGTATCTCAACAAAATTAACAATAGCTCTAACAATAATGATAATATTAATAATAATGGTTTATATCAAAATAAACATAACACTATTAACTTATACTACTGCAACCAAATACATAATAATTATAAACAAGATGAAAAAACTCTCAAAAACATAATACGTAGAAATGTTAAACCAGTGGAAAGTAATAATCAAATTAAACTCATTATATATTATAAAAAGTTTAAAACAATTGACCTCATAGTCTATAATAACCCAACAAGCACTAAACTAAATTCTTTACAAAAAACCAATGTAGTGTACCAATTTACATGCCCATTCAGAGATTGCATCTCTGATACTAATCAAAAACCTAGTACATATATTGGTTTTACTACAACCACGCTCTCCCGTAGGCTTACATGTCATCTTTCTGATCAGAGTACTATTAAACAACATTTCTCTGAAAAACATAAACATGTAGGTAATATCAGACAGATTTTTGTCAACAATACGGTGATCCTTACTCATACACACAGTAAGAGGAACCTGCAGATATTGGAGGCCATGTACATCAAATCAAAACAACCAACACTCAATAAAATCAACTTTAAAACAGGAAATAACATATTACATTGCATTTGACTACATGGTTTTGTTGTCATTTCGCGCTATCCCGCGGTGTGACGTCATAAAACCGCATCGCAAACTTAAGAACTGCGTTTATTATTTTTGGTAACTATTGCCGTTGCCAAACGGAGTTTTATGTCAACACAAAATAAAATCGTCGGTGATGGTGGATTTTATAATATCTCAGTTTAAACTACCTCTCTGAAGATGGCTCATGTGAGTCGAAAGTTTAGAAGAAAACGAATAAATAATTATCCAAATGTTGGAGAATTTTTGTCTTTATTTTCAACTGAAATTAAAGCAAAAATACGACGTTTAGAACGGCTCATGATTAAACATAATAGGCATTCATTGTCTCTTATATTTAATAGCATATGTTTAGAAAATATATATATATATATATATATATATATATATATATATATATATATATAATCATTATTTTAAAATCTGCTATATTTATAGAGTATGGGAGATAGATGTAGATAGTTCAGTATAGGAGAAAGATGTAGATAGTGTGTACATAAGTATCAACACTGCATGGTGTCTTGACTGGTAGTTTTACACCATAAGCGATAATAAAAGAAATCATTATATATATATATATATATATATATATACTGTTTACGCTCTCACACCCTGATTGAGCACTCTGGAAGAATGATAGACATTAAAAAACAGTAGTTACTCTAGCATTTACGCATCGCTCATTCAGTAATGAATTAGAGCACTCTAACTACTGGTGCATGACACATCATGCGCTAAAAGTCTGCTTCCTTCTACCGAGCGGCCATAGCTCAGAGGTAGAATTCCGACTACCAATTAGGTTGGGTTTCAATTCTGGGTAAAAGCAATCGGATGTCTAATCGTACTGATGAGCTGTAATACGGCGAAACAGATCTGTCTGCCGATGACTATATATATTAGAGAGAGAGGGGGGAATAGGTATTTTACGTCTATTATATTAAACTTATTCTTTTTTTCCAAAACAAAATGTGTTTATTGATAATTTTTTCAAGCGAATAAACTTTCGCTAATGTGATTGTTGTCGATGTGAAAAAATAGCCGAAATTCGTATTAGGTCCATGCTTCTGTTTAACTTATTGGTCATTGTGAACAAGTAAGGAGAAGGAAAGAAAATCATATGTATTTTAAGCAGCGAATTGTTTTAAAATTGTCGTAATATTTTGTTTGAAAGTTAAATCCAGTGCAGTGGAATGCAGTAGATCGTGTACTGGCAACGTGATGTGTAATGAAATGATGTATAATGCTTTTATATCAATTCAAGAATACGTGGTTTTATACTATACACTTCTTCTTTTATGTGCCTTGTCTTTTCAGGACGTAGGCGATCATGGCTTTCCACATCTCCCTGTCCCTGGTGGCTCTTAGCACGCCTTCTCGTGTTACACTACGGAACCCTTGTTTCGTCATCCACCTGATCAAAGAAGCGGATAATATATTTGAAGGACCCTTCAAATATGTTATCCACTTCTTTCCTCTTTCTCTTTTTCCCTCTATTTGACCTGTTAGTATCAGGTTTTCCAAGACCTCCTTCTTCTAATGGTGATTACGAAAGTACAGCAGTTTGAAAAACTTACTGTGATCATTCTGGTGAGAAAAGAAATCCAGAATTTGTTGCCGAGGGTCTCAGACTCGAGGACTACATTGTGCTTTCAAGAGGTGCTGCTGCCCTGGTTCAAAGGGTGGCTGTTGGAAGACACTATGTCTGACCACAGAAGAACTTAATCACAGCTCTCATACAATTTCTGCGACCACTTCACTTTCATTTGACCACCTAACTCCCCAGACTTTCAACCTCCTGGATTATTAAATGTGTAGCCCAGTTGAGCGAGGGACCAACAAGACTCTTCATAACCTCCAAAGAAAAACTGAAAGTAATGATTACGAAAGCATTGACTAACTTAAACAAGGATTTGGTCCAGAAGAGTTAGAGGAGATTCGGAAGTTGACTGGAGACCGTGCTTGAAGTCAGTGGCGATTTTATTGAATAAATTTACGTGCCATTTATTTGTATTACAAGATATTTTTGCGTATTTTTTATAGATGCCAGTATTGTTTTGATTTTATCTGTTAAAATGTGATATCAGTGTTATTTTGAATTTTTGCGTAATTTAGATAAAAATTTATCCATCGTACCCCATGCGTGTATATAGTTTATTTGGACAACAGTATCACTTTTATACAGGTTTCATTGAAAATGACAGACAAAGTATTATCATTAAGTTTTTATATAATTTTCATGCGCTCATATAATTTTGTTTACATGAAATATCTTGTCTGTTATTTTCAATGAAACCTGCATATATATACAAATCTAAACTTATTTATAAATGGAACTTTGTCTGTGTGTGTGTGTGTGTGTGTGTGTCCGTTACCTATAGACTCCGAAAGGGCTGAACCGATTTTCTTGAAAATTTACACAGTTGTACTATACGTGTCTGCGAGTGTTCTTAGCTAGGTTTTTTGTCGAAGTACCCCTGATAAAGATCGAAAATCGATAATCGAAAAAATCAGGTTATAGAAGGATGGTCCTATTTTAATCAAATTTGATACACTCATAGACAAAGACATAAGAAACGATATTCAAAAGTTTCAAGGTTGCATTTCTTACAATAGTGCAGAAAATCGATAATATATATATATATATATATATATATATATATATATATATATATTATCGATTTAGGCAAGATGTTGTATGTCTGTACTTTTTTTCGGCCTTTTTACTTTAGTTTTTGCTTCATGTTTGGCTCTAAGTAGGTATAATTGTAGTTCTTAGTCTCAGCCATGATACCATTTACTCAGTGGACTTATTTAGCCTTCAAAATTCAGTTTACGACGAAAAATACTTATTTGATATCGATTCCAAGAAATCAAAATTTGACTTACATCCATTCATTTTTCTTTCAATCTACGGTTTCGCTTTAACTGGAAACAACTATTGCTTTTTAGTCTTTCGTTCCAACGTCCAAAGAGTCTGAGCTCCAGGACCATGGATTAGTTTTAAAGCTTTCATTACACCCAAGCCACGCCGGGCTATACTGCTCGTATATATATATATATATATATATATATATATATATATATATATAGCTGTATGTGGAGAACAAATATGCATGCATACATACGAGATTAGAGTTTTAATTTTATAACATTTAGGTCTTTGGTTGTTGTAGAGGAAACATAAGATTGACAGTTTTAAGCGTAGAAAATTTTTAACTTTACAATTCAATTAGTGCATATAAAAAGACAGCGTTTACAAAATAATGAAATCCAGATTCTGTAATGAATGCAATCATTCTTGTCTAGGTTTTGACAAATGAAGACTCACAAAAATCCAAGTCACACTTGATAAGTATTAGAAATTAAATTACTTCTCTTACAATAAATGCTTGTGTGCTTATATTGATACCTATCAATTCATTTGTAGGTTATAAAGTGTAGTAACATTTTAAAATTAGTTATTTTTGTTATAAAGTTTTCTTTGTGCTTAGTTTTGCGACAATATTATGAATAACTGATGATGTGAACAGATATTCAAATACTACTTCCGTTTCAGTAAACATTTTGCAGAAAAAATACGCAGTGTTGAACTGTTACGCGTATGAAGCTCCAAGAATTCGTCATCATTAGAAAACCAGATAATACATTAAGTATATTAACACTGAAATAAAGGACTCCATGTAAGCACAAGGAGGGGTTTTCTCTCATCAATTTCTTCTCATTTAACGTGACCTTTTATGCTTAATTGCTAATGAAAATATAAAGATTTTTTTTTTTTTATAAATGATGGTAATTTAGATAATGCCACCCTCATTGCTGGTGGCCATCTTTAATTTTTTCCCCACTTAAAAAAGATGACTTATATAAATGCCTTGAGGGCAGATAACTCTTTCTTAAATAAAGACTCTGTTGTTTCCATTTGTCAGCGGGTCCGAAGCGATAAGTGACTAAGTGTCGACATTGTTTTTTAATTATTTGTCTTCTATTTAATCAGTTATTGCTCTGACGTAAATTAGCCTCACTTTCTAAAGGTTTTTTATTACATATAATCAAACCACAGTAAAAATGAAAGTCACGAAGTCAAATGCCTTATAGATAGACCGTCACCATCAGCTAGACAAATACACGTATAAAATGAGAGTAAATATCTTTAAAAAAAAAGTGGTCATTTGAAAGTTTTCAAGAAATCTAGACAACAATATAAAGTTTGTATTTTTCCATAATACAGGTGTCTATTAAAAAAAAAAAACTATATTTTATTTATTTTATTTTTTTGGAGAGGTTGCTCTTCTTAGGGGTTTGACGTCATATAAGACATTAAGAAACCGTGCTGCGTTTTATTTGTTTGTTTTTTTTTTCGTCTGTTTATTTTAATTTAAATTTAGAGATCGTGAGAGGTAAATAAACAGCATGTCTAGAAACAAAAAAGTAAAGAAATTTAAGGAGAAATATAGATAAAAGAAGAAAAAAATAAGCCTAATTTCAGCGTATAAGTACTCTCTTCCATTCCATACTTTATATATATATATATATATAAAGAGAGAGAGAGAGAGACAGAGACAGACAGACAGACATACAGACAGCGAGAGAGAGAGAGAGAGTGAGAGAGAGAGAGAGAGAGAGAGAGAGAATTGACGTCACCAGTGTCTCAGAATAGGCAGTGTTTACTATTTGGCTCTTCTGTCATTATCTAAAACCTGCGAACAGCCAGATTATTTTTAACAGTAACGATCGTGTCCAGACCACGCAAATCTGAAATCTTTTTAGTAGTAAAAAAAACAAAACAAAACAAAACAAAACAAAAAACTGGAATACAAACAGATAATTATTATGCTATTAGTTCAGACACGCGTACATATGTAGACATACCACTATTAAGCAATAATATATATCATATATGCACATGTTTACGATGTGTGTACATGTTTCTATATTTTTGCAAAAATATCATATAGAAAAGTATTTATTAGCTTCATCCTGGCTTGATTATTAGAAATGCTACATTTCACATTGTTTGACTGAAGTATGTTGGTATATATATATATATATATATATATATATATATATCACAACATCACAGTAATCTCATTAACGCTCTATCTCTATCACGGTATCGAATACATTATGGCAAAAACCTGATTTCCAAAATAACTTTTCATCAGTAAACCACTAAAAAACAACAATCATGGCACTAAGCATTATCACAACTCAATACTATATATATATATATATATATATATATATATATATACTATAGTCATCCGCAGACAGATCTGTTTCGCTATATCACAGCTCATCAGTACGGTTAGACTCCGATTGCTTTTTAACCCAGGATTGAAGCCCGACCGAATTTTGCGTCAGTCGGCAATTCTACCTTTGGGCCACGAGCGAGAAGAAGAAGGCAGACCTTTTAGCGCATATATCATTATACACGCCCAATACCTAGAGTGCTCTAATTCATTATTGAATGAGCGATGCGATATATATATATATATATATATATATATATATATAGTTATTATTATTGTTGTTGTCATAGCATACTGCAACTTAATGGCTATAAAGTTTCAGCTTTTGGGGTTTTACACTTAGACTTGTCAAGAGTGAAGTAGAAAGATTCTGTTTCTTCCACAGAGCTTCGCTTTGTTGGTGCATAGACTACAATAAATGCTATATTAAAGGGTTACCATTTCAGTTTGACCAAGAGAACTCTTTTAGAGAACTGGCAGTATCCTAGAACGCATTTCTGCATTTCTTCGTCCAGAATTAAGCTGACTCTCTTTCCGTTATTTTTACCCCCTTCTTATATGATCCTGTGGTTGTCGCTTCTGAAGCCTCCATTGTTTGTTCATTTAATTTTGCTTATGCCCAGAATTTTGATGTTCAATCTGCTCATTTCCTGTTTGACATTCTTAAGTTGACCACAGTTGTTCAGTGTCCTGACGTTCCATGTTCCTAGGGTAATTTTTTGTTTGTTGTGCCCAGTCGAAGGGTAACGATCCAGAGACACCTGTTTCTCATGTCGGTCGTTTCCAGGCGAGAGACAAATTTTGGAAAAATGTGTCCCTTTTACGCCGTTGGTTCTAACAGTCGCTGGATGACGAAAAACCAAGTGTAACCATAAACAAAAGATTCAGAAACGCAGTGGTTCAATGCAAAACCTATCCAAGTGACGACTGTGGAAGCGACCACATTCCAGTTATTTGCAAACTAAGGGTGAATCTTCTGCTACTAAAGAAGCCTAGGGCAACACGCAGACTGCAATACAACACGCTCTTGAATGAACTTGACCTGCAGAAGAAATACACTGACAGTGTGAGAAGAAAAAAGGAAAAACAAATAGGAAATTGAAATTCAAAATGGGACGCACTTAAAAAAGCTCTAGTGACATCAGTAAACATAGTCCCAGATGAAATCACCAGAAAAAAAAATAAAATAAAAAGAAGTGGATGACTGAAGAAATTTCTGACATGATTCAAAGGAGGCAGAAAACTATGCCAAGACATGGAATAAATACAAGAAACTACAAAAGGAGATACGGACCAAGTGCATACAGGCTAAAGTGGAATGGCTCAACAACAAATATGCCGAAGTAGATATTGAGCAAGACTGATAAAGGAGAAATGCATAAAGAAATAAGGGAACTGACAGGACAAAGAACCTTCTCCTCAACAGGATGTATAAAATCCAATTTGCCTGTGTTTTGTAGACTATGCCAAGGCGTTCGACAAAGTAAGCCACAAAGAATTCATAGAAATGCTCATTAATCTCGACGTATTTGGTAAAGACATCAGAGTAGACAAGAACCTCCACTGGCAGCAAATTGCCTGCATACAGACAGGAAACGAATTTAGCAGATATACAAACATAGAAAGGGGCGTAAGACAAGGATGTGTTATTTCACGGGATCTTTTCAACTTGTACAGCGATTCTATTCTGAGGACCCTAGATGTTATATCAGGATTTCTCATTGGCGGTACCAATCTGAGCAACGTAATATACGCAGATGATAGAGTGCTGATAGGCGACATGGAAAGAAAACTACAAGAACTAAAAAAGGGAGACGAAGAAAGTCGAAAGAATTTAAACTACAAGAAAACCGAATTTATGGTCGTTAGCAAACAGAGGAGCCATAAATGCCAAGTACAGGTTGGGGGTACTAAGATCAAGTAGGTTCAAATATCTATGTACTTGGGAAGTGTTCTAACGGAAGACGGAAAGTGCGACACTGGGATCCGAAGGCGAATTGGCATGACGAAAGAAGCATTCTCGAAGTTGAGTAAAGTATGAAGAAACAGGACAATTTCTCTAGAAACAAAGAAAGTACTGGATTGCAATGTGATGTCTGTTCTTCAATATGGCAGTGAATGCTGGCCAATATCATCAAAGATGAAGGCAAAACTTGAAGCAGTTGAAATGTTCTAAAGAAGAATGCTGCGGATATTATGGATCGAGCATGCGGGCAATGATGAGGTTTTAGAAAATGATGGAAACGAAAAGTAAATGAATACTGTGCATCAGAGACAGCTGAAGTACTTGGAACACGTGATGAGGAAGGAAGGCTTGGAGAATCTGATACTCACAGGTCAGATAGACGGAAAGAGAGACAAGAGAAAGCAGCTGATAACATATTTGAAGGGCCTGAGCAGGTGGATTGCAGGGCGGGGTTTGGGTGGTATAACTGGAGAAAGCGTGCTAAGAGCTACCAGGGATAGGGAGAAGTGGAAAACCATGATCGCCTACGTTCTAAAGAGACATGGCACACAGAGGAAGAAGAATGTTTGGGAAATCTAAGGGAAACAATAACTAGAAAAATTACGTGAAGCATACAACAAGGATGCCTTTTACACACACACACACACACACACACACACACACACACACACACACATATTTCACGTACTTTGGTTTTATAATCTTACTTTCAAGGACATTGGTTGAGAAAATTTGAGAAAATTGCCAATGAATTTTAAATTTTTTCTTTTTTAAATTTTCTCTTGTTTTTTGTTAATGTCGTCTATAGACGTTCATATGTACAAACATCGACATGTTCATACACACATAAAAATTCAATTTGTTTTTACAATACTGTAATCATTGAGGTTTTTCTATTTTTGATAAGGAAATACACTTTTAATTTAATTGCCCCATACAAATTGTTTTTTCTTACGATCTTCGAACTGTTATCAAATACCTTGCACACCATGTAATAGTTTACCACACACACACACACACACACACACACACACACACACACACACACACACACACACACACACACACACACACACACATATATATATATATATATAATAAACTATAGTTTTAAGGTATGCCATATTTATGGGTTTAAATCCTCAATATCATTGATAGATCGCCTGTAAATATAAAAGTGGACTTTAAAATCAACACCCAGAAGCAACAGTCTGTTACATGCTAAATGCAATCGTCAGGTAATATATAAAATAGTAATCCAATTTTTGCACATTTTTCACACGCCATATATATATATATATATATATATATATGGTGTGTGAAAAATATGCAAAAATTGGGTTAGCATTTTAACTCGTAAACACTAAGGATACACGTTCACTTAGCATTATATTTTTAAAAATCCGGTGTATCTTTCAGTTCTCTTGCTTTTGTTATTTTATTTAATTGCTATCGTTTATAAAAATTCAACGTTGATATGAAAATTCTTTCAATATGAATGATTGATTTTTTTGTGCAATCACACGTACACAGATCCAGATATTCTACCAGAATACTGTTTGAAGCTATTCTATATTTATGGTTAAAAATGTTCAATATCACGGATAGAAAATGTGTAATAATATCCATATATATACAGGGTATCCAGAAAGGTCGTGTGCATTTTAAAAAAATGATAACATTATTTTTATTTGCGATTTTTAAAGTGCACACGAACTTTATGGACACCATGTATATAAGACTAACAGCAACGATTCATTCTTACTGAAATAAACCGACAAAGTCTGTTTTTATTACTGTATTTTCCCCGCTTTACTTAAGGCTATTATAAGATACAAATCCTATATCACCCAACAATTAACTAAAACGCAAAAAGTAATTTTACGCACCTGTAAAACTGGATCAAAACGACTAGAAAACATTTTGGAAAAACCCAGATCAAGGCAAATTTCACGAATCAGCGCGAGAACTAAGATTTTGGATTCTGATTGGATAGGAACTAGCAAATTGAATTATGACGCCAGTTAATTTTTCTTAACACCTAAAAAAATGGGTATGCTGTTTGAGTCAGTCACATGATAATACGCTATTTAACCACGTTTCGTGACTGGTCAAGTCAGGCAGAAGGGCACAGAGATCAGAGAGGCCAAAGAACTGACAGACAGGTCTGTCGCAGACTCAACCAATTCAAAAGAGAAGAAGAAGGAAAGGAAAGGAAAACAACAACAACAAGAAGACACCCATAAAAACAAGACTGCTCATAAAACCTTTTTAGATTTCTAGCCGGTCAGAAAAGGGAAAGGAACAGAGACTTTATTAGTTAAGAAGAGTGATTAATTTTTTTACATACATACATTATGCTACTATCAATATACGCCCAGGGACACTGAGCTACTTACAAGTATTTCTCTGAAACATTTAACCACGTGCATTTTTCTATTGGAACATTTCACTCATGCAAAATAATTAACTACATGCATTTTCTATTCGAGTATCTTTCTTCGTACAAATTTGTTATTTAGTTTTATTAATAAAATGACACTGATTTACAAACAAAACACATTCATTTTTCCAGCCATTAATTCAACCTTCTGATATTTTAAAACGTGGGGATTGGCTATGTTTTTTAAGTGGTCTTGTACCTTGCATGACTGACACTCCTACACTATTATGTTTTTTGTTATAATTTGGAGTTTAGTTCTTATTGGTCAGATACGTGTCACGTGTATTAAAACAATGGATAATTTTTGAGTATATGTGTATGGAATATTTTGGACGGTAAATGTGTATAATAGTGTATATATCCACAACATTTTAACCTCAGCCCTAAAAAAAACGAGATTAGAAAATCCACAAAGCCAAAAGACGGATACTTACAACAAAATTACACAAATTTCATAATACTGCCTTCCAACAACTGTTCAATTAAACTCGGAAACAAATTAATCATCATTAATTGGATACCACCACCTCCAAGACTATTATTGATATAATCAGGAAAAAAACTATGCCAAAACAACATAGTTCTCCCTATCCCTACCTACATAGGGAGAACTACTCATCGTCTAGATATGAAAATTAAACAACACGTTCCTGCTAAGATTAGAAATCACACTTTTCCTTTGAATGAACTTGTCCCAAATACCTATCGTTCCGCCATTTGTGAGCACCCATAAATGATAGAAAGTATGCTGCTAATTTCAGTATTGACGGGTTCACGGTTGTGTCCCGGTCACACTCTATATTTAATTTGAAAATGCTGGAGGCTCTTTATATCGGATCTCGCAATCCGTCTCTCTGTAAACAGCGTGCATGTTTGTTGGGTCTCGCTATCCTTTATCTCTTTGTTTTCCATTCCTAGATTTTCCCTACATTGTGTTTTCTTTCTTTCCAACACGCATTTTATGCTTCATTTTATTCTAAGTTTGAAACTACCGATGAGGCGTGAAGATCGGAAGCGAAACCGGTTGCTTTGTTTTTAGAATGTCTAGTAATATTAAGCTACACACTTTTATTTCGATAATATATATATATATATATATATATATATATATATATATATATATTAATCGTATCACACCGAGCAATGCGGTAACGCCACAGATGTGAAGGGGGCTACGTAATAGTGAAAAGATTGGAAAAGAGAAAGCCGGAAACCACATCCTAAACAGGGAACAAGGGATGAGCCTGTTAACCTGTTCAATAGACGTGGGGGGAGTCTGAACCGGGCGATAGCTAGATCTATCTACACCAATTGAATATATATATATATATATATATATATATATATATATATATATAAAATAAAAAGTGTGACAAGCCGTGAACGTTTTCTTTAAAATATATATTTATTGTTTGGTATTCGTACAAGTTATGGAGTATTAATTTGTCATGGTTTGCGCTACACGTGTTTCGAGTCTAAAATTGACTCTCTTCAGGCGAACAAATTCGGTGTTTTACGTTTGGGCTTCTCTGAGTATCAATACTATATATATATATATATATATATATAGTATTGTGTTGTGATGGAGCTTAGTTCAAAGATTGTTGTTTTTTCAGTGGTTTAATGATAAAAAGATAGTTGGGCGTAAAATGCACGACATCGAGATAGATTCAAGCATTAATGTAGAGAAGTTTGTTATATAACTGAGCAGAGTCATGCCAAATTCAAAGTTTCATGAAGGCACCACTATGGTGTCGTTTCTCCTCAGAAATTTTATTGAAAATTTTGTGATAAACTTCTCCACATTAATCTTATATGTATATACTAGCAGTATAGTCCGGCGTTGCTCGGGTGTAATGAAAGCTTTAAAACTAATCCATGGTCCTGTAGCTCAGACTCTTTGGACGTTGGCACGAAAATGCAATAGTTGTTTCTAGTTAAAGCGAAACCGTAGACTGAAAAAAAAAATCAATGGACGTAAGACAAATTTTGATTTCCTGGTATTGATATCAAATTTTCTGCACTATTGTAAGAACTGCAACCTTGAAACTTCTGAATATCGTTTCTGATGTCTTTGTCTATGAGTGTATCAAATTTGATTAAAATCGGACCACTCCTTCTATAAGCCGATTTTTTCGATTATCGATTTTCGATATTTATCAGGGATACCTCGACACAAAACCTAGCTAAGAACACTCGCAGACGCTTATAGTACAACTGTGTAAATTTTCACGGACACACACATAGAGACACACACACAGAGAAAAAGTTCCATTTATAAATAAGTTTATATATATATATATGTGTGTGTGTGTGTGTGTGTGTGTGTGTGTGTGTGTGTGTGTGTGTGTGTGTGTGTGAGAGAGAGAGAGAGAGAGAGAGAGAGAGCACGCGCGCACACACACACGCACATAGATCATTGTCGTTAATAGTGGATGCACGAATGACAAAACGCGAAAAGATAAAAATGTTTGCTGATGTGTTTCGCTAATAATAAGAAATTCAGCAGGTTTAAAATTACGGAGATAGCTCTTCTCTCTCTCTCTCTCTCTCACTTTCTCTCTCTCTTTTTTCCTCTTTCTCTCTCTCTCTCTCTCTCACTCTATATATATATATATATATATATATATATATGATGTGTGTGTAAATGTGTGTATGTATATAAAGAATGCGATGGGTAAATTGTCATCTGAATTCCGCAAAAATGAAAATAACACTGGCATCTCATTTTCACAAATATATTTACCAAAATTACACAAGCATCGCCATTGGCTTCAACCACGTCCTCCATAAGATCTCGGGATCTCGTGCAACGATTCTGAAGGGTATCCTAGTTTAAGCTGGTGAATGCTGTCATAATCCTTGCCTTTATTTCATTTTTGGTGTTAGAAGGAGTTGTGTTGGCCTCTCGCTCAACTGTGCTTCACACATAATATAGTTTTGTGATATGCTATATTTATGGGTTAAAAAGCTGATCACCGGAGATAGAGTCGATGTCAATATAAAAGTGGACACTGAGATCAGTACCAAGCAACGATAGTCTGTTTCATGCTTGAACGCAATTTTCAGGTTATGTGTTTTGGCTCGACTATTTATATATGCTGATCAGTAGTGTTTTATAGATAGCGAAATTTATTTTAGTATTAGGATTATTAATCAGGCTGTAGCGGTTATATTTCAAACTATTGTAGGGGCTACTGAGTAAGAATAATCCTGAATCCGTATGCATTTTTGTTTCTAATTTATAGTGATTGTTAACATTTTATCCGTTAATACCTCACTACTACGCATAATGTTTCATTGTCCAGTACAAATAAATAGTCGAGACAAAACACATCACACATGGCCTGAAGATTGCGTTCAAGAATTAATCAGCTTAGAGGTATATTGGTGCTGTCAACAACTATTTTTCTGTATTGTGAAGGTGAACATGGATGTGTTCTTAAATAAAACGTAATAGAATTTGTATCCGACAAATCAAGTGTAAGACATTTTGATAATGTGGTCGTCAACCAACCGTATTTACTTTTTGTCAGAGATACATTCTTCCAAAGGACATTTAAACTAATATACAATGTTGTTTTTCCAAAACACTAGTTGATGGAGAAGAGTTAAAAGTTAAAAAGTCGAAAGTACTTGGGTTAAAAAATTCTACCGCGCCTTCCTTGATGAATCTCAACATTAAGAAACTGATGAGACTACTGGAAAAGATCAGTTTAAAATTAAGTAAACATGTCTATAGTATTCAAGGAAACATTCTCACACACATTATATATATATAAGAAAAATTATGGCAGACACGTTATCTCATGGTGAATCGGAAGTATAGGCCTATTTCAGGCGAACCATCATCAGCTTCCGTCTTTATTTAACAAAGGATTTGTTAAATCTGATGATGGTTCGCCTGAAATAGGCCTATACTTCCAATTCACCACGAGATAACGTGTCTGCCTTAATTTTTCTTATATTTGCTCTATATGTATTTATATGCATATATGTTTAGAGCTCTCTTAGAGAGTTATCCTACCTACCACTGTATGTACAGGATACTCTTTTGGATTCTTCTATACCCACACTGCATGCTGATATATGTAAGTGGACATTGAAGTCAACCCCTAGAGGCAACAGTCTGTTTCCTGCAAAACGCTATCGTCAGGCTAAACAACTGCGTTTAGCATTGGATGAACATCTATCTATCTATCTATCTATCTATCTATCTATCTATCTCAGTCTGTTAATATCTATCTATCTATCTATCTATCTATCTATCTCAGTCTGTTAATATCTATCTATCTATCTATCTATCTATCTATCTATCTATCTATCTATCTATCTCAGTCTGTTAATATCTATCTATCTATCTATCTATCTATCTATCTATCTAATATAACAAAGATTATATTTTGCCAAAAATGTTCGGACAGGATTTTCTGGAAGATAAAGATGTTACAATAATTCAGAACTTACACTGGGACCAAACCACGCGCAAAAATGAATTGAGTAGCGCACAAAAATAAACAGGGTGTGAGACAAGGGTGCATCTAATCCCCACACTTATTCGACCTTTATAGCGACTCCATTATAAATATTGAGTGCGATCGGTAAAATGTCGCTATTTAATATTTTTAGTTTCGCGCTTGTGCGATTGTTTGTTGTTGATTCTTTTGATTGCACAGCGTAGTAGGATCAGTTGGGCCCAGTCTGTGAGAAAATAAGCACCATGACGCAATTGACCACGCCCCAAATTTAGAAACAGCATGCTGCACTGTTTGATTTTCACGCCGGAATCTCCAATACAAACATTTCATAGTGACTGTACGTCAATCTAAGAACAATGCAAACGATTCGGAAAGAGTTGAAAAGGAAACTTTGAAAACTCACTCTCGTTCTGATAAGAAAAGAACTCCCGAATGTATTGGTGAAATCTAGGCCATGACTGAAAACTATCTCTAGCCAGAGACACAGGTGTTTCTGATTTTCTTATCGGGCATGAAGACATTTGGCATTTCTCATACAAGATGAAAAAGGGCCAATCTTTATACCAAGCATGAAGGAGAAGAGGAAAGACCGCACTCCGAAGCTTTTGGACGAACCCAAGCATCCCGCTCCAACCGAAAATGCTTTAGTTGTTCTCAGAGAATAAAAAGATTCTGCTAGGATAAAATGGTGAATGCACAGAACAACCGTTGGTTTGTTGTGACCACAAAAGACGTACCAAGTGTGTTGAAAAGTAAATATCCAGTCAACATCGTGGTGTTTCGAGAGATCACTAGTGATGGCGATATTATACCTCCATTCATTTTCTCTCAGAGAACTCAACACGGAGACCTACATCGTGCTCTGAGGAGGTACTACTGTCTTGGATCAAGAGGATGGCTGCTGGAAGACAGTATATCTAGCAAAAGGATTCTGAACCATATACAAGTACGAGAACCCAATTACAGCTGTCAGGCAGTTTTTGCGACCACATTAACCCTTACATCTGGCTACCTAACTCTTCATATTGCAACCGCCTTGATTATCATGTCTATGGCGGAGTTGAGCGAGAGACCAACAAAATTCCTTGTAACACCAAAGATAACTGAAGTCAAGGATTATGGCAACATTCACCAGCTTAAACAAGAAGACCGTCCAGAAGAGACGCAGGAAATTCCGAGGTCAACTGGAGGTCGTGATTAAAGCCAATGGCGATATTATTAAATAAAATTACTCTTTCTTCTTCTTCTTCTTCTTCTTCTATGTGTCCTGTCTCTTCAGGACGTAGGCGACCATGGTTCTCCACGTCTCCCTATACCTTGTGGCTCTTAGTATGTTTGCTCCTGTTACACCTCGCAACCCCCATTCAGTCATCCACCTGATCAGGCCCTGCAAATATATTATCCGCTGCCTCCCTCTGTCTATTTTTCCTTCTATCTGGCCTATCAGTATCAGGTTCTCCATGCTCCCCTTCCTTATTGCATGTCCCAGGAACTTCACTTGTCTCTTCCTGATGCTCAGAATTAATTTCTTTTTTGTTGCCATTCTTTCCAACACCCCATCGTTGCTTGCATGCTCAGTCCACGATATCCGCAGCATCCTTCTGTAGAACCACATTTCCGCTGCTTCAAGTTTTAGTATTTCAAAATATTTTGCGTAATTTGGGCAAATACATCTGTTAAAATTTGATGTCATTGTTATATCAATTTTTGCACAATTTAGACGATAATTTATCTATCGCAGTCTGTGTAACTGGAGATACTATCAGGGTTTATTATCGGTGGGCGTAACCATAACAATATAGGATACAAAGATGACGTGTTGATGTCCGACTCCTAAATAAAACTACAGGACCTCCTAGACAGGTTTTTAGGAAAAAAAAAAAAAAGAAAGAAAAGAAAACGAGAAAAATGACTAACCATTAACTTCAAGAAGACAGGAAGTTTGGTCATAAGCAAGAGAAAAAAACCCAAGATGCGAGTCAGAAATTGGAGATGTCAACATCCAACAGATGCAGAAGTTAAAATATATGGGCCGTGTTTTAAAAACGTGACACCGAGATCTGAACAAGAACTGCTATGAGACACAAGGGAGAAAACATTGTGGAGAACCATGATAGACCATGTCCTGAATTGACGTTGTACATTGAAGAAAGTTTGAAAAGCAGTGTCACTAAAAATATAACTGAAAAAAGTTAGTGATTTCACAAATTTTTAATTTATATTGAGTTTAGAGTATCTCCAAAACTTTGTGAATTGAGGAAATTAATTTTATTTCTTCGAAATGCCAGGAATATCAGTTAAAGTTCTATGTGACACACACACACAGAGACAAAATTCCATTTATAAATAAGTTTAGATATTTCCATTTCATGAAAGCTTTATTAGAGAATGAGGTATCTGCCTCATTTAAAACTACATCAAAGGTCTTGGTGTAAGTAAATGATCTCATCTCAAGTCTATTTTAGCATGAAAATCTAAGGCACATAAGATTTTTTAAGATTTGATTTATGAAAAAATTATATATATATAAAACAGGGTAAGGTATTTTTTTATTATTCTAAGAATAAAATTTATGATTTTGTGTGAAATTGTGAGGCAAAGTAAATATTTTTTAACACCAGATAATCTTGATTTATTTAAAATATAAGACTGATGAAAGTCTTAAACCCTAAAACCTTATACATATTTTAGGGGAATTAGCAGCATTTTGAGTATTTTAACTTAACAAAGTTCGTCGATATCGTTTAGTAATTTAAAGTTTTAAGGCGGGGTAAAGTGGCACTAAAGAATAAAATTGCTTTTTAAAAAGCTTGGGGCTTGTATTTAGCTTGGCTGAGTTTGTTACGAGGAGGCTCATCAATCAAGAAGCGGAAATGAAGCCACGAAACTTCAGTTTTCGATGGACTCTAGCCGCAAGACGAAGTTTCTCGATAATCAGTTTGTGTGGTCTCACGTCATCTTTGAAGATTGTACGTTAGTTTCTTTTCAGTAAGTGTTCCTGCAATTTCCCTTCACCACTTTCATTCTTCTTTTCTGTGAGTAAATTCCATTGTAGATGAACAGGCTCCTCATTGGATTGGTTCTTGAGACGCGTTTGCGCAGTGGTATTCTAATCCTTGGGAATCCCTGGTCTTAAAAAAAAGTAGTAAAAAAAAAAGAAAAGAAAAGAAGAAGACATTAACAACAGCACAAGGACGCATGTTAAACAAAAAAAGAAGCCAAAAAGCGTATACATTCACACATACTTTACAAATTCAAAGAGATATTTAAACCAGGGTGGCATATCGCTGGTCAGACAGCATCCGGGTGCATTTCTCCATTCGCTGTTTCCTGGGTGTGAAGCGACACCCATATTTATTTATTTATTTACTAATTTCTTTTTGTGTGTTGCGTAGGTCATGACTCATACTGGGTACAGTACTAAGATTCCTTGTTTATCGGCGAAAAACAAAAAAAAAAAACAAAAACGAAAACAAAAACCAAAAAACTAAAAAACAAAAATGGCTAACCGCCACGTTAAACCATTTCTGTCCGACATCCTCATCCGTTAAACTGCACTGGGTCACCTCATTGGATTCTTTTCTTCTTTTTCTGAAAGAAAGGTGGTGAGTCGGGGTTGGTGAATAAGCCGGGCGTAAATTTATGATTTTTTCCTGTTCTTCTTTGTCAAGAAATGGTTTTATTTTTTCTCTTTCTTTATACTTTTTTATTGTATGTTTTTAAAGTCTTTTTTAAATTTCAGTCTTTTTTTTTTTCATTTTAGTTCTTTTTTAATTTCTTTACTTTTATTTTTCGTCTCCGTTTCTTGTTTTTTTCCTTCATTTCTTTTTCAGTTTTTCTTCGTTTCTTTACTTCGGTTTCCTTTTATTAGTCCCCTTGAATTTCTTTCAGCATTCTTTCATTTACTCGCATTTTTGCGTTAGTCTTTCATCTCTTTCCTTCTCTTTATCTCTCTCTCTCTCTCTCTTTATATATATATTTCATTCTCTCTTTCTCTCTCTCTCTATATATATATATGTTACTCGCTTTCGTGTTGTTCTGGTTTTCTTATTTTGTTGTCAGTCTTTGTCATTTCTGCGAAGAATGATAGAAAAAAAGCGTAAAAAACGAAGAATCGGCCGGCTGTGCACATGGTTCTCATTAAGACATCAGTGGAAACCTTCCGTTAAACAAACTAATTCGATGGTCATCTGTTTCCCATACTCTATTTAGTGTCAATGCTAAAGAGGCAAATACAGCCACATCCTTTATTTGACTTCCTTCCTTCATTCACTCTTTCCCTCCATTTTCTCTCTATGTATAATTGTTTGCTTTCGTCTCACCCTTATAGATGTACCTGCTACTCTATAAGTAATTGTCTCTTTTTAAGTGCTATACACACTAACACACGGGAAATAAATTATTATTTGTAGAATTACACGTTTATATATTTCTGCTATATTTTTTTCAACGCAAGCTGCCTAAATGTAACAGTAAAAGCGATCGTCTGCAAATTTTTCTACGTGTATATACTTTTCATATACTTGAGTACGGAAAACGCCATGGTCTTACAGCCACCAAGGTGTGTGTCATATTAAGAGCAACAAGAAACTGGAAGAGGTTAGGGGTCATGATCGCCTACGTCTTGGAGAGATACAGCACATTAAGGAAGATGACCAAAAATCAGAATGGACCGAAAACCTTTCATCACCATTACTAAGAAAAGAATTAACTAGATAAGTTGTCGCAGTGGCAGAACATTTCTTTTTCTAAATGTCAATATTCAATAGAGATGCTCGACAATCTCACCATTTTCGGAACAGACGTTAGGATAATCAAGGATCAATATTGGCAGCAAACCGCTTGTATACGGGTAGGAAGTGAACTCAGCAGGTATGCAAAAATAGAAAGGGGTGTTAGTCAAGGGTGTGTTTCCTCACGGGAACTTTTAAACCTGTAAAGCGAAGCAATTATGAAAGAAATAAAAGCCTTGCAAGAATTCGTTATTGGCGGCTACAATCTCAATATCAGATTCGCGGATGAAACGGTGCTGATAGCACACACGGCAAGGAAAATGCAGAACCTTCTACAGAATGTAGCAAAAGAAAGCGAGAAAAAAGGATTGAGCATAAACTTAAAGAAAACTGAATGTATGGTCATCAGCAAAAAGTGGAGCCTAATATATCAACTACATGTCAGAGAAACACGGCGCGTGAAGAAGATATTTCTCAGATGAGGTATTGTATACGTTATTTATTTACAAAAATCTCCTTAGTCGAACAAGCATAGAAATGAGTACAATATAGCAACCATGAGTTCTAGAGAAAACCAATTAGAAACATAAAGTTTGTAACATGATACTTCTGGTAAAAAATAATTTAGTAAAATTGGTTACTGAGACATTAAGTTCTAAGTCCTTAAAATTTCATACATCGATATCTTCAAGGACACATGGCCTAGTGGATAAAAGAATTGATTCGATCTATTGACTTGACCAAAAGGATTGTGAGTTCAATACTGGCTACAAAAAAACTTAGTGAATTGAATTAAATTGGAAGTAATTAAAACCCATGGATGTGGCATGACTCATAGAACGAGAACAATTTACCCCAGTTATCGAAATAAAGGGCCCAGTTCAAGACTCCTGTCACCTGAAGAAGGTCAGGCAACGGCTGAAAGGTCGGAAATATGGCAATAATCAGTCCGAACACTGTTAACATCAATTTCTTCACTGACTGCTGAACTTTGTACGTCTTTTCTTTTATTTCTCAAGGAAAGACGGCCAGTGACGATGGATGATTCCATGTCATAGAATCAACAATTGTATCCGTTGCGACAAGATCCATCTTGGTGGGTTTCTTTAGCAATGATCATATAACCAAACAGTCACAGTAAGAGATCAAAAAGTTCAAACGACTTAAATTTTTCTTCAAAAGGATATAATCGGAATCCATATAGCATGGAGCACAAAATATAAAACATAATCTACATAATATTGACTTATTCTGTCAAAGATGCAGACTGTTCAGCATCATCCATAAAAAAAAATTACATTGGTTCTCGCGTTGTTCATGGTAGTAATATATATGCTTGGATGCTATTCTTTAATTGTATAGTTTAATTTGATTTGAACAAAAACTTAAACATGAAACTGGAATATCAAATCTTAAAAGTTGTATTAAAATTTAAATTAAAAGATACAATATTTTTAGGGCAAACGCTATACGTTTGTCGCCTATGTGTCAAGGGAGATTACTTGTTGCTTTTAGTTTAGGTTAAAACAAAATAAACTAATATTAGTATGAATGCAAAACGGTTTACATAGAAGAATCTATTTCAAAATATTCGAGCAGATATTTATTTCTATGTTTGCATGTAGTCATCAACTCAGTTCTTTTGTTTAGCAAATTAAGGTTATTTAAGTGTCTTAAGATCATTTTTTTCTGAAAGGAATAAATTACATCTGTTTCCTATACCATTACAACATTTGGATTTTGTGATGATATATCCCAGATAAGAATAAAGTTTTTGTTGTTGTTTTTTAATTGCTAGAAATATTTTTAAATGTGTGCTAAAGGTATTTACTATTGTTTAAAGTCATTCTATGATTGTATTAACAGTAATTCCATCGGTTTTCAGTTGAGCCACGATAAAATTTAACACGGTATAAAACACTGATAGACGATATTTATTAATACATACTTTATTGCTCTGTTATATTACATCGAGTACTGTTTTAGTTTTATAAACACCAGAATATATATATATATATATATATATATATATATATATATATATATATATATATATATATATATATATATATTTCATACACTAAAAGTCTGCCTCCTTCTACCGAGCGCCCATAGCTCAGAGGTAGAATCGCCGACTGACACCAATTCGGTCAGGTTTCAATCCTGGGTTAAAAGCAATTGGATGTCTAACCGTACTGATGAGCTGTAATACAGCGAAACAGATCTGTCTGCGGCTGACTATATATATATATATATATATATATATATATATATATTTCATTTGTAAACGAATTATTACAGAATGTAGGTTCCTACCATGTAGTGTCTTCATTCGAAGATACCACATGGAAGAAACCAAGGTCGCGTAATAACTCGTTTACAAGTGAAGAATATTCAAAAGTTCTACAATATAATTGTATTGCACACTTTTTAATACAAATGTGTACTGGTGTAATTTTATTATGACGAAAACAATAAGTAAATTGAATATATATATATATATATATATATATATATATATATATATATATATTTTAATTCAGATACTTTAATCCAAGGAAAAAAAGTAGGAAGGTAAATTCCAAAAACCCGATCCTAAATAATATTAAAAATTTTATTTTAATATCAAAAAATGATACAGAAAGAGAGTTCCATGTAATAAAATATTACAGAGCAAATATAAATTAAAAAAGGATTAATTCAATGATGTTGATATATATATATATATATATATATATATATATATATATATAAAACAAATATTGAAATAAAAATTCAACAAGATTAACATTTACTCTCTCGTTTATCAGCCATTAAATGACATAATTCATGATTCATAGTTTACGATATGCAGTTAGCATTAATAATATTTTAGTGAGTTCTTAAAGTTAAAAATTATCTAAAGTGAAGTATATGTTTGACTTCTGTCTATAAATACATGTTGCAACAATAAATCCTTACATTTATATTGATAGAGATCCCCAAATGTGAAACGCAATATAATGAGAAGTTTTCGATTTGTTTATATCTACCTGAAAATAATATATATATATATTTTTTTTCTAAACATATACTGTTAAATATAAGAGACAATGAATGTCTATTATGTTTAATCATGAGCCGTTCTAAACGTCGTAGTTTGGCTTTTATTTCAGTTGAAAATAAAGACAAAAATTCTCCAATATTTGGATAATTTTTTATTAAGTTGATTCTAAGCTTTCGACTCACATGAGCCATCTTCAGAGAGGTTATAAGGATGGTAACACAATAACATCCACCGTGAGAGCGCGAAATGACAACAGAGCCATATATTCAAATGCAATGTAATGTGTTATGACCAGATTTAAACGTGATTTTATTAAGTGTGGGTTGTTTGGATTTAATGTAGATGGCCTCCAATATCTGAAGGTTCTTTTACTGTGTGTATGAGTGAGGATTATTGTATTGTTGACTAAAATCTATCTGATATTACCTGCATGGTTATGTTTTTCTGAGAAATGTTGTTTAATTGTACTCTGATCAGAATTCTATCATGCGGTGTGACGTCATAGAACCGCATTGCAAATTTGAGAACTGTGTTTGTTATTTTTGGTAACTATTGCTGTTGCTTAGCGGAGTTTTATGTCAACACAAGATAAAATCGTCACTGATGGTGGATGTCATTATGTTATCATCCTTATAACCTCTCTGAAGATGGTTCATGTGAGTCGAAAGCTAAGAACCAACTTAATAAAAAATATCCAAATGTTGGAGAATTGTTGTCTTTATTTTCAACTGAAATTGAAGCCAAAATACGACGTTTACAACGGCTCATGATTAAACATAATAGACATTCATTGTCTCTTATATTTAACAGTATATGTTTAGAAAATTATTTGCTGCCTCAATGCACTATATATATATATATATATATATATATATATATATATATATATATATATATAGGTGGTTAATATTAATAGAAGTACATTCCACAGTTAGATATTTACTTTTAAAAAGTGGCAATACGAAAGTAGAGCATAAATATTTAGTTATTATAATAGCATAGTGCAACTTAATAGCTATAAAGTTTCGGTGTTTAATACGCCATCATCAGGCAGTGAAATTTGTAACTATTAAGTTGCAGTATGAAGAGACATGTCTGTCTGGGCACAAAACTCTCCTGCAGTAGGTTGCCATTACTATCTGATGTAGACTGGTTGCTTGCCAAGGCTATAGAACCCAATCTGTCCTGATATTTAACCCTTAGCTGGAGGGAGAATTAACGGATTCATACCTTTCCTAAGGGAATTTGTGCGTATGTGAATACAATGTATTCAACTGGAATTCGAAATCGGCTCAGCGATTTCTCGTTCCGAGGCGATATCCACTGCACCACAATACACATGTCTAAATAATTAATTGTTTTTTTTTATTCGACATATTTTTATTACATCAAACATTATTTTTAGTGAATAATCGTATTTTAGACGGTCTATTTATTTTAAACAGCATTTATACTGCGTACTTGTGAAAACGAAGGCTCATTTTCTTTAAGTTTTCGCGTGTTTAAATTAATACTGGTTAAAATAAACGGAGTGTCTATTCAAATGCGGGTATTCCTTAAAAATACCGTTCGAAGTAATATATATATATATATATATATATATATATATACTTATTTATTAATAGAACTTTGTGTGTGTGTGTGTCCGTTACCTATAGACTCCGAAACGGCTGAACCGATTTTCTTGAAAATTTACACAGTTGTACTATAAGCATCTGTGGGTGTTCTTATGTAGGTTTTGTGTCGAGGTATCCCCGATAAATATCGAAAATCGATAATCGAAAAAATCGGGTTATAGAAGGAGTGGTCCGATTTTAATCAAATTTGATACACTCATAGACAATGACATAAGAAACGATATTCAGAAGTTTCAAGGTTGTAGTTCTTACAATAGTGCAGAAAATCGATAATATATATATATATATATATATATATATATATATATATAAAGAAGCCAAGATGCTTGTGTGTGTGTGTCTGTTTGTCTGTATGTCCTTTATACAAATCCACAATTTTTATCCGATTCTCACTAAACTTCAAAATTTGACTTACATCCATTCATTTTTCTTTCCGTCTACGGTTTCGCTTTAACTGGAAACAACTATTGCTTTTTAGTCTTTCGTGCCAACTTCCAAAGAGTCTGAGCTCCAGGACCATGAATTAGTTTGATACTGCTAGTATATATATATATATATATATATATATATATGTGTGTGTGTGTGTGTGTGTGTGTGTGTGTGTGTGTGTGTGTGTGTGTGTGTACAGAATGAAGAAAAAGTATTATGCACAACCGTATAGTTTTGATTATATATTAAAAAAGAACAAGAGACAGCAATACATTAGTTCCTTCACTCTCATTTGTAGAAATGTAGACAAATGTTATATGCAAAGATGTAGTCTGGATCTAACAGTGCAAATATGCCAATTATGGTTTACAGACACATTTTAACGCTGATCTTAATTTATGTTGGAGCCAGAAAAATGAAAAACTACCTCCGGGGTGGCAAATGTTTTCGGTTTTTCTCAGACAGCAGTAGCAGACTAATAATAAGTGAATGATAGAAAGATGTCAGTGTAACCTGGAAGATGCAGGCTCCCACAGGTGAAAAAAATGAGATCGCCGGTAACTAAGAAGAACGGTAACCGCTCAAGAAAGGGATACCTTGCATCGAATCATATCCCAATTCAGCGTTGATGTCACTCTGTCGAGGTACACATGGCGTATTCAGTGTGATGTCATATAGTCACTGATTAACAAGATGCGGTTACTGACGCCACGATATCGGTTAGTGCGATGCGACTTTGTCGGACAAGAAAATAATTTACTTGAACTGCGAAGACTGCTTCCATGTTACATGATCATTTTTAGCTCTTTCGACGACGTGATTGAGTTATGACGGAGACCTGGACATTGGATCGAGCAGTTTTGCGCAAGCTGGTGATAGCTATGTTGTCCCTTTTTGTTAAAGGATCACTTTTGAACATTGACAAATTAAAAATGATTAAAACTGTAAAAAAAAAATTCTGGGGGTTGGCTGATTTATAATTCAGTGGAAAAGACATTTTTAGTTAAATGATATTCACTGTCGAAGATTTTTTTTCCTTTTTGTACTTTATTAAAGCCAATCCTTTAAGTCTGTTACAAAAATGCTGGAAGTAAGCAACACATTATGTTCTAGCAACTGTCAGTGAGTGAACGATACAGCCCGAAACAGACACTACAGTGCAAGACCATGTAGTTTTATATTTGACGTTTCAGTGATGGACACACACACACACACACACACACACACACACACACACACACACACACACACACACACGTTCTCTCTCTCTCTCTCTCTCTCTTTCTCTCCAATGATCGTAATTATAACAATGGTGGCATTGGTTCGGAATGTGAAGTGCAATGATATGCTTGTCTATTAAATATTCTTTGAACATATAATCTGTTTATAATCTATGTTTTCTGAGTAATTCAATGTTATTTTTTTTAATCATATCACCTCGAGCAAGGCGGTAACGCCACTGATGTGCAGGGGGCTATGTAATAGTGAAAAGATTGGAAAAGAGAAAGCTGGAAACCACATCCTAAACAGGGAACAAGGGATGAGCCTCTTCACCTGTTCAATAGACGTGGGTGGAGTGTGAACCGGGCGATAGTTTAGTCTATCTACTCCAATTGAAAAAAAAAAAAAGAAAAGAAAAGAAAAGAAAAGAGTGAAAAGATTGGAAAAGAGAAAGCCGGAAACCACATCCTAGACAGGGAACAAGGGATGAGCCTCTTGAACAGTGAATGCTGTTCTTTCCCAAACAACGTTATTATTCTAGTCCCGAGTTATTTACTATAGTTGTGTATCTGATTTATAGTTTCATCTTTTATCTTAAATTGTTGTTCACACAATACCAGGCCCAAGAGCCCCTCTAGAGAGTATTTTATTGAGTAAGGTCATTCAAAGTAGATAACGGTTGAATCGAAGATTCATTTTAGAATTTGGCCCCAAAGAATCCATACTAAGTCTTTCTTTCCCTTTATTCCTTCTCTTATCTTACTTTTCTTGATCGTTAAGAAGGGAAAAGAAGAAAGGAGAAAAGTAAGATTAGAGAAAGAATAAAGGTGAAAAGAGAGTAACGGTTGAATCGTAAGAATTAGAGAAGCACCTTCACGGGAGTTTGTTCCACAAAGCAGTGGTCATTGGAAAGTAGCTATCCTTGTAGAAGTTCTTCCTTACCAATGGTAATATGACGTGAAAGAGGATGACTCGACTTAGTATACGTAACATGGCGAGTTTTAATTGTAACGGTCTTTGTGTCAATGTACTCCACGTTCCCTAGCTGGGATGGTTTTTTCCAACAAGACAATGTACCCTCAACTATCATGCGTGAGTGACACAAAATTGACTTCCAGAACACCCGGCGGATTTCCAGGTCCCGCGCATTCGCCCACGTTTATAAATTTGCAGTCTTGTGTGAAGAGCGAAGATCATATTGAAAGACAAGAATTTGATCAAAAACGAATGATAGAGAAAATAATATAGAAATATAAAACCCAATCTGTCCTGTTATTTAACCCATAACTGGAGGGAAGGGATGGATTAATACCTTTCCCGAGAGTATCAGTGCGTAAGTGACAATAAGGCATTCAACTGGAATTCGAACTCGGCTCCCCGATTTCTCGTTCCGAGCCGACATCCAATGCACCACAACACACATATGTTTAGAAAATTGTCTACTTCCACGATACACTATATATATATATATATATATATATATATATATATATATATATATAGTGTATCGGGAAAGCAGACAATTTTTCATATACTGTTAAATATAACAGACAATGAATGTCTGTTATGTTTAATCACAATTTTAAACATCGCATTTTGGCTTTAATTTCAAACATTTGGATATTTTTTATTATGCTGGTTGTAAGCTTTCGGCTCACATGAGCCATCTTCAGAGATGTTACAGGGACGTTAACATCAAGATATCCACCATCAAAGATGATTTTATATTGTGTTGACAGAAAACATTACTATGCAACAATAACACTCACCGAATAGCAAACGCACTTCGTAAATTAGTAATGCGTTCCATGACTACGCACCGCGTGAGAGACGGAAATGTTAACAGAACCATATGTCTAAATGCAATAAAAGGTATTGTGACTAGATTGAAATGTGATTTCATTGAATGTGGGTTGTTTTGATTTAATGTAGATGGCCTCCAATATCTGAATGTTCTTTTTACTGTGTTTTTGAGCGAGTATTATTGTATTATTAACTAAAATCTGTCTAATATTACCTACATGGCTATGGTTTTTCTAAGAAATGTTGTTTAATTGAACTATGAACAGAAAAGTGACAGGTAAGTCTACGGGAGAGCGTGGTTGTAGTAAAACAATTATATAGCATATTTATTATTAATACCAAAGATACAATCTCTGAACGGCTATGTAAACTGATACACTACATTGTTTTTCTGTAGAGGATTTAGTTGTATGGCTGTAGGGTTATTAGAGACTATGAGGTCAACTGTTTTAATTTTTTTTATAAATGATGAGCCTAATTTGATTATTATTATTTATTGATTTAACATTTCTACGTACTACGTTTTTGAGTGTTGTTAAATAAAAAAAATTTGTTTATTTTCACTTGAAATTAAAGCCAAAATGCGATGTTTAGAACGGCTCTTAATTAAACATAATAGACATTCATTGTCTGTTATATTCAACAGTATATATATATAGTCATCCGTAGACAGGTTTGTTTCGCTGTATCACAGCTCATCAGTACGGTTAGACTCTGATTGCTTTTAGCCCAGGATTGAAACCCAACCGAATTGACGTCAGTCGGCGATTCTACTTCTGAGCTATGGGCGCTCGGTAGAATATATATATATATATTAGAAACGGAAGTAATTTTATTAATAATATATGAGACGCGCCCGCACACCCAGTACAGACAGAAGTGGACCGCACCCCACAAATAAGATCTAATGAAAAAAGATGGGCGATGTTGAAAACAGACAGACCCGAATGAATGAAAAGACAGACAACTGTATAAGTGAGATAAACAAATGTTTACGGACAAATAGGCAGGTCTAGTAGAAGAGCCGGAAGTGAAGGTAAATAGGTTGAAAGTGAAGAGGGCGGGCTGTAAAGTGAAAGGGGCGGGAACTTTCGGTAAAAGATAACTTCCAATAGCATAAGTCAAAAAACTGAGTGACAGACGATGGTCGCGGTCGACAAAGAGCGACAGATGTTAGATTATGATCACGAGTGCGTTTAAAATTATCTTCTTCCCCTGCAACGAACCTCTTTTCACATTCTCATTTTTGAACTGGTAAGATTTCTTTCTAGAGACCGATGGCAAATAAATGAGAGATCTTGGTTTAAATTTTTTTTCGAATTTGAGACACATAACGAGGCAAGTGGGCTTAGAAAAATAGAGACTCTCAGAACTTACTGAAGGCAAAAAGGCAGGTGTAATCATCAAGTAGATTACCTAAGTCAGTCAGTTAAGTGTCATACGTGAAACACACTTGGGCGATCATGTCTCGAAAGAGACATGACTGACTGGGCAGAAGATTATCCCACAGTAGGTTGCTATTGCTTTCTGCGGTAGACTGGTTGCCTGCCAAGGCTATAGAACCCAATCTGTCCTGATATTTAACCCATAACTGGAAGGAAGATACGGATTAATACATTTCCCAAGGGTATTTGTGCGTAAGTGAATGCAATAAATTCAACTGGAATTTGAACTCGGCTTCCCGATTTCTCGTTCCGAGCCGATGCCCACTGCACCACAACGCACTGAAAGCAAGACGGCAGGTGTAATTATCAAGTAGATTACCTAAGTAGCTTGTGTAAATAAATGATAGAAAAAAGACATTGCTTTTATAAAGAATAGGAAGCCGAGAAGAGTCCGATCATCCAAGTATTGACGAGACACGGCATATAAAAGTAGTAGTAGTATTAATAGTAATGCGTGAATGCTCGTCTAACGTTTATGAGTACGGACATTGAGCTGAGTTCAAATTCTAACTGAGACAGTCATGTTCGCTTTCATACGAATGCCTTTGTGAAATGCATGAGTCCAGTTACTCCAGCTAGGGTTTATATATCAGGGCAAACTTAATAACTAGTCTAGTTATAAGTGCCGAGTTTAGTTTGCTAAGTAAATTCATTGAGCATCCTAGTCAAGGCAAAGATATCGCCCGACAAAAGTCTTAACATGATAAAGCAGATTTTTATTTACAAAATTTCAAATTAAGACAAAAGTTAGTATTTATATTATTGAAAGTATAATCTTATTTATTTTTTGTGTCGCGCTAAAAGAAAACTTACATATAAAATTTACAAAACGAGCACGTAAATTTGAACTTTAAATATATGTATATAGTTATGTATCAATTGTACATTGCGAGACGGAAATTTCTATGTTCCAAGATAGATTCTCACCATCAGGCAATGTTGATGTTAGTTGTGCAGATGATTTACATTTAAATGACAAAACCTTTGGTTTGCTGTGTATGTATGTGGGTGTTTCTTTTGGCTCATCAGAATGGAGATTCATTTTGAGATTTGGCCCCAAAGAATTAACCAACTTTTTTTCTTTTTTCCTTTTCTTCCTTCCCCCCACCCTCATCCTACCCTTCCCATATATATATATATATATATATATATATATATATTAACGAAACTTGGTTATAAACAACCGACAATTTGAAATAATTTGTTTGAAGATTATTTTTGATCGATACTTGTTTTTAAGTAGATATTCTATTTATAATCAAACAGTATTATATATTTATTTAATAAAAAACCAGGCCGGTAGAAATAAATATATAATACTGTTTGATTATAAACAGAATATCTACTTAAATACGAGTATCAATAAAAAATAATGTTCAAACAAATCATTTAATATATATATATATATATATATATATATATATATATATATAATTACTTAGTATTTGGTCATAGCAAAATTAGACGAGTACACAGCTGTACTTAAAAATGTTAAATACAATCATATTGTAAAACATTTGAATATTTTTTATTTGTAAACGAGTTATTACGCGACCTGGGTTTCTACCATGTGGTGTCTTCAGGTGATTTGAAATAGTTATTGCAAATCACCTGAAGACACCACATGGTAGAAACCTAGGTTGCATAATAACTCGTTTACAAATGAAATATGAATATATATATATATATGTATGTGTGTGTGTGTGTGTGTGTGTGTGTGTGTGTGTGTGTGTGTGTGAGAAATGTATGTATATAATTATAAATATCAATATACATATGCAATTTGTTATATATATTTGAATTTGTACTTATTTGAAAAAAACTAACATTGGCGGAATTGAATTCTTTTTGATTTAGTCACAGTTAAGAAGGTTTGGCCACGTTGCTCGAATGGAAGATAGTAGAATACCAAAAGTTCTGATGTACAACAAATGTCTTAATGGGGCTCGAAACGTTGAAAGGCCTTCGCTTCGTTATAAAGACAAACTGGAGTACAATCTCGAGCAGCTAACATGTCAGGTGACTTCTTCGAATTGTTTTCTTTAGATCGAATAGAGTGAATGTCAACTTGTCATTGTGGCATCTCATGTTTTGAACAGATTCACCTCCAGCGTTTTGACGCAATCGATTTGAGAAAACTCGAGCTTTCATGCTAATTTTTCTATCTGTAACAACGTTCAAGTGCCCAATTTGTCATTTATTCTGCAAAACCAAGGGTGGGTTGAAGGCTCACACTTGCCATAAACACCCGGAATCCAGGTTTGCACCGGAGGCTTCTGATACATAAACAGTCGGTTTCAAATGCTCTGTCTGCAGTCTGTTATGCAAATCGAAGGCAGGCTTAATGGCGCATATAAGAAACAAACATAAAACTTGATGTTTTATGTATCAAACGAATTGGACCCTATCCTGAGCGGACCTTAGTTACAATTTCCTGGGGAGAGCGTGATTATCATTTTGAACAAGGCCAATACTCTCAAACGTTTTTTCAAGATTACATGTGACTCCATGCCAGCATAAATACACGGTCACAAAAAAAACAAAAAAAAAACAGAAACGGTACTCACCTAAACTTGAATAACTTTTGAAATAATTAATCAATTCTTTTTATTTTTCAGATTTACCAACAAGAATTAATGTTCTAAGAGTCTACCACATTTGACCTTCGAGATGCCATGGACTACTGAGCAAAAGACATTTATAATTGAGGCATATTTTCGGCAGAAGTCTATCCACGCTGCTCAATTGCAATTCAAAGAACGGTTCGGATGTCGTGAATTTCCTGTCCGCTCAATGGTCTACAAATGGGTCAACAAGTTCAGAACCCATGGGACTGTGTATAACCTCAATCGTAAAGACACTAATAATCACACTCTAGACGACTGAAATCATCAAGAACACCACACAACGTTGCTGCTATCAGAGACTCTGTTGTCCGCAGTCCAAACAATTCTGTGCGTCGGCGAAATTAGGAGCTTGGAATCAACCGGGAGTCCGTGCGGAAAATTTTGATCGCAAATCTCCACACACATGTATCCTTACAGAATACAAATTAAACATGAGGAAGCGAGTGATCATGTGCCAGTGGTTTTATTCGATTTTTGGTGAGGACCGTTTTTTTTTTGTGTCACCCGAAAAATCCCTTCTCCGCGATTTTACACACAATTCTTGCATCAACTCGTGGTATGGTTTTGAGGCATTTTATAAGGTATTAAACGTTTGGATCACCTCCCAAGGACCATAACTTCCTGATCAATCATGGCGATATTGAAACCTGGATCGTATTGTCGGAAAGCCAACGTTCTATTCATGTGCCCATGTAACAAGGATAAATAAGGTGTTCGGAAAGAATATTGTTATGAATTATGAATCAAGCAGCCAATAAAACCAATACTGAATAGGAGGAAAAATCATCTAGAATTAGTTTATCTTCTCTCCTGTTTAACAGAGTGTCAATTATAATGAATACTAGAGTTTAATTAGGGAAACTTGTAGAGAGGGAATTTGGGTCTTTACTTGAGAACCGAACACAAGGTTTTGTCAGTAGTCTTTTAACGCTGAATGTCAAACTTTCATTATTGCAATAATTTGTTACGGGCAATGAAAAATCGGTTTTGTATGTCAGCAGAGAAGGGAAAGAACTGGTTATCACAAAACAAGAATCCAACTCTACTGCCAAAACCGAAAATACACCCACAGAGGTTTTTTCTATGTGTTTAGTGAAAGGTTAAAAGTGTTGTTCATTACGTGTTACGGGAACATAAAAAGACCATCAACAGAGACATTTATTGATTGATAAAGGGAACATTACATTGAATGTCCTACTTTGGGAAAATGAAATTGTGCTGTTCTCCAACATGACACGGCAAAGACACACACTGAAAATCAAAACCAAGAAAAAATTAGATCGTTTGGATGAGAGGCTTTTTTTTATTTCCTTCATACTCGCCAGATTTTATCCCCACTTCATATTTTCATTTATTTTAATAAGCTCGAATATTTCTACCCTAACCCTTTTACACCCAATGGTGTGTAGGGGGCAGTAACTATTTCTTACTGTTTCTGTATCAAACTGTTTTTTATGGGGCAGGGTTGTTAGCCCTGCGCCCAAACCCCAAATCTGGAGGACCGGTGGACTATTCTTGGTCTTAAACGTTTACAGCACATGGTATTCCCAAACGGTCACCCATCTAAGTACTGACCAGGCTCAATGTTGCATAACTTCGGTGGTCGGACGAGAACCGGTGTATTCAACAGGATATAGCCGTAGACTCGAACATTTAATAAGTGATAAAAAATCCAGAAATAAATAAATTTCAAGCAGTCTTTCAACTTTTTTGTAGTAGTGGGAAACCCAGATTTCATTAAATGTGTACTCTAAAATGTATCTTTTTGTTGGGATGTAGTCGTTGAAAATTGTGATTTTTTTTTATATAGATAGAATTTTTAAAAAATCATTTCAACCCTAGCAAAGCAATAAAATCACTAAGACGCAAGCGATTACTGAGTATTAGAAATCATGAGAAAAATACTATTAAGGAGAAACGACAATAAAAGAACAACAAGTAAGGAGACTAGATAGCAATTTGCATTGCGTTCAATTTTTGAAGATCAAAGTTGACTGAGAAGCAATAAGCGATAGGTGTGACAAGAAAATTTTTAAAAAGAACTTACGGTTACATTTAACCATTCCCATTGTAAAATGGTTTATTTTGATCCCTAAATCACATTTCTAATCTTCTCACTCTTATGTATCCCCCTGCATATCAGTGGCGTTACCGCATTGCTTGGGGTGGTATGATTAAAAAAAAAAAAATTTTCATAACTGGTAGAGCTTCCACATCTTCCATGCTGTCGAGATTTTCCATTTTTATTTGTTTTGGTCCCTAGATCACATATCATAAGTGGCAGAAAATTGAAAAAAGTAAGATCTTCCACGTGTACCATGATCTCGAGATTTCGCATTTTTATTGGTTTTAGTCCCTCGATCACATATCATAAGTGGCAGAACATTGAAAAAAGTAAGATCTTCCACGTGTACCATGATCTCGAGATTTCGCATTTTTATTGGTTTTAGTCCCTCGATCACATATCATAAGTGGCAGAACATTGAAAAAGTAAGACTTTACACATCCTCTATGCTGTCGAGATTTCGCACTTACCAATCTTCATTTTTTTTTATCCCTCGATCTCATTTTATAAGTTTTATAAGTTCATTCAGAAACAAAGAAATTGAAACTGTCTCTGAAATTTTCCAGGTCAAATCTTGACTTCTTCACACACCCATGTCTATTGAACAGGTGTAGAGGCTCATCCCTTGTTCCCTGTTTAGGATGTGGTTTCCGGCTTTCTGTTTTCCAATCTTTTTACTCTTACGTAGCCCCCTGCACATCAGTGGCGTTACCGCCTTGCTCGGGGTGATATGATTAAAAAAAAAAACAAAAAAAAAAACAAACACATAGAACAACATATTTAGGTTTTCGTTAAGCTGCACTCGTTGAAAAATGAAGATGATTACATTTTTGATAAATTATATTATCTTACATTTATGTTTTTCACGTCCTTATTGGTAAAACATCCTTTAGTCTTTGAACAGTCTAATATAAAAACGGGTGTTACACATTTTCAAATATGAAATTCGTGTACAAAAGCCGTTTGGAAAGAAAATGTCCATGCAAATAGTCTTACTCAAAATTTTCAATCCTGTCCATATACATCTCTGTATTTTTTTTCCTTTTTGCATACCACTTCCCACACATACACATACACACAGGTATGAGCACATTCTTACGCTGTCACCTTTCAACACTGGAATCCATTTTGCTATACCCATTGACCTTTTTTTATCATTTTTTTTCGTCCAATCTTTTTATCTCGAGGGGAAAAACGCGCAAAGATAAAGGTAAAGAGGATGAATGAAATAAAGACACAGAAGACATCATAATTCTGAAATGATAAGAAGCTAAATTTTCTTTTTAATATGCTATTTTTTTTATCTTCAGTAAACATTAAATGTTGAGACAAGAAACTCTGGCTTAGCAAAAACAGATCCCTGTCAGATATTCTAACGTTTAAACAAATTATTATGTCAGCCTGTTTATATTTATCTGACAATTCATCGATATCCCAGAGATGTAAAGTTATAGACAAATACTTCCAGAGTATATCAATTCTGACAAGTCACTGATTTGGATTATATTGATTGATATATTACAGATTATTGTCAAATATTCTACAGATTAAACAAGTTTTTGAACCAGTTCATTTGTGGCTACCTATTTTTCTTTATCCTTATATCTGTCATATATTGATTTATCGATATGGCAGAGATGCAAAGAACTGATAGAAAAAATCACTAAAGTACATCGACTGACAATTCAGTATACTAGTTTAGATTGTATCAGTAGATGAAGTTTAGTCGGATAATGGATTTTATAACATATCAAATCTTGTAATGGTGAATTTATTTTTATTAGACTAGAGTCTCCGGACAGACGCCAGTCAACTTCAGAATCGAGTATATACGTAGACATCTGTTGTCCATATCTAAGTCTGCAAACATCCAACCGGTAATAAACCCTTTTGGAGGGTCTTACCTTTTCTTTAGGGAATGAAGTCGGTGTTTTCAGGACCCCACCAACAAAGTAACATGGGTAAAAGAATGAAAGAGTAGGATGATTCTATTACAATTGAAGGGTAGAGGGGGGGGGCGTAAAATGAATTTGTTTGCATAACAACTCCTTATCGGTCATTTAAAGCTGAAATTTAATTTTTGTGTGTGCTTAGGTGTTTTTTTCCCAAAAGTATGCTGATAATTTTTTATTATGTATTTTTATATTTCCACTAGTAGTATAGCCCGGCGTGGTTCGGGTGTAATGAAAGCTTAAAAACTAATTCATGGTCCTGGAGCTCAGACTCTTTAGACGTTGGCACGAAAGACTAAAAAGCAATAGTTGTTTACAGTTAAAGTGAAACCGTAGACTGAAAGAAAAATGAATGGATGTAAGTCAAATTTTGATTTCCTGGTATCGATATCAAATAGATTTTTTCGCCGTAAACTGAATTTAGAAGGCTAAATAACTTCTCTGAGTAAATAGTATCATGGCTGAGACTAAGAACTACAATTATACCTACTTAGAGCCAAACCCGAAGCAAAAACTAAAATAAAAGGGCTGAAAAACATACAGACATACAGGCAGATAAACAGACACACACACAAATATCTTGCTTTTATATATATATATTATCGATTTTCTGCACTATTCTAAGAACTGCAACCTTGAAACTTCTGAATATCGTTTCTTAGGTCTTTGTCCAAATTTGATTAAAATCGGACCACTCCTTCCATCACCCGATCTTTTTGATTATCGATTTTATCGGGGGTACCTCGACACAAAATCGAGCTAAGAACACTCGCAGACGCTTATAGTACAACTGTGTAAATTTTCAAGAAAATCTGTTCAGCCGTTTCGGAGTCTATAGGTAACGGACACACAGACACAGACGCACACACAGACAGTTCCGTTTATTATATAAGTTTAGATTTTTATATTTCCATGTTTTGATACTCGTTTGGGAGTTCACTAATTGCCCATAGCAAGAACCCTAACAGGTGCTACCACTGTGACCCCGAGGAAGTGGTTCTACGCTTCTTAAAACCTCCTGATCAAAAGCTTTACTCTCGAATGTAGTTTATAGCCATAAGTTTCTCTAATAGATAAATGTGAAATGACAAATATTCGGAGATGCATATGAGTAGAATGTGCAGAAAACTCTTTTGTGCTAAATTATTCAATCGGAGTAGACCACTTTCTAAATTAACATTCAAAATCCTGGTTTCTATCAAAGGTTTAACGTTAATCACTGACAAGTATTTCAGCCATCAGGCAGGCTTGCGTGTGCGTGGTGTGCATCTGCGCATGCGCGCGCAAATGAGAGAAAAATATGGTGAGATGGTTTGATTGGTTAATAATAATTAAATTTACACACCTATCCATGTACACAAAACACATACATACATTATGTTTGGGTTTTTAAAATACTTAAAAAATACTAATTAACATCTACACTCCTAAATCATTAAAAATCATATGAAAGAAAACGATGCACTACTGAGCTGGGATCGAACGCGCATTCAGTCAGTTAAGTGCCATACGTGATACACGCTTTGGGTGATCATGTCTCGAAAGAGATATGACTGACTGGGCAGAAGATTATCCAGTAGTAGGTTGCCATTGCTTTCTGCGGTAGACTAGTTGCCAGCCAAGGCTAGAGAACCCAATCTGTCCTGTTATTAAACCCATAACTGGAGGGAAAAGATAGATTAATACCTTTCCCAAGGGTATTTGCGCGTAAGTGAATGCAAGGAATTCAGCTGGAATTCGAACTCGGCACCCCGGTGTCGCGTTCCGAGTCGAGATCCACTGCACCACAATGCGCATTACCTTTATGTTAGAAGTCACATTTTAAGAATTATTTATCGCTTCGTAGTCGGAGGTCCTTACAGCAACGCAAGGCAAGGCTCAATTTCCTTAAAGAAATGTACATAACTTGTTGAGACCGCTTGAAGTTTATATCTTTGAACTTACAGTTTCGTATCAGAAAGGTAAACAAAGTCATTAAAGCAATTAATAGATTATAGTTTATCTATATTTCTAAGAAACGCATATGATACAGAGTTGATAGCTGACATGGAAAGAAAACTACAAGAGCTCCTAAAAAAGGTAGATGAAGAAATGCAAAAGAAAGGACAACAAATAAACAAGAAAACCGAATGTATGGTCATCAACAAACGGAGAAGCCCAAAATGCCAAAGCACGTTGGGGATACTAAAATCATGTAAGTAAAAAAAAAAATTAAGTACTTGGGAAGTGTTTTAACGGAAGACGAAAAGTGTGACACTGAGATCCGAAGGCGAATTGGAATGGCCAAGGACGCATTTCTGAAACTGAGCAGAGTATTAAGAGACAGGAAAATTTTCACTAAAAACAAAGAAGAGAGTACTGGATTGCTATGTGATATCTGTTCTTCAATATGGCAGTGAATGCTGGACAATACCATCAAGAAGAAAAAACTTGAAGCAACTGAAATGTAGTTGTACGGAAGGATGCTGCGGATATAATGGACCAAGCATGTGAGCAATGATGAGGTTTTAGAAAGGATGGAATCGAAAAGAAAATTAATACTGAACATCAGGAAGAGACAGCTGAAGTTCTTGGGACATGTGATGGGGAAGGTAGGCTTAGAGAATCTGATCCTCACAGTTCAGATAGACGGAAAGAGAGACATGAGAAAGCTGTGGATAATATATTTGAAGGGCTTGAGCGGGTGGATGGCATAGCAGGGTTTGGGTGGTGTAACAGGAGAAAGCGTGTTAAGAGCTACCAGGGATAGGGAGACATGGAAGGCCATGATCGCCTACGTCCTGATTTTTCTGAAACGAAGTATCGTAACTATTTGTATTATTTACATTGTTCAGACTGTTGTCCTCGTCTTTACTGTCACATTCACGATGTTCCGGCCGTTGTACCCACCGGCTTAAGTCACTGGGCCATGTGTTCTTGGATAAAAGCGTTGACTGATTGATCCAAAAAGTGACTTTACCCAAATCGTTCTAAGTACATTCCCTGGTCTCAACGGAGAGAACAACACTTGGAGAGCGTTCAAATCGAATTAACTAAATCTAAGATATCTAAAGGCAATTAAAGGTAATTAGAACAATCTACCCTCGTGAACTAAAGAAACGTTTTGATTTGACATCCTAACAAATATCAGCTGAAAAAGACCGCAGTTTACAACGAGCGAAACGTCGTGAATGTGATAGTAATGATGAGGACAATAGTCCGAAAAATGTAAATAGTGTAAACAGATTATGGTTTATAGTAATAGAAACAGATTTATAAATGTGCGTGTATGTCTGCATGTATGTGTGTGTGTAACACACACACACACACACACACACACACACACACACACATATATATATATATATATATAATTTTCATTAAAAACGACTGACAGTGTACTGTGGTTAAGTTTTTATTTAATCTTTCTTAGAATTTTTTTTTTATTTCTCGACATAAATTATATAGAGATTGTCCAAAGACTTTATATGACTTTTATTTTTACGCATTCACGTGTCCTTGAAGGAAGTGTGTTATTTGTCAATCAAATTCATAAATAATTATATTGGATATAATAGCATATAGTAGCATTTCTCTCACCATAGCTCGATCATGATCTAATTTAAATACACATGGAGATATACCAAATCTATCTGCAATATAATCGTTGACAATATAAATATAATAGCCCCATCCACGTGTAAAAAAGGCAAAAATAATGAGTATTATTAATAAAAAAGAGAACAGTCAACATTCAATAACATCAACTATGAACACGGCTAAAATTCGCTGACCGAGTTTGAAAAATCAAATATTCCAATAACACTAGATACATACATAAAACAATACATGGATTCAGTTAAATGTAAAAATGAAATAATTTTTGATAATGGCTAAAAGTATAGCCGAAAGCGCTCGGACATATTAAGCTTTCCGACGTTTTCTAGATGATTTATATCCAGAAAATAAGAAAATTGTAATAAACCATATATATATATATATATATATATATATATAACTACTATTGTTTTCTAGAACCGCATTTCATCTAACAAATTTATAGATGCCACGTTTGTAAAATTTGTGAGCATTTGATGGAAAATACGTGAGCACCTCATGTTCAACTTCTCTTGATTTCAATCTTAGGTCATCTAAATGGTTGTGCAAACCTCTAAACAAGTGATCATAAGAAAGGGCAAAGTCCTGAAAATATGGAGTATGAAGCAATTTTCTCTCAACCGATCTCCTTGCAGAGATCTTTAGTTAAAAGGACGGGCATTATCGTAATGGAGGATTATTCCCTTTCTGCCGGTTAACGGTGGACGTTTTCTGTTCAAACCGGTTTCAAACAATGTTTTGTCGGCTGTAGAGATCAGCGTTGATTGTTTGATTATTGTCAAACAGTTTATAATGAACGATATCCCACAATATGTTCAACGTGATCTTCTTTGAATCAGGTTCTCCTTTAGGTTGCTGGGAAGGTCTGTTTACTAAACAGATTGACTGACTACAGCTCTTAATTTTATTGTATTGGATTAATTTCCTCATCACCAGTAACAAGCAAAAGGGCAAATGAAATATGTCGTGTTTAGCAATGACTCTCTACAATCGATACGTTGTTGGCGATTCTATATAGACAGTTTACGCGGGACTCATTTCCCAATCATTGAAACCAAGGATTGCTGAAAGAATGAACATTGTTTCCCGTCGAGTGCCCTCATCCTGGTGGTAGAATTTGTTATAATGACAGTTTCCAAATTCTCCGAAACGAAATATTTTGAACGACAACTCACTTGGCTCGTTCTCAGTTTTTAAACTTCTTTGTATCAATGAATCGACCGCATAAGCGTGCTGGCTTGATACGTTTATGAAACTCACAGAGTACAACGATTCTAATATGTTCTTTAGTTTGGACGAATATAGGGGCAAGTCCTGAAGTATATTTTTTAAGAATCTGAAAGAAGATATGAATTACTCGTAGTCTTCTTCTTCCATATATCGTCTCCCTTCAGGAAGTTGGCAATATCTCGCCACAATTCTTGTCATTTATAGCTCTTGATTAAATTTTTAGCTTTCTGTCATCTCTCCTAAACACTGTTTTGCCATCCATTTGCTTGACCACTCTAGGGAGGTTTCGCGTTGTTTTTCTTTGTCACTTCAATCTATTCTCTGAGTATCACATTTTCAAAGCCTTCTTTCCTTATTATATGACCTATAAATTTCAACACTCTTTTTGGTGTTTATGTGTCCTTTTTGTTTACATTTTATCTAAAGCTTCGTTGCTGCTTACATGTTCGGTCTATGATATTCTCAGCATCCTTCTGTAGCACTACATTTCTGTTGTTCAAGTCTCTTCTTTATCTGTAAGGAGATTATCTAGCGTTCACTGCCATATAGGAGAACTGATATTGCGTAACAGTTCAGTACCCTTTTATTTGTTTCTAACTAAATTTTAATGTTTCTTAAATACTTTGCTTAGTAGCATTACTAAACAACAACAGAAAAATCATTACTTCAGTAAATTTTCTTTAACCATTTAAATTTAAAAATCGGACATTGCTTTCCTTTTAACCTGATATGTTAAGTTAGTTTTACGATGTGTAAACTCAAGCGGGTCATTTAATGTCGAATTTTGTATATGATACACAATAGGAGCCGAAATCATTACTCAGATGTAATAGTTGTATTAGATGGAAAAATGCGCGCATGAAAAGTAATATTCTTGAGATTATATTAAATTTGGATAAAAAAAACAATATAAAATTTGATTATTTTTAATTAATTTTGATAATCAATTCTGATAAAATAATAAGTGATAAGCAAAGTTTGACTAACAAAAATGATGAAAAATATCATCAGAATTTAAATGTTGAAAACCGCATGCAAAAATATTAAACAGGAAAAAATTATAAAGAATAAAATTTATGATTAGAAAAGGTTAGTCACTCATGTAGTTAGTTTCCCTTTTCGGACTTCACATATTTTGATGTAATTTTTTTTTCTACTGAACCAAAATTCTTTTTTTTTTTTTCAAAATGTAGCCAAGGAGGTGTCCTATCTAACTCTGTAAACTGTTTGGAATTTGGTTGAGAACTGAATTAGTGTTGAAGCTTGAAAGCTGTCAAGATTCACAATGTCAGACTTAAAAATATATTCAACCACTACTGTGGTTGAATGATTCTAAGAGTATATTAAGAGGTGATGCAAGGGTTGAATTATGGGGAGAACTCAGTGTAGACCAAATGTTTTTTTTCAGATGCAGTTGATTTAGCGAGACAAGCTGTCTAACCATTTCACCACGTCGAATGTGTCAGACTATATTACACGGTGTCGGGCATAAATAAATATATCTGTCTTGTTTGATTGTGTGTGTGTGTGTGTGTGTGCGCGCGCGTGCGTGCGTGTGTGTATGTGCGCGCGCGCGCGCGCGTGTGTGTGTGTAACAATAAATATCTTCAACGTAAGCGGCTTTAAGAACAAATTGGTGCATACAAAATCTGTTGTTAATCTAAAACGAGGAGTAGATGAAGAAAAAGGAAAGTTATATAGTTTAACCTCCATTCTTTAGACTATCTAACATTAACATAGAAAAATATTTTCTGAAATTGGTTATTAAACATTTTCATACTAATAAACTCGTATTCAGAATCCTTAATAGAAATACTTTTAAAATTAGTTATTCATGCACCCATAATATAGATAATGTCTTTAATTCCCACAATAGAGAGATTTTTAAGAATATAAATATTAAAACTGGTATAATTGGTATAATACTTTCTTGCAGTTGTAGGTCCGTCAATTTTTGTCTCGTGGCTGGCAAATGTAAGTTTACCCAAGTGATCTACGAAGCCAACATCTCCCCCAAAAATAACAAAAATAATTATCAAGTTTAAATTGGAATTTCAGCGGGTGAATTTAAACAACATCACTACTCCCATAAACACTCCTTTTCCAACTCCAATCTATAATTCCAAACTTCCATTTCACAAATATTTTAAGAAATGAAAAAGGAGGGACTTAACCCAATGGTGAGTTGGAGATTAATAAGTTCGGTCCGCGCCCTAATTACATTTACAATAGATGCAATTTATGTTTAGTTGAAAAAACTAAAATACTAAAACATACGAATCAAAATTTGCTTTTGAACTTAAGAAAAGAATTTATGAGCAAATGCGATTGTAAATTTTAATTTAGATACAAACTTTCTAATAATTAATCTAGAATTAAATTTCCTTCATATTTCTTCTAGTTCTATAGTTTAATATTAATGCTGTCATAGATGTAAGTTTTCCTTAAATAGTTATTTAATTTCTTTTTATTAGCCAAATAACCTCATTATATTGTAATATAACTTCTCATTCTTAAATCTCTTTCCCTTCTATTTCTGTTTCGTTTTATTTTTGATCTAAGTAATATTTAAGACGTTTATTTTTGTTTTGATAGTATCATAGATTCAAATTTAATTTAATTTCCTAATAATAAATCTAAAATTAAAATTCCATTAGATTGTTGTTTTATTCCATCTTATTAACAATATAATTAAATTATATTATATCAAAATTTCCCGTTTCCTTTTCCCTAGAATTTTATGTTTATCTTCAAATTAAGTGATATTTTAACCTGTTTATATTGGTATTAATACCGTCATAGATATAAATTTAATTTAATTTCCTAATAATTAAAATTAAAATTTATTACAACAGTTATTCCATTTTTTTTTATTAGTCATATAATTTAATTATATAAGAACTTTCCCTTCTTAAATATATTTTTCTTCTCGGTGTAATTTGTAATTTAAATTATTTAACCAGTTTATTTTGATATTAACATTATTCGTCACGCTTTAGCTGTGACCTTGAAAGATCGTTATTTTGTCTGACCCATTTCTTTCTTATATATATATATATATATATATTCTTAATTTATTTTAATTTATTTGTTTTCGCTTTTGTCACCATGGGCAAACATACAAGTTCCGAAGGCAAGCATCGGCCTTGTTTTTTGTTTGTTCTTTTTTTTCCTACTCTTACTTAGGTTTACACACACACACACACACACACACACACACACACACACACACACACACACACACACAAACACAAATAAACAAATAAACAAATAAATTTATTTTCCCATTATTTTTTGTTATCGCCGATGAGACTGTTCTTAAATTACCTCGTTGAAATGGCAATCCAATTTTGTAAAATTTTAATATTTCATATGTAATATATAGGGTGTGAAGGATAAATTGTCGTCTAAATTGCTCAAAGGATAGGACTCCAGGGCCTCCAGACGACTTCAAAATCTCTTGCAACCCTTCTTTCTATCTATCTATCTATCTATCTATCTATCTATCTATCTATCTATCTATCTATCTATCTATCTCTTGAATCTACATATGTGCATAAATACCCCCCCTCTCTCTCTCTATATATATATATATATATATATATTCATGTATATATACAGATCTATGTGTATATATCTCTCTCTATATATAAATTTATATGTATATATAATTTAGCATTTATATACAAATCCACATATATATACATTTATCTTTATATATATATATATAGTCTGTGTACATATATATAAATCTGTGTGTGTATATACGCACACACACACACACATATATATACACACACATATATATACACGCAGATATATATATATATATATATATATATACACACACACACACACACACACACACACACACACACACATATATATATATATATATATATATATATATATATATATATATACTCACTGCCTGTGAAATAACATACATAAAACGAAACTGTATGCTCAGTTGTTAGTGCATGGGCTGTAGCTGATCGTTGTTTACCACGAACCCTTTTCATGTGACGGCATAAGGCTCTGTCCTTCGTAGCAACGCGCACATCGCAGTATGTATTCCGAAAGCGATGATCTTTGCCGTTAAACATTGAAGCATGTGGCGATGTCGGTCTGTTTGTAACTTAAGCGGAGAAGTCAAAGGTGTGGCTTTTGAATAGAATTCTGTATTTACTCTCAATATATTTTTCTTCTTTTTCTTTTTCTTTTTTGTTTTGTTTTGGTGGGGACGGGTATTTTGCACAGACGGCCGATCATCCCTGCTACAGTAAATAAATAAATAAATATATTAAATAGGACAGAAAGACAAAAAAAAAAATCTATATCATTGGGAAGAAGAATTTATGAATTTAGGTTCGTTGTGGTTCAGGTGAGAGGATAATGATGAAGTTTCTCGTTGTATTTACGTCGGGAGCCAGGTGCAACTGATATTATATTAGCATATTCTTGTCATCTACAGATATTTTTTTTATTCGGTCATTTTTTTAAGTTAATATCACCTGTTTCACATAATCGTCATAATTTGCTAGTAATGCCCAAATCTGAATTCTATTCACAAAATTAAAGAAAAAAAAAAAAACACAACAAAGTCAGAATATTTTTTAGCTCGACCAGGCCAATACGAATCACCGCGATACAAAGTGAGGTTCATAACTTTTAAAAAACTGTGTGAAACTGAGCGCAACAAACTTGAACGAAATTTGAACTCACTTCACATTCATAGCCGCACCTCCTCATATCTACCTGCATGATGTAAAATGAAATCAACTTGAGCGGCATTACAGGTAGCTTACATGCAATTAACTTCAAATCTGTGAAGAAGCCTAAATTTGGCTACGAAAGATACAATGATCCGATCTATTTTAGGTCTATTAATTATCGTGTCGAGTAATTTTTATTTTTTATTTCAGTATGAAAAATTCGTATTTGTCTATATTTCTGAGATGAGGCAGTATTTACACTATTTACAGTATTCAGACTATTGTCCTAATCTTTGTTACCATTTGTACAACCTTTCCTAGCAACTGAAGAAGGCCTGAGCGTACAACGGCCAAAACGTCGTATTAATGTCAACAAAGATGAGGACAATCGTCTGAATAATGTAAATAGCAAAAAATTCGTAAGATTGGATGGTTTGTTAGATTTTGTTTAACGTCGTGTCAAGCCTGATTGTCCATTTTACGCCAACGAGGTGAATACACAAATTACATGTGCGCATATGAATTAAAGATCAAATGCAGATCAAATATGTATTTGATTCCAATAGAATGATAATTTGATAAACAAATAGGAAACATTTATATTTTTATAGGAAACTATACACTTTTATTACAGCTTCGTCAGAGATCGACAGAAAATTGACATAAAGAGAAAACTTTGTTAATTTCAATTTTGTTTGAATTGATTCTAACTGATCAGACATTTATCACGCTCATTAAAATAGTAGATAATTCTATATGTATGGAGGTTTACAGACATAAGACGATTATGTGTGACGAATATATATTACCATTCGATTCTTGTTTGACTGGAAAATACCTAAGTTCTATCTTTTTGTCTGTTTTCCCAATCTTGGATGAAGCTTTAATAAAGGGGAAACATGTTAGATTGATAAACATTTCCTATTTATTCTTTATCTTATTATATGTACATATATATTTTTCTTTATCAGTAGCTAAAGAGCTCTGTTTGGTAGCTACAATTAATTTTAAATATATTGTTTAACATGTCATGTTGAGCAATTTAAACAAGTCCTTCTGTAGACATATATAAACAATGGTAAGTTTCCTTAAAAAGTACTAAACTGTTGTTTAATACTAGTTCTATTCTAATATCGAGTATGTTGAATAACCCCATCGCAAATGAAAACGAGATTTGAGGCTGTTGTGGATTCTTGTTGAGAAACCACACAAAATAATAAATAACGAAAGCAGATATGGAGATAGAAAATGTAAGTTATATACAATAAAATATAAAACATAAATGTAAAATATACTAACTGGAACCCGGGTTAGTCAATTCAGGAATACTAGGAATACTGTTAGTAGAAACCAATATATAGAGTCTTGTAGTGAAGAAGTATGTCTGGGTAATGAGTCTATATCCAAAAACACTCCAATTTACTATGCACCAAATTACGAGCCAACTGACTCTTTACTGACTCTCTAACTACTACTTAACTCCTGTGTCAATCACACTATTTATTCTGCAAAAAATACAGAATTTTGGCACAAGGCCGAAAAGGGGAGGGGAAGAGGTTGGTACTCACTGAACTATCCTATACCTAGCTAAACACTATCACGACCCATTCACTCATTACAATTTGCACAATCACCACAAGAACCGATCCATCAAATCCCAATCCTTCATACACCACAATGCCACAAACTTACAAGGGGCACCTAAAAGAGTGGGAAAAATAACCCATGGCAATAAAAATGTATTTACTCCTGTGCCAATCACTGCCGTTCTCTGTATAGGCAGGATTATATGTACACACCAGGCGAGTCCATTCTTATGTGTAAAAAGGGGTGATCCTAACAGAGGCAACAGAAATGTGGTTTTACAGAAGCATGCTGAGAATATCATGGACTGAACATGCGAACAACGATAAAGTTTCAAGACACATAGAAACAAAAATGACACTTACACTTAGAATCAGAAAGAGAGTTGAAATTTTTATGAAAATCATGAGGAAATAATGTCAGGAGAAATTAACACTCACCGGATATATTAGTAGCATGCGGAACATAGAAAAACATCGAATAACCTACTTAACGAGTTTGTGTAAATGTATGACAGAACAATGAATGGGAAGAAGAAGAGTCAAGGTAGTTAATGTGCTAGCAAATGAAAAAGAGGCTTGAAATAACAGAAGGAATCTGTTGAGAATCCGACGGACTGAACAGTGAGGCAGTTTTAATGAAAATGAAAATAAAAAGAAGACTTCTGCTTAGAATCAGAAAGGCACATTTAACAGAGGTATACTGAGGAAAGAAGGCCTACAGAAGTTGATACTTAAAGGACATATGGATATAAAGAAGGAAATGGGAAAGTGGAGAGTAAGTAGCGAGTAAGCTACATAACGTGCTTGTATAAATGGATGCCAGAACAAACTGAGAGAGATAACGAACAAAGAAAATTTACAAAAAATAAAGAAATAAAAAATTAAAGAAAATAAATAAAAGCTACAAAAGTACACGACAAATAGAAATACATTTTTTTCTGAAGGTTAGATTTTTGAGTTTAGTCTTCGAATATCTAAGGATGTCCGCTGTGGTGCAATGGATATCGGCCTGCAACAAGAAATCGGGAAGCCGAGTTCGAATACCAGTTGAATTCGTTGCATTCACTTAATTGGGAAAGGTATTAATCCGTCTCTTCCCTCCAGTTATGGGTTAAATAACAGGACAGATTGGGTTCTATAGTCTTGGCTGTTAACCAGTCTACCGCAGAAAGCAATGGAAACCTACTGTGGGATAATCTTCTGCACAGTCAGTCATGTCTCGTTCGAGACATGAGCGCCCAAGCGTGTATAACGTATGGCACTTAACTGACTGACTGATTCGAACATCTACGAAGGTAACGACACGATTTGTTTTTTGTTTTTTAAAACAATTTAGGGTTTTAACTGTAATCGGGTAACTTAATTTTAGCACATTGATTTGTAAGCAATTTGCTTAAATTTTTAAGCCTTGATCTAATTAATATATTGAAAAAAGAAGATCCTTCAATATGACTTAAATAGTAGAAATGACAAAATTGTTGGCTACATTACAAAATACTGTTTTAAGTAACGCCTTTTGTTTACGTTTAATTTTTTTAAAGTTGCGTAGGCTACATGGATGTCAGTAGTGGAATTTCTTAGAATTTAGTCAAATTCAGTACAGTTGCATATAAACGAGTTGTTTATAACAATAATTGTGTAATAACCTAATAATTTTAAAAGAAATGTTTATTAAATCTTCATTTGTCCGACACAAGATTAAATGTTATTTCTATGCTAATCGGTTCGTCAAAGTCAAATTAGCAGCTGATCTAAAAATGAACTTTCTGTTGTTAACAAGGGCAAGGAATGACTTGTTAATTTTAAAGCATCCCCAAAAGGAAACTGCTCTCTATTAATTGTCTGAGACTAAACTATAGTGTTTTCAATTAACATGACTAATGTTAACTTTCAAGAGAGTGACTCGTTGCTCCTTGTCGAGCTAAACGTTTTTCGCTGACACAAAGTAGAAATATTATTTTGAATTAATTGCTAGGTATTGCTGCTAGAAGTATTGGTTATGTGTATCAAGCTAGATAAATTTCACACCCAGAATCTATCTTATATATTTACAAATCTAAACTTATTTATAAATAGAACTCTGTGTGTGTGTGTGCCTGTGTGTGTGTCCGTTATCTATAGACTCCGAAACGGCTGAACCGATTTTCTTGAAAATTTACACAGTTGTACTATAAGCGTCTGCGAGTGTTCTTAGCTAGGTTTTATGCCGAGGTACCCCCGATAAATATAAAAAAGATCGGGTTATAGAAGAAATGGTCCAATTTTAATCAAATTTGATACACTCATAGACAAAGACATAAGAAACGATATTCAGAAGTTTCAAGGTTGCAGTTCTTACAATAATGCAGAAAATCGATAATATATATATATATATATATATATATAAAGGGCAAGGTGTTTGTGTGTGTGTGTGTGTGTGTCTGTTTATCTGTCTGTATGTCTTTTATACAAATCCATAATTTTTATCCGATTCTCACCAAACTTCACACAAATATTTAGGCTGAGTCTAAGCTTCTGGACCATGTATTAGTTTTAAAGCTTTCATTACACCCGAGCAACGCCGGGCTACCACATCACGTGCTCCTGTTATGTATTTAGAGATCCTTGATAAAATCTCAAGAAGAATCTGCAAGTTGATTGGTATTTACCTGGTATCTCGGCTTCACCCTCTTGATGTAAAGTAGCTTCTCTGTGTTTCTTCTATAAACATTTTCATGGTAATTGTTTTGATGAATTCTCCTCTATGCTACTTAGACTCTATAAATTTAGGCGCAGTACTAGATTGGCGGTTAGATCTCAGCATTTTGCAATTGAAATGGCTAGACATAAACGCAAGTTATATGCCAACAGTTTCTTTTCTTGCACTTCTTCACTTGCTTCTGGCTTCCCGGTCAAGTTTCATTTAAAATTAAATTCCCTGTCAAGCGTTACCTTACGTCTTCTTAATTTCTGTTCTTTTGTTATTCCCACTTCTTAATGATGTTTTTTTTTATATACTTGTACCATCATTAATTCCCATTCCGCATGTTAGTGGCTCTGTTGTCTTGCCTGGGGTGAAATGATTAAAACATCTATCGTGTCAAGATCGAGAGGAAGGTTCCAAAATCGTTTATATGCAGTCAGGTGTAGATATTTGCAAGTGTTTTCAATTATAAACTTGTGTGCCGAGTCATATATACATTTTTTTATTATTTTTCTCCAACACCTGGCCACTGAATAGTCCGCCAATACCAATGAAGACGTCTGTGGGTGATTTCTTTACTTAAATAAAAGCAGATTTGTTGGGAGGCTAAACGCTGACGACCGACCGGGCGGCCGACCATTGCCGAGGACAGGGTCCATAATTAACACGTTATTCAAAGCGCTGCCGTCTGTCAGGGCTATGTAACACGAAAACATTCACTAAAGAGGCTGCAATTCCTTCATTCTATATTCATAACACATTCACCAATTCTTAATCCGATTGCTTGAAACTTCCCTTCCCCGTCAATGGAAAGAAAAAAATGTTTCATTTTTTTCTTGTCTTATCAGATGATACTGACCGCTGACTTTTTCGGAACACGTTAAAACTGAACATCCAAGATGGTTGATATAGCAAGAGTGTGTCCACATGCAACTGCTTCAAAAATTTTATCATGTATACTAAGTGATCATAGAGGCTTTTATCTGTACAGTAATGCAGCGGATGTGCGTTGTAGTGGATATCGGCTCGGAACGTGCAATCGGAGAAGTCGAGTTCGAATTCCAGTTGAATTCATTGCATTCACTTACACGCAGATACCCCTCAGAAAGGTATTAATCCATCTCTTTCCTCCATCTATAGGTCAAATAACCGGACAGATAAGATTCTATAGCCTTGGTTGGCTACTGCAGAAATTAATGGCGGCAAAAATCTTCTACCCAGTCAGTCATGTCTCTTGAACGCCCATGTATAGCACTTAACTGACTGAGTGGTTAGAAAGTTTGCTTTCTGACCATGAAGCCCGAGTTCGAATCTCACCATGTTCGAGTTGTCAGTAAGGTGGCTTCTTGATGTTATCGATCTGGAAGAGGCGATTCCTGTGTGCGACAACTTTGGAATGTTAACCGAAGCCTTGTGAGTGAAATTGGGTAGAGGGGACAGTTTGGGAACCGTCGATGGTTGTGCTAGCACAAGGTCATGAATCGTCGTGACTGAGGCTTCGAGCAAACTGTTGTTGACGCTAGATATCGTGCTTTTCCCCTGAAATTGTCGTCCACTCAGCATAGTTGCAGTATAAACCACAGGTTGGTTCTGAGTAGATTCTGCAACAAGAATTAGCTATCCGCCCTAATAGACAGACATCCTTGGATACGAGTGGCCATTCACATACTGACTGAAAACAAAGTGTATTTGTTTTATATGTAACAGAATAAGACATGCAGATGACACGGCATTAGTGAGAAACTTAGAAGGAAAACCGCAACAACTAAACAAGAACGAGAAAAAAAAAAAAACAGGACGAACAATTAATTTTAAGACAGAAAGCGAGGCGAACCAAGCTGAAAGTTACGAACTGGAGATTTCAGAATCAAGCATTTCTAGAAATTTAATTCTCTAAATTTAATTCTCTAGCTTATAGAGTATCAGACTAAGGAAAGCGTAAAGCAGAAATCAGAATGTTCACAGAGAAAGACGCAGCCCAGAAACTAAGCAAAGGAACGGACAGGAAAGCTTCGTTAGAAACATAGAAAAGAGGGTTGAATTGCTACACCATATCTATCCTCTTATATGGCAGTAAATACTGGATATTCTTCACAAACATAAATGTTGAACATTAAGAAAATTGAAGCGATTTCCTGCCTGAGGAACTCCCTGTTGTTTAATTGCTTTCATAATAACAATAATCTTTAAAAAATTAAATGCAGCACCAGTCACCAGTCTTTTAAAACCCGTTCATCTTTTGTCCTTTCTTCAATCTTCCCCTTACTCAGTCTTTTCTCTCACTTTCACTCCCTGTAACTCATTTCGTACTCGTGGTATTGCCGTCTTGCTTGGGGTGAAATGATAAAAAAAAGGAGTAAAAAAACAAAAAAAACAATTAAACTTACAATCAGGAAGACACACATAATGAAGAAAGTGAATTTGCAGAATTTGACACTCACAGGATATATTAAAAGCAGGGTGGGGAGAGAGAAATTTCCAGTAACCTCCATAAGTTTGTGTGAATTGAAGGTAGAGAAGGAGTAAAGGACGTTGGTAGAACTACAAGGGACAAAAAGTTGTGGTGAGCCATGATCACCCACCTTCCGAAATTATAATTTCAGCAAAGAACAACACAATTTTCTCTGGCATTCATACTCGAATAAAAGTGTAGTATGCGTTTACTGCCTATAAATAGTCCGACTTTTTAATTTGCGAGAAGTCTACTTATGGGGTTTCCAACACCAGGGCGGCACATCTCTTATTGAGCTTAAGAAATGTTGAAGGATTCCGACGCCAGCAGCAGTGGCGTTGGACTGGGCAATTTGATTCCTGGCCTATATATGTAGGCGTACAGTTATCCCACGTTAAACGGGACATATGTCACCTATCACCATTAGGGCTGGGAGGTAAATGCAATATCAAACTTAAACTTAAAACATTTTATTAATATTTCTAAAAGTTTTCATTTACTTCAACCAGTCATAACATAACATTTTTCGTGTTGATAATCCAAATATTTTCGAAAATATAAAGTATTTTTATCATTATTATAAACATTTTAGAGAGAGTTTAGTTTCTCGCTACTAAGTATTATGTGGCTTATAAGAAATCGGTGCAAATGATAGACTAAAAAAATTTCCTTAGCCGGCCAAGCATAGGCATGAATATAAGAACTAGTGATACAGAGAGTAAGAGAAAAACAAAAACAACAACTGTAATATGATCTCTGGTAAAAAAAAAAAAAAAAAAAAAAAAAAAAAAAAAATAGAAAGTTTGCTGACGTTTATAAGTCTTAAAAAATCACTAATGTTCCTAAGGACACAAGGTCCAGTTGGTAAAAGTGTTGGTTGAAGTAAACCAAAAGTTGACATGAACCCCAAAAGTTAAAGTCCAATACCTGATCACAACAGAGGTAAACAAAAAATACTATAAGAAATTAACAGAAACTGAAATATCCAGAAAAGGCATGTAGAACTAGAAAAATATACCCCTGTGAACTAAATAATGATTTTGGGTTCAAATTCTAACATACATCACCTGAAGAAGACCGAAGCGTACAACGGCTGAAACGTTGAGAATATAACAATAAAAACGAAGACAAGAGTCTGAACAATGCTAGTCAATTAAGTGCCATACGCGAAACACGCTTGGGCGAACATGTCTCGAAAGAGACATGACTGACTGGACAGAGGATTTTCCCGCAGTAGGCTTCCATTGCTTTCTGCGGTAGACTGGTTGCCAAACAAGGCTATAGAACCTATTTTCTCCTGCTACTTACTCATAGCTGGAGGAAGAAGAACAGATTAATACTTTTCTTAAGGGTATTTGCGCGTAAGTGAATGCAGCGATTTCAACGGGAATTCGAACTCGGCTCTCTGATTTTCTTGTTCCGAGCCGATATCCACTGCATTTCACAAGATACATCCGAGCGAATAGTGTAAGCAGTGTAAATAGTTACATTACCTCATCTTACAAATATAGACAAAAGTTTATATTTGTTTTGCTCAGCAATTAGAAACGCAACTTCGCTATATCAGTAAGTGTAGATTCAAAATTATACTTGCTTAGAAAGCGATAACAAAAAGGTATCGTCAAGTTTATCTAATGCTTTGTTTATAAGAGAATCTTTTTTTTTTTTTAGAGTTTGATGTAGAAACAACGGTAGGGGAGACGTTTAAACTTGCGTATGAAAATTACGAAAAGATGCAGTCAACTTGCACCTGATGGCGCACTGATGTTCCGTAACTATTATCGGCTTCTTTTAGGTATTTTTAACATTTTTATTGTGGCAGCTTCTTTTTTAAAATTTCTCTTGTCTCCATTCCACAAATAAATTCTGTGCGAACGAAGGAAAATTACGCACGGACATATTGGACCGCCAAGAGTCACTCGTGCTAAGAAGGGAATTTTTTTACTGATGATTTTTTTAAGAAAAAAAAAAATTTGCTTTTGAAGAAAGAAATTCCAACTGAGCCATTCTGTGATTTGGCATGCCACGGTACTCTTAACTAGGGGTGGGCTTGGTTGTGAGATCTTTCCACTGAAGACAGCGGCGCCTGATTGTCACAATAGTTTTCCATTGTTGTTGTCTCCCGCTGCGGTCTCCCTCTGTGAAAACGAGGATTTGGGATTGCACTGGTGCTTAAGCCGACAGACTTAATGAGTTCGCCCGCCACGTTGTCTCCGGTCGGTCATTATCCATTATTAGGTGGGGGGGGGAGGTTGGCCATTTTATCTTAGCCTGGTTTGTGTCAGGAGTTAAGAGAGAAATACCAATACGTTAGACTGAGCGAACTGAATGCAGTGCAATTCACAAATTTGCAAAAAGAAAAAAAAAAAACAATAAAGAAAAAGTGAAAAAGAAAGTGTTAGAAAAAGAGAGAGTGTGTAAAATAGATACACTAAAGATGAAAACGGGGAAGAAAAAAATGAAAGAGAAAATAAAGAATGATATATATGAAGATGAAAAAATGATTACAGAGTGGGTCCGAAAAACAATGAATGGACATAACAAATATTAAAGTGAAAGAAAAAAAATGAAGACAAGAAAGAATTAAAACAAAAATTCAAAAAAAAGGGAGAGAGAAAGTAAAAAGAAAGAAAACTGAAGAAACTGTAGGAAACCAGTGATTAATCAGTCAGTTAAGTGCCATACGTGATCCACGCTTTGGGCGATCATGTCTCGAAATAGACAGGACTGACTGGACAGAAAATTATCCCGCAGTAGGTTGCCATTGGTTTCTGCGGTAGACTGTTTGTCAACCTATAGAGCCCAATCTGTCCTGTTATTTAACTCATAACTGGAGGGAAGAGACCGATTAATACCTTTCCAATGGTATTTGTGCGTAAGTGAATGCAAGGAATTCAACTGAAAGTCGAACTCGGCTCCCCCAATTCTCGTTCCGAGTCTATATCCACTGCACCACAACGTACATCCATGTACCACAACGAAGGAACTCTACTCATTTTTCACCCCAAGCAAGGCATTAAAGCCACTAAAACACACAGGGTTAATAAGAGAGTGAATAGGAAAAAGTAAAAAGAAAAAAAATCATCAAGGAACGAGAACAATAAAAGAATTAAGTATATCATTCTTCTTCTATGGCAGTGAATGTAGTTCAATCTCCTCACAGATAAAGAAGAGACGGGAAGCAACAGAAAACGGTTCTACAGAAGGATGCTGGGGATCAAATGGACTAGACATGTTTGTAAGGAGGAAGTTTTAATAAAAATGGAAACTTAAAGAACGCTCATATTTATAATTAGAAAAAGATCATTGAAATTTCTGGTATGTATAGTGAAGAAAGAGTGCTCGGAGAAATGAAATCTCACAAGACATACTGAAAGCAGGAAGGACAGACGAAAGCACCGGGCAGCCTACATAGAAAGCTGGTGCTAAAGGATGATAGAACAAAAAATGTGAAGAAGAGTAAAAGGATAAAAAAAGCTCAGAGCTCCAAAGAGACTGAAGCTGTGGAGAGCTACGATTATAAAAGTTACATATAGAAAATATTGATTCTTTATTATTTAGGAAGGGGGTTCATTTCATGATATCTATAGTGTAAAATCGTTCGCTGACTTTTCAGAGTTATTGAACCTCACTGTTATTTACAGATGTCAAGTTTGAATCTGTGCTTATATCAATAATATCTGAGTACGAAAGCAGGCGTACATATACATCAAGTTGAAATACCGGTTACCGAATGATCACCGAAGTTAAGCAACGCCGAGCCTGTTTAGTATCTTGATAGGTGACCATTTGGGCGTATCAGGTGTTATAATTTTGAATATGAGGGTAGTGTAAGGATAATGACTGCGAATTCTTAATCAGACCGTCCAGTTAGGTTCTTTATATTGACTTACGCGGAAATACACTTAGAAAAGAAATGAATCCCCCTCTTATCCACCCAGCAGTGGGATTAATACGAGGGTCATACAATAAATAAGGTGAATTTTTCTGTATAAGAACTTCTAATACAGATAGAAGCTTACTTTTTTTTATTTTTCAACGTAGTCTCCCAACATTGTCACACACTTTTTCCATCTGTGCACAAGCTTCCGTATTCCCTCAGCGTAAAAAATCTTTGGACCGATGTCTCAGACAATCGCTCACACCACTTTTGACTTCATCGTCACTTTAAAACTTCGTGCCTCTCGTGAACACTTTCAAGGGACCAAACAGGTGAAAGTCTGAAGGGACAAGGTTTGGTTTCTAAGGGGGATGAGGGAGCAGTTCCCAGCCCAGCTCGTTGATAGTCTGTACCGTTTGGCTGCTTTGGCACCCACCGGCAGCTAACCTTCGAGTAGGCAAGGTCATCATAGACAATTTTGAATTGCTGTCCCAACAGATAGGCTCAAAGTCGTTGCAATGTCACCCTTCTGTCAGACTGAATGAGGTCATTGACTGATTCGATCACCTCAGGAAACCTCACTTCTGTAGGCCTCCCAGGCCTGCCTTCATTCTCAACACTGCTCCGTCCTTCTTTAAACCATTAGTAGACATTTTCTTTGGCTGAAACATGTGGCACCATACACAGCTGACATTCTCTTATGAATTTCAACTGGTTTGCACCTTTCAGTAACCAAAAAACTTGACAACTGACCTCTGTTCAATCATGGAGCATGCTTCTTGTTCGGCCATCTTTGTTAATCTCTAAAACTCTCAATGTTTTTTTTCAGTCTGCAAATAAATTAAATCCCTTCGTAAAAGTAAAGGAAAAAATTACAAAAAAAAGTAAGCTTCTTTTTGTATTAGAAGTCTTTATACCGAAAAATTCACCTTATTTATTGAATGAATCCCGTCATAAAATTTTTGTCGATAAACCATTATTATCTAAAAAGAGAAAAAAATTAATACAATCTAAAAATATTTTCTGGCTTTGCGTAACCTGAGACGGGTTGATAAGCCGTAAAAAACGAATCAATCAATGACTACAAAGGCAGACAATTTCATTTTACAAAACAATTCTTTTAAATAAAGAGCAAACGGATATATATATATATATATATATATATATATATATATATATATATATATATATATATGCGTGTGTGTATGTGTGGTATGTGTTCTGGTATTAAGTATGATAGAGTATGGGATAAGTGTGTTTACGTGTGTACGTATGTTTATTTGTGTGCGTTAGTCTGTGATTGCATATTTGTGTGTTTGTGTATATATATAAAATAAATTGCAAACATTGTGCCAGCTTATTTTTAATAAAATCCGTTCATACTCACGGATAATCTTTCACGTATTATAATTGAAAGATCTCAGAAATGAGCGAAGTACTCGGGAAGATCGAGAAATGAATAATAAAATCAACTATCAAAGTTACAGCTCATTTCTTGCATCTTTCAATTAAAATACGCGAAAGAATGTCTGTGAGTATGAACGAAAATTATTAAAAATAAGCAGACACAATGTTTGCAATTTAATCTGATAAGTCTAAATGAAAAGTTCATGCCTAAATGTACAAATATATATATAGTTCATTCTTTAATTAAAATGTGTGTATGATTTTTTGTTAATGTCACGAAATCTTTTTATAAAAAAGCATAAAAAAACTATTCAACAGAAAAAAATTGTTTTTAATTTTTTCTTAATAAGATATACAGATGTACGCACGTGTGCGTGTGCAAATTAATTAAAACAACTGCTTTAGTTTCCTTTCTTTCAAAATAAAGTCACTTCTAGACTCACTGGAATTACAGGGTGTAATCAATTTCTATTTATTCCTCAGATTAGGTCATCTGTGTGTGGTGTGCAGTAATATGAATCTATTTTCGGGGTGTATGATGACATTTACTTGGCCTTGAAAATTATTGCGCCATCCGTGATTGCATAAAACTTTTATCACACCCAGACACTATTGTCTCGACTGTCGATTAGTTATCCCACAGCCAATGTCTGCGATGCCTTACAGAGAGATCGGAGATATTGTTGGTGTCAGCCTTTCAACTTGTCAGTCGTGTCATCAAGACGAAGTAACAAACTGGATCCATCACTCCAAAACGTAAAAGAAAACACGTTCGTAAGAGAAAAAAACCACACCAAGAGACGACGTATACGTTATCAGAGAAAGTGTGAAAGATCCTAGGAAGACATGATTTGTTTTGTTTCAATTGATTTGCCCAAGGATGTATATATATATATATATATATATATATATATATATATATATATATGCTTGTTCTTTAGTTAAAAGAAACCGTTTATGAGAAGGAAGTATTCCCGTGTGCAGAATTCAATATTTTAAATACAATTTCATACTTGTCATTTAAAAAGTGGAGAAAAAAAGTAAGCAGAGATAACTTTTTAAAAAATGAGGGATCAATTTTAGTCTATATCTATATTATGAACAGGATCCTCTTCTAAGATGAAAGAGGAAGGTCTCATGGATGCTAATCTATAAAAATATTTTAAAAAATGTTCTCTATTTTTACAGATGGGCTCATCTACTTAAGTAGTATTCATGTTAATTGATTTATATGAAAATAAAACCATTTTAAACACATTTTAAAATGAAGACTTTTTGATTTTACAATTTTTAATGACTAAAACCCAATACAGGAATCACAATGTTTGACGGCAATTATATTAAGAATGAGGAGTTATCATTGTTTGCATCAGTTACACTTGGGCTATTGTCCTGATACTTGTTATCACAATGTTTCGTCTGTTATGCTTTCAAGCCTTTATGTGCTTTGTTGATTCAAGTAACCTTCAGGGAATTCCAAACTGAACACTTTATTTAATATACGCAGATTGTTCTCGTTCTACTGACAACGTTTCGGGTTATCTCGTTTAGTTCTTATTTAATTAAGTTCAAACTTCCTGAAAAGGGAAGTACCGAGAAGGCTTGAGCAATGTTTCCCTGTTATTGCCGTTAAACCCACTATACAGTATTACTGTTAGTTTTCTTTGGAGCCATGACTAAGGGCTAAAGAAAAAACAAAAAGCTACAGTACAATAGAATTTGGAAAAGAAAAATATAGCACAACACTTGAATATAAACAACACGGCGATCGATAGATGAGGCACTTTCATCCTGAATTTATTGTTCAAAACCCGATTTGTTTGATATGTGAGACTTTCAAAAACCGAGGTTGTTCTACACATTAAAAGTATAATAATAAGAATTAAAAGGTAAAGTAACAGAAAAAATATATCAGATATGAAAAGAAAAATTAATCTATAGAGATACACTCTGTTACGTTCTGAAGCATTTAAAAATTGTACTAAGATTTGACCGAAGCTATAATTTTAGCAGCATTCATACGAATATCCAGTTTATCAAAATATTTCTAAAATCATAATATTCTCTTAAAAAAAAACAAAAAAAAAACAGTAAATTTACTGTTCATTTTAGATTTTTATAGCCGTGAGATATCACTGATCTAACCGCTTAATTCACCATAAAATGAGGCAGCGTTTTCGTGTTATATGTTTAACATCATTGTTACTCTTTCAGCTTGTTTAAATTGAAGAGGAACACTTCGAATGGAAACTCAGACATCTCTACTGACTGTTCCGTAATCAAACCAATGAACCAGCAGCTTCAAATATTTGGTTTCTCGTACATTTTTATACAAGGTCAATCCTTTCTCGAGCACATTAAACACGGCGTAATGAAAGACTTGCCCAAAGTATTTGCAATAGAACACCTACGTTCAAGATTTCTTTCATTGCACTAATATTAATTTGTATAAGAAATGAAAGTCGAAATCAATAAAGAAGCGTTTGCCATTAGAACTGTTAAAAGGAAAAGTAGCCGACAGTCGATCCGGTGTCTTTTCTGGTTTGAAACCCGGCCCGTTCATGCCACGTTACACAAACTAACTCAAATGGAGACGAAGCCAATTCAGTCAAATGGAAGCAATCTAAACTCGACATATTTCTGTCTGGAAAATGAACTAGTAATATTTATATAAGCCTGCATACTCGGGTTTAGAAGAACTTAGCAAGGCTTTCATTTAAGTAATTGGATAATATAATTTAGGTACCTTCACTCAGTTTTAATACTTAAATTTAAATTGAATTTTTACAAATAAAAATGTTTTCTTGAAGCTTTATTTTTACTTTTAATTGAAAGCCAAGAGATTAAATTTACTAATTCCAGTAAAAAAATCATCTTGTATATTTCAAACCAAATTTATATTGATTGAAATCTAAAATGTCACAGATTTTTAAAAAAAATTGTTGGCTATTTTTTATCGATTTCCCCATTTTGTAAACAGAAGCCAATTCTCGGTTTAAAAAATCTTGCAAAAATAAAATATACCTCGCTGACACATTATTTTATTCAAATTAACAAATTTAAACTTACCTTGTCTGATCTGAAACAAGCATTACTTGCTTATTGCCTGAAATGTACTATAAAAGCGCTTCTTAATTACGGTAGCCTTGTCATTATGGGTTATCATCGTGCTATCAGAGGCGATAATTGACACGACAGATGGAAGCCGTCAAAAAATGCTAAATATGGAAGGCGAATTTGACATAATTTTATGTAGCTTAATCGTACGCTTCGGTTTTTGGTTTTTAACTATATAGTAAAATTAAAAATTTAATACAATATTTTCAGCAATTATCTAATATTTTATAGAATTTCAGTTTAGTTTTATAGCCTTACGTTTGAAGATGTTTTATGAAAAATAATAACAACTAAAACTTTCTTTTAAAATAATTTTACAATTTAATAACAGAGAATGAAATTATATAACCTGACAGAGGTAACTCAATAATTTGTGAAATGTTATGGCATTTATTGATTTTTATTTTCAATATCTATTTTTCATATTCTTTATTATGTCCCTTCACGAATTGTGAATTTCACAATTACTTTTTTTAACAAAATTAGGCAGCTAGGAATTAAAATATAAAACTTGCTTTAAAATTTGAAGGGAAGAATTGCAAAGCCCCTTGAATGTTGAAACGTAGGGAAAAGGAAACACAGAAGCGAGATGAAAGTATTGTACCCTGCCGAAAATGTTTATATAGTTTTTTTTTTCTGTAAGGATCGCAACCTTTGAAACACATGATCTTGTAATATATATCACGTACGGCCACCCGTAAAAAGAAAATGCGGGTCATCATACGCACGCAATTAAAATGAACATTTTTCCGATAAAACTTTGTTTATATTTAGTTTGAGTTCTTTCTTATTTATATTATGCGTTTTTTAGCGAATGAGCTGAAGTACCTAGTACAATTATTGACTGACATCATATAGTGATCAGATCTTATCGAATATTATGTTTAAGACAACGTCTATAGCGTAAAGATTTAAGGGGATCAGAAGCGTCGCAGTTTCCATTGAACCAAAAACCTTTAGTGTTTGAAAATTAAAAGCAAAAAAAAAAAAAGAAAAAAGGAAGGAATGCTTATATACTAAACATCAAAACAACATAGAGGTACTTTATTCAAAACTGTATGTGAAATTTTAGTATTTATGTAGAAAAAATCTATATAAATTAAGATTTTGTAAAACAAACAAATTAAGTACATTCATTCCATCACCGCCAATCAGACCCCAAACTACCATCAGTCACCTCTAGGAGGCACCGTGCCTTAAGAGAATATTGGACCTCAAACCCTCGTCGAGTTCAAGTGGAACTCTTCGCTGAAGATGCAGATAAAATGATCGACTCTCTGTACCGCTACACTAAGTACCTAACTCCTCATGCTACCCTCTATAAGAACCAGATCAGGCCGAAAATGGTGTACTGTTGGAATATTTGGGCGGGAGCTGCTCAGTCCTCACTCTCCAGTCTTTATAGAGTTCAAGATAGTCTCCGAGCTCTTATTAGAAAATAATTATTTTCCAACCTCCAACCTCTCCCTCACAGGTAGGATATAGCGAGTCTCTCACTGCTATGGAAAGTGCTTGAACTACACTCCTTGATTTCGTCAGATCTAACCTTCTCGGTTTGGACCCCACATGCCATTTATGTTGTAGCAAACCACCCACATTCCCTCCTGATTTCATCGGCTAGAAGTAAGTTCCACTCCGGGAACCACTGATCTGTGGAACAGACCCCCAAGAGGATGTTTCCCCGATCCCTTCAATCGTAACTTGTTCAAGTCTAGCCTAGCGTTAACCATTATCTTCTCTTCTTATCCATATAAACTACCCCTTAACGTAACCCTCATCCTCGTGTGCCTCCCCGGGTTAACTTTAATGTAAAAAACAAAAAAGGTTATAGCGAACAGATTACCCTGGTCAATACAATTTTTGGTGTTAGGAAACAAAACACGATTTTTAATTAATCTAATAGTGAGATTCCGAAAATGACCTTAGATTTTCATAATATGATTTTCATAATTTTCATTGAATACTGCTGCCATATCTGGTCAGGTGCCCCTGCTGTTCTCCTCGGGCTTCTCGATAAGGTTCAGAGGAGGGTCTGTAATGTGATAGATACCGACTTGGCAGACCGCCTGCAGTTTCTCTCCCACCGGCGCGACGTGGCTTCCCTGTGTCTCTTCTATAAATACTTTCACGGCTTCTGCTCCGATGAACTTAGATCACTGGTGCCCCCTAAATACGAATTTGCACGAGATACTAGATTGGCAACTAGATCCCACCCTTTTACAGTGAAACCGATAAAATGCAGCCGTAACTTCTACTCCAACAGTTTCTTTCCTCGCACTTCCCGACTGTGGAATTCTCTTCCAAACGATTGCTTCCCCGACGGCTACAATCTCCAGGAGTTTAAATGTAAGGTCAATAGACACCTCCTAACACACTAACCTGCTCCCATTCTATCAAGCACTCTTCCCATCTGCCTAACCCTCATCCTCGCTATCCTTACTCATCTGTCACCTTCCTCCTGACATTCCCTATGTCTAACCACTCCTTCTCTTTGCCTTCCCCTATGTAGCCCCATGCGCAATAGTGGCAGTGGAATGCCTTGCTTGGGGTGAGATGATTTAAAAAAAAAATGTTTGTTTAATGTTCCTGTCAGGGTGAAAATAGGAGGGAAATCGAAATAAGTCCTTATTTTGTTCAATGTAGTCTCTGCTCTTATTTGATTTGGCGTATATATATATATATATATATATATATATATATATAATTCTCTTAATACCCTGTCCGGTGGCAAAAGCTACTTGGTAGCGCCAGGAGTGGCAGTACCGCCTTGAGCTACCGAAACTGTGTTATCACCCTGGTTGGCGGCTGATGAGGACAGGGTATCGCACGTGCTTTCACACGTTGTATGATAAAAATTTTAAAAAATTCCTGTCAGGGTGAAAATAGGAGGGAAATCGAAATAAGTCCTTATTTTGTTGCTGCTCTGGGTAGACGCGCGTGTACGTGTGCGTGTGTGTACATGTCTATGTGTGTGTGTGTGTGATTGATTTATTTTATTTTTTAATTGTGATTGATTCATTTATTTTACTGCGTTCAAAACGGACACTTTTAAAAGCATTAAGTGTTTTACGAGTGATACCTTTCTCCTTGAAATTTCTTTCATACATATCTAGTATTCTTCAGTTTCTCGCTTTAATCTCATGACAGCTTTACTCATGGCTAGAAATTAAAAAAAAAAAAGAAATACAATTTTGATCGTGTACCAGCGTGAAATATATTTTCTTCACTAATCTGGTTATTGTAGACACTCGTAAAAAAACCCTGGGTAAATAAGTTCAGAGAGAGAGAGAGGGGGGGGGGAGGGAGAGAGGAGAGAGAGAGAGGGGAGGGAGGGAGAGGAGAGAAGAGAGAGAAAACAGTTATAGAAACGTAGATGTGAAATCTGAATAACATCATCTTTATCTGCTGATGATTTTTAAATGTTTTAAAAGCAGATACAAAATATAAGTAAATAAAGAATATCATTAAAAACCTCACCTAAGGAAATAAATAAATAAAACAAGACTGCATAAATTGTACATCAACGTCGCCATTATCGTTATAAGGTCCATTTTTCTTTTCGCAGAGATGTTGAAAAGAGGCGACAGTAAACGAACGAGCAATGACAACCGTTTCTAAGTCTGGAACAGTGCAACGTAACTTCCGGTAATAACTCAGTCCGCTTCTTTTTCCACTGCGAAATCTATGGCTCCAACATCGCAGCATACAGTCTATGATTATTTGGTGCTAAAATAAGTTTCACTCAGGATTTTAAAATCACAAAAGGAACAAAAAATAAAACAAATTAAAACAATAAAAAAGAACCCCCCCCCCAAAAAAAAATAGTTGGAACGCCGAGATTAGAGAATGTATGTCTGGTTCACAAAAGTCATACATCACCGCCATTTTGAAGATGGCATGAGAGAAACGAGTCTTTTATATTTTTAGATTTCAAATAGAAAAAAAAAAGTATATCATCACTTTCCGCCGGTATAATATTTTAGAAACTGAATTTATTAAAGAAGATAGATTTTATTTTGTTTTTATTTTAGGTATTTACTTGGCCGACGCGTTTCAGCCTCTCTGGGACCTTATCAAGGTAAATTCAGGGATTTTATTAAACCCGTGTCCTCATGTTATTCAATATATTTACATCCGATTACTTTCTGCCTTTTTTACAGATAGAGTAGTGTTGAGCTTACGCTTTTATTTTCCGGTTAAAGTAGAGTGGTTGCCAACCAAGGCTATAAAACCGAATCTATCCGGTTATTTAACTCATAACTGGAAGAAAAAAAGAGATGGCTTAATACCTTTCCAATGCAACGAATTCAACTGGATCTCCGATTTCTAGTTACAAGCCGATTTCCGCTGCGCCACAAAGCACATCCTATACAAAATATAAAACTCATAAATTAGTCTCAAACTAAATTAAGTTGAATACTAATTTGTACAAACCAAAAACATTTCCAAAATATCAGTTACTTACTTAGATTTTTTAAATATTGAATTGTATCATTTTGTGAGCTTCCCCATAGCATGCCTGACGTTTCCTCTAACCTGATCAACATTTATGAGCATTCCTAAAATCAACAACTAAAAAAAAATATTTTTGCTATTGTTAATTAATAATACAAAATAAAATACTTGCATTTGCCTTCATATGGTCCAACAAAGGACGAAACGCGTCGGCTAAGGTAAGTTTTCCTTTTGTCTTTATTTATATTGTCTCTTTGCAGATATACTCTATTTAAACTTTATATATATATATATATATATTTTAATCATCTCACCCCAAGCAAGGCATTCCACTGCCACTATTGCGCATGGGGCTACATAGGGGAAGGTAAAGAGAAGGAGTGGATAGACATAGGGAATGTCAGGAGAAAGGTGACAGATGAGTAAGGATAGCGAGGATGAGGGTCGGTCAGATGGGAAGAGTGCTTGATAGAATGGGAGCAGGTTAGTGTGTTAGGAGGTGTCTATTGACCTTACATTTAAACTCCTGGAGATTGTAGCCGTCGGGGAAGCAATCGTTTGGAAGAGAATTCCACAGTCGGGAAGTGCGAGGAAAGAAACTGTTGGAGTAGAAGTTACGGCTGCATTTTATTGGTTTCACTGTAAAAGGGTGGGATCTAGTTGCTAATCTAGTATCTCGTGCAAATTCGTATTTAGGGGGCACCAGTGATCTAAGTTCATCGGAGCAGAAGCCGTGAAAGTATTTATAGAAGAGACACAGGGAAGCCACGTCTCGCCGGTGGGAGAGAGACTGCAGGCGGTCTGCCAAGTCGGTATCTATCACATTACAGACCCTCCTCTGAACCTTATTGAGAAACCTGAGGAGAACAGCAGGGGCACCCGACCAGATATGGCAGCAGTATTCAATGCACGGGCGGATGGTAGATTTGTAAATGTGCAGGATAGATTTAGACGGAAAAAACTTCCGGGCCCTACACAGAGAACCGACTTTCATAGCAGCGGATTTAGCAATGGATTCGATATAGTCATTCCATTTGAGGTCCGCTGAAAGTGTGAGACCAAGGAGGCGTAGTGTTTTACTCTCTGGGAGGCAAGCCTGGTCCATGCTAATGGGAGGTAGGTGAGATATATATATATATATATATATATATATATATATATATATATACGCCAGTCACTGAAAGAACTCAATTCATTGGTGAAGAGTTATGCATATATCTCCAAAGTGGAAACTGTTCTTTTCAGAATTCTCTCTCTCTCTCTCTCTCTCTCTCTATATATATATATATATATATATATATATATTAGGCCCTGGAATAAGTTCTCGCTGATTTTTCATGAAAAGTAATGTTTTATTTGAAAATTTAGTAATAAACATTTCACTGAAAGTATTGTCTGTCACTAGCCACTACCCTTTTCCATCTTTCTGACAGCATTTGAATTCCACGTCGGAAAAACGACACGTCTTTTGAGACTAACCACAAGCCGACCCACTTTTCTTTTTTTATTTTTTTTTATTTTTGGGTATTTTCATAAGAATGTAATTGCTGCTAAGCCAGGCCGTCTGTCATCCATCGGAACAACTTATAATCGGACGGAGCAATATCTGGTGAATTCGGCGGATGGGATAGGACTTCCGATTTAAGCGTTTCCAAGTAGTTTTCACCATTTTGCAACATTTAGCCTAGCGTTGTCATGTTGCAAAATAACTGTCATGTCTCCGCAGTTTAAACGTATCTACAGTAGTCGATTTCCCGTGATGGTTTCGGTCGGTTTAAGCGGCTTATAATAAACTACACCCTGCGGATAGCACCAAATGCAGAGTATAAGCTTTGAACCATGCATACTCGGCTTTGCCGCCGATGTTGATGTATTACCGGGATTACTCCACGATCTTCTACGCTTAGGGTTATCGTAGTGCATCCACTTTTCATCGCCGATCGTGATACGTTGCAAAAAAAACCTTTCCTGTTCTACTGGTTAAGCAACTGTTCCCACCTGACAAGACGCCATTCGATGTCTCTCGGCTTCAACTCGTACGGCACCCAATACTCTTACATAATTTCTAATGCTTTCAAACGTTTCGAAACATGTTTGATCAACTCCTAATGATTCTTGTGCCTGACATGAGTCTTCATGAAATAATCCCTACAATTCTTCGTCTTCATACTTTTTCGGTGCGCCAAAACGTTCTTTATCTTTGACTTCAGTTCAAGTGTTTTAAGATAACACGTTCTTCTAAAAGGCATAAGTTACATCTATATTTCATTATAAGATTCAGTTTTCGCGATGAAGTCCCAGGTTATAATTGAGTTTTTGTTGTTTTTAATTGCCATAAATATTTGGAGAGAGCAGCGCTGTTATTGTATTTGTAATTACTTAAGTCATTTAAAGTCGTTATAGAATCGATTTTTCCATTTGTTGTCATTTGTCCAAAATAAGATTTAACGGCTTCTTCAGAAAGAATATTAGCTTCGTAAATTATACATTCGATTATAAATTGACTGTTAAATGGGAAGATTGTGTTTTTTTGGCAGTTACAATTATTTTTGGCAGTGTTACTATTATTGATAGCGGAGTTACTATTATTTTGCAGGTTGGACATGCTTTTATTTAATATCATACTTTTATATAGTGAGATATATTTATCGAAGTTCTTGAAGCAACTATAACTAACCTTAACATTGTTTTTGCTGAAAATCTTTTTTTCGTGTAGGAGAATGGTTGAAATATTTGTGGATTAAATTTAGGAAACTTTTTCGGATGTTTTGACTTTAAGGCCAAAACGTGGGTTAAACAAGATTATTTTATGTTTGCATTCTTTGCTTTTATCAGAGTATTCGAAACTTACATTGTGTTTGCTTTTAGTTAAGGCCTTAATATATTTAATTTTACTATCATCAAAACTACTTTATTACTACAGTTAGAAGATAATCTGAATTGGATAGATTTATGGGTATTTTCTAGTATTCTTTGTGAGGGGTTAGAATTTTTATGGACTTATTTGTGATTTTAAAAGTCTTTAGTGCATAGTTTGTACAAGCGATTATTAAAGTCAAATGTTACGTCAAGGAAGTTGATTACTTTAGCGTTAGTGGTGGTAGTGATTTGTAGTTCGTGATCTTTAAAAAAACCTAATTAAGTTCTTTTTTAGTCAGTCAGTTATCGGCTTGTTTTTCGTAGGTGAATTAATCTGCTGTCTTTGTATAAGCCGGTGTTTTTTATTTAAAAGATTTACCTAAGTGTCCATAATAAAAAATATACCGACCGATTCACTAGCCTCTGCAGAATCAGGCGCTTCCATAGCAATGTATAAACCTGGAATGAATTTTTCGTTTACAGCCAGCCGTCATATATATATATATATATATATATATATATATATATATATACATACATATATATATATATATATATATATAGTCATCCGCAGACAGATCTGTTTCACAGCAAACTCCGATTGCTTTTAACCCAGGATTGAAACCCGACTGAATTGGCATCAGTCGGCGAGTCTACCTCTGAGCTATGGGCGCTCGGTAGAAGGAGGCAGACTTTTTAGCGTGTATATTATCATTATACACGCCCAATAGCTGAGAGTGTTCTAATTCATTGCTGAATGAACGATGCGTAGATGCTAGAGTTTTTCAAAGTCTACCATTCTTCCAGAGTGCTCAATCAGGGTGTTGGAGAATAAATAGTCATATATATATATATATATATATATATATATATATATATGTAAAATAAAATTGCGTATAAAATATTTGCATTTCGGTATGAAATAACCCATACCCGCTAAGTAAAAACAACCAACACATGAAATAACCATATGCCGCTAAATAAAAACAACCAACTCTTGAAATCATCTGATGAATTTTTCCAAGAATGGACAGAGACCACATTTCAGATGAAGATCAAACGCGTTGGAGATAAGGTGCGCTGATAACCGTATCTATTTCGTTGTCTACGTGTTAGCAACGCTTACTTTGGAGATTCTTAGGTAGCATAAGGCTACACAGCATCATAAATGTAAATATTTTTTTCGCGCAAGACGCAGTTATTCTATTCCTTTATTCGACGATGATGTCACGCCAAAGTGACAGCAATTGCCGTCTCAAGTGCCCACCCACTCACAAAGTAATTAAGATGTAAGACAAAAAAAAAAAAGGCGCAAAAAGGTAAAAGCGACTGGCAACAAAAAGTCAGTGACTTCTGAAATTGGCAACGTGCTGATCCTTTGATGAATAAACCACAAGGAATCAGTTTGGAATATATTTCAACTTGACTCGCTCACAAGTTAATGCTAAATTTGTAAAAAGACCGGGTAAAAAACTGGAACATTTTCCCTATTTATTTATTTAAAAATATTTTCGTCTTAGAATGTATCAGGAGGGCGCTAAGTGACGCAATTTTTCGGCGTTTTAAAATTACGTAACTTAGCATCCTCAACACGATAATGGTTTTAGAATCATTTAGTGTATTCTCTAATTAAAAAACTGATATTTTTCTCCAGATTAGTTCTGTGTATAAATTAGTAAGCTAGTTAAGTACCATACGCGATACACGCTTGGACGATCATGTCTTTCGATCTAAGACTGACTAGGTAGAGTATTTTTTTTCGCAGTGTGTTGCTATTTCTTCCTGCGGTAGACTCGTTTACAAATCAAGGTAATAGAACCAAATCCATCCTGCTATTTAACCCGTAGATGGAAGGAGAAGAGATGGATTAATACTTTTCCCAAGAGTATTTGTGAGCAAGTGAATGTAACGAATTTAACTGAGATTCGAACTTGACTCTCCGATTTCTCGTTCTGAGACGATAACCACTGCCCTAGAATGAATATCTAGCATAAATACAGGTTGTAAAATAAAATTTCCCTTCTTGCCTTGCTGAAGTTCCTGAAAGAAAAAATAGCAATAGAAATAAAGTTCCACTTCTTCATATATATATATATATATATATATATATATATATATATATATATATATATTACCTGTATAGCCCGGCGTTACTCGGGTGTAATGAAAGCTTTAAAACTAATCCATGGTCCTGGAGCTCAGACTCTTTGGACGTTGGCATGAAAGACTAAAGAGCAATAGTTGTTTCCAGTTAAAGTGAAACCGTAGACTGAAAAAAAAAAATGAATGGATGTAAGTCAAATTTGGATTTCCTGGTATCGATATCAAATAAGTTTTTTCGTCGTAAACTGAATTTTGAAGGCTAAATAAGTCCTGTGAGTAAATGGTATCATGGCTGAGACTAAGAACTACAATTATACCTACTTAGAGCCAAACCCGAAGCAAAAACTAAAATAAAAGGGCAGAAAAAATACAGACATACAGGCAGATAAGCAGATACGCAGAAACATCTTGCCCTTTACATATATATATATATATATAATCGATTTTATGCACTATTTTAAGAACTGCAACCTTGAAACTTCTGAATATCGTTTCTGATGTCTTTGTCTTTGAGTGTATCGAATTTGATTAAAATCAGACCACTCCTTCTATAACCCGATTTTTTCGATTATCGATTTTCGATATTTATCGGGGGTACCTCGACACAAAACCTAGCTAAGAACACTCGCAGACGCTTATAGTACAACTGTGTAAATTTTCAAGAAAATCGGTACAGCCGTTTCGGAGTCTATAGGTAACGAACACGCACACAGACACACACAAAGTTCCATTTATAAATAAGTTTATATATATATATATATATATATATATATATATATATATATAAATTATATTTTAGAACATGTACATAATTATTCTATATATATTCGCTACGAAGGTACGTTTGTTTCGACATTGAAACTTCTATGTCTCATCAGGCAGTGTTTAAAGTACTTGAAATCCTTTTTCTTTATATTTATTTAGTTTTGTCCGAGGTGTTGATCCGAGGAGACGAAAATAAAACGCCTAAAGTTAAATGGAAAATTCTAAAAGAAGCAAGAACAGCTAAATCTATAAAGGAACCATGTTTCCTCTGTCTTCAAGAAAAAATTGAGATCTTTAAATATATGAACAGTAACAAGCTTTTAAACCAGAGGCATGAAACCACAGTAAACTGCAACCACATTAGAGAGCTAACATTACAATCATGTTAAAACAAAAACTACAATAGCCAGAGCTAGGACCCCATTTATATATATATATATATATATATATATATATATATATTAAATCTCTATAATAATATCGAATTACTAAATTCTAAAGTAAGGTTTAATATTCATAATTAAATTAGAAATTTTTCTCCAAAAAAAATTTAGAATTTTATAGAAGTAATCGATCTACTAAATTATAAAGTAAGACTAATAACCATAATTGGTAAGGTTAATAACCATAATTAGAGTAAGGTTAATAACCAAAACTAGAGTAAGGCTTATAACCATAAACATAATTAGAATTACCATAACCCTAATTAGAGTAAGGTTAATAATCATAACCATAATTAGATGAATCATATATTGACTAGATATAAGAATATAAATTTAAAATTAAAAATCTAATGGAAAAAACTGTTTCCAGACTATGATCTGATTAAAAATTAAAAATTAAAATTTAATAGAATATTAATAGAAAATTTAATAGAATGGACACAGACTTAGTCCACTATAACTAACCCCCACAACACCTCTAACAAAACACTTTCTCCAAAAATTCCAACGGTCAAAGACTTATTCCACTATCAGTAACTCCACCCACCAACACCAAGAACAAAACTAAATAAATATAAAGAAAAAGGATTTCCAGTACTTTACACACAGCCTGATGAGACATTGAAGTTTCAATGGCGAAACGAACGTACCTTCGTAGCGAATATATATAGAATAATTATGTACATGTCCTAAAATATAATTTATAATAAATATTCACAGCTCTATATATTATAGTCGAGCACTGTTTTAAATTAATGTTTTGGACGTTGTAAGAATTCTTCGTTCTGTATTCACTCGGATATATATATATATATATATATATATATATATATATATATATATATATATTTTTAATCATTTCACCCCGAGCAAGGCAGAAACGCCACTGATGTGCAGGGGGTTACATAAATGTAAAAAGATTAATTAGAAAAGAGTGAGGAGTACAAGCTAGTTAGAAAGGAACAATAGAAAGCTGAGAAAGCAGGTGCGATGACAGATACATAGGTGGAGAGAAAGGGAAGGTTATACAGGGGAGGGGAGAGAGCTAGACGCCAGTGGTTAGTAGATGAGTATTAACTTTGCATTTAAATTTCTGGAGGTTATATATATATATATATATATATATATATATATATATATATGTATATATAATGAAGTGGCACTTTTATTTTGCCACCTGTATTTATGCACACGTTGTATCCGTGTTGTGATGAAGTCGTTACATATTAATTCATTTGTTTAAACGCTATTTTTTAATGGATAGTCATATTTAGTTAAATAATCTGTTTTTAATATTAAACAGTAAATTTATTTATTTACGTCGACAGGAATGAATATTCGAGAAATCTTGTGAGAAAAATATTCGCCCTCCGGCAGGATTCGCGTCTGCGTCTCCCCAAGAAGAAACCGTCATTAGATCGGATGAGCCTTGATTGCTCAGCCGCGTAGGATCCTCCTGGTCAAAGTCCGAATAGTGCTTTCGAACACATATACGTCAAATCTAAATGACTGTTTCATTTAATTATTCCTTTTGTCTCACATCCAAAGAAAAATGAACAAACAGTAAACATTTGACATACACATATTTACATGTAATGTATATTGAGCCAGCAAAAATTCATTTAAACAATTTTTCAAAATTCAACCGAAAATGTGTCTGTTTAATTTTTTTGTATTTTTCACTTTTTCTAAATGTTCTACATTCAAATCAAAAGTCTGGATATACTGTCTAAATTTTATGTTTCATTCTGCTACTTTTCAAGTATTTTCGACCTTCACAATCCTTATCAACAACAGGATTTTGTTATCATAGTAAATTTTCTTGGCTAAATACTTATAGTTTATTCGGAACACTATAATTCAAATTAATCTAAATATCGTACCGTATGTGGCGTCATGTGCAAAACGATTCGATTGCACTGAAAAATATTGCATAAATTATTTTGTTTTATTATTATCATTCCTTTGGATTTCTGTTGTATAAACATTTCCTTCCGGGTCACGTTGGTTGAATCTAGAGATATCGAAAAAGAAAAGTAAAGCGTTCAGTTGGAAATTCCAGTTGGAGCGTACAACGGTCAAAAAATTTTGAATATGGCAACTAAGATGAGGACAACGCTCCAGTGACCTGTTTATATATATATATATATATATATATATATATATATATATATATATAAGGTAAATTAATGACAATGAGGGAAAAATTGACGCGTCCTTTAGGACTTCATCGAACTGAAGTTTTCTTTTAAGTTGATATAACCGCACAAAAGGGAACTGACGCAGACATTAAACTTTTTTTAAAAATATGTAGTTTGGAATATATACTTGCCAATTCTTGACAGATATTCTGTTATCACAATGTGAAACACTTAATAACAGAAGTGATAAACAAGTGTTATGGTGCCATATCTGTAGGAATAGACTTTTCCTCCGTCAATAAATACTAACCTGCGTGACTTCCGGGAGGCAGCTGAGAGGCAGTCAATAGGCAGTCGTGAGACAGTCGAGACGCAGCGTAACTATACAGTTTGGACGTACACTTCTATTTGCTGACTAATAACACTCTTATTTTGTATAATTGTTCTGTTATTCTAATACACCGGTTCAACCTACCTTCTTGTTTCCGTCTCTTTCTTCCTGGCCCTAACAGGTCACAAAAACTTGCCGACGAAGATTCGCCACAACAACAAGAATAAAGAAAAATTCCATATTTATAAAGACGCAGTTTTTATCCTGAAGTCTTGAAAATTTGTCGTGCGATGGTAGATTTACGATAATCCCAGAGGAAGGTTATCTATGCCATATTGTAAACAGAATTCCTGTATTTCATGCAAATTTTCGAGACTTATTTCCGAAAAAAAAAATGCATCCTTATCGGCAAATACAGTAAATGAAATTAGCTTGAACACTCCTACAAAATTCACGATATTAAAGGTTCAAGCATCTTCCTGACCAGAACGTTAACAGCTAAATTCATCACTGAATTATTTTCCAACCGGCTCAATTTAAAATGTTTTGGGGGAGAAAAATTAATCATTCTGGCGTAAACTTGGAAAGAGTTAACTTTGGCACGCTAAGAAAAAGTCGTTATATTCAAGAGAGAAAGAGAGAAAGATAGAGAGACAGAGAGACAGACAGACAGACAGACAGACAGACCAAAAAGTGTGAGAGAGAGAGAGTGACAGAGACAAAGAGAAAAAGATAGAGTGTGAGATATATATATAGAGAGAGAGAGAGAAAGAAAGGAGGAAGAGAGAGTGCGTCAGAAAATGCAAGTAAGAGAACGAGAAAAAGGTCTTATTTTTAAACTAAACAACGTTCAGCTTTTTATAGATTATATCAAATGTCAACGATATTCACTTCAAAACGGTGTAAGAATTTAAAGAGGAGATAATTCATCGTTATAGTTATAGCCGTCACAACAAATTGTTTCGATATAAATATAATAAAATAAAAAAATCAAACTGTTTACCTCCCTTTTTCTGTGTTATATAATAACAATGATAAAAAAGCGTCTCGTTTGAAATGCGCATTGCGTTTTAACGGAAACTCTTTGAGCTGGTATTTGCTTCACGCCATTTTAGATTGGACGCCATATTGACTATGACAAAGCAATTAACGTAGAAATAAATTATTTCGCCATGAAATAAGAAGAACGTCAGCTAGGGTTAGACATTCTTTATATTTATGTGGCGACCCTCTATTAAATAACGAACACATCGCTGAAAAAGAAAAAAAGAAGAAATTAAACAGAAAAAAATGAAAATAAAAAATTTGGAAATATTTGATCAGCGCATTTACGTTCAGATAATTCATAATTAAATCGACCAAAAGAATCAAGTGGTATTGATTACTGATAATACGCAGTTACCTGAATCAATTTTTTAAATTATGTACATAATCATTATCATCATCGTCATCATCTTCACTACTGGACAAAAGCCATGGTAAACTCCTTCCATCATGACCAAGACTGTAATCAAACATTTAATCTCATCTCTCCAACTTCTGTCTGGTTTTATTCTGCGTATTTTTTTATCCGTTAGGAGTCATTCAACAAACATTTGCTCTATCTGTTATCCTTCTTGTTTTGATATGTGTCCCATATATTTCCATTTTTGGCACTTAATCGCCTTTATGACTTTTTTTTAGTGAGGTTGACCCTGTACAAGAAGACCACTCGAGGTAGAGGGTTACATTAGGAGGTCGTTTGTGCTTATAGAAGTGAAAGAAAATAGTTAACCCTAGATGAGAACAGGTTAAGAGTTTAGTGATCAGAGAAATATCCTCTTGGGAGTCGATTCCACAGAGCAGTGGTTCGCAGGAAGAAGCTGTTCGCGTAGAACTTTCATCAGAGCATTCTATACTTAGATTGTGTTTGCTTTTAGTTAAGGCCTTAATATATTTCATTTTACTGTCATCAAAACTACTTTATTACTACAGTTAGAAGATAATCTGAATTGGATAGATTTATGGGTATTTTTTAGTATTCTATGGTGGGGGGTTAGAATTTTTATGGACGTATTTGTGATTATAAAAGTCTTTAGTGCATAGTTTGTACAAGCGATTATTAAAGTCAAATGTTACGTCAAGGAAGTTGATTACTTTAACGTTAGTGGTGGTAGTGATTTTTAGTTCGTGATCTTTAAAAAAACCTAATTAAGTTCTTTTTTAGTCGGTCAGTTATCGGCTTGTTTTTCGTAGGTGAATTAATCCGCTGTCTTTGTATAAGCCGGTGTTTTTTATTTAAAAGATTTACCTAAGTGTCCATAATAAAAATATACCGACCGATTCACTGGCCTCTGCAGAATCAAGCGCTTTCATGTCAATGTAGAAAGATGGAATGAAGTTATCTAGAACACTCCTACGAAATTCACGATATTAAAGGTTCTTAGCATCTTCCTAACCAGAACATCATCATCATTTCACGCTTTTACACCCAATGGTGTGTAGGACTGTAACTTTTTGTTACTGTTTCCGTAACAAAATGTTTTTTATGGGGCAGGGTTGTTAGCCCTGCGCCCAACCCCAAACATGGAGGACCGTTCTTGGTCCTTACGTTTACAGTACCTCGTATTCCCAATCTAAATACTGACCATGCTCGATGATGCTTAACTTCGGTAATCGGACGAGACCCGGTATATTCAACACGATATAGCCGTAGACCCTAACCAGAACGTTAACAGCTAAATTTACCACTGGATTATTTTCCAACCGGATCAACTTAGAGGATTGGATTTTTGGGGGAGAAAAATTAATCATTCTGGCGTAAATGTGGAAAGGGTTAACTTCTGTACGCCAAGAAAAATGCCGGTATATGAGAGAGAGAGAGAGAGAGAGAGAGAGAGAGAGAGAGAGAGAGAGAGACAGAGACAGAGACAGACAGACAGACAGACAGACAGACCGAAAAAGTGTGTGAGAGAGAGAATGAGTGACAGAGACAAAGAGAAAAAGATAGATTCCACAGAGCAGTAGTTCGCAGGAATTAGCTGTACGAGTAGAACTTACTTCTTACTGATGAGGCATGTAGGAGATGTGGAAAGTTTGTTATAGTGTAGGTGGTATGGCGGGTCCTAGCCGTGAAGGTCAAGACTTCTGGAACCAAGAAATGTAGTTCGTCCGAGCACTTTCCATGAAAATAGATAAAGAGATATGTTGTTGGGTGAAAAACAGTTTGTCACTCATAAGAACTCGCATATACTATTGTGACTCTATCGAACTGAAAAATGAAAACTGGTCAGCTCCCGCCTAAATTTAACAACAGTACTCTATTCACGCGGATATGCGTTTTGGTGCAATGGATATCAACTCAGAATGACAAATCGGGGAGCCGATTTCGAATTCCAGTTGAATTCCTTGCATTCACTTACGCACAAATACCCTTGAGAAAGGTATTAATCTATCTCTTTCCTCTAGTTATCCAGTTAAATAACAGGACAGATTAGGTTCTATAGCCTTGGCTGGCAACCAGTCTACCACAGAAAGCAATGACAACCTACTGCGGGATAATCTTCTGCCCAGTCAGTCATGTCTCTTTTGAGACATGATCGCCCAAAGCGTGTATCACGTATGGCTTTTAACTGACTGACTCTATTCTCGGACTGATCTGGCTCTTGTGAAACTAGAGAATAGCATATATAGTCAGGTACTTACTGAAGCGGTACAGAGAGACGACCATATTTCCTGTGATATTTATTCTCTTTTTAATAATAAAACTATTCATTAGATTATTTTAATTATCATAAACTGTTCTCTCTGATTCATGTTGAACTGAATCATTTCGTGTGCATTGCACTTTCCATGGTGACCATGACGATGCTATTCTTTGCTATTACTTACTGTCGAGCTCCTTAATCTTATCTTTGTCTAGTCTTCAATTGTATTTCTTCGCTATTGTTCCTTATTCAACAAACCTTTTGCTCCATCTGTTATCCTTCTTTTCTCGTTATGTGACCCATCCACTCCCATTTTTAGCATTTGACCTCTTTTATGATATTGCTTATCTTGGTCTTTAATCATAAGAGTATTCATAATGTGAATCTAATAATCTTGATCTGTAATCTCTGATTTTTGTTGAATTCTATCTCTTAGTTATGCCTTGCTTTATCTTTTCTATTGATTTTTATTATGTTTCTGCGGGAAGCGCCAAATGTCATAACACCTCAGATTTTTATCCTTTTCTTTTTCACCCGCAGTACCTAGATTATTTTAAATGGAAATTGCCCATGCAAAAATTCATTGGTGAATTTTCTTTATTTGAAGATGAAAATAGCCAATCAGTAGTGAGCGGTATCGAGTGATGATCAAAACGTTTTGCATTGATCTGAGTGGAACAAACCTGAGATCTGTTTTCAACATGACGGAGTCACTGCATACACATTCCAGGCAACGATGAAGATTCTTATGAATCTTTTGTTCTTCGTATAATTTCGCGTAATTTCGGAATTTATGGCTACCACGTTCTTCTGATTTATGCCTTTAGATTATTTTCCTTGGATTTACCTGAAGGAGCGTGTATCCTCTCTATTATAAAAAAAGATCGCTGTGTATTTATTTGTATATATGTTTCTCATGTCAGCGTTATAGGGAGATAGTCAATAGCGAGGCAGCGTCGGCTTAGTTTATTAGAGAGACAATGGCGAGGCAGCATCGGCTCAGCCGATTCTCTTTACTACCAGTCATTAAGCTTTACTACCAGTTTTTGAAAGCTCTTGCTGCGTAATTTCTCTGTAACAGTGCCTTATTATTTTAATTTTTACAATAATTATGTCGTCGAGTAGTGAAGCATATATATATATATATATATATATGCTTCACTACTCGGCGACATAATTATATATATATATATATATATATATATATATATATATCCGACTATATTCACTACCCACACCACTTTCTTCAAAATTCAAACGGACAATTCACAAGACTTATTCCCATATCACTAACCCCCACCAACATCCCACACACAACTCAACAAATATAAGAAAAGAGGTTTTTCATTCCTGTCCACAACACCTGATGAGACATTGTAGTTTCAATGTCGAAACAAATGTACGATTTGTAGTGGATATATAAAAAATTTGTACATGTTCTAAAATATAATTTACAATATATATATATATATATATATATATATATATATATATATATATATATCCCCTCTATTATCACAAAGACCGTTATATATATATGTATATATATATATATATATATATAGTATTGGGTTGTGATAATGTTTAGCGCCAAGGTGTGTTGTTTTTCACTTGTTTTACTGATAAAATGTATTTTGGCACTCAGGTTTTTATCTTAAAGTGCTCGAAATCGGGGTAGATATAGAGCGTTGATAAACACAAAGATATATATATATATATATATATATATATATATATATATATATATATATATATACACATTTCATCGTGTCACGCTTAGGGGTTAAACTGTGAGGAAGCAGGTAATAATCCTCTCAAATTTTTTTCCGTCATTTTTGACGGCAGTGGTACACTCGTACATCAATAATTCAGCATTTCGAAAATACTATAAATGCATAAACCAGAAGGCTACAGCCATAGTTATTAAGCACTGATTTAGAGAATTCTATCGAAAGAGCGTGCCTATGTGAAGTCGAAAATATATGCAATTAGTTGTATAGTTTTTGATATTTAAATGGGAATATATTTCCAGTGTTTGAACTTTCATTTTGTATAAAACTATTTTTGAATGATGAAAAAATGTTGAAATTACTAGATATTTTTATCGTTATGTGACTTTTGGAATACGCTGTACATTTGTTTACAAGCAGTTTTGTTAGCTTTAACTTTTACGTCTGAGCTGTCATTCTACCTATACATTGTGCTTTAAGTATATTGTCAGCATGCTTGTAATTTTTATTCTGCTTTTCTGAATGCTTTCCAGTCAATCGCTATACATTGTTTTCTTTACCAACTAGCAGTATAACCCGGCGTTGCTCGGGTGTAATAAAGGCTTTAAAACTAATCCATGGTCCTGGAGCCCAGACTCTTTGGACGTTGGCACCAAAGACTAAAAAGCAATAGTTGTTTCTAGTTAAAGCGAAATCGTAGACTGAAAAAAAAAGTGAATGGGTGTAAGTCAAATTTTGATTTCCTGGTATCGATTTCAAATAAGTTCTTTTCGTCGTAAACTGAATTTTGAAGGCTAAATAAGTCCCCTGAGTAAATGGTATCATGGCTGAGACTAAGAACTACAATTATACCTACTTAGAGCCAAACCCGAAGCAAAAACTAAAATAAAAGGACTGAAAAAATACAGATATACAGGCAGATAAACAGACACATACACAAACATCTTGCCTTTTATATATATATATATATTATCGATTTTCTGCACTACTGTAAGAACTGCAGCCTTGAAATTTCTGAATATCGTTTCTTATGCCTGTCTATGAGTGCATCAAATTTGATTAAAATCAGACCACTCCTTCTATAACCCGATTTTTTCGATTATCGATATTTATCGGGGGTACCTCGACACAAAATCCAACTAAGAAAACTCGCAGACGCTTATAGTAAAACTGTGCAAATTTTCAAGAAAATCGGTTCAGCCGTTTCGGAGTCTATAGGTAACGGACACACACACACACACACACAGAAAAAAATTTATAAACAAGTTTAGATAATTTATAAATAAGTTTAGATAATACGCATGCAATATAATATGCATGTAGTATTATAAACTGATAAACTGTTATAAAGACTAGAAACCATAATTATAAAAGAAAAAAAACTATATTGTTAACAGAATTATAAAAGAAAAGAAAAAACTGTATTAGAAACGATAATCAGAAATGTAGAAAACCTAAAGTAAAACAATAACCCTAAAAGCCAAACGCGTACATTGAACCCAGAATCACAATCTACATTTAAAGTGGAATCGTAAAAGGAAAAATAAACTGAAACAATCCATACAATAATAAGAGCGGCGTCCTTCCGCCCGTCACAATTTCATATCTATACTATAATAAGAGTCGTGTCTGTTCGTCACACGATTCAACCAGTAATAAAATATGCAGCATTTCCTTTAACACTAAGATATAAAGTATTTGTCAGCAATAATTTAATTTAATTTAAACTAAAACTTAAACTAAGATTGAAAAGTAAACTCTTAGAGGTTGTATTAATAGTTAAAATACTTTTGAGCAGAGGCTGTACGTTTTGTGCCTATGGCTCAAGGGGGGTTACTTGTAATCATAAAATCCCCAGAAAGGCATTCAAACAAGAACCATAAACAGAAAAAAGCCCTACATTGAAAATATAATCATAAAAGGTAAAAACGTCCATTTAAAAACGAAGTTAAAAAACTAAAACCAAAACTGAAAAAAAAAAACAATCATTAAAGTAAAAACAAAACACTGTCATAAACTACAAAACCTACAGTGATCCTTAAAGTCAGAAAGTTAAGTGGGCAGAAGATTATCCCGCAGTAGGCTTGCCATTGCTTTCTGCGGTAGACTGTTTGCCTACCAAGGCTATAGAACCCAATATGTCCTGTTATTTAACTGGATAACCTTTTCCAAGGGTATTTGCGAGTAAGTAAATGCAAGGAATTCAACTGGAATTCGAACTCAGCTCCCCGATTTCTCGTTCCGAGCCGATATCCACTGCACCACAACGCACATCCCGATCTTTAAAACTAAATCCATAAGCTTAACACACCAACATTGAACCATAAAACCAGAATACTACATTAAACTCATAAAACACTTTAACTTAAAAATTTAAACTAAATCTATATTAAAACCATAATCATTAAACGCAAAATCCTATATTGTCAGTATAATCATAAAAACTCTGACTATAGATATATAATTATAAAAACGGGAAAAAACTATTGGGTCTGTAGCGGTTTTAAATGAATTTCAAAACAACGTTTAGATATCTGTACATAGATTTATTTATAGATTTATAGGGGAACTAAGCATCTTTCTTGGTTATAAACTAGTCTAAATATTTTTTATAGGCATACAAAGAAATTCAGGTCTTTACACGATTAACGCATCGTTGAAATCGAAATAAGGTTCGATGTCCCGTATCGTATGGCCTGAATTAATTATAATCATCGTTACTATTTTATCAACGACTGCAAACCTACCAGACACTTTTCAGATTCCAGATTGAAATGTCAGCTTTTAAAGCTAGCAAACTACTTACAAACAGTGCTCTCAGCTATGGCACCATCTCCATAAACAGCTCATATATATTTTGCTTTCTCTGCGTTGTTTTTCCTTTCCGTAAGTGAAAGTCTCACAGAGGACAAAAAAGCACGCCATTTTCTTCTATTTTCACCTTTAACGTAAAAACATTTAGATTACACAAAAGATGCGTTGAAATCTTACTTCTCAGAATATATATATATATATATATATATATATATATATATATATATTTTTTTTTTTTTTTTTTTTTTTCTAAACATATTCTGTTAAATATAAGTGACAATAAATGTCTATTATGTTTAATCATGAGCTGTTCTAAACGTCGTATTTGGGCTTTAATTTCATTTGAAAATAAAGACAAAAATTCTTCAACATCTGGATAAGTTTTTATTAATTTGGTTCTAAGCCATAACACATTACATTTGAATACATAGTTCTGTTGTCATTTCGCGCTATCACTCGGTGTGACGTCATAGAACCGCATTGCAAATTTGCGAACTGCGTTTGTTATTTTTGGTAACTATTGCCGTTGCCTAGCGGAGTTTTAAGTCAACACAAAATAAAATCGTCGGTGATAGTGGATGTTATTGTGTCATCGTCTTGGTGACCTCTCTGAAGATGGCTCATGTGAGCCAAATGCTCAGAAACAACTTAATAAAAAATTGTCCAAATGTTGGAGAATTTTTGTCTTTACTTTCAACTGAAATTAAAGCCAAAATGCGACGTTTAGAACGGCTCACGATTAAACATAATAGACATTCATTGTCTCTTATATTTAACAGTATATGTTTAGAAAATTATTTGCTGCCTCGAAACACTATATATATATATATATATATATATATATATATATATATATATAAATTGTGTGTAATTAGGTAGCATTTTTTCATTAATACATATTTCATTAAGTAAATAAATACATACAATTTAAATTACATGATCCAGCAGCCAAACAAAATATCAACACTTGGAATTATAAATGTAGGCTTGTGAAAAGTCAAATGGAAATAGCCAAAGAAAAATTGACCACCCTTAATAGCAAAAAACAGGACATCTAAAACGGCTTGTCATTATGGTTTTTCTGTGTTTATAATATATAATGTAAGTTGACATCTTTGAAAATGGCTTATGTAAGCCGAAAGCTTAGATTGGATTATTAAAAAGATTATGTATCAATATTTTAATTCTCTTTCTTCATTTAATGATAATGCTTACAAGCTTATCATAGAATATGAAAAACATTTACATAAAATAGACAAAACTTGTCTATATTATTTAATAAAACATGCATTAATATATATATATATATATATATATATATATATATATATATATATATAATCGTATCACCCAGAATAAGGCGGTAACGCCACTGATGTGCAGGGGGCTACATAAGAGTAAAAAGATCAGATGGGAAGAGAGTAAAGAGAAAGACGAACCAGTTAAGGATGGGAATACAAGTGTGATGATAGTTGCAAAGGTAGAGAGAAAGGAAAAGATATACAGGGTGGTGTAGAAAGAACTAGAGTCAATTGGTTAAGAGATGGGTATTGACATTGCATTTAAATTTCTGGAGGATGTAGCCGTCAGGAAAGCAAGAATATGCAAGAGAGTTCCAGAGGCTGGAAGTGCGAAAAAAGAAGCTGCTGAAGTAAAATTGCTGCCTGCATTTGGTTGATCTAACTGTGAATGGGTGGGACCTAGTTGTCAGTCTGGTTGCACGAGTAAACACCAGTTGCAGGGGCACCAGCGACTTAAGTTCGTTGGAGCAGAAGCCATGAAAACATTTATAGAACAGACAGAGGGAAGCAACGTCCCATTGGTGAGGAAGTGGCTGGAGTTTAGCAGCCAAGTCGGTACCTATCACATTACTGATTCTCCTTTAAAGCCTCTCAAGAACACTGAGATGAACAGCGGGTGCGCCTAACTTAAATATGACAGCAGTATTCCATGCACGGACGGATGGTTGATTTATATATATGCAAGATGGATTCAGGAGGAAAAAACATCCTGGCCGGACACAGTAAGCCAACCTTCCTAGCAGTGGATTTAGCTATTGCCTCAATGTAATGGTTCCACTTGAGATCGGAAGAGAGGATATATGATTTGACGCCACCTATTGAAAAAATACTTGAACTTTTAATACACCTCAGTCCTCATACTCGTAAAACACAAATTGTACATTAAAACCAGAATTATAAAATCCTGAAATTCTCATGAAAAGCATAATCATGAAACCCAGGATGACATATTTAAAAAAGAATCATAAAAACTAAAAATACATTGATACCTTAAAATGACCAAATCTAATGTTGAAACTAATCAGAAAAAACAAAAACGTATTGAACCAAAACATAATTTGCTAAAACATTGAAAACATAATCATGAAAACCGAAAAACCATCATCATAAAAACAATCAAAAAGTTAGTTTAAAACTGGATTTATACAAACAAATCAATATTTAAGCCACATTTATGCGAATCATAAAACTTTATTGACACTACAGTAAGGAGCGAACCATAATCACAAAACCAAATACCTACACAGAATCATAAAAAATAGGAGCCATTATTAATACTAGAATAATGAAAGCCAAACACGTACATGGAATTCGTGATCAAAAAATCTGAAAACGCTATTTAAACTATAATCGTAAAAACTCAAAACCAACATTGAAACTAGAATCAAACAAACTAAATATGTACATTAAAAAATATTCCTAGTACTCAGAAACGTAACATTAAATCATAATCATAACCCACCAACCAATATTGAAAACATAATCATAAAATTCAAAATCTTACATGGAGAAAACGGTGAGCCGAGTTCGAATTCCAGTTAAATACCCTGCATTCACTTAAGCACTGGTTCCCTTGGGAAAGGTATTAATCCGTCCCTTCCCTACAGTTATGGGTTAAATAACAAGGGTAGGATTTGGGGACCCTTCCCTTAAAAAAAAAAAAATCCCAATGAATCTTGATACGCGAAAAGAAAAAAGTATTACTAGACACAAAACTTATATAAAAACAACAATAAATTGTTGAAAGTAAAAGGTATTACCAGCAATAAATAAATAAAATTTAGTTGGCAATAAATGACCCGCCGAGGTTGATATGCCATAAAACAAAAACAAACAACCAACAATCTTAGATGATGCATTGTCATTCATTAGCATTTAAAAAAAGATTATTTTGCTTTATATTACGCTATTAGTATTTTATGTAATATTTTTTACTTTCTAAAATGAAGCTTTATCACAATCATTATTCTACTCTTATTCGATTTTCTTAGCTGAAGTTATTAAAGACTTATACTTTTAATTCTCTTGCATTAAATTACGCTAGTCGTATTAGAATATAGTAGCACTGAAGTCATAGACGAGGAAAATAAAATTGTCGTTTCATGTTTAAATTCCAGTCGTGTTTGTTGCATTTGCTCTTGAAGAAATAGCTTTGGGAAAGGTAAGAAATAATCTCATCTCTCCTTAACTAATGGTTTAATGGATTCTTTAACTTGGACTGGCAACTAGTCTATGAGAGCGATACATCTGAATCCAAACCAGTTTTGTGTGTGTTTATCAATTAAAACCAGTAAAAACTTGATTGCAAAAACACCAAACGTGGGAAGGAAGTGACTCTATATTCCACAGAATCTATAGAGATAACCACGGCAACACACATGAGTCGTATTTGAGGTGAATTTTTTTCATTTTTTTTTGTAATCGTATGGCCCCCAAGCAAGGCATTTTACTGTCACTGTTTTGCAGGAGGTTACATAGGAGGAATATTATGAGAAAGAGTGACAGGTTACAGGGAGTGTCAGGAAGAGAGTATGAGAAGGAAGAGAATACTGATGAGAGTTTGGTGGACGGAGAAAAAAGCGTGAGAGAAAGGATGTAAGTTAACGAGACAGGAGATGACTATTGACTTTACATTTAAATTCTTGGAGATTATAGCTGTCGGGAAAGCAAGTATACGGAAGGGAATTCCAAAGGCGGGAAGTGCGAGAAAAGAAGCTGAGGGAGTATAATTTTCATTTAGATTTTATTGGTTTCACAGTAAAAGGGTGGGACCTAGTTGCTAATGTTGTGGCTCGAGGAAATTTATATATAGGGGGTACCATTGAGCTAAGTCCATCGGAGCAGAAGCTGTGAAAGTATTTGTAGAATAGGCACAGGTAAGCTACGCTGCGTTGATGAGAAAGCGGCTGTATCTGAGCTGCCAAGTCGGGATCGATCAAATTACAGATTCTTCGTTGGATTTGGTCGAGGACACCGAGGTGGATAGCAGGAGCACTCGATCAGATTTGGCAGCAATATTCAATATTCAGTATTCAATTTATTTTCTTACACGAGTCGTATTTGAAATAATAGTATTAACTTTTTAGCACACTATAGTAGTGAAAGTGTCTTGCGTTTATTACCCTCGTTGTGCAAGAAGTGATAGTCTGGGAAGTTCTAACAAGAAGCATAGTCAGTTATTAATTTTTACTAGTATTTTGTTCTTGTTATTTATATTACACTATTTTGTAACTTCCAGATCCTCATTCTACGATCTATAAGTAAGCAACGTAAATTGTAAATAAATATGACACCAGCAAGATTCCGAGACGCATTTCATTTTTAGAATATCGCTGAAATTCTTTCTGGTTTTGTGTGCGCCCCCCCCCCACACACACATACAAGAGCACATACACAAATACAAGCACAAAGCAGCTACACACTAACACATACATACTTACAAAAGCATTTGCAGACACCCGCACAGATATACGCAGACAGAAACACACGTACATGCGCACAAAACAAGCATATTCATGCACACACAGAAACAATTAAAATGCGCTCATGCATACAAATACATACGCACACAAATACATAAGCACACAAATACATACGCACACAAATACATACGCACACAAACACACAGACAGAACATGTATGTGTGGTTGTTTGTACGTATGTCGGTGAATGCATGAGTGTATACGTTAAACATATACACTCATATATACATGTACACACATAAAACAACCACGCACACCCATACACATAGACATAGACATACACACAAAAAGAGACATACACATACACACATGAAAAATAAGTTCTAAGCTAGGGCACAAAGACAAAGAAAAGAAAAGAAAACCGCGGAAATGTATGGAAAAATTAAAAGAAAAAATCCAAATTAAAAATGAAAGTAAACGATAAAATTGTCACCCAAAAAGAAAGAAAGTTAGAATAAAAAGCAGATTGGATGTAAATTTTATTGGATGCAATCAAGCTACAGATCTGATATATGACGCACTGGCCAGTGATTGCGTCAAAAATTCACTGATTACGCTGCGCGCAGATCGCCGCGGACGATAAGTGACTCGGAGCAGGAAGCTCATACGATAGCATACACAACAGTACACCATCTAACGCCTCTGTATCGCCACCTCACTTACAGTACACTGTAACACAGAAATGGGCTTCTCCTTAGATTTATGGAGCTCCAAAAGTACATGACAAGATTTAACTACATAACAAATCATATGCACAGATGTATGTTCAAATCACAACTTGGGCTTTTTTGATTTGCGAACTTTCGCAGATAAAAACAAGTTTTTAATAGAAAAATTTAAGAATATTTATTTACATTTTATGTCGTTTAAAATAAAATTGAATAAAATATGTTTCTTGCTCATTTTTAAGTGATTAAATCGCACATATTCATAATTATAATTGCTTTAGGAGCTTGACGCAATATTATTCACTGATAAAGTCCTTTCAATGATTATGAAATATTTTCTGGAAAGAATGATGTTTGTTTGCGAATCTTTGGCCTATCTATCTATCTATCTATCTATCTATCTATCTATCTATCTATCTATCTATCTATTTCTACTGATTATCTATCTATCTATCTATCTATTTCTATGATTATCTATCTATCTATTTCTAGGTATCTATCTATCTATCTATCTATCTATCTATCTATCTATCTATCTACCTACTTATTCTGTTGATTATCTATCTATCTATCTATCTATCTATCTATCTATCTATCTATCTATCTATCTATCTATCTATCTAATTCTATTGATTATCTATCTATCTATCTATCTATCTATATCTATCTATCTATCTAATTCTATTTGATTATCTATCTATCTATCTATCTATCTATCTATCTATCTATCTATCTATCTATCTATCTATCTATCTATCTAATTCTGTTGATTATCTATCTATCTATCTATCTATCTATCTATCTATCTATCTATCTATCTATCTATCCTCTAATTCTATTGATTTATCTATCTATCTATCTATCTATCTATCTATCTATCTATCTATCTATCTATCTATCTATCTATCTATCTAATTCTGTTGATTATCTATCTATCTATCTATCTATCTATCTATCTATCTATCTATCTATCTATCTAATTTATTGATTATCTATCTATCTATCTATCTATCTATCTATCTATCTATCTATCTATCTATCTATCTATCTGTCTGTTGATTATCTATCTATCTATCTATCTATCTATCTATCTATCTATCTATCTAATTCTGTTGATTATCTATCTATCTATCTATCTATCTATCTATCTATCTATCTATCTAATTCATTCTTTCTATCTATCTATCTATCTATCTATCTATCTAATTCTGTTGATTATCTATCTATCTATCTATCTATCTATCTATCTAATTCTGTTGATTATCTATCTATCTATCTATCTATCTATCTATCTATCTATCTATCTATCATTCTGTTGATTATCTATCTATCTATCTATCTATCTATCTATCTATCTATCTATCTATCTAATTCTGTTGATTATCTATCTATCTATCTATCTATCTATCTATCTATCTATGTAATGCAGTCAATTTGTATATATTGATTCTTCTATCTCAGTATGCATACACATACATGCACACGCACACCCACACACATACATACATGCATACATACACACATACATATATCAGTTAACTGATATCTACAGGTGTGATGTATAAATTGCCGTCTAAATTACACAAAAATGAAAATAACAGATACCTCATTTTCATAGATATATTTACCAAAAGTATAGAAAAATACCTTTGAATACTAAAGAGTAAATTTATTCAATAAAGTCGCCATTGGCTCCAACCACAGCCTTCAAACGACTTCTGAATCACCTGCGCCTACTCTGGACGGTCTCCTTGTTTAAGTTGGTGTATGTTGTCATAATCCTTGCCTTCAGCTCATCTTTAGTGTTACAAGGAATTTTGATGATCACTCACGCAACTACGCCCCACACATAATAATCACGGAGTTAAGTGGCTTGATGTAAGGTGTGACATATGGTCGCAGAAATAGTCTTACAGCCGTGACTGGGTTTTCCTGCTTGTGTGTCATGGTGCAGAGTCTTGTTGCAAGACATAGGGTCATCTAGCAGCAAATCCTTCTGAACCAGAGCATCACTACCTCCTCAAGGTACTTGATGTAGGTTTCTGTGTTGTGTCTGTCGTCCTGTGGGAAAAAAAATTGAAATTTAACGTCAACATAACTGGTGATTACTCCAAACACTTTCGTATTCAATAATCATCCAACTCTTTACGAATCCTCTGCATTGGTCTTAGATTGACACTCAAACACTCTGAAATGATTGTATTGGAATTTCTGGGGCAAATGCCAGGCAGTATAGCGTGTCATTTCTGACGGAATGAATTGCGTTGTGATATTTTTTTTCTCACGGACGGTGCCCAAATGACCCAACTATATTGTGCAGTCTTCAAAATCAAAAAACAAAAAAAACGTGCATGCGCGCAATTAAAACCATTGAAATGGTGACAATTTACCCATTACATCCCATATTCATTCACAGAAGTAACCCTAGAAAGAGTATTCTTAAGATAGCTCACCGCTAAAAATGAGCTCAATGATTGTATTGGAATTTCAATGTCGACCTAATATATATGTGTGCAATAAAATTGCAAAACCCTCCGCCTGTGGAACTCCCTTCCACAAGTCTGCTTTCCCGACAGCTACAATCTCCAGGTAGGGTCAATAGACACCTTCCTATCACACTAATTCCCAATTATTCTCAGAACACTCTCATCTACCCAACCCTCATTCTCGGTATCCTTACCCGCCTATCACCCACCATCTGATATTTCCTATATTTAATCATCCTTTCTCCACTCTATGTAGCCCCCCGCGCAGTAGTGGCAGTGACATGCCTTGCTCGGGGTGAAACGCTTATAAAAAAAAAAAAAAATTGCTTCAACATTAAACGCACAGGCAATATTGCTGGATTACAAAAATTATAATTATATATACTAGTCAGTACGTGCAGTACATATCAGGAATATATATATACTTTAATTATTTCGTAATATACTTCTTATTGGGTTATTATCAAAGTTATATTCTAAAACCTTTGGCAAAGTACCATCTGGCTATTAACAGGTGTTTGTCGTGAGCTAATATGGAATATCTTTTGATTATTGTTTTACTAGCAGTATAGTCCGGCGTTGCTCGGGTGCAATGAAAGCTTTAAAACTAATCCATTGTCCTGGAGCTCGGGCTCAGCCTAAAGAATATTTGTGTGAAGTTTAGTGAAAATCGGATTTGTATAAAGGACATACAAACAGATAAACAGACACACACACACAAACATCTTGCCTTATATATATATATATATATATTATCAATTTTCTGCACTATTGTAAGTACCAATCAACTTGCAGATTCTTCTTAAGATTTTATCAAGGATCTCTAAATACATAGCAGGAGGACGTGATGTAGTAGCCCGGCGTTGCTCGGGTGTAATGAAAGCTTTAAAACTAATTTCATGGTCCTGAAGCTCAGACTCAGCCTAAATATTTGTGTGAAGTTTGGTGAGAATCGGATGAAAATTATGGATTTGTATAAAAGACATACAGACAGATAAACAGACAGACACACAAACACCTTGCCCTTTATATATATATATGTATATTATCGATTTTCTGCATTATTGTAAGAACTGCAACCTTGAAACTTCTGAATATCGTTTCTTATGTCTTTGTCTATGAGTGTATCAAATTTGATTAAAATCGGACCACTCCTTCTATAACCCGATATTTTCGAGTGTCGATTTTCGATATTTGTCGGGGGTACCTCGACACAAAACCTAGCTAAGAACACTCTCAGACGCTTATACAACTGTGGAAATATTCAAGAAAATCGGTTCAGCCGTTTCGGAGTCTATAGGTAACGGAGACACACACACAGACACATGCACACATAGAGAGAGACACACACACACACACACACACACTCAGACAAAGTTCCATTTATAAATAAGTTTAGATAAATTAGATTAGATAGATTTTGTTCCTGGCACAAGAATCAACAGATACCAGTCAAACAACGGACAATTGATGATGACCAGAATCTACTTGACATAAACATTGTGTTTATGATATGTATAACAACCAAGATAAAAATAACAATTCGAAATAATTAAAGTATATCTTTGCAGTGGTTAGTAGATGAGTATTGATTTTGCATTTAAATTTCTGGAGGTTGTAGCCGTCAGGAAAGCAAGAATACTGGAGTGAGTTCCACAGGCGGGAAGTGCGAGAGAAGAAGCTGCAGGAGTAGAATTGTCGTCTGCATTTGGCTAACCTGTCTGTGAATGGGTGGGACCCAGTTGCCAGTCTGGTTGCACGAGTAAACACCTGTTGAGGAGGCACCAGTGATTTAAGTTCGTCCGAGTAGAAGCCATGAAAGTATTTATAGAACAGACAAAGGGAGGTCACATTTCGACGGTGGGGAAGTGGCTGCAGTCGAGCCGCCAGATCAGTACCTATCACATTACAGACTCTCCTTTGGAGCCTGTCAAGAACACTGAGAACGGCAGGGGCGCCTGACCATAAATGGCAGCAGTACTCCATGCACGGACGGATGGTTGACTTGTGTATATGCAGGATGGATTCAGGCGAAAAAACATCCTGGATCGACATAGTGACCTAACCTTCTTAGCAGTAGATTTTGCTATGGATTCAATATAGTGGTTCCATTTGAGGTCTGAGGACAGGGTAAGTCCGAGGAGGCGTAGTGTATTACTCCCCGGGAGAATCGCTTGGTCCATGCTTATGGGAGGCAGGAGAGGTTGCCTGTAATGGTTGACAGACAACAGCTTGGTCTTAGACGAATTGAAGTTGAAAACGGTCAAAGTTTTCGTACAATGGTTCGTTGGATTTTTCAATTTATTCTTTATTTATGAGATATTATAGCTGATCGTAAGTTAAAGTGCGATTTAACAGACAAGTCGTTAAGTGAGGTGTGCCGTATTTATTTACAAAACGTCGCCCAATCTACTACTAAAACAACAGTAAAAGAATCGAGCCTAGTTAATAATAATAGTCGACCGGATTATCTTGTTAATCGTTAAGCCAGAATAAGGTGCGCATACATAGGTAGTTGCGATTTTTTAAAAATTTAATGTAATCATGTTTTTAGGGACCTAGATTGTCCTGTAACTAACGTTACTCTTACCTACTAGAAACATCTTTCAAAGGATTGCCGTTTGCAAAACTTGTATGTATGAACAAATATCTTAATCATGTAGAAGATCATACACAAGAACAGACGTAAACACATATACGCAAGATACACCAATATCAGATAAAACATACTGACACGCATGCGCAAGAACGTTTTTTATCACCATCACTGAAAATGAAGAGAAATATGTTAAAAGGTAACATCCGCCATTTTGTTTAGACTATGACACTTCAAAGCAAGTTCTTCTATTTTATTGTCACTCTATCTCCAGATTATCGCAGGTTTTTATGAGTTCTACGCCTAAATATGTCTTTTCAGATAACCTTTTCATTTGTTTTCAGTAACGGCCGTCCTTCTGTTGTAGATAAAAATGAAGCCATGGTTTTAGACCGACCAGAATTTTGCGGGCAGGCGCGATAGTAGATGAATCAGGAGACGAGAAAAAGGACACACACACACTCACTCACGAAGAAACACACACATATAGAACGTACATATATATATATATATATATATATATATATATATATACGTTCTATATGTGTGTGTTTCTTCGATATATATATATACATGTGTGTGTGTGTGTGTAAGTGTATATATATAGAGAGAGAAAAAGAGAGAGAGAGGGAGAAATAAAGAAAAATAGAAAACGATTTGAGAAAAAAGAAAGAAGGAAAGAAAGAAGAAAAGAAAGAAAGAAAGAAAGAAAATGGAAGAGAGAAAAATGATTTAAAGAGAAGCGCAAATGAATATAGAAATAGATGAGTAGGGAGAAAAGTAATTTAAGGAGGAGGAGAGGAAAGGATAGATCGACAAAGAAGATTACGAAAAGGTAAAAAAGCAAAGAAAAAAGAAAGAAAGAAAGAAAGAAAGAAACGGAACGGAACGGAGACAAGGAAAGAAAACTAATCGAAAAAGAGGAAGAGCATTTTCATTACAAATACCACACCTACTATTAGTGACGTTACTGAAACCGCGACATCTGTAAATTCACTCGAGAAGAAACATACACTAAAGGAAATTTCAATGCTTAATATTCGAAAGCAGATACATAAAAATAACAATAAACGATACAGCCTGAAAGTTAGAAAAATTAGAGAAGAAAATATAAAGAAACGAACAAAAAGAGAAAGTATACAATCGGAATTAAAAGACCGAAATATAAAATATAAGCTGAAAAAGAATAAACACTAAAAATGCCTTGTATGAACAAAATAGCGCTGAACGCTTCAGAACACTTTCTTTTTAATCAGAGAATCATGTGGTTTTATTATTCTAAAATGAAACTAACAGTCTCATAAAGTAGAAATATATTTCTAGTCTGTTGCTGTCGTCAGAGTTCATCAAAAAGATGATCGACTGTTGCATTGTGGATAAGTCACGACGTGGACACTTGATAAAACCTCATCATCATTTTAATAGTTTATATTTGTTTATTCCACCCACCATATGAAGATCAATTTTGATCTTAAATAAAAAGAAAAACGTTAAAAAATGCATCATGAAATTGCTTCATCGCATAAATTGAATGGCGTAAGATAATCGCTTTCTCAGATTAACGACTAAAATGGTTTCAAGCGATGAACCCTATGCGTTCTGCAAAGGACTGTCGATTATCGAGTCTCGTAAATTGGCGCTACAGAATCACAAAGAAACGTGGCAAATAAAAAACAAAACATAACTTCAGAACTTTCAGTAGCAGCAACAAATAAAATGGATAGTACATGTAGCATGAAAAGAAAATAATAACATATTCAGGTTCACATTCTAAACTACTCTCTAGACGAATAGCAGGAGCACCAGGCCAGATACGGCAACAGTATTCAATGCACTGACGAACGCTAGGTTTGTCTATCTTTCATATGTACAAATATACCATTCGTTAGTGCATTGAATACTGCTGCCTTATCTGGTCTGTTGCTCCTGCTCTATATCTCAAGATTCTTAAAATTCAAAGAAGGGTCTATAATGTAATCGTTCCTGAACCTCACTGTAACAGCCTGAGCTATCCGAGGGGGGTATGAATAGTGGTAGGTCAATATGCGAGGGAAAATAATTAAGTAAATAATATAATGTTCTGCCATTTTAGTGCCGAGTGCTTTTCTTTCAGTATGCTTTTTTTAACACACTTCCAATCACCTGAAGAAGGTAAGAGCGTACAATGGCCGAAACGTCATGAATATGGCAGCAAACATGAGGACAATAGTCCGAACAATGTAAATTGTGTAAATAATTACAATATCAGAAATATAGACAAATACTTATTTTACAGTTACTTAATTAATCTTTGTAGTTTTGATTTTGAAGACGTGTTGTTATTTTTCATGATAAGGTTGTTTTAAATTATTGTATTAGAAAATTAATTTAATTTTCTTGGGTTTGTCTATAATGAAATGGTGAATGTGGTATTACTGAATTCTACCAGAAAAATTAAATAAAACACCTAATCGCAGTAACTTGTCAGCCGTCTTTAACGAAACATATATATATATATATATATATATATATATATATATATATAAATTTAATATTTGTAATTGTTATATATATATATATATATATATATATATATAACAATTACAAATATTAAATTTAAACAAAAAAAAGAAATTCGATCTGAGTATTTCTGCACGATAACGTAGAAGTCTTTTTAATTAATCTTATAATTACTTATTCTTGAAATAATTCTTAATCATCAAACGCATATAACCAAATAATTTAAAATAAGTTTATGACGTACAAAAAAGGTATTTTAAGGAAGAACAAATTAAAACACGTTTACGCCATAAATTAGCATTTTTTTTTTCAAGGAAATAAATGATTTTTTAGAAAATCAGTCCAGTGCCATACGTGATACATGCTTTGGGCGACCATGTCTCGAAAGAGACATGACTGACTGGGCAGAAGATTGCCCCGCAGTAGGTTGCCATTGCTTTCTGCGGTAGACTGGTTGCCAGGCAAGGCCATAGAACCCAATCTGTCCTATTATTTAACCCGTAACTGGAGGAAAGAGACGGATTAATACCGTTTCCAAGGGCATTTGCGCGTAAATGAATGCAAGGAATTCAACTGGAATTCAACTGGAATTCGAACTCAGCTCCCCGATTTCTCGTTCTCTGAGCCGATATCCACTGCACCACAACGCACATTTAAGAAAATATGATTCCTGATAATAAATGTTTTACAACCAAATTATCTGGTGAGTAGATGAAGTCGTTGAAAACCACTGATCGTCCACTCATTTCGCTAATCAGCCTTGATTTCTCTTGCAAACGACCACAAGTGAGGTGTAAGCAGTGAAGCACGAACTCGCTTGCACTTTTAACTGTTTACGAAACTTGCCTGTTGACAACCACTCCAAACGCCAATCTCTTAATTATATTTAACTATAGAACTTTACTAGACGAAAATTAGTCTTGCAAAAGGCAAACAGAATAGGACTTTCCCACCGCCGTAACGTAACTTCCACGTATCTTTTTTATAAATTCTTTTATGGTAATTGTTCTGATTAACTTTCCTCTTTAATATCTAGACTTTACGAATTTAAGCGCAGAACAAGATTGGCCGTTAAGTCCCATTATTTTACAGTTGAAATGGTTAGATGTAACCGTAAATTCTATGCTAACAGTTCTTCCCTCACACTAGTGGAACTCTCTTCCGGCTTGTAACTTTCCAGTCAGCTTTGATCTTCAAAAATGTTAATGCCATGTCAATCGTTATATTCTGTCTTTTTAATTTCTGTCCTTCTATTGTTCCCTTTTCCTTAATAGTGTTTTTTTTTTCATATTCTCCCACACTCAGTAAATTCGTGTTTCTCAGTGGCTTTAATACCTTAGAGTGAAATGATTAAAAACAGAACAAAAATGTAAATAAAAAAAATAAAAAAAAAAATAAAGGACATCCATGAAGATAAAAACTAACATTTTAGCCGTTTTTGCTATATACTGCGCCATTGTTAATGCCCATATCTTTGGTACAAGGGAGGCTCGAACTCATTACACAATGGCAAGGACCAGCTAGCCTTGCATCCTACAAGTGTCTATACGATAAACTGGTTGTGCTTATTATACTTTAATATTTTTTCTGTATCTCTATATATAAAAGGCAAGATGTTTGTGTGTGTGTGTCTATCTGTCTGTCTGCCTGTATATATGTCCGTTATACAAATCCGCAATTTTTATCCGATTCTCACCAAACTTTACACAAATATTCATTAGGCTTCCGATCAAGTCATGGGCTACTTATTTTTTACGACTTCCCTCCGATATCGAAACTCGATACCGAGGTATCCGATCAGGTCTGATCAAGATCATGATTTCAGCCCTTTTATCGTGGTTCTTAGTGCAGAATTTGCTCTAACTTGGTAAAATTATAGTTTTTAGTCTCAAACATTAGTATATCTTTTCAGACGTCTCCTTTTCCCCGATATCTGAAATCCATATCCCCGATATTCTATTGTATCTGATCAAAAAGAGATATTCAGCCATCAATATGGCTCATTTTCTCCAATTTTACTCCCGATGGGTACGATCGTTTTCATGGACTTACTTAGGTTAGTTTATCCTTGGATGACTTAGTTGACTCCGATATTGGAAATCGATACTCCGATATCATATCGGGTCTGATCAATTCATGTTTTCAACCCTTTTAGTTTGGTTTTTGCTTCGGGTTTGGCTCTATGTAGGTATAATTGTAGTTCTTAGTCTCAGCCATAATACCATATACTCAGAGGACTTATTTAGCCTTCAAAATTCAGTTTGTGACGGAAAACTTGACATCGATACTGGAAATCAAAATTTGACTTACATCCATTCATTTTTCTTTCAGTCTACGGTTTCGCTTTCACTGGAAACAACTATTGCTTTTTAGTCTTTCGTGCCAACGTCCAAAGAGTCTGAGCTCCAGGTCCATGGATTAGTTTTAAAGCTTTCTATACACGAGCAACGCCGGGTTATACTGCTAGTATTCTTATAATCTTAATAAAACAGGATTATCACATTCAGTATAATTTTGACAACGATATCTGCTGAAAGACAAGAAGAAATCTACATATAAACACGTTAAATTTATCGACTACGAAAAACTTATTTAGCGATCCTTAAATATCGGGCACTGAAATAAAGCCTGCATAGATTAGACGCTAAGAAAGTCGGTTTACTCTGTCCTACGAACATTTTTTTCTTTCCAGAATCTATCATACATATCTATAAGACATTAAGTATGTTCATGTTTAGAACATTGCTGTTGCATATGGCCTGGTGCTCTTTCTGTTTACCTTGAGTTCCTTGATAAAATTCAAAGAGGAATCAGTAATATTCTTGGTCCTGATCTGTCTCAGCTTCATTCATTTTCTCCACTCTCTAAAGTTTGCCTCGCCATGTTTTTTCTATAAATTATTTCATGGTAATTGTTTGGATGAGCGATTCGCTATGGTACCTAGTCAGTCAGTTAAGTGGCATTCGTGATACACGCTTAGGCGATCATGCCTCGAAAGAGACATGACTGACTGGGCAGAAGATTATCACCATTACTTTCTGCGGTAGACTGGTTTCCAGCCAACGCTATAGAACCCAATCTGTCCTGTTATTTAACTTATAACTGGAGGGATGTGATGGATTAATATTTTTTTTTCTTTCCCAAGGATATTTGCGCGTAAGTGAATGCAAGGAATTTAACTGGAATTCGATCTCGGCTCCCCGATTTCTCGTTCCGAGTCGATCACAACGCACATCCGCTATAATGGTACATAGACTTATTGAATTTAAACACAGTACTAGAGTGGCGTTAAGGTCTCATCAATTTTCAGTTGAGTTGGCTCCATGTAGATGTAAGTTCTATTGTAACAGTTTCTTTTCTCGCACTTTTCTGGCTGCATGCATTTTCGGCCTGCTTGAATCTCAAAAGGTTATGCGCAATGTCAGCCGCTATAAACTATTCTCTTCCCGCTCATTAGTAATGCAATTCTCCCAAACCCAGTAACCCCTTGTGTCTTAGTGACTTTACAGCCTTGCTTGGTGCGAAATCGATTAAAAACAATATATGAAAATTTAATTTCTGGAATGATCCTAAATGATTCATTCGTTATCGCGCAGTAGAGGAAGTTGTGCGTGTTCATTTTATACCCTTAGCGAAAAATGTGTGAAAGGAAAAGTTTTTGTATGGTAAGTTTGGTAAAAGTGCTAGAGAGAAATTATTTCTATTAAATTGAAACACGTGACTATATTGTTGGAAGCTATTCCAGAAATCATGTTGCTATAATATTTTCAGCAGCACCGCCACCGTTCCACGGAGTCCGTAGCTTGAAGGTGACAGCAACCAGCCAAGATTATGTAACATAGTTTACACTACTATTTAACCCATGACTGGAATAAGAAACAATGAATAGTTCATATTTTTTCCAAGGAGCGCAGCAGACTAAGCCACAATTTGAACTTGGTACGACGAGTTTAATTTCCAGGTTGCTCGAGCCTTCAAATACCATTTATTGCACAGAAATGCCTTCATTTTGAACAGATCTTCATAAACACAAGTTAAACATTTTTGCACACGAGTTCTAAGGATAAAAGTCTTCGTGATTCGACTCCAGTTACGAGTGATGGAGAGAAATGTATTGTTCATGTCTCCTGAACCACAGAGTGTTATCCGCAAGTCGACATCTTGAGCAGTTTCTATCTAATCAGGTGCGGTGACCTGTACTCGACACCAAAAGAATCTCACCAATAAATTCAACAGACATTCCCTGTCAGTTCTATTTAATGGAAATGGGATATATATATATATATATTTAACAGCACAAAGTAAACTTCATACTTACAAGCATATGAATGATGAAAAATAAAAAAAAAATAAAAAAACAAAGAACGACCGACCGGTATCGATTCCGTTTTGCATCAGGGTTCAACTTGGATTATTTTAAATTCTTCCTTAAAACTAAAATTTAATTCTTCAGTTTTAATATTTTAAAATATTGAAGAATTAAAACAATACCAGTTGAACCCTGATGAAAAACGAGATTGAAACCGGTCGGTCGTTCTTTTTTTTCTTATTTGGTATTTGTCATCTCTTATATGCTTGTAAGTATGAAGTTTATCTTCTTTCATGCCGTTATATATGTTTGTACTTCAAATAATTTATTTTAATATATATATATATATATATTATTAGTAAATCATCGAGCTTTATATTCGACCTCAACAGAATATAAAGCTCGATGATTTACTTAATAATTGTTCAAACCCACCTACTACTTCGTGAAATATATATATATATATATATATATATATATATATATATATAGTCCGCATACATATGTTTATAAATACATATGGACACATATGCATATAAATACCTATATATGTGTGGGCACACACACACACACACACACACACACACACACACACACACACACACACACACACACACACACAAAAGCACAAGAAAATTTGAATAAAAAACTTGACATTGGTTTTTAACGAAGCTTGTATAAAAGAAGCACTGCTGCCCCCAGATACTCTCTTTCTCTCCTTTTTCTTTCTTTCTCACTATCTATCTATCTATCTATCTATCTATCTATCTATCTATCTGATGAATGTTAACTGGCCTAGAAAAAGAAATCCTACTAAAGTCACCGAGCGGAAATGAATCTGCAACCTGTTTTTTCAAATCATGAAAAACACTCCTATAACCAAAAGGTACCGTTACCAATTTGGTCAAGAACAATATGTTGATCAAGCAAAATTAATTTACCTATTAATGTATACATATCCTTTCATTTTAATGATTCTCTCATTTTATCTTAAAAAAGAAAATCGTCTGTCTCTTGTATGCATTTATTCGCTACAAATTTTGAACGGAAATGTATTTCGTTTTGTCATTCACACAAACACTCATGTTGCTGACTTATAAAACACTTAATTCGTTTATAGTTTAAATACGCTTGATATATGATTATTTTCGCATACGTACGCATTCATAAGGATGTGCGTTGTGGTACAGTGGATATCGGCTCGGAACGAGAAACCGGGGAGCCGAGTTCGAATTCCAGTTGAATCCATTGTATTCACTTACGCGCAAATACCCTTGGGAAAGGTATTAATCCGTCTCTTCCTTCCAGTTATGTGTTCTATAGCCTTGGTCGGCAACCAGTCTACCGCAGAAAGCAATAGCAATCTACTGCGGGATAATCTTCTGCCCAGTCTTTCGAGACATGATCACCCAAGCGTGTATCACGTATGGCACTTAACAAACTGACTGACACTTTCATATAAAATATTCATCCATTGCTTTACTTCACGTGATACGTATCTGACCAATGAAATCAAAACTCAATCAACATACTGTCTCTGTGGATTTTAAAAATTAAAAAACAAATGTAAATCATTTGTCTTTAGAAAATCTCTGAGGAAGCTTACTAATGTGTGTATGTTAGATTAAAGACACTTTTTTCGTACCTGTTCTTTACTTATTCTATTCATCTTGTCGGATTTCGATACATACATTCAACTCATATATAGTCATCCGCAGACAAATTTGTTTCGCTGTAGCATAGCTCATCAGCACGTTTAGACTCCGATTGCTTTTTAACCCAGGATTGAGACCCGAACGAATTGGCGTCAGTCGGCGATTCTACCTTGGATATATAGTCATATATAGTTATCCGCAGACAGATTTGTTTCGCTGTGTCACAGCTCATCAGCACGTTTAGACTCCGATTGCTTTTTAACCCAGGATTGAGACCCGACCGAATTGGCGTCAGTCGGCGATTCTACCTCTGAGCTATGGGCGCTCGGTAGAAGGAGGCAGACTTTTTAGCGTGTATATTATCATTATACACGCCCAATAGCTGAGGGTGTTCTAATTCATTGATGAATGAACGATACGTAGATACTAAAGTAGTTACTGTTTGTCAAAGTCTACCATTCTTCCAGAGTGGACAATCAGGGTGTGAGAGCGTAAATAGTCATCCGCAGACAGATCTGTTTCACTGTATCACAGCTCATCAGCACGTTTAGACTCTGATTGCTTTTTAACCCAGGATTGAAACCCGAATGAATTGGCGTCAGTCGGCGATTCTACCTCTGAGCTATGGGCGCTCGATAGAAGGAGGCAGACTTTTTAGCGTGTATATTATCATTATACACGCCCAATAACTGAGAGTGTTCTAATTCATTGCTGATTGCACGATATATATATAGATAATAACTATACTAGTAATAGTTATATTATATTTAAGTTCGTCTTGAAAAACCCACCGAGAATTAACTCGGAAGGAAAAGGAGGGGAAGTAAAAAAAAAAGAAACAAACGAAGAACATGAACAAAAGTCAAATACTCGTAGGAAAGAAAAAACCCCAAGACGAAAACCCTAACACTAAAGCGCTCAATGTGTGTGTGTGCGTGTGTATGTGCGCGCGCATGCGTGTGTGTGTGTCTGTGTCTGTGTCTGTGTTTTTTAGTTACTAACACAATTATTAACATTATTTTGCTGTTTGACCCAGTTATGCGTTAAATAGCAGGGTAAACTGACCTTTCTAGCGTTGGATGGATGCCAGAACGTGTGTATAAATATTCTGAATTTAAAAACCCGGAGAACGAAAGGTGAAACCAATACACTATCTTTTTACAAACACTCATAAATACTTATATAGATAATAAAGAGACGGTATCTGCGGTGAGCTATGATCGCCTACGTCATGAAGTGGTTATGGAAACGCCAGTCGATTAAAAGGGTTTGTAATCTTGATATAATTGTTTCTGTTTTATTTAATATTTTGTTTTTCGCTTGTTTCCTTTCTTTCTTTGGAAACTGGTTTTGTCGGCTTATAACCATAATTCTGGCCGGACACTGCATTTCGTTATCTCACATCAGATAATGACCGTAACGTTTTTTTTTCTTCTCCGGCTTCCTCTTCTTTTCGTTACCGTTGTTTGAAACTGATAAGAAAGCAGATTAACTTTTGGAAGCGTCCTTCATCGGCTTCAGTACATTAAAAACAAAAATAAAATAAAATAAATAAAAAAGCAGACATAACAACAACTACAACAACTGCAACAACAGTCAGCATCTGAAAATATAACAGTAGAAAAAGCCAATAGATACAAAACAAAACAAAACAAAAATAATGTTTTTCGGTGGCAGCCTCACTCACCAGACGAAATTCACGCCTTTCCGGCGCCGATATGACTGCTTCAAAATTGATAATTTTGATTGTGACGATTAGGCTCGGCCGGAAGCCTACAGTCTACAAGAAATTTTAAGGGCAACTAGGAACACATCTTAACCAGTTCAAAACGATATAACAATGCAGGTCCTATTTTTTGCATCTTGCTATCGTTCCAGTTTCTCTGTCAGTCTTTTAAAACACGTTAATTACTTTTTTTGTCTTGTGCACTCATGAATACGAATTCTACTTTTCCGTGTTGCCGTTTGTTTTTCCTCTTAATTTTTATTCTATGACGATTGTAACTTTAGAAACTAACTAAATTCTCACGCTTCTTTCACGAACAACAGCACCGATATTTTCATATTATAATTTTTATTCTTTTTTCTTAGTTACTTATCCCGTACGTCACGTCCTGCCATTAGCACGGATGAACAATGAGGAATTTATATTTGATTGCGAGGACAGAGCTGTTATAGTTATCCTATTCTCTGTCCACAAACTGGAAGACAATATATATATTAAAGGCGCTGCTTGATTTTAGGGAAATGTGAAAAAAAAAAAAGCATTCGAACTCATCTTTCCGATTTCTAAATCTGAGCCGCAATTCATTTCTCCACCGTGTTTCCGATGTGCATTGTGGCGCAGTGGATATCGGCTCGGAACGAGAAATCGGGGAACCGAGTTCGAATTCCAGTTGAATTCCTTGCATTCACTTACGCGCAAATACCCTTGGGAAAGGTATTAATCCGTATTTTCCTTCCAGTTATGGGTTAAATAACAGGACAGATTGGGTTCTATAGCCTTGGTCGGCAACCAGTCTACCGCAGAAAGCAATGCCAACCTACTGAGGGATAATCTTCTGCCCAGTCAGTCATGTCTCTTTCGAGACATGATCGCCCAAAGCGTGTATCGCGCATGGCACTTAACTGACTGACTGACTGTTTCCGATTAGTCAGATTCATTACATTCGCTTACGTTTGTGAAACCACCCTGGAGAATTTTGGGCTTTGTCAGGCTATCTTGCCAAAGACACACCACTGCTACTACGGCTGAAGTATGTGTGGCATCCCTACGCTCCTAATGAGTTATGGAACTTGAAAGAAAGAAAGAAAGAAAGAAAGAAAGAAACAAACAAACAAACAAAGGGAAGGTAGAGAGGCGATATGATACAATGCGTTTAACGTCTGCTTCCATGAAATAGAAGAACCTGTCAATTTTTAATCTTTTAAAAATTTGGGCCTTCTAGCAAAATAACTAAATAGCAGTGTACATTGGACTCTTTAGCTAGTCTTTAGTTAAATTGTAGTGTAAATTAGGCCATCTAGCCTTTAGTTAAATATTAGTGTAAATTGGAACTTGTAGCATTTTGTTAAATATCAGTGTAAATTGGGCTCTGTAGCATTAAGTTAAATGGCAGTGTAAATTGCGCCCTGTAGCCTTTACTTAAATAGCAGTGTAAATTCGGCTCTGTAGGCTTTAGTTAGATAGCAGTGTAAATTACATCCTCAAGCATTTAGTTAAATAGCAGTGTAAATTGGGCCATCTAGCCTTTAATGGTGACCAGGTTAAGAGGAATAAAGTTCTAAACTCAAAAACGTGGAAAAGGAAGCGGGAATCTAATCCACTATCTTCCACATGAATGCATCGCAATTCACAGATAATAACGAAAAGAAATCTATGGTTTATCTAGGGTTTATCAACCATTTTCAGGTTATTTAAAGCCAGAAAATAGTTTTAGATTTTAATATTTTTTAGATAATCATGGTTTAGTCATGGCAACTATCTTTTCTTTTTAATAAATTCAACCCCAAGGAAAGCAACAATGCCACTAAAACGCAAGGGCAGCGGGAAGTGAAAGAGAAGTAAAACTTTAGAAGGAAATAGAAACCAAATTGTAAAATGAAAATATGGGATAAACCTGTACGATTCAAAACATTTTGGAGGAGTGTGAACCGGGCGTAGGCGAACCAATCTACTAGCTGAGAGGAGAAGAGGTGGATTCTTACCTTTACCAAGTGTATTTGCGCGTGTGAATATAACGAATCAGACAGGAATTGGAGTTCGGCTCCTTGATTAACAATTCCCTACTCTTATCCAATACGCCACCATCACATACAATCTTTTAGAGTACTTGGTATTCCCAAGCGGTCACACATCTATGTACTGACTAGGATAGGCGTTTCTTAACTTCGGTGATCGTACGGGAACCGGTGTTTTAACGTGATATGGCCGTAAGACCACAATTCTATGAATAATTACCATCATTAATTACGTCCTGAAGTAACATGGCGTTAAAAAGATAAAAAAAACCCCAAAAAACAAAGAAGCAGAGAAAATGAAAAGAGCATCTATCTGTAGTAAATTATCCTTATTATCCTTACTATTATTATTATTGGTGGTGGTGGTGGTGGTTGTGGTGGTGGTGGTGGTGGTGGTTGTGGTGGTGGTGATGTTGTTGTTGCGTGGGAGATCGATCCGCTAAAAAAGCGATGCTATGGTAAAAATGTATGAAAGCCTAATGTATAAATAAATCTATACTAAGCATATGCACCACAAAGTGCACGATATCGTAAGAAGTTCTGAATATAAGGAGAAGATAACTATACAGTTGTCCCCTAGTTAGGTCGATTAATCTAGTCCGATCAGTTTTCTGGCTGAGGGTGTTCCCAATTCAGTCAGTTAAGTAATACACACTTTTGGCGATCATGTCTCGAAAGAGACATGACTGACTAGGCAGAAGATTATACCGCAGTAGACTGGTTACTGACTAAGGCTATAGAATCCAATCTGTCCTATTATTTAACCCATAACTAGAGGAAAGAGACGGAGTAATACTTTTCCCAAGGGTATTTGTGCGTAAGTGAATGCAAGGAATTCAACTGGAATTCGAACTCGGCTCCTCGAGTTGTCGTTCCGAGTCGATATCCACTGCACCACAGCACCCATCCTAACGCACATTCCCAATTATTTACATATAATGCCCCTCCCCAAGTCGCCTTATCCTTCAAACATAAAAAGCTTCTATCCCAACACTAGTCATAATGTTTCTTCACTATTTCTCGCTCAGAAACAATGATGCACAATGCATCGACTTTTAAGGGACGTTCCCAACTGATTAAAGTCAGGTAAATGGCAAGCAAATCTGATACTTGGCAAGATATTTACTGCAATCATTTTTTTTTATTTACCAAGACAAAACATGTACATGTTTAAAGCTTATATCGATTAAGATCATAAGCCACGAGAAACATGCCTGCTCTAGCATCGGGATATTTATCCTCCTCCTCCTCCTTCTCATTATTATTATTATTATTATTATTTTATATATCTTCTATATCTTTAGTTTTTTACGCGTATCTTTACTTTTTATGTACTAAGGAAGAAAAAAATGAACCCCTCCCTAAAAAAAAAAAATAAATAAATAAAATAAAATAAAATAAAATAGCAAGAACAAAGAAACAAACAAAAAACAAAAGAAAGAAAAAATACATACATTTGTACTTGATGAACCCGGCGAGGAGAAATAACTGCATATTTTTCTCACCCTTTCGTCAGTTCTCCTCCCTTTACGCCTTTTTGCTAGCATTTTCCCACCCCAGCATCACTTTTTGTGAAACCCTCCTTCCTTTAAGGTTGAGCCTTAATTTTAGGTAACGGGGTGCTTTTGGTGCCGAAAAATGGCATGTTTTTTTCATACGCACTGGTTTTCTTATGGTTTTACGAGCTATTCACCGTTTCGTACTTTCGTCCTTAAAGAGATTTGGATATGAAGACCTACGCGACTCCAGAACAGGCGCCCCCCACCCCACACACACACCAAACAAAAAACATTATCCGGGTTGTTTTCAGATGTATCCTGCTTATTATACTACAAAGCCATTGTTATATAAACGCATTAAAAAGAGCACCAGATTTCAACCGAATTTGCCAGTTTGGTTCAGTAGTTAAAGCGCTGAAGCGGGTGTTAGAGTAGCACTACTTAAAGTTAATTTACAAATCTTAACTTAGTTTGGCACAAGGCCACACGTATTGAGCACTCAGTGAAGATTAATCTAACGACTTTGTCAAAGAGACAAGCTCGCTAACCATTAGCAAGTCATGTTTGGTTACAGTTAATTCAGTCAGTCAGTTAAGTGTCAGACATGATAAACGCTGACTGGACAGAAGATTTTCCCGCAGTAGGTTGCCATTGCTTTCTGCGGTAGATTGGTTGCCAACCAATGCTGTAGAACCTAATCTGTCCTACTGTTTAACCCAGAGCTGGAGGAGGAAGAAACGGATTAATCTTCTTCTTCTATGTGCCCTATCTTTTCAGGAACATAGGCAATCATGGTTCTCCACGTCTCCCTATCCCTGGTGGCTCTTATCTCGCAACCCCCGTTCCGTCATCCACCTGCTCAAGCCCTTCAAATATGTTATCCGCTGCTTTCCTCTGTTTTTTTTTCTTCTATCTGGCCTGTCAGTATCAGATTCTCCCTTTTCAAAAATTATTTTCGGGTAAGTGAATGCAACGAATTCAACTCTAATTCGAACTCGGTTCTCCGAGTTCTCGTTCCGAGCCGATATCCACTGCACCACAAGTCAATAAACAGGCAAGTACTCCAACGAGGCCAATGATGACGACCGGATAAGACATTTTTAGGAGGACAAAATACAAAAAACATTTTTTTATCATTCTGATATTCATACAAAGCGTATCAAAAGGTTAGCCGTCAGATTCGTACGCTTTTTAAAGGTGAACGCTGTTATAAAGAAAGCAGTGTGATTGTTGTTGATGAAAATTGAGAAATAAATTCTGTTTTTTTCTTCTTTATGTGCCGTGTGTTTTTTCAGGACGTAGGCGATCGTGGATTTCCACTTGCCTGTGAATATTAGATTCTCCAAACTCTCCTTCCTCATTACATGTCCCAGAAACCTCAGCTGTCTCTTCCTGATGCCAAGTATAAGTTTCCTTTTTTGCATCCTCTGCAAAACCTTGCCGTGACTCAGATATTCGGTTCATGGTATTCTCAGCATCCTTCTGTAGAACCTCATTTCTGTTGCTTCGAGTTTCTCCTTCGTCTTGAAGAGATTGTATATGGTAAATAGTTAGTCTGACCAGAACATTAGATGATAAAAGAAACGATGATGATATGTGCTTATTTGTGTAGCGATCATAGTGAAATGGTGAAAAACTAGTATACTTATGATAAAATTAATAATTGAAGGATTAAGCATCAAAGCTCATGTCTGATTTTACGACGGGATTTCCCAAACTGGTTGACATTGACTCCTGAGGCCGAGGGGACTATCTAATGGTCAGTAACTACCTGGGAGCTAAAAGGGGGTTGATAAATAAATTGTGTTGATTTACGATTAAGATTAATCAATTCTCAAGCAAATATCAGTCTACTGCTACTGCTCATCAAACAGAACTTTTTTATATAAAATTTCAACCCATTCAATAAAAATGCACATTATTTTGTTTTTAATGTGTTTATCATGACCTATACCACTTATGAAGATTTATTATTATTATGTCATTTTTCATCATATTTCGATTTCTGCTTTGGTCTCACTACCTACCAAGTCTGCGGGAAGACCTAAGGCAGGTCGTGGCGTGTTGTTATGGCTCCATTTCATGTTTTTCTATCTTCCCTATCATCCCTAGCATTACATAGATAAAGTTTTCCTTAGTGTGTAGGCTGTACGTAATAAGAAATTTTTTTGTATATCTCTTAAGCTGAGGTTTCCAGGGATTCTTTCAATGTGTTGTTTTATTCTATTTTTTATCATTGCAAGTGCACCTACTATCACTGGCACAACTCTTGTTTTCAATTTCCACATTTTTTTCTATTTCAATTTCCAGGTCTTTATATTTTGACAGTTTTTCAAATTCCTTGGTTGCTATGTTACAATCCGCTGGACAAGCCATATCAATTAATAGACAAGTTTTCTCCTTCTGGTTTTTAACAATAATGTCTGGCTTGTTTGCTTTAGTTTTTCTGTCTGTGTAGATTATTATTATTATTATTATTATTATTATTATTATTATTATTATTATTATTATTCGAACAAACACACCTGGTATAGGAAGAGGAATAAAAATCGAAAACGCTAAAATAGATCTTATCGAGAAACAATAATGAATGACAAGTGAAAAGAAATTACGAAAATTTTTAATATTAATGCCCGCAAAAAACGGGCGGTTTTCCCTTGATAATGCTCTTATTTTAATTACTTTCCCTTCTAGGCAATTCTTTTAAAAACTAACAATTGAACACATGATGAAAATGAATTTATACATTTTTTCTTGTGAATTTACAACTAAAAAATTAAACACTTTAGCTCACTGGTACCCCCTCTGCATGAGTTTACTCGAGATACTAGACTAGCAACTAGGTCCCACCCTTTTACAGTAAAACTAATCAAATGTAACCGCAACTTCTACTATATCAGCTTTTTTTCTCGCACTTCCCGCCTGTGGAATTCCTTTATTTACATTTGCTTCCTTGACAGCTACAATCTCCAAGAATTAAAATGCAATGTCAATTGCCATCTCTTATCTTCTTGACTCGCATCTCCTCCCTGACAACGCTTGTATCATGTTTTTCTCCTTTCCACTCTACTCTTACGCAACTCTCTTCACACCAGTGTTCTCATCCTTCTCTTACTCATTCTCTAACACCCCCTGTAACTTGTTCCTTTTTCTCGTCACTCTCCTCTTACGTAAAACTCTGCTCACCGGTAGCAGTACAGCCTTGCTTGGGGTGAAATGATTATAACAAATGTTGTTTATTTATAAGTATAATGTTATATTTAAACATTGTAAAAACTAATACAATTGTATTAAAACTTATGCAATGTAATGTTTATCATTTGCCAGTTTATATAGAAACAAACTTGACTACCAGATTTCAACAGAATTACTCAGTTTGGTTCAATAGTTAAAGCGCTGAAGCGGGTGATATATATATGTTTTTTTTACTCAGAAATTTACAAACTTTTACTAGATTATTAAAATACGTGAAAAATCTATTAAAAAATCTTTGTTATTTCCCATTTTATAAAGTTCGAACCGATTAGAAATTAGCCAACAATTCCAATAAAAATATAATAAATAGTGTAAATAAACAATCTACTAAATAGTGTTCATTATTTTTGTTGTCAACTTTTAAAAAGAAAATGTATAAATACACTTTCATATGTTTAGGTTTTATTACAATTCTGAAAATCGCTTTTTAAAACAATAAGAATTGAAGAGGAGCGAAGGTAGTTAAAATAATAGCAGTGTCAATGGAAAAACCGTGTCATTTTTTTATGGGCACAAAGTTTATTTTGCCTTAAACAAAACAACAAATATTACCGATATTTTTGTAAATGCTTGAGGAATCGATGAGAAATCACGTATTCCATAATGAGACCGATGATCTAAAAGGTTTAGAGATCTCTGTTTTATATAAAGGTCTTTGTTTTCGGACTGAACAAATTTCGTTTGCCTATCTTTATAGTTTATCTATGGTTACTGTTTCAGGCAAAGTTGTTGTAACTTCTCTTGAGTAGGGGTAGACCATTGAAATGAATCTCCTATATTTTTTCAGTCATATGACGTTTTATGCCCAGTTTCCAGTCAACAGAATGATGCTACTACAAGGCTTTGGAATCATTACATTGACGTTTCAAAAAAGTGTTTTTTGTAGACTCACACGACTTGCTCGTACCGTTATCGTGTAAATTGACAAATACGTTGCCTTGTAATATTAATTGCCAGAAAATTGATTACAAATTCCACAAAGATGTTAGAGTGTGTATTTATTACCTAAATTCAGTCAATCAGTTAAGTGCCTATGGGATACACGTTTGGGCGATGATGTCTCAAAGAAGACATGACTGATTAAGTAAAAGTTTTTATCGTAGTAAGTTGCCATTTTTTGCGGTAATAAGGCTATAGAATAAAATCTGTCTTGCTATTCAACCCATGTCTGGAGGTAGAAGATAGATTTATTCCTTTCCCAAGGTTATTTGTGCGTAAGAGAATGTAACGAATTCAAATCGAATTCGAACTCGGCTCTCCGACTTCTCATTTGTTGACGAGAGTCATTGAACCACAATTCATAATTAAAATTTTATAGTTTCTATAGAAATTGTGAAGTGAAGAAAACTTATTCTGTTGTTATTTGAGGAGTGCGAAATGTTGTCAGCTTTCGTACTTTTAAAGCAACCCTAATGTTCTGACAACGATATGGAGAAGCAGTCAATTTGGGGTAAGGAATAGGGTTGATTGTAAAGTTACAGTAATGTCGTCACAAAGTTACCTATTCTCCGATTAAAATGCAACGTGTCTGCAACGTGTCTGCAACGTTGTAAAACGTTCCGTGTTGGTGAGATTTAACGTTAAATGTAATTTAATGCATATTACTAACGGAAACGCCGGACTTCTTTTTTTTTTTTTTTTTTTACACAACGATGTTTATCCCGTGTCAAGCCCAACAGCCACTTGTGGTAGAGGATTGTTGGCCTGTGAGTGTGTTGATTTGGGGCTTTCTCCGAACGTAAATTCTACATTCTTTTTGGTTGTGTCTTTCATGTATTTAACTTTCATACGTAGTCACAGCTATTGGGTAAAATGCGGGCTCTGCGTGCAAAGACTGCGATAGCAATGCTCACTCTATAAAAATGATTCCCTAGACAATTAAAAAGATTTTCACTTATTAATTTAAGCGTATTATTTAAGTATATCCTACAACAATGTTTAGAATTAACATCCATAACCATTTCTCTACACAACATCTTTTTTTTTAATCGTATCACCACGAGCAAGGCGGTATCGCCACTGATGTGCAGAGGGCTACGTAATAGTGAGAAGATTGGAAAAGAGAAAGCCGGAAACCACATTCTAAACAGGGAACAAGGAATGAGCCTCTTAACCTGTTTAATAGACGTGGCTGGAGTGTAAACCGGGCGATAGATAGATCTATCTACTCCGATAAAAAAAAACAAAACATGGTAGTAAAAGTCCAGTCAAGAGATTTCTGCTAAAATCAAAAAAAGAATTAAAGAAAACCAATTAAACATGAAAAGCTTAAAATTTAAAATTAAAAAAAGAAGAAGATATTTCTGTTTAAAAATGAGCAACACTATTGTGATTCCTTGTATATTTACAGCAAAAGTTTTCTTGCTTGTTAACTAATTCGCTGAAAGGTTATACCAACCAGACACCATAAATTGAGCTGTAGACTTTATCGCATCTAACACTGATTTGAATGCATTAGCTACTGAACTCTCGATAAATCCCGTAAGTGTTAAAGAACACCGTAAAAAACAATTCCTTAGAGACCATGATTTTGTTGTTATAATGCTAAATTACTTATAAACTGTACCTACAGCTTGAAGAGGTGATTAGACATTTCTTCTGAATGCTTAAAAAGATTTATGTGGCATCAGGGACTTTGGGGAACGTAAAATTTGTAAATTTTTCGGTCGCCAGAAACGAGATGATCACTTTGAAAATCCGCCAGGACTTGAACTGAAGTTTCGAGCTTCGGTTGTCTCCCCTGTTTAGCATTGCTAATTCCTATAGTTAAACTGGCAAATGGTGAGTTCTTATTTCCTTTGAGAGAGTGAGCAACTTTTTGATAGCGACAGAATATCTCTGTGTCTTTTTGTGATAACAAATGAAACAGAAATTATGTGTACTTTGAAAAAACGATAGGAGAATGTGGGTGACATAAAGATAGACAGAGAGAGAGAGAGAGAGAGAGAGTGGGGGGAGGGCGCTATCTTCCTAATTTAATACGTATTATCCTATCTAAAAATTGTTTGCTTTTTCCCTCTGGTAACAAAATAAAAAGTAGGCAAAAGAGGAAATGATAGAAAAATAAAGAAATAAGAAGTAAAAGAAACAAAATGGCTGAAATTGATGGAATATGAAAAGATAAGGTGAAGACGTTAGTCGCTTTTATCTACTGGCAAAGAACAAGTTTTTTTTCGAAAGATGTTTAAAGTTTGATTTATTTTAAATCTTGTAGATTTATTCAGATAATCAAAAGAGGAAAAAACAATAGAAAATAAATAAAGAAAGAAAAAATGAATGAAAAGAAAGAAAAGGAAAACAATAAGAGGAACTACAGAGAAAGAAAGAAAATGTAGAAAAAGGAAAACAATGGGAAATAAATTAAAAAAGAAAGAGAAATGAAAGAAAAACGTAAAAGTATTTGTGGAAACAGAGAGACAGAAAAAGATGTGTCCTTGGAATGAAGGAAAGATTGAAAAGAAGAAAAGAGAAAGAGAAGAAGTATAAAATCAATTGGGAAATACGAGAAAAAAAAAAGAAATTAAAGGAAAGACAATCAAGAACTAGCCATCAATTACGTAACTACAAAAATAGTGATCTATTCAGTAAAACATGTTGTGGTCAAGTTCTGACCACAATAAGTGCACCGAGACCATCCACCACCATCACCAGTACTACTACCACTACTATTACTATTTCTACTGCTACGATTACTAACAACAATGAAGTGAACACTGTAAGAACTATTATTATTATTGATTGCAAAAAATATATTTAAAGTGGGGATGAATTATTGAGTAGTACAACATCTAGTTAATGACGTTTTCAGTAAATTTTGGACACTTAAGCTAACTGTTGTTCTTAATCTTGAAGCCAAGATAGGTGACCAGTACTCGTAAATCTCGACGTTGATTAAATTTTGGTAAGTGTAGTTAAGGAAAATAAGAAAAAAAAGGAAAGTTATAAAATAGAAAGACCAAATACATAAGATATAATAAAGAAGTTAAAAGGAGAGGAAGAGAAAGAAAAATAAGTCGTAAGACGAGCCAATATGAAAAATCGTTTTATTAATATACATATATATATATACATATATAAATATATATATTGGTCATCCGCAGACAGATCTGTTTCGCTGTATCACAGCTCATCAGTACGGTTAGACAGCCGAATGCTTTTTACACAGAATTGATATATATATATATATATATATATATATATATATATATATATATATATATATCTGTATTGGTTTGTTTTCTTCTTTTCTTCCAAAAACTACCGTGTCTTGACCAGGAAGTTCAGTACAACACCGAGCATACCCGATCTATAACATCGAATAGCCCAAGTGAAGTCGTGGTTGGCTGCTTTTTTCTGGGGGGAACTTATATCATACATGTCATAAAGCTAGTAGCAAAGGTTTAGTCTGGATGCGGGCCGAATACAGATCATATTCGGTCTGGTCGCCTATCAAAGAAGTCTGTTGTTTTTTCAGACCCGAAACTTCTAATGACATGGGAACAACAACACTGACGACGCACCTAGATTCAGCACTTAAAGGTGTATTCTTAACGATAATATATATATATATATATATATATATATATATATATATATATATATATCCGAGTGAATACAGAACGAAGGAAAAGTTTTTTTACAACGTCCAAAACATTAATTTTAAACAGTGCTTGATATATAATATATAGAGCTGTGAATATTTATTATAAATTATATAAATTATATTTTAGAACATGTACAGAATTTTTTTATATATCCATTCCTGTCCACACCGCCTGATGAGACATTGAAATTTCGATGTCGAAACAAATGTACTATTTTAGTGGATATATAAAAAAATTCTGTACATGTTCTAAAATATAATTTATAATATATATATATACGTATATATATATATATATATATATATATATATAAGTGTGTGCGTGCGTGTGTGTGTGTGTGATAAAATAAATAAAGAACAATGTAATAGATGTGTCCTAATGTTTCACTTTCATTAACGCTTCTTTTTAGATCTGTTTAAAAACAGATGAAAAATTTAAAAAGTATAAAAAAAAAAAACGAGACAAGAAAAAGACATTATACTGGAATGTTCTTTGGTGTTTGGTTCTTATTGTCAGGTATGTGTTACGTGTAAGAATGAAAAACCAAACAAACATTCCAGTTTAATGTCCCTTTGTTAAAAAATGTTTAAAATTTTTCATGTCTTGTCTTCAAACAGATCTCTGAAGAAGCTTTAATAAAAGTGAAACATGTTCTATTAAGATACATTTTTTTTCTTTATTCATTCTTTCATTTTATCTGATCCATATATTTAACCCATATATATATATATATATATATATATATATATATATATATATATATCCACATGAATTAGGAACGAAGAAAATAATTTCAACGTTTAAGACATTAATTTAAAACAGTGCTCAATATAAAAATAGATTAATGAATATTTATTATCAATTATTACTTTAGAAGAAATACAAACTACAAACAACTACAAAATTGTACATTTTGTTTCGACATTGAAAGAACAATGTCTCATTCATCAAGTTAATAACGATGGTAATAAACGTTTTATTGAAAACATTTTTTTGAAAAGAACACCACTTCCTTTTATTTTTGGAAATCTTTTTGTACGAAGTAAAAAAGATATTAAAAAAAGAAAGGAAAAAAGAAAAAGAAAGAGCGTTTAAAAGATGAGAAAATAAGATGAGAAATCAAGAAAAGGAAAAGAAAAAGAAAGTTTGTACATGTTCTAAAGTAATGATTAATATATATATATATATATATATATATATATATGTGTGTGTGTGTGTGTGTGTGTGTGTGCGTCATTTATGCAAATGTCCTTTCGGAATGTTAGCAAATCTTTGTCCATTAAGAATATTTTAAATTCTGGAAATAGCGAGATTGGGTGCTAAGTCTTCCGAATAAATTGAACTACCCATTTTGGTAACTGTTTTTTTTAGCCTGGAATTCGCAAACTACTAACGCATCATGCGAATATGTCAATATTATTGAAGGGAATCTAGTCTTTTCTTTCCAGCACATTCTCGTAATCGATTCATGATATTCAAATTAAAAAAAAGCTGTCTCTTGTTTGTGTGCTTGGCTATTTATTGCGTCATCATGCACTCTTTTCCACTCTTTCTAGAATCGCCTATACCACTTAGCATGTTCAAGATGCGCCATTTTTAAGAGGGTTATGGTTTTACGAGCTCTTTTACCAATGTTTTCCAAATTTTACTAAATTTCTTTCCGGATAGCATTGTGCCTGAATTAGCGTACAATGGTAGCACCAAAAAATTCCAATCAAAAGTTGACTATGCATTTGAGGGCGTTAGAGTTGTGTTTGGGTATGCAAGGGGGCAGTAACCTATAAAGTTTTGGGAACCCTGGTCTAAAGCACGTTGGATTTACCGATCGTTTCTCTTGAAATGAGGAACCCAGGTTTAAATTCTGCTGGATTGCGCATAATTTATTCGAGAAATAGAATTTTTCGCGATAGTAAGGCTAGCAGATGAAAATAAATAAATAAATTGTTTAATAAATATATGGATTGTTTACTCAGATATAGATATCTACTAAAATAACGTTTTAAAATGATTATATATATATACATATATATATATACACACACACATATATATATATATATATTCTAAATATATACTGTTCAATATAAGAGAGAATGAATGTCTATTATGTTTAATCATGAGCCGTTCTAAACGTCATATTTTGGCTTTAATTTCAGTTGAAAATAAAGACAAAAATTCTCCAACATTTGGATAATTTTTTATTAATTTGGTTCTAAAGATGGCTCACGTGAGCCGAAAGCTTAGAACCAAATTAATAAAAAATTATCCAAATGTTGGAGAATTTTTGTCTTTATTTTCAACTGAAATTAAAGCCAAAATACGACGTTTAGAACGGCTCATAATTAAACATAATAGACATTCATTCTCTCTTATATTGAACAGTATATGTTTATAAAATTTTCTGCTGCCTCGATACACTATATATATATAATTTGGAAACTAGTTGTTTACGCAACATTGATTTCAACTTTTTGGTATCTTCGGGCAATATATAATAACTGATTCTCTAATGTTTTCAAACGTACAACAGTGTTTTTTCGAACTCGCGACTGGAAGTTTGAAATAAGTGAAATTTCCAAATTAAGGAAAAGTTCCTTAAGAATCTTAAACAATTTTAGCCAGGTTTGTATGTATTGTTTATATATATATATATATATATATATATATATATATATAAATGCATAATATAAATAACAGTTTTGTCTCTTAGCTGATTGATGCTACCTACGGCACACCGACTCCGGAGTTTCGTAAATGGACTCATTTCAAGTAATTTATTAATTTGCGTTACTATATATATATATATATATATATCGTAACGTAAATTAATAAATATACATATGGGGAGGGTGTACATATGTATAGTATTATTATTATTCAGATGTTAATAAAACAGTGCTCAATGTATGAACAGCGCTGTATTATATATATATATATATATATATATATATATATATATATATATATATATATAATCCTACTTCTGTAGCACGACTCGGGGTTTCATGCGTTATGCAATCATCAGGTGTATATTTCAAACTAACAGATTTGTGTTTAAGTTCACTCGTCTTTAATGGAAATTATATCTTATAAAGTTAAGTTACTGATTTTTTAATGACAAGATTAAAAACTTTAAATATTCTACGGTTATATGTGGATAAAAATTTAAAATCTAAATTTAAAATTTAAAATTAAAATAAAAATATAAATAAAAAATAATAAAATGCAGGGAGAACAAATCAAAGGGGCGTAAATCATGAGTCTTAAAAATTGAAAATTTCAAATATTACATGTACATAACAAATGTAGGGAAAATTAAAATTTTAAAATTTCAGATAAAAATAAGATTAAAAAATAAAATAAATATGAAAAGAAAAATTACGAAGTAAAATTTAGAATCAAGACTTGAAAATTAAACAATGTAAGGGGTTTACTTCAGAATTATTAAAAGTAATATTAAAGAGTAAAGAAAGAAAGAAAGAAAGAAAGAAAGAAAGAAAGAAAGAAAGAAAGAAACGTAAGCAGAAATCTATATCAATCTGGGTCTAAGAATTTAAGTACGTATTTTTCTATGACAACATACGGTCATTAAATCACTTTCTTTATTAAGCAAATTTGGATTATTACTATGGTTTAATATTACAAGTTTTTCTAAAAGGCATTGATTACATTTATCTCCTTTTCCATTGTAATGTTTTAATTTAGCTACGATATTCCAGGTAATAACTGAGTTCTTACTGTTGTTTTTAATTTCCAATAATGTATAGATAAAACTACTTTTGCTGTATGTACTGTTGTTTAAAGACAATATGTGGTTGTTAAATTTCATCTTCCACCTTAGAATTACTTCCAAAGTAAAATTTAACACCGTTATCATCAGAATGAATTTTTTTATTCTTATTTCAAATTTAAATTTTAAATTTAAATATTAAATTTTTATCCACATATAATCTAAGAATATTTAAAGTTTTAATTTTGTGGTTAAAAAAAGCAGTAACTTAACATTATAAGATTTAATTCCCATGAACATCGAGTGAACGTAAATTCAAATCTATTAAACTGTCAGTTTGAAATATGCATCTGATGATTGCATAACGCATGAAACTCCGAGTCGTGCCATAGACGTAGGATATTAATTAGGATCGGGTCTTTGGGATTTACCTTCCTAATTTTCCTTTTGGATTAAAGTTATTTTAATATATATATTGAACATTGACCTCAACACTCAACAGGCGACAGTCTGTTTCGCTAGCCTAACGACGATTGCCTTCAAGCTTAAAACAGGCTGTTGTTTCTGAGTTTGGACGTTAATACTTACTTTTATATTCACATATGCACTACTCCTGGTATTGAGCACTTTAATCTATAGATATAGCATACCATAAAAATATATCTATCTATCTATCTATCTATCTATCTATCTATCTATCTATCTATCTATCTATCTATCTAATTCTGTTGATTATTTATCACAGTATCTATCTATCTATCTATCTATCTATCTATCTATCTATCTCTGTTGATTATTTATCACAGTATCTATCTATCTATCTATCTATCTATTTCTGTTGATTATTTATCACAGTTTCTATCTATCTATCTATCTATCTATCTATCTATCTATCTATCTATCTATCTATCTCTGTTGATTATTTATCACAGTATCTATCTATCTATCTATCTATCTATCTATCTATCTATCTATCTATCTCTGTTGATTATTTATCACAGTATCTATCTATCTATCTATCTATCTCTGTTGATTATTTATCACAGTATCTATCTATCTATCTATCTATCTATCTATCTATCTATCTATCTATCTATCTATCTCATTCTTTCTCTCTCTCTCTCCCTATATATATATATATATATATATATATATATATATAATCATATCAACCCAAGCATGGCAGTTTACTGCCACTGGTGTTACATAGGAGGAAAGTTATGGGAAAGGGGGACATAAGGGGTGTCAGGAGGTGAGTAAGAGAAGGATGTGAATACTGGTGTGATGAGAGTGGAGTAGACAGAGAAAGGTGCATTAGAGAGAGAATGCAAGTCAGTAAGATAGGAGATGACTACTGATTTTACATTTAAATTCTTGGATATTGTAGCTGTCGGGGAAGCAAGTAAACGGAAGGGAATTCCACAAGCAGGAAGTGCGAGAAAAGAAGCTATTAGAGCAGAAGTCGTATTTACATTTTATTGGTTTCACAGCAAAAGTGTGGTACCTAGTTGCTAATCTTGTGGCTCGAGTAAATTCATACATGGGGGCACCTGTGAGCTAAGTTCATCGGAGCAGAAGAACAATATTGGCGAAAATGTTTTCTTCTAACGTGTTTAGTCTTTTACGACAACATCGAACTAAATTTTTGCTTGATGCGACTGCACATACGCACGGACGAGGATGCAGGGAATTAATATATATACATATATGTATTTAAAAGTTTCACCCCAAGCAAGGCGGTAACACCACTGATGCGCAGGGAGCTACATAGGAGTAAAAGATTAGATAGGAGGAGAGTAAAGAGAAAGACGAATCTGTTACACGGGGTGTTAGAGAAAGGAACAAGAGAAGGATGGGAATACAGGTGTGCTGACAATTTAGAGAGAAAGGAAAAGATATGCAGGGTGATATAGAAAGAACTAGTGGTTAAGAGATGGGTATTGACATTGCATTTAAATCCCTTGTTGTAGCCGTCAGGAAAGCAATAATATGGGAGAGAATTCCATAGGCGGGAAGTGCGAGAAAAGAAGCTGATGAAGTAGAATTGTAGTCTGCATTTGGTTGGTCTAACTGTGAATGGGTGGGACCCAGTTGCCAGCCTGTTTTCACGAGTAAACTCCTGTGGTAGGGGATATATATATGACGTAAGCGTGTTTTAATTTGTTCTTCCTTAAAATACCTTTTTTGTACGTCATAAACTTATTTTAAATTATTTGAACTAGGTCCCACCCTTTTACAGTGAAACCGATGAAATGTAACCGCAATTTCTACTCCATCAGCTTCTTTTCTCGCACTTCCCGCCTGTGGGATTCCCTTCCGCATGCTTGCTTCCCCGACGGCTATAACCTCCAGGAGTTTAAATGTAAGGTCAGTAGACACCTCCTAACACACTAACCCTCCCATTCTCTCCAACTCTCCCCCTATGTACATCCTAACTTATCTATCACCCTGTGTAACCCCCTGCGCTATAGTGGAAGTGGAATGCCTTGCTTGGGGTGATATGATTAAAAAAAAATATATGCGTTTGATGATTAAGAATTATTTCAAGAGTAAGTAATTATAAGATTAATTACAAAGACTACTACGTTATCTTGCAGAAATACTCTGATCGAATTTCTTTTTTTTGTTTAAATTTAATATTTGTAATTGTTATATATATATATATTAATACATTCAGTAATCTTTCCTATTGGAAGAAAAAGTAAAGACATCATTATCACAAAACAATGAAAACTGTTTTTCTAAATTCAGTTTAAAGCTTTTAGTTTAACAAGAGGTTGATGCTGTTCATTCCTGAAAATCATAAAATCAACTAATTGGTAAAAGAAGAACGAGCGAACAAGAGAAGAAGTGACACGTTCTTTGCAACGCTGTCTGGGAATATTCCGAATTCCCAATCTAAAATGAATACAGCTGTCACTATCATTTTCTACATTCCCGCCAACCCACCAATTCTTTGCCTATTCGAAAGAAAAATGTTAAAGAAACAACAGAAATTAAAAACGTTCTGAAAGTTATACGATACATTGTTCCTCTGAAGTAATGTAATCATATCATAAAACAGTACGAATTACACCTGCTCTCTATCAAATGCTAATATGAGGCTGAGATTCATTCATTTTTATCAGTATCATAAAGTTATAACAAAAGCCATAAAAATATGTGTTTGTAAGCCACTAAGTTGATATTATCCGGCGTTAATTGTTCTCCACTCAATAGCCAGATCGCTTACATTGTAAATGTGGCTTATTTTTATACGGGTTATGCTCTGTACTCAAGAAAATGATAAGACCGACACTCACCTCTTTTATCGTTGAGAGAAGTGATTTTGTAATACGCTATTATGAAAACATAAAAACAACAGTACTTATTACCATTTATACAGATACGATTACTCGCAGATACGAACATTAAACAGACTTTACATTCAATTTGAGATACGATAGTTGTTGGACTCTTAGAACGGCGGAACGTTTCGAAATCGACACCGTTATATTTTTGTTTGAGAGAACATTCTTTTAAAATGGGCATTAACTTAGTTCGTTATATAAACACGATCAGTTGAATGGAACAGGATAACGAAAAATCAATACGTTGATTATTGTGAGATTTTAATACAACATATTAACGGGATAAAAGAAAAACAAAAACATTTAGATATTACAAAAGAGTAATTCAAAAAATAAAATCTGAGATTATAATCAGAATTTAAAGTAGCTAGTATTGACCTTGATACCATGTGTATTCTTGTATTGTTCTAATAATAATAATAATAATAATCTTGATAAGAACAGCTGACACACTAAGAAAAACTTTGACCATGTAATGCTCGTGATATTATGGGATGTAGAAAAACAATTCATGTAATGTAGTCGTAATATACCACTACCGGCCTTAGGTCTTCCGCAGACTTGGTAGGTAATGTGACTACAGAAGAAATCAAAATATAATAATAATAATAATAATAATAATAATAACCAGAAAGAGAAAACTTGTCTATTAATTGATATGGCTTGTCGAGCGGATTGTAACGTAGCAACCAAGGAATTCGAAAAACTGTCAAAATATTAAAACCTGGAAATTGAAAAAAAGAATAGTACCAGTACTAGTAGGTGCACTTGAAATGATAAAAAATGGAACAAAACATCACATTGAAAGAATCCCTGGAAACCCCAGCTTAAGAGAAATACAAAAAATTGTCTTGTTAAGTACAGTCCACACACTAAGAGAATGTTGTCGATGTAACGCTAAGAATGTTATGGGAGATATAAAAACATGAAATGGAACCTTAACAACACACCACGATCTGCTTGAGGTCTTCCCGCAGACATGTTAGGATGCGACTATAGCAGAAATCGAATTATGATGAAAAATGACACAATAATAATAATAATAAATTGTGTTGATCCTGAAGGTTATAATCGTGCTATGTCGATTGCTAATCGAATTAACGTACCCAAAATGTTAGGAACTTGGTAATCTTCCACTGAAAGCTGACTCCTTAGTATTCGGCTCACTGCCGACTAATATCAACTGCCGAGTAGTTCTACTAAACTCCAATAGAAGTCTAAAAACTTCCATGAACTTCCCGTTAACTCTTATTAATATAGGAGGGAGAGTCCATTATGTGAGGAATAGGTGTGTTTCACCATAACAGTTGCGAAGCGTTAACACTCACTGAATATAAAACTCGGCATGATAGAGGGGTTCAAATCTAAAATGGAAAATATGCAACCTTTACGGGAAAGAAACTACAAGATATTGGTATGAACACCACCAACACCCGGTTATAGATATAGAACTTGTAGCAAAAATTTTACAAAACACACACACACACACACACACACACACACACACACACACACACACACACAGAGAAAGAGAGCGAGAGAGAGTCAGGGAGAGAGAGAGAGAGAGAGAGAGAGAGAGAGAGAGAGAGAGAGAGAGAGACAATCAAAACTAATTACCCAGATTTCGTGATCAAAGACAACAAAAATCAAATGTCTTCTTATTGACATGGCTGTTCTTGCTGATTGTAATGTATCTTTGAAGATCTTCGAAAAATATCAACATACAAGGATCTTGAAGGGGAAATCTCACAAATGTGGAACAGGGGGGTATCAATAATTCCAGTTGTAGGTGTAGTCCTCGGTTTGATTGAAAATGGTTCCCATAGACTTTTTCCTGGTAAGTCATGTCTTAAAAAATACAAAACAATTATCCTTCCAGGTACATATCATACATTACAAGGAGCTTTATTTATTCAAAATGTGAGTGATCTTGGAAGCAGACATGAAACTATTTCTGATCTTAGGTCTCTGGTTGGGATCCGGAAGGAAATGTGTACACAACAGAAAACCAAGGAAATACTAGTACTACTACTTTTACTGCTAATAATAATAATTATGCTTATTAGATTACACATACATTATGCCCTGTCATTGTTTCAAATAAACAATGGACCATAGTTCTAAGGCCCAGTGAATAAAAACGTTGGTTGAATTAATCCAGTCACTTGAACCAAAAGAGTTGTGAGTTCAATACCTGCAACAGTAGAGGTGAACAAAAAATTGGAGAGTTGAGTTAAAGGGAAATAACTGATACTGAAATATCAGGATGTGGTACGGCATGAGGAACTAGAACAGTTTACCCCGGCAGACGAAATAAAGAGTTCGGTTCGAAATCCCAATCACCCGAAGAAGGCTGGAGCGTGCAACAGCCGAAACGTAGTGAATATGGTAACAAAGATGAGGATAACAGTCCGAATATTGTAAATAGTGTAAATAATTACAATACCTCATCTCAGAGATATAGACGGAAAGATTTTATAAACTTTAACCGTGAGTAACACTCGCTGCTCGGTTAAATGCTTCCTTATAAGAAAACGGCTAATATTGCTATTACGAATAAATAAAAAATGCCGTCTTTGTGGGGAAAACGACGAAAAGTTTACCCACAAATGAATTCTGTAAGCGGGTATCAAGGGAATATAAAATCGGATACTACCGAGAAGGAACAGTTGTGAAATAGTAAAATAGCAAATGCCTTGTGTTCGACTATGAAAAGGAATATCAACACAAACCAGAATCTGTCCGAGAAAATAAAAAGAAGGTCCTCTGAGACTTTGAAATCCAAGCCGACCGCCCTTTAGCCGTAAACAATAAAGAATAAGGGTGTACGTTGTTCGGTGTATTCCAGCTGACAAAAAGGTGGAGATGAATTAAGGTAGGAAGATATCGAGACCTCACACGTGAAATTCGCAAACTGTGGAGTATGAAGGATGGGATTATACACATAATGGTAGAGGCATTTGAAACAGTGACAAAAAGAAGTAGTATTGAATAGTTGAGACCGTTGTTATTGGATTCTGTGATGATATTGCGTAAAGTGTTAGAATGAGTTTTGTTTAACGGCATATCAACCTCTGTAGGTTATTCAATGCCAAAAAGATAGGGTTTTAAGTTGTTTTTTTTCAGTGTTTGGTTATAGTAAGAAGGTTTATATAGTCAGATTTTTATAAATTTTTTTTATTTTAGAAACTGAAAATGTATTCTAGTTTTGTATTCAAACATTTATTGCTGGTAGTCATTTTTTTTTCCTTCAAAAATGTGTTATGATAATTTTTTCTTCAAAACTGTATTGTTGGTAATATTTTTCATTCTATAAAAGTCTATTTTTATAGTTTCATAGTGTTTTGCCCCAGTTTGGGGGTTAAATATTTGCCCATAGCTGGGACCCTGACAGGTGCTATCACCCCCGGTCAAGGTGGACCTGAGAACAACAGCAACTAAGAGGTGGTTCCATGCTCCTCACAACCTCCCAATCAGAGACCTTGCTGCTGGATGCAGTTTACCGTCATACCCAGGACGATAAGGTGCTAGAGAATTGAAGAGATAACCAAAAAATACGAGGTAGAAATATAGAAACACATTATTTTATTATTATTATTATTATTATTATTATTATTATTATTATTAATAAAAATAATAATACCTACAGCTCGTCTCTACGAAGTGCTTTTCTGTGCAAAATGTGTGTGATCATAGCTTTTCTGTCTGTTATTCTTTAAAAAGGAATACTCAATGGAAAATGTCACCATGCTATTTCTGACCTTAGGTCTATGGTTGAGACCCGGAAGGAAACGAGTATACAACAAGAATTAAAGAAAATACATAAATAAGTAAATAATATTCAATAATGAAAGAAGTTTGTAAATACAAACGAAATTAACATTTAGTATTTTCTTTTTTTTTTTTTTTTTTTTTTTAGTCGTATCACCCCGAGCAAGGCGGTAACGCCAGTGATGTGCAGGGGGCTACGTAAGAGTGAAAAGATTGGAAAAGAGAAAGCCGGAAACAACATCCTAAACAGGGAACAAGGAATGAGCCTCTTCACCTGTTCAATAGACGTGGGTGGAGTGTGAACCGGGCGATAGATAGATCAATCTACTCCAATTGAAAAAAAACAAAAACAAAAACAAAGTGAGAAGATTGGAAAAGAGAAAGCCGGAAACCACATCCTAAACAGGGAACAAGGGATGAGCCTCTTAACCTGTTCAATAGACGTGGGTGGAGTGTGAACCGGGCGATAGATTAGTCTATCTACTGCAATTGAAAAAAAACAAAAAACAAAGTGAGAAGATTCGAAAAGAGAAAGCCGGAAATCACATCCTAAACAGGGAACAAGGGATGAGTCTCTTAACCTGTTCAATAGACGTGGGTGGAGTGTGAACCTGGCGATAGATGGAGCTGTTGAAACTCAAAACAGAACCTAAGTGCTAACTGTTGCAGCAAAAATATGAGAAAGAAAGCCATGGATAAAAATGAAACAACGCTGGCGAGACAAACCTCTGCATAATCAATACCCAGAACGTGCTAATAAATCCGATATTGATAAAGTTAACACTCATCGATGGCTACGAGCATCTGGATTAAAAGCTGAACTGGAAGGTTTTTTTCTTGCAGCGCAAGACCAGAGCTTTTTTTCACTAAGAACTTTCAGGCAAATATCATACATAATAATGTGGATTCAAAATGCAGGTTGTGTGGCAAATATCAGGAAATCATATATAATCTGATCAACGTGATGTTCTGTACACCACCTGAATATAAAACTCGTCACAATAGAGTGGGGTAATATTTACACTGGATAATGTGCAAACACTTTGAAAAAAGATGTAAATAAAGACTGGTAAAGTACGCTACAGAAATGCTCAGCAACCTTGACATATTTGAGAATGGCATTAGAGTAATCAAGAACCTTTACTGGTTGCAAACCGCCTGCATACGGAGAGGAAACAAATTCAGCAGATATACTAGAGATAAAAAGGGGTGTAAGACAAGGATGTGTCTTTTCACCGGATCTATTCAACTTAGCCAGCGAGACTATTCCGAGAGTCCTAGAAGTCATGCCAGGATTCATCATCGGCGACTACAATGTGAACAACATAAGATACGCAGAGCAGATACAGTGCTGATTGCAGACACGGAAGGGAAACTGTAAGACCTCCTACAGAAGGTAGCTGAAAAAAGCGGAAGTAAAGGACTAAAAGTAAACTATAGAAAGCTGAATGCTTGGTCATTAGTCAAAAGAGGAGCCCAAAATATCAACTGCATGTGGGAGATACTAAAATCAAGCAGGTACAGAAATTTAAATACCGGGAAAGTATTCTAAGAGAAGACGGGACGTGCGACTATGACACCCGAAGGCGAACTGGCATGGCCAATTATATTTTCCAAAAGTTTAATGGAATATTGAAAGACAGGAAAATTTTACTAGAAACAAAGAAGAGAGTAGTGAATTGCTATGTTGTGATGTCTATTTGGCAATGAATGCTGGACAATCTCATTAAAGATGAAAGAGAGACTTGAAGTAACCGAAACATGGTTCTACAAAAGGATGCTGTGGATACCATGAACGGAGCATGTGAGGAACGTTGAGGTTTTGGAGGAAATGGAAACGAAATGAAAACTAATACTTAACACTGGGACAAACAGTTAAAGTTCTTGGGACATATAGTGAGGAAGGCGGGCTTGAAGAATTTGATACTCACAAGTCAGATAGAGATGAAAAGAGACAGGGTAAACCAGGACATAGCATACTTGATGGGTTTGAGCAAGTGGATGACGGAGCGGGGTTTGGGTGGGTCAACAGGAGAAAACGTGCTAAGAGCCACTAGAGATAGGAAGATGTTGAAGGCCATGATCGCCTACATTCTGAAAGGATACGGCACATAGAAAAAGAAGATCAGCCTTGCACAACACCGGTTACAGAAATAGAAGATATCACAATTTTATGGGATTAAACCACCTTTACAGACAGGAAGATTAAAGCGAATAGGTCGGACATAAATGTGTAACTGGAAAGAATAAAATAAAACTTGTCTACTAATATATATGGTTTGCCCAACAAATGGTAATATAGCAAGCAAAGAATTTGAAAAAGTATAGAAACCTGCCAATCGAAATAAAAAATATGTGGAAACAGAAAACCAGAATAGTACCAGTCACTGTAGGTGCGCTTGAAATGATAAAAAAGGAACACAACAACACATTGAAAAAATACCTGGAAATCCCATCTTAAGAGAAATACAACAACTGTCTTGATAATTGTCAAAAATTGAAAAAAGACCTTGCCTACTAATTAATATGGCTTATCTAGCCGAGTGCAACATAACAACCGAGGAATTTGGAAAACTATCAAAGTATAAAAACCTGGAAATCGAAATAGAAAATATGTGGAAATAGAAAACAAGAATAGTACCAGAGATAGATGGTGCGCTTGAAATGATAAAAAAGGAACACAACAACACATTGAAGAAATCCATGGTTAATAGAAATATAAAAACTGTGTTAATAAGTACAACCTAAACACTAAGAAGAATTTGTCCTTGTAATGCTATTGATGCTACGGAAGTTAGAAAAACAAATCATGAAATGTCAGTTCAGTGCCATACGTGATACACGCTTGGGGCGATCATGTCTCGAAAGAGACATGACTGACTAGGCAGAACGTTATCCCGCAGTAGGTTGTCATTGCTTTCTGCGGTAGACTGGTTGCCAGGCAAGGCTATAGAACCCAATCTGTCCTGTTATTTAACCCATAACTGGAGGGAAGAAACGGATTAATAGCTTTCCCAAGGGTATTTGCGCGTAAGTGAACGCAATAAATTCAACTGGAATTCGAACTCGGCTACCCACAAGCTGTTCTAGGAGACAACTCGGGATCGAGAAAACTCATCACCAGAAAAACAACATTTTATAACCGAATAAAAAAAAATTTATTAAGGATAAAATTCTTAATTAGTGAATCTTTTTCTTCAAATAAGTCATTTGAAAAGGCATTATAAACCGTTTTTGTTGTTAATTATTCTTAATAAAGTAAATCGTAAAGGAAATTATTTTTTAATGTAGTAAAGACATAAAAATAATTCAATGATTATACATAACTAGCAGTATAGCCCGGCGTTGCTCGGGTATAATGAAAGCATGGGCCTGGAGCTCAGACTCTTTGGACGTTGGCACGAAAGACTAAAATGCAATAGTTGTTTCCAGTTAAAGCGAAACCGTAGAGTGAAAGATAAATGAATGGATGTAAGCCAAATTTTGATTTCCTGGTATCGATATCAAATAAGTTTTTTCGTCGTAAACTGAATTTTGAAGGCTAAATAAGTCCTCTGAGTAAATGGTATCATGGCTGAGACTAAGAACTACAATTATACCTACTTAGAGCCAAATCCGAAGCAAAAAACTAAAATAAAAGGGCTGAAAAAATACAGACATACAGGCAGATAAACAGACACACACACAAACATCTTGCCTTATATATATATATATATATATATATATATATATATATAATCGATTTTCTACACTATTGTAAGAACTGCAATCTTGAAACTTCTGAATATCGTTTCTTATGTCTTTATCTATGAGTGTATCAAATTTGATTCAAATCGGACCACTCCTTCTATAACCCGATTTTTTCGATTTTTGATATTTATCGGTAGTACCTCGACACAAAACCTAGTTAAGAACACTCGCAGACGCTTATAGTACAACAGTGTAAATTTTCAAGAAAATCGGTTCAGCCGTTTCGGAGTCTATAGGTAACGGATACACACATACACACATACACACACACACACACACAAAGTTCCATTTATAAATAAGTTTAGATAATGTTTTATTTTTTAAAATAAAGTAAATCGAAAAATGCAAAATAAAATGAAGTAGTTTTTTTTTGTTTTTAATTATTTTTTTAATAAAGTAAATCGTAATGCAAATTTATTTTGTAGTGAAGTAAATCTTCTTTCTAAAATATTTTTATAAAAAAAATAATTTAATGATTCCTGATTTACTTTTAGTGAGTCGTCTCAGCCATGTGTTGTAGCGGCGTCCAGGCGGCGACTTTGAGTCGGAGGCCTTGAGTTTGCGGTGGCGAGTTGGCGGTATTGAGTTGTTCTTTTCCGTTAGCACATCCAAATCCAGTGTAGAGCTTTGTTCAGATAGTTTTTTTTTGTTAATAGATGTCTTTCGTTTAATTAAGTGAAAACAAAACAAGAAATAAATACAATCATCTTATTCGCTTAGCCTAGGTCATTGGTTATTACCCGGCATAAACATTTTTAATAATGATAATAATGATGATAATGAATTTGATATTCTTGCTTTGATAGAATTTCAATTAACAAGGTGATTTACTTTCAATCCCTTAGTACCATGGCATAGATTGGATTGAGTTACGTAATAAGAATAGAAAGGACGAATCTCAGAACTGATTAACAATATTACGTTATTACGGTTAAGTAGTTTAAAAATTTAAATACCTGGGAAGTGTTATAACAGAAGACGGAAAGTGTGATACAGAAATCCGAAGGCGAATTAGCATGGTGAAGGAAGGAAGCATTCCAGAAGTTGAGTAAAGTATTAAGAAACAGGACAATTTCGCGAGAAACAAGAAAGAGAGTACTGGATTGCTATGTGTTGTCAGTTCTTCAATATGACAGTGAATGTTTGACGATATCATCAAAGATGAAGGAAAAACTTGAATCAACTGAAATGTGGTTCTGCAGAAGGATGCTGCGAATATCATGGATCGAGCATGTGAGCAATGATGAGTTCCTAGAAATGATGGAAACAAAAAGGAAATTAATACTGAGCATCAGGAAGAGACAGCTGAAGTTCCTGGGACATGCAATGAGGAAGTAAGGCTTGGAGAACCTGATACTTACAGGCCAGATACAGCCAAAAAGAGACAGGGGAAAGCAACGGATAACATATTTGAAGGACCTAATTAGGTGGATGATGGAACGAGGGTTGCATGGTGTAACAGGAGAAGGCATGCTCAGAGCCACCAGGATAGGGAGACGTGGAAAGCCATGATTGCCTACGAACTGAAGGGAAAGGGCACATAGAAGAGGTTTAAGAACAAGTCTGTTTGTTGGTTATGCTAAATCTTTATCGTAAGAAATTAAAATCTGAAATGTTCCTTATATGCATTAGTACATTTCCGTCTTGACGTATATTTCAGATATATATATATATATACACGTCAAGACGGAAGTGTACTAATGCATATAAGGAACATTTCAAAAATGAGAGTGGCGGCTGTATACACTGCTTACATACAAGACGTTAAAAATTTCCCTTCTCTAACCCCATGCGCCGATGGCTTAGGGAGTAGAGACTCCGACTGACACGAAATCGCTCTAGTTTCGATCGCGGCCAGAAGCAAGTGGATATGTCTAGCCACACTGATGGGCTGTGATACAGCGAAACGGGTTTGTATGTGGATGACTAATATGTATAAAATTCAATATGCAGCATTTTACACTGTTCATCCATTTTATACAGACCAACCGGAATATTAGTTTTCCTTTGGGAGAAGCGAAAACTTGAAAAGTAGTGCAATCAGTAAATCAGGCTGCCAGATGATTGGATTGTAAAAAAGGAAGAAGAAAAAAAGACATCATAGATAGATAGATAGAGAGAGAGAGAGAGAGAGAGAGAGAGAGAGAGAGAGATAAGCATCGCGCAAAATATAAGAAATAAGATGAGATAAAAAGGAATAAATGAATGAAAAACCAAAAGAAGAACCAAAATAAAATGATAAAGAGTCATTGGAAGAAGAAAAAGAAAAAAAAATACTAATAATAATACGTAGAAGAAGAAGAAGAAGAAGAAGAAGAAGAAGAAGAAGAAGAATGCGGAGAAAGGAAGTGGAGGAGATAAGGAAGAAAAAGAAAAAGATTGAAAGATTGATAAGAAGAATATGTAAAGAACAAAACGCACGTGAATAATTAAAAAAACAAAAAAAAAGACGCATTAAAAAAGTAAAACTAGAAAAACGAAGAATGTGAATAAAAAGGAAAGAGTAAATAAAGAAAAGATTTGATAGAAAATTGTTTGGGAAGATGAAGCTAGAGAAAGAAAATGAAAAATTAGAAAAGAGAAGAAAAGAAAAGAGAAAAGAGAACTAGAAAAAAAAATAGAAAAAGAAAGAAGAAGAAGGAGAAGAAGAAGAACTAGAAACAAGAAAGATGAAAAAGTATAAAGAAGATGAGGGAGATGAAGAGAGAAAAAAGAAGAAGAAGAAGAAGAAGAAGAAGAAAAGGGATGGGGAAAGAAGAAAAAGAAGAAAAAAGTGGATGGTGAAGAAGAAAAGGAAGAAGAAGAAGAAGAAGAAGAAGGTTGATAGGGATGAAGAAAAAGGAGAACGAGAGAAGAAGAAGAAGAAGAAGAAGAAGGTTGATAGAGAAGAAGAAGAAGAAGAAGAAGAAGAAAAGGGAAAATGGGGAAAGAAGAAAAAGAAGAAAAAAGTGGATGGTGAAGAAGAAAAGGAAGAAGAAGAAGAAGAAGAAGAAGGTTGATAGGGATGAAGAAAAAGGAGAACGAGAGAAGAAGAAGAAGAAGAAGAAGAAGAAGAAGAAGAAGAAGGAAGGTTGATAGGGAAGAAGAAGAAGAAGAAGAAGAAGAAGAAGAAGAAGAAGAAGAAGGGGAAAGAAGAAAATAAGGGAAAAAAGTGGATGGTGAAGAAGAAAAGGAAAAAGAAGAAGAAGAAGAAGGTTGATAGGGATGAAGAAAAAGGAGAACGAGAGAAGAAGAAGAAGAAGAAGAAGAAGAAGGTTGATAGGGAAGAAGAAGAAGAAGAAGAAGAAGAAGAAGTGAATGGGGAATTAAAATGAAGGATGGAAGATGAAGAAGAAGGAGGTTGATGGGGATGAAGAAAAAGGAGGATGAGAGAAGAAGAAGAAAGTTGATGGGGAAGAAGAAGAAGAAGAAGAAGAAGAAGAAGACTGGCAAGTATGAAGAAGTCTCTATGTAGTATTGTACAGATGGTGTTTAGAAACATAAGATAAACAAGTGATCAACACTTGCCTGCAGACATACGGAAGTCTCAATGCCTTCATTGTTCGACGCTCCATCGGTCAGCAGTGTTTCCTTCAAGTTACTAGTTATTTGTTTTGGATGGGCCTGTTTTCATTTCTTTTCACGTCTGAGAAATCCCAGTCGTCGAAATAAAAGAGAACGCTCATTTTTTTTCCAACAGTGGTAAAAGAACGGAAGTACGTAATATAGAATTTTCTAACATATGTTTAGGTGAAGTTGGCTACAAAGCTACTGGCCAGAAAAATGTAAATAAATAAAATAAATAAAGTAAAAGAAAACGAGAAGAAAAATTCGCATCAAATGAGAGAAATAGACGAAAATGAAGACAAGTAAAATAAATACTTTACTGACCGACATGAATAAAAATCGATGAATGAAAAGATAACTAATTTTAGATAACAATGACTGAAGAAAAGCACATATCGACAGAAGGACTCGGCCATTTTTTAAAATACAGTTTCTTCTTAATTTTTCCACAAGACAATAAAAGACATTAGTACCTTTATAACATAAATACAATAATTATGAGTGCACAGCGTGTATACGTCATGTATAGTGTGAGACTGGAACAGATTTTAGACCAGTAGTTGCACTATCACCTATGAACGAAAGTTGTTATAGATATTGGCTCGGAACGACAAATCGGGGAGCCGAGTTCGAATTCTAGTTGAATTCTTTGCATTCACTTACGCACAAATGCCCTTGGGAAAGATATTAATCCGTCTCTTCCCTCCACTTATGGGTTAAATAATAGAACAGATTGGGTTCTATAGCCTTGGCTGGCAACCAGTCTACCGCAGCAAAGCAATGACAATCTACTGCGGGATAATTTTCTGCCCAGTCAGTCATGTCTCTTTTGAGACATGATCACCCAAAGCGTGTATCACGTATGGCACTTAACTGACTGATAGTGTAAGAGTGGAACAGATTTTAGATCAGTAGTTGCCCTGAGGCGAGTGCATTCACGTACTCATTAAATCTTTTCATCCAAACGTCTATGATCTTTGCTACATATTTTGTCATCATTTCCGATCGTTTTTCTCATTTCGTATAATTTTTGGCATATCACTTAATTTTGCTTTTTGTGTGTGTGTGTTGTTGTTTTTTAAATTTCATGTGCCTGCTGATCCTATTTTGAGCGAGAAAAACCGTAACGCCACCCGTAATGCAAAATCTGAAATTCTCAATGAATATAAAAAATTACTCTTTATCTCTGTCTATGCAGGTAGGGAGGGGGATAGATAAGATATTAACATAGATAGATACGAGCAGACATAGATAGATACATATAAACAAAGACGTATAAGGATATACGTAGATATGAAGAGAAAGAGAGACATACAGATAGTAGGCATCTCTAAAAAAATTTCTAAAAAGTGAATACTATGATGAAAAAAGGTGCCAGACTTGATAAAAACAGCGTTTTATCAGTAAAATGTTTATGTTATTATCAAGAAGAAAAACCAAAGTATTTTTTAATTATTTTATTAAATTTTTTAATGCTTTCTAGCGCGTTCTAAAATTTGGTTAATTCTTGTTTTTTTTTTACCTCAGCGGGTGGGCCAAAGATTAGTATTTGGAATTTTAGCGTCTTTTTCAGTATTAAAAACTCATCGTTTTGGAAAATCTTGCAAAAATCGAATAATTGTAAGATTTTAATTACATTTTCAGGACTTATTAAAAAATGAACTAATTTTTTTTTCATCTTTTTTTTTTTTTTAGAAAATCTTGGTAAAAACACTTTTTGCTTTACATCTGTTACTTCCACTTAATTTTGTGAAATTTATATTTATACTAGTTTAAAGCAAAATGGAGAATTTAAATCATCAATCTGTTTTTGACAAACAAAAACACCATTTACCAAACATCTGCTCTGAATGTATATTAAGAACACTATTGTCTTAAGAAAAAAAATAAGGTTTTTATGACATGAATTTTTACAAAACTCGTTTTTTATCTTTTCAAAATTTTAATTAGAAAAATTATCAAGTTTTAAATCTTTTAAAATGATGTATTAATTTCATTAAATGATATTATTATTATTAAGTGAAAATTATATTTACTAATCATGAATTGAAAAGCTTAATACGAAGACATGATCCGAAAATAATAACCGGATAAATATCAGAGAAGCCCTTCTTCTTCTTCTTCTTCTTCTTCTTCTTCTTCTTCTTCTTCTTCATTTACTTTCTCATCCTCCTTTTTCTTCTTCGCCATTCACTTTCTTCTTTCCCTTTTTCGTCTTCTTCCATCTCTCATTCTTTTTTTCTTCTTCTCCATCCTTTTTCTCCTACTTCTTCCCTATCTTTTTGTTGTTGTTGTTGTTGTTGTTGTTGTTGTTGTTGTTCTTCTTCTTCTTCTTCTTCTTCTTCTTCTTCTCCTCCTCCATTCACTTTTTTCTTTTTCCCCATTTACGCTCTCGTTCTCCTTTTTCTTCTTCGTCATTCACTTTCTTCTTTTCCTTCTTCTTCGTCTTATTCCCCTCTCTTATTCATTTTCTTCTTCTTCTTCTTCTTCTTCTTCTTCTTCTTCTTCTTCTTCTTCGTGGCCTTAGTTTTGCAACAAGTTCATGCTCTCATATATTCAAATCCAAACAAAAGTTAAAAGAACTGAGTATTCATCGCAGTTTTTGTTTATTTAGACGAAGATGAAATCGCTTAACATGAACGATTTGGCAATAATCGACAAAAATTCTTCGCGAATGATAGATGTAAAGAGTAAAAAGATGTAAAGAGTAAAAAGATGTAAAGAGTAAAAAGATGTAAAGAGTAAAAAGTAAAGTCGATCTCCCCTCTCAACTGCAGAATAATAAATAAAAACGATATTGCTGATAAATTTATTTTTATATGGTCGTCGGTCAAATGAGACTCCAGCCATGTTTGTTGACGATTACACTTTTTCGGGGAATCAATACGAATCAGGAATATTCGTAATACAAACCCAATTTATAAATTCTTTGGTTCTTGGTTATTTATAAGCGTCCAATTTTCATGTGGGTTATCTGTTTGGAATTATTCATGAACTCAAGTATTCTTATCTTCGTGGATTAACTGCTACGTTTCGACCGATACGCCTTTCAATCTTCCTAGTGTCGTTTGCAGTTCAGTTATAAAGCTTTACTTTTAATCATGAATTATTCGTTCTGGTGTATTCCTTGTTTTGGTCACAATATTGCAGTTGTTTCTGCTACATCTTTTGAGGATAGTAAAAATCAATAAGGCTGTTGCTTGATTTGTTAGTCAGTCGGTTAGTTAAGTGCCATACGTGATACATGCTTGGACGATAGTGTCTCGATAGAGATATGACTAACTGGGCGACAGCTTTTCCCGCAGTAGTTTGCCATTATTTTCTATGGTAGACTGGTTGCCAGCCAAGGCTATAGAACCCAATCTGACCTGTTATTTAACTCATAAATGGAGGGAAGAGACAGATTAATACCTTTCCCAAGGGTATTTGTGCGTTGGTGAATGCAAGGAATTCATCTAGAATTCGAACTCGGCTTCCCGATTTCTCGTTCCGAGCCGATAACCACTGCACCACAACGCACATCCTATTTGATAGTATGAATCCAATAATAGTGACATTAAAACATATTAGACTCCCATCATCAGCCAAAGCAACAACAAATCATAATAAATTTAATAATTCGTTTATTATTAATACTAACAGTATAGCCAGGCGTTGCTCGGGTGTAATGAAAGCTTTAAAACTAATCCATGGTCCTGGAGCTCAGACTCTTTGGACGTTGGCACGAAAGACTAAAATGCAATAGTTGTTTCCAGTTAAAGCGAAACCGTAGACTGAAAGAAAAATGAATGGATGTAAGAGTCAAATTTTGATTTCCTGGTATCGATATCAAATGTTTTTTTCGTCGTAAACTGAATTTTGAAGGACAATTAAGTCCTCTGAGTAAATGGTATCGTGGCTGAGACTAAGAACTACAATTATACCTACTTAGAGCCAAACCCGAAACAAAAACTAAAATAAAAGGGCTGAAAAAAATACAGACATACAGGCAGATAAACAGACACACACACAAACATCTTGCCTTTTATATATATATATATATATATATATATATATATTATCGATTTTCTACACTATTGTAAGAACTGAAACCTTGAAACTTCTAAATATTATTTCTTATGTCTTTGTCTATGATTGTATCAAATTTGATTAAAATCGGACAACTCCTTCTATAAACAGAGTTTTTTATTATCGATTTTCGATATTTATCGGGGGTACCTCGACACAAAACCTAGCTAAGAACACCCTCAGACGCTTATAGTACAACTGTGTAAATTTCAAGAACATTGGTTCAGCAGTTTCGGAGTCCATAGGTAACGGACACACACAAATAGACAGACAATACACACAGAGACAAAGTTCTATTTATAAATAGGTTTAGATAATAGTTTGACTACTACTATTCTACCTTACTATTTAACTCATAGTCTCATATACAAGTTAAATAATAAGATAGACAAAGCTATTTAGCCAAGGATGGCAACCAGTCTAAAGAAGTAAAATTCTAAATTCCAAACCGTGGCGGAAATAATGAGGAACCATTATATTATATCTCCTAAAATATATATAAATATTCACTGATAATAAAGAATACTGATGCTAAATTTTCATTCATATAAATCAAGAACAAAGAAAGTTATGAAAAAATTGGTTAATCATGCTGTGCCGGAATGTTGTCTTGCATATTTATAAGTTTACCATTGGTTTGTGCTTCGAATATTGCTGGAACGTTTGGTCTACCAAATCTGTTCTGGTGATTCTGTCTTATATATCAGGTTTTTGGCAAAATCCAAAAAAGAAGCAATAAAGAGCTTTCATCTTTGGAACACCGACGTCATGAATATATAAGCACAGTAACAGATTGATAGCAAGGTCTCATAATTTCACGGTTGAACTCATTAGTTGTAACCGCAACTTCTATGCTAATAGTTTCTTCTTTCACAATTCTCGTTGGCGGAACTTTCAACTTCATGCTTTCCTCACAACTATGATTTTCAGAATAAAAAACTGAAATGTAAATCTTTTTCTGTCTCTTTGAATCCCGCTCCTTTATAGTCCTCTCTGTTTTTGAATTCATCATTTACAATTATCAATTTTATTTATACTATTTTTTACCCAATACAAGACATATTTTACTGAAAAACTTTGTTCTATGGACATATGAGAAGAATGTAAAGAGTGTGTATTATTTTATTTCTCAACTTTAAAAATACACCCCACAAAAAAAACCCGAAAAAATACGAGGTAGAAACAAAATGACAGCGAAAATGACAAAAGAGAATAGGAGAAATAATATTTAACGTCCAACGGAGCACATTTTTCAATGCGGTACCAGACGAGCAAACTACAAAGAGATCAGCGATGATATGTCGAGAAGAATTTAATAATTCCTTCATCTACATGGAGTAAATTTTTCTGGTGACATAAAACATTGCAACTGACGCAGATACATATATGAGATCTATTCAGTATAACCCCTCTCCCCCTCTTTCTCTCTCTCTCTCTCTCTGATATATATATATATATATATATAAAACAAGATCATTAATAAAGAATGTAATTACAGGGACAAAAATAAATGCCCTCTTCAAGGACTTTGTAATACAAAAGAAGTCATTTACAAAGCAAAAGTACATGACCTGAACAGTCAAAACAATATATTTGAGTTCAACCAAAAATACTTTTAAGACCAGATGGTTCAATCACAGATCTAAATTTAAAATAGAAAACTTTAAAAACTTGCAACAAAAATGGTTAACCACATGTGGAAGTTAAAAATTAAAATATGGAATAGACTAATACATAACGTGGAGTATAGGGAAAACAGCCAAGCCTTACAACGGTAGCAAATTATGTAGACTGTGGCAGGAAGAAAAGTTAGCTATTATGTTATTCCCAGACAAAAATGAATTACTGAATGAAAGAACAGAAATTATGACTAAGTGTAACCACACCATAAAATACCCTTTAGGGCCATACAACCATGAATGAAAACCATATAACTTCCTCTAATTTTTGAAAATTGCGTTTTCATAAAAAATACCCGTTACGTTAACGTTCTTAAAAAACGGTTAAATCAGTTAATGCAAATCGCCTGAAAACACCATATAGTAGAAACAGGTCACGTAATAACTTGTTTACAAATTCATATATATATATATATATATATAGTCATCCGCAGACAGATCAGTTTCGCTGTATCACAGCTCATCAGTACGGTTAGACATCTGATTGCATTTTACTCAAGATTGAAACCCGACCGAATTGGCGTCTGTCGGCGATTCTACTTGAGCTATGGGCGCTCAGTAAAAGGAGGCGGACTTTTAGCGTGTGATATACCATGTATATATATATATATATATATATATATATAATGATCGAAATAAAGAGTTCGGTTTGAAATGTCAATCACCTGAAGAAGTCCGGAGCGTATAACGGCCGAAACGTCGTTAATATGGTAATAAAGATGAGGACAACAGCCCGGATAATACAAATAAGGTTTTATAATCGCTTATACAAAATACTCCATTTAGACGCTGGGTATATTTATTTTTTAAAAATGATCCTGAAACCAAGAAAACACTCCAAAATAAATAGGTAATGTATTCCTTAATATAGAAGTTTCGTTGGTTTTTCACACACACACACACACACACACACACACACACACACACACACACACACACACACACACTTGTGTGTGTATGTGTGCGTGCATGTATATCTGGTTGTGCGTGTGTGTGTGTATCTGGTCGCGAGTGAGGGTGTTTGGTCTGGGTTAGTGGACACATAAATTGTGGATCATTTAGCACGCAGAATTAGAAGCCAGTTCCGAATTTCATGCCGGGCAGGTTAGAGAGAGGGTTGGAAAGACGGAATAATGAAAGAATAATGAATCAGTAAATAAGAAGGAAGGAAGAATGAAAAAAAAATATTATGAAGAGGAAGGAAGGAAGGAAGGAAGGAAGGCAGAAGAGGAAGAAAAAGTAGAAGGAATTGACAAATGCTAAGGGAAAATTAAAAGCATAAAACGGAAAATCTGGGGTAAAAGATGAATTTAGAAAAAGGAAGAAATAGAAAATGAAAGGAAAAGATTTTTACAAACTGCAAGAAAAATGAACCCTTCTCTCAAAAACGAAAAATACACCCCATAAAAAAGCCGAAAAAATACGAGGTAGAAACAAAATGACAGCGAAAATGACAAAAGAGAATAGGAGAAATAATATTTAACGTCCAACGGAGAAATTAGAAAAAAAAAAAAAAAGTTAGAGAAAGAGAAAATGAAAATAGTGATTCAGTTATACGTAGGACGAAAGACGGTTCTGCGAGTCGGTTAAGATACTCGCGGTTTCCATTGGTGGAAAAAGTTGGCATAGATAGACTAAACTATCGCCCGGTTCACACTCCACCCGCGTCTATTGAACAGGTGAAGAGGCTCATCCCTTGTTTCCTGTTTAGGATGCGGTCTCCGGTTTTCTCTTTTCACTCTTTTCTTTCTTTTTTTTTTTTCAATTGGAGTAGATAGACTAAACTATCACCCGGTTCACACTCCACCTAGGTCTATTGAACAGGTGAAAAGGCTCATCCCTTGTTCCCTGTTTAGGATGTGGTTTCCGGCTTTCTCTTTTCCAATCTTTTTACTCTTATGTAGCCCCCTGCACATCAGTGGTGTTATCGCCTTGCTCGGGGTGATATGATTAAAAAAAAAAAAATTCGTGACCAAGCTGAAGCCAATATTTCACATTCCGATTTTCCAAGTCGGCTTAGGCGAAACCTCGACTATTGAAAGATTGTTGCACATCAACTTACCATTCGTGTTTCTCTCAAGCTGACTGGGTCTAATTAAACTTATCTAATATCACGAATAATTAAGATTAAGCAATCAGAAGAATGTAAAGAGAATTAGGGCCAGACTAAAAAGAACGAAATTATATGGAGGGGGAGAAGAGTAAAAGGGAAAATAAGGAAGAAAAGAAGAGAGAGAAATAAAGAACGAAGGAAAGCAAAGTAAGTCAAACGTAAAAGAAAAAAATGAAAAAGTATGGAGAAATTAAATAAAAAAAGTTAAGAAGGTGAATAGAAAAGAAGAATAAGACGACGAAGATAACGAAAAGATAAAAAGGCTAAGCGAAGCAAAAGGAAAGAAAGAAAAAGTAAAAAGAAGAATAAGACGAAGAAGATAACGAAAAGATAAAAAGGCTAAGCGAAGCAAAAGGAAAAAAAGAAAAAGTAACAAGAAGAATAAGACGAAGAAGATAACGAAAAGATAAAAAGGCTAAGCGAAGCAAAAGGAAAGAAAGAAAAAGTAACAAGAAGAATAAGACGAAGAAGATAACGAAAAGATAAAAAGGCTAAGCGAAGCAAAAGGAAAAAAAGAAAAAGTAAAAAGAAGAATAAGACGAAGAAGATAACGAAAAGATAAAAAGGCTAAGCGAAGCAAAAGGAAAAAAAAGAAAAAGTAACAAGAAGAATAAGACGAAGAAGATAACGAAAAGATAAAAAGGCTAAGCGAAGCAAAAGGAAAAAAAAGAAAAAGTAACAAGAAGAATAAGACGAAGAAGATAACGAAAAGATAAAAAGGCTAAGCGAAGCAAAAGGAAAAAAAGAAAAAGTAACAAGAAGAATAAGACGAAGAAGATAACGAAAAGATAAAAAGGCTAAGCGAAGCAAAAGGAAAGAAAGGAAAAGTAACAAGAAGAATAAGACGAAGAAGATAACGAAAAGATAAAAAGGCTAAGCGAAGCAAAAGGAAAAAAAGAAAAAGTAACAAGAAGAATAAGACGAAGAAGATAACGAAAAGATAAAAAGGCTAAGCGAAGCAAAAGGAAAGAAAGAAAAAGTAAAAAGAAGAATAAGACGAAGAAGATAACGAAAAGATAAAAAGGCTAAGCGAAGCAAAAGGAAAAAAAGAAAAAAGTAACAAGAAGAATAAGACGAAGAAGATAACGAAAAGATAAAAAGGCTAAGCGAAGCAAAAGGAAAGAAAGAAAAAGTAACAAGAAGAATAAGACGAAGAAGATAACGAAAAGATAAAAAGGCTAAGCGAAGCAAAAGGAAAAAAAGAAAAAGTAACAAGAAGAATAAGACGAAGAAGATAACGAAAAGATAAAAATGCTAAGCGAAGCAAAAGGAAAAAAAGAAAAAGTAACAAGAAGAATAAGACGAAGAAGATAACGAAAAGATAAAAAGGCTAAGCGAAGCAAAAGGAAAAAAAGAAAAAGTAACAAGAAGAATAAGACGAAGAAGATAACGAAAAGATAAAAAGGCTAAGCGAAGCAAAAGGAAAAAAAGAAAAAGTAACAAGAAAAATAAGACGAAGAAGATAACGAAAAGATAAAAAGGCTAAGCGAAGCAAAAGGAAAAAAAAGAAAAAGTAAAAAGAAGAATAAGACGAAGAAGATAACGAAAAGATAAAAAGGCTAAGCGAAGCAAAAGGAAAAAAAAGAAAAAGTAACAAGAAGAATAAGACGAAGAAGATAACGAAAAGATAAAAAGGCTAAGCGAAGCAAAAGGAAAAAAAAAGAAAAAGTAACAAGAAGAATAAGACGAAGAAGATAACGAAAAGATAAAAAGGCTAAGCGAAGCAAAAGGAAAGAAAGAAAAAGTAAAAAGAAGAATAAGTCGAAGAAGATAACGAAAAGATAAAAAGGCTAAGCGAAGCAAAAGGAAAAAAAAGAAAAAGTAACAAGAAGAATAAGACGAAGAAGATAACGAAAAGATAAAAAGGCTAAGCGAAGCAAAAGGAAAAAAAAGAAAAAGTAACAAGAAGAATAAGACGAAGAAGATAACGAAAAGATAAAAAGGCTAAGCGAAGCAAAAGGAAAAAAAGAAAAAGTAACAAGAAGAATAAGACGAAGAAGATAACGAAAAGATAAAAAGGCTAAGCGAAGCAAAAGGAAAAAAAGAAAAAGTAACAAGAAGAATAAGACGAAGAAGATAACGAAAAGATAAAAAGGCTAAGCGAAGCAAAAGGAAAGAAAGAAAAAGTAACAAGAAGAATAAGACGAAGAAGATAACGAAAAGATAAAAAGGCTAAGCGAAGCAAAAGGAAAGAAAGAAAAAGTAAAAAGAAGAATAAGACGAAGAAGATAACGAAAAGATAAAAAGGCTAACCGAAGCAAAAGGAAAGAAAGAAAAAAGTAACAAGAAGAATAAGACGAAGAAGATAACGAAAAGATAAAAAGGCTAAGCAAAGCAAAAGGAAAAAAAGAAAAAGTAACAAGAAGAATAAGACGAAGAAGATAACGAAAAGATAAAAAGGCTAAGCGAAGCAAAAGGAAAAAAAAGAAAAAGTAACAAGAAGAATAAGACGAAGAAGATAACGAAAAGATAAAAAGGCTAAGCGAAGCAAAAGGAAAGAAAGAAAAAGTAAAAAGAAGAGTAAGACGAAGAAGATAACGAAAAGATAAAAAGGCTAAGCGAAGCAAAAGGAAAGAAAGAAAAAGTAAAAAGAAGAATAAGACGAAGAAGATAACGAAAAGATAAAAAGGCTAAGCGAAGCAAAAGGAAAGAAAGAAAAAGTAACAATGATAGAAAGAAAAAAAAAGTAATAAATAAAATAGGTAAAAAAAGAAAAGAACAAAATTCGTATAGGGAAATTAAATAGAAAATAGATATGGAGAAGGAGAGGAAAGACGTGGAAGAAAAAATCATAATAAAGCAACAAAAGAAGGAAAAAAAGAAAGGAAGAAGTGTAGAGAGTGTTGGATAAAAAGTAAAATGAAAAATATGAAATAGGTGTTGATATGCTACGGTAAAAACAAAATGAAATTGAAATCATTTGGAAAATAAAGTTACGTAAATTTTCGTTTTAGGGCCCGAAGGCTTTTATCGATTCAATTATTTCTAAATTAGCATTATTTCCGTGTAAATGTATATGCTGAGCTCAAATCAACAATTAGTTATTGAAGAAACCTATCTTTATTGATCCTAACGACCAGAAAAAGTCAAACTTCATCTCGCTCTTTTTGTCTCCCGTAACTATAACGCAGTCATTTAATTAACTGCTGAATGACTTTCGGCGTAGGCAACAAATTTCGGCCTATTTACTTCCTTTTTAAGAAATTTCGGCCTATTTACTTCCTGTAATGAAAATAATACGCGATTTAAAAAATCGCGTAGTAATTTCAGTACAAGCCGAAATTTCTGAAAAAGGAAGTAAATAGGCTAAAATTTGTTTCCTACGCCGAAAGTCATTCAGCAATTAATGTAAGCCTGTAAAGGGGACAAAACGATCGAGAAGAAGTTCGGTTTTTTTCTAGTCGTTCAGACCAATAAAGGTAGGTTTCTTCAATAAATAATTGTTGATTTGAGTTCAGCACATACATTTGCACGGAATTAAGGCTGTTTTAGAAAGATTTGAAGGGAGAAAAGCCTTCGGGCCCTAAAACGAAAATTTATCAATAAATCCGGGAAGAGAGTCGAGAAAAGTAAAAAGAATAAAAGAAATCGCGAGGAGGGAAATTAGGCGCGAGAACTGGAATCGTGAAAGAGAGAAGCGAATGAGGCAGGAGAAGATAAGATTTAACGAAAACACGAAAAGAAAAGAAAGCGTGTTAACTAACTAACACAGAGAGAAAAGAAGAGAAAAGAGGAAGAGTGATATTAGTTGTCATAGCTGCGGCTAGAACAGCAGAATTCAATTTATATTATGATCGAAAGCGCATTAAATTCGGAAGAAGACCTTCTTTGTTTGATAGGTAATTTCTTTTGATGACCATGTAATGTTTTGTAAACGAGGCAAACGCTTCCATCTTCAAGTCTTTGTCTCGCTGTAATTTGCATCTTTTCACACTTGATGGCATTCCATTAATGTATACTAAATACAAGACGGAAAGAGAGAAAAAAGATTTTCAGAAAATGGCACAAAAGGTACTATGGCAAAAAAAAAAGAAAAAGAAAAAATGCCTTGTAAACAAAACAAAAATAAAACATTGTTAATTGCAGTGACCTTGCTTGGTCATTTCAAGTGGATAAGTGTTATCTGAAAAAAAAAAAGAATAAAAATAAAGCTAAACGAAGAAACAAATAAAATGGCTGAAGGCCTTTGGCATAATTCTTTAACAGTCAAATTAAAGAAGTGAAAAAAACTTTAAACAGAAGCAGCAAATGAATGATTAATGTAATGATGAAAGAAAAATAAAGAGCAAGAAAAAATAACAAAGGATGTAAAGAAAGAATAATTAAAAAAAGAGGAGAAAAAATAAAGAGTAAAGAGAGAAAGAAAGTAACAAAGTGAGTAAAGAAGGAATAAGAGAAGAATCAAAGTAACAAATTTAAAAAAATAATCTGGAGCACAGTAGAGAGCCAAGTAATAATAAGAGAAGAAGAAAAATGAAAGAATAGCAGAAGAAAAGAAAAATAGAGAATTGGGAATAGAGAAAGAATGACAGACGAAGAAAGAATAACAGAAGAAAGGTCAATAGAAGATATAAAAGGATAACAGAAGAAGAAAAGTAACAGAAGAAAAGAAAAAAGAGCGTAATGAAAGAATAAAACAAGAAGAAAAAAGAACAGAAAAATTAAAAAACAAAAGAAATAAAATGGAAGTAAAGGAATAAAATTAGGATAAAAAAGTATAAGGAAATAATGAATGACAGAAGTAGAATGACAGAAGAAAAGAAAAATAACAGAATAAAAGAAAAAAAAAAACTGAAGAAAACAACCACACACACACACACACGTTGTATATATCGGCCGCCATCTTTCTTTTAGGCATATTTGAATGAGATTTTATTTTATTTTGTTTATATGTTATTTTTAATGGATACTCATATTTAGGCAGATGCTCTGTTTTTATTATTAAAGAATATATTTATTTACATCTAGCGGCCTGAATATTCGAGACATCTTAAAAAATATGTGTACCCTGCGGTAGGATTCGAACATGCTTTATCTAAAGGAAACAGTTATTAGAAACCTTGGCTATGTAGAACCTCCTAATCATAGCCGGAATAATGCTTTTGAATATACATTTTCACCGATTCTCGAAATATACAAATCTGCATCCGACACATTTTTAATTTGTTTGAACGTTATTGTAAATGCTCTATTTTTTTTTTTTTTATTATTAAACATTATATTTATTTCTATCTAACTGCCGGAATATCCAAGAAATCTTGTTAAAATAATATACCACGTTTTCTTGACACCAAAGGTGTTGATACCTGGACGGTATATATAAGTGTCGCAGAAAAATGCGATAAAAAATGTTTCCTAAAAATCTGGTGGTCATTTAAGCACATTTGTGGAAGTGCATCGGATCGAGAACTTTTCAGCACCACTCATATGCTTTAGTGGATGGACCACAATTATTGTTAGTTTTAAGATTCTTGGGAAAAAAGTCATTTGTAATGTTTTATCTGTCTCCATCAATTCGTAAAATGTTTGTTGATAACGTGGCCCCACACATCGGGAAAGAGTTGTCAAAATTAATTACTATAAAGCCAAAGGCCACAGAACATATTGTCCTACTCCTCAGTAAGCACTTGTAATATGTAGTCATTTATATGGCTAAGATCAAAATAATGGAGCACACACACACACACGCATACAGACGTGTATATATATATATATATATATATATATATATATATATATAGTGTGTGTGTGTGTGTGTGTGTGTTTAAAGAGGAATCCCTCTTTTATGCAAATTTCATTAAAAATAGCAGACAAAGTGAGATGTAAAATTATCCGAATATCACATACATGCACAAAACAATTTATATATTTAGTTAAAAGTAAAATAAAATTCATCCTTGATAATGGCTAAAAGTATAGCCGAAAGCGCTTTGAGAAATATAACATCCGGACAATTTTTATATAATTTATATTATGAAAAGTAATAATCACATGAAAATTATATAAAAACTTAACCATAGCACCTTGACTGTCATTTTTAAGGAAACTTGCGCTCACACGCACACACACATACGCATATATATATATATATAAAATATGTCGGTTGTTAATCCATTTCGTTAATCTCCGGAAATTTCCGTGGTATATATATATATATATATATATATATATATATATATATACATACATATGTGTGTGTGTGTGTGTGTGTGTGTGTGTGTGTGAACAAATTTTTATTGTACAGAATTTTATAATAGCAAGGAATAAGCGTTATTTAAAAGGCATTTTAATGTAAATTCGAATAACTAAAAAACAACCGTTTTCATCCCAGTCTTATCAAGTTTACTCTTGGGAATTAAAATAAAAGACGTGTAAAATATATAGAGTATGACTAATGGGGAAAAAATGTGTACAAGGAAAACTAAAGCTTAATAACATTCAAACCATGCAAACAATCCCTCTGCTTACAGAGGGAAGGCTTGCGGGATCTGATATATAGGGACTCCAGAATCTTCAAGTTTAAATTCAGAGATGCAATTCCTGCTATTTATAATATACTCTGCAATAGACGACCTGGATGTATTAACTAGTTGGTCATTGCCAGCTCTATGACGGGTATAATAGTGTTAAATTTATGGAGGAAGAGGGAAGAGTGGTCGGGATATAGTATTTGTAGATATAAAAAAAAGTATTTACATAGAAATCAATACTGCATAGTGACTGTCAGTTAAGAAATCATCTGACCATATGCTACTCCCTCTTTATTCAAGTTCAATTTATGGGCCACTGAGGAATGAATAAAGGGAGAAACCATTTTTTTTGTTATTGTGCACGAGTTAATATTTTATATCTGATATTTAATTTGATTATTTTACTTATATATTTATTTTGTATAATTTCTTTTTTGTTTTGTATTTTAAATTAAGTTTATTATTTGAAAGTTTAAATTATTTGTAAGTCGTCTCTTTTGTACTTCATGTAGTTGTAGATAGCGTAGTCGAAATTTATTTTCATGTGTTCATTCAGAAATGAGCTCATTTTTTTAGTTCAAATTCTTCTTGTATAGTATTTATGGCTATTTCTTCCTTTAGGCAAAAGTTATATAATTTTGAGCTGTTGTTTTCAGCTAGTACTCTTTTTCTTATGTTTCATGATGCTTATGTTTTGTTTTTGTGTTTCCACGTGTGTTTTCAGAGTAGTGTTCTATTTACATGGTTTTGCTGTCAAATGATACTTTCTATGAATACCTTCTCTGTGTCTGGTGACTTTCTATTATTTATATATGTATTTTCCTGCGTATATTTTGTATCTTACCGTAGCTTGGTATATTATGTTGGTTTACAGACAGTTAACCTTTAGGGTACATTCAGACGTTTGATATTAGGGATGAGATTTATGGGTGTTTGTAGTATACTTATGATTTTCCATTCGTGATTCTGTGAACTTCAGAATATTTTCATTGCAGCTACAGGTAAGATTTAGAGTAATTCTATTGAATATTTTGTATCGTTTGATTGGTTTTTGGAACTGTTTATCGGTGATTTTGATGAATATTTTACCTGTTCTCGTGTTTACATTTTGATTGTACGGCGGGTTGAATTATGTTATTTCTTTTACAGTTGGATGCTTTGTTCTATTTTGCTATTAATTTTAGCTTTGCCGAGAAACTTTGTAGTTTAAGTAGCTTTGTTATACCATGATTTGGTCAATCAATTCAGTCATCTATAGTGTTTTGAACATAACGTTTTGACTACTGAACGTACCAACTTTCATTAGGTTACTCTCATAAAACTGAAACGGAAGCCATGAACAGGGTTTTGTTCTCATTCATTATCTGTATCTTCTGACCGTCACTTCGTCTTTATGGTAGCCCACTGCTTCTCAAGTGAAACTGATCTATACTCTTGAACAACCTGACCCAAGGAGATTTCCACTACAAGGTTAAGATCTGGGTAAATCTATGCGCATGGTCTAATATTTAAAAAGTATTTTTAGAATATTAAATCTATTTTTTGTTTGTTTTTAATTTCAGTATGTTACTTATTTTAAGTTTATTTCAACGGAACCATTATTTTGTTTCACGTTTATGAAACTTATATACAGCTTACTTAAACTAGCATGCATTTTTATAAGTTGGACAATTCTCACAGACAGAATCATTCCAGACTGTACTAGTACTAGAGTAATCACAAACAAAAGCAAAACAATAAACAAAGATATAGCTATTGAACTGTTTTTTCTTCAGGACTGATGTAAATACACATTTTCATTCGAATGAAGAATATGTATCTACATCAGTCCTGAAGAAAAAACAGTGATGAAACCTAGAAAAAGAAATAAAGCATTTTGCAAATCGGAATTATGGTCAGACTCTTAAATCAATGAGGTTTAATAGAAAACAAAATAATAAGCTAAAACGTGAAGGAGGAATTTTTTCTATGGCAGATAATGATTGTCACAAGGAATGCAGATAAATGTAAATAAAACCTTTCAACTCGGTATCTACGCTAACGACACAACTGTTTACTCCTGACTCGATAATATGGCCGATCAGTCTGACAAGGTCAAAATGGCAGCCTATGTCCAAAATGACCTCAAGACAGACGTTAACTGTGGGAAAAGATGGTTTGTCACTTTAACAGCTCCAAAACTATACTTTTTACCATTAATCATCTGAGAGATCTCTCTCTGCCTTCCATTAACATGGCTGATGCTACCTTTCAGGAAAATGACTCGTTGCGCCTGCTCCAGCTAACGATCTCATCTGACATGAAGTAGAGAGACTATATTGAATCCATTGCTAGGTCAGCTGCTAAGAAAGTCGGTTAACTGTGTCGGGCGAGACAATTCTTCTCTCTAGAATCTATCTTAAATTTTTATAAGTCTACTATTCGCTCATGCTTTAAATAGTTCTGCTACATATGGTCTGGTGCCCCTGCTATTCACCATGAGTTCCTTGATAAGATCCAAAGAAGAATCAACTACATTTTATTTTTCTCTTTCTGCCCACTATTATGTTCCTAATTCTTCCATATTGTTGTGGAGTTATTTTCGCAGTGGAGGATAGTATTTGTGCTAAAGTCGGTCCTAATAGGTTCGACGTACAAAACGTTAGGGACTTGATATATGTATTACGCGGTGTAATCGCGCCAGGTCGCTGACTACTTTCGTATTCGACTAACTGTTGACTACTATCGTCCAACATCGACTGACCCTCGTTCCGCTTACTACTTCTACTTAAATTAGGTGGGAGAGTCTATTCACTATAGAATAGGTGTGTTTCATCATAACACATATCCTGTAATCCTTAGCGTTTTAGTGGCTTTACTGCTTTGCTCGCAGTGGTACAAATTTTAAAAAATCATTTCATCCTAAGCAAGGCAATAAAGCTCTTTGGTTGCAACGGCCCACTGAGTGTTAGAAAATATAAGAAAAACTACTACTAGAGAAACATTAAAAAAACGAGCAAGAATTAAGAAGACAGAAAATAGGGGTTAATATTGCAATAATTATTTTTTAATATCAAAGTTGATTGGGAAGCAAGAAGCCGGTAAAGAGTTTCACCAGCGAGAATTGCTATAGAAGAAACTGCCAGCATAGAACTTACAGTTACATGTAGCCATGTCAACTGCAAAAGGATGTGAACTTTCCATCAATCTAGTACTACACTTAAATTCCTAAACTTTAGGTACCGTAGCCTAATTCTCAACAAAACAATTATCATGAAAGTATTTATAGAAAAGGCAACTGGGATTCCGAGACAAAACTAATACCATTGCAGATTCTTTAGATTTCATCAAGAATCTCTGAATGTATCGCAGGATCACCAGATCAAATGTGGCAGCAATATTCAAAGCAAGGACAAATGGCAGACGAATAAATATTGGTAAGTTGAGTTTAAGTCTACTGATATAAGCAGATGATAATTAGCATTTAGACAGATAGAGGTAGAACGACAGAGGAGAAGCAACCATGTGTTGTTTGACCAGGAACGACACATCTGCACGACACACCGGCGCCGTAAAACTCAAATTTAACGTGAACTGATAGATAACTGGATTTATTTGTAAGTACGAGCTTTTCATACTAAAACCCAATTTTCTCTCAAATGATTTTACCTGTAATTTTCTGACTGGTGCATTCCAATCCCATAACGAACTAATTGTTTTGACAGAGACTCGTCCTTTTTTTCTTTTTCACAATGCCAGTGTTCTGCCTAATAAATAGTTGTTACTGTTTGTTCAATAAATCCATGTATGTTTTTATTCATGTTTCTGTACTTAGAAACATTGCTACCTTAGGGCCAACTGAAAAAATAGAAGCAATCACAGCCTCTACACAGTAAATTAATAGTAAGTAATTGGAGCATGATAGTATGCGGCACCCCTCACAAACACTACTTAGTATCAAAAGACAATTTACTAATCGCAGCTTGACGACAATTTACTCACCGCTTTATTTTCACTAATCAAATTTTGTGCACTTTTGTTTGAAAGTTGGCTCCAACCAACTTTCTTCACAAAAATATTACTGCACGAGACGCAATTTTCCCGCCGAGGCGTTTAAGCCACCTTGAAGGGTATTTAAACCTCAGATTTCGTCTCCTCAATCAGTTCGGCCCGGAAGAAGACGCCAGTACACATTCCGCCATGTAATAGACAACAATCGCCCATTTCATTCGCCAACGACGCGAACTCGAATCCTGCCAAGCTGAAAGCAATAACTTTTCAATCACATAGAATATTCTTCAACAAACTTTTCATCACCCAAAACATCCCCCTCAACTATACAATTTAATTACATTTTGAATATTTAACAAGAAAATATCTTTAAAAAGACATTTTTCTTTTCAGCTGAAACCTTACGGTCTAAGCGAGACAACTTATTTTTACATGTTACATTTTTACCTTGACCCAAGCTTGAGCTTTGTAAATTAATAATTTTAATCTTTGCTTGCAACTGGTTTATTCTTCATATGTGCGTTGTGGTACAGTGGATATCGGCTCGGAACGAGAAACCGGGGAGCCGAGTTCAAATTCCAGCTGAATCCATTGTATTCACTTACGCGCAAATACCCTTGGGAAAGGTATTAATCCGTCTCTTCCTTCCAGTTATGGGTTAAATAACAGGACAGATTGGGTTCTATAGCCTTGGTCGGCAACCAGTCTACCGCAGAAAGCAATGGCAACCTACTGCGGGATAATCTTCTGCCCAGTCAGTCATGTCTCTTTCGAGACATGATCGCCCAAGCGTGTATCACGTATGGCACCTAAACTGACTGATCTTTGTATATTTGTTGAATACAATTTCATGATTTGTTAATATAACAAATGCTGTTTGTTTAGTCAATTGCCTTCAATATTTAATATATTAGAAAATGAGTGCGGAATTATGCATGCAGAGTAATTTGGCTACATGAGAATTAAATTAAGTGCGAAATTTATGCTGAATTTTGTTTTGAAACCATTAACACTTAGGCTAAACCATTTTCCTTTAAATGGCTTTTCTTAATTCATGCTTGTTTTAGATAGTCTTTCGAAAATAATTTGAAACTTTCATATCCATAGAAATGTCAGCACTTAAACAAATCATTATACAGGTTTACCTCGGGTTACGTCGTTACGAGTTAACTTGTTCTCGATTATATGTCGTTTGTCAAAAACACATGGAAAATAAGAATCAAGTTCATGTCATTTTATTCGACTTTACGTCTGTTCACCACAAATATTGAAGTCGTAATAACACTAGAAAAAGTGTTAAAAGCACATCAGGTCATGTTACTTTACAATAAATATGAATAAAAGTATATAAAATCATATTAAAATACGTACAATTGCAAAATAATTTCAATAACTGTATTTGTTATTCAACCTTACAAAATCATTTTATTTTATAATGTCTTAGAGCAAACCACATTCACAAATAAAGAGTCCGCGATATACTGTAATGATTGCCAAATTATGAACATCTACATTAGCAAGTAAGTACGGACATGTATTCGTAAATTTAGGTTACTTTTTCCATACTAGATTAAAAACTAAAATTTATTTGTTTATAAGCGTAAAATAGATTCTTATTGATCATATATTATTAAAATGCATTTATGAATAAAATACAGGGCTAGAAATGGTTATTTGTGGTTTAGCTTAGTGAAAAGTAAATTCGGAGACAAGTAAATTCGACTTTAGTCGTTTTTCAAATTAAGTCGCCTCTCCTGGAACAAATTACCGACGTAAGGTTAGGTCTACCTGTATATAGATTCTTAGACACTGATAGGAAAATTTTACGACTTTACAAAAAAGATTTTGAGATAACCTTTAACCTTTCAATTTGGCATCTATCATACCAGAATAGACGCATAATTTGATTCTCAAAAGATTAACTAAATTGTAGACATTGTTAAATTAATGTCGTAATGAGTTGAATATATTGTGAACTCTTGTTTAAAATTTTTTTTTATTCTGTTGGATTAGAAAAATCGAAATCTGGCGGAATCTCGTCTGCTTTTTCAAAACCAGACAGAAGATATCTCCTGTTGGATTTGTCTGGGTTTTCTGCTGTTTTCTTTGTCTAGGGAATAAAGTTTTTTAAAATTTTCTTCTGTCTTTATAAATTCGGCTGACTTGCAGAAAAAAAAACATGTATGAAAATTCTTTTGTTATATTAAGGTATTAGAGACCTCCTCCTACCCCAAGAGATAAAATGAAAGAAGTTTAATTTTTGCTTTCTGGAGTATATACACATTTATCATCCTAAAAGGAGGCGGAGCCAAGACTAAGTCAAAACAAACCCGATTTCCTTTTTTGGGGTCGCAAATGAAAAGAGGAGCCGAGTAGCGTTTGTTTATTTCTTCCTTCTACCCTTTCTTTCTTCTTTAAATTTAACAAAGCAGACGTTATCACTTTTAAATCGATATTTTTATAATAATAAATTTTTTATAATAATAATCTTTTCTCCAAAGATATGTTTTATAGCTAAACATTTTTAAAATAAATTTATTTATAACTTTATTTTATTTAAATTGATTATTTAGAAAATAATGCATAACAATTTTACTATGTAAATGCATGTAATAAACAAGAAACAATTTCTTATAAATCATATCTGCCTAGTCATTAGGATTGTTACCTCCATAGTCAACCTTGAAAAAGATCCCATATACGGATGTTGTGTTTATAGATCCTGGCCGATGATAAAGTCATATTAATTCCGTCTTTTGGAATTAGAATATCTTTTCTCGGAAAGGTGTATCAGTAAGTTTGGTCTTGAGCGGGAACCTAACAGGACCTCTTAGCCTCCTGCAGTGCGCATTTACGATTAAGCGATATTTGCAAGTAACATTTATTCTAGATTGCTGAAGGACGCCGCAGAACACTTAAGTACCCATAATTGCACGCTCCGGGAGGCCTTTAATTCCTCACATACTCATTGCTCAGCAGTTGAAAGATCATGTTTAGAGCACCTGGGCTTCGGGTAGTTAATATTATGATCATTGAAGCGATGTCTTGTTAGACTACCGGAAAGGTATTGCGTGTTTCTTGTTTGTAATCTAAGCAGGTATACAAAGTAAGGAAAATTGGTGCCTTTCTCCGGTAACGAACGTGTAAGATGCCTTTTTCTCTTGCAATACTTCTAATTCTACAGATATTTGACCATCTACTCTAGTTCTTTTTAAACTATATTATACGCTACTTATATTCCACTTTTCTCTCTCGTTCTATTTGCATCTATCTATCTATCTATCTATCTATCTATCTATCTATCTATCTATCTATCACAGTCTCTTCACTACCTACCTACCTACCTACCTACCTACCTACCTACCTACCTATCTATATTGTCTGTTTTACCTGTTTAACACTGTTCATTTACTATCTATCTATCTATCTATCTATCTATCTATCTATCTATCTATCTATCTATCATTCAGTCTGTGTGCATGTCTGCAAAAGATTCGATTGCGAGGCCTTTTCTAAATTTTGCTAAGTTTAATTTTATTTGTTCTTCGACGTTATCGTTAAAGAAATTGTTACTGATTAGGGTTTGTTAAGTATCTTATAAAATAATCTGCCTGAAGAAGAGATTACATTGGCTCAGTAAATCTTGTTTTTTATATAAAAAAACTACTTAAATGCTTCCAAAACAAAGCTGCTCTCCTTTGACAACAATACCTTCCATTAGTATGGATGAAGCTGAACTCCTAGAAAGCAACACACTGCGCCTCCTTGGTTTCACTCTCTCAACCGACCTCAAGTGGAACGACTTCATCGAATCTATAGCTGCATCTACCGCTAGGAAAGTTGGGTCACTCTGTTCTGCCAGAAAGTTTTTCTCGTCAGAATCTATTTTGCACAGTTATAAATCTACTATTCATCCGTGAATTGAATAGTGTTCCTATATCTGGTCGGTGCTCCTGCTAGTTGTCTCTAAGTTCTCAACAAAATCCAAATGAGGATCTGCAACATAATCGATCTTGACTTAGCAGCTTGCCTTCAGTCACTTTCTCATCGATCTGATGTGGCTTCCTTCTGTCTTTTCTACAAATATTTTCACGTCTTCTGCACTGACGAGCTCCTTTCCCTAATGCCCCGACCACATGAATTCTCCTGCTACCAGATTGGCATCAAGGTCCCACCCTTTTACTGTCAAAATAGTCAAATATAACCATCTCTTCTACTCCCACAATTTCTTTTCTTGCACTTCGCGTTTGTGGGACTACCTTTCGTATACTTGCTTCCCTGATAGCTAAAATCTCCAGAAGTTTAAATGCAACGTCAATTGCCATGTTCTCTCTAAATCCCATCCCTAAATCCTATACATCTTTAATTCTTTCTTCTCTTATGTAACTTCCTGCGCACCAGTAGTAGTCCTGCCTTGCTTGGTGTCAGTCAGTCAGTTAAGCGCCATACGTGATACACGCTTGGGTGATCATGTCTCGAAAGAGACATGTCTGACTGGGCAGAATATTATCCCGCAGTAGGTTGCCATTGCTTTCTGTGGTAGACTGGTTGCCGACCAAGGCTATAGAACCCAATCTGTCCTGTTATTTAACCCATAACTGGAAAGAATAGACGGATTAATACCTTTCCGAAGGGCATTTGCGCATAAATGAATGAATTGAATTCAGCTGGAATTCGAACTCGGCTCCCCGATTTCTCGTTTCGAGCCGATATCCAATGCACCACAACGCACATCCTTGTTTGGGGTAAGATATCAAAAAAACATGTCGAGGACCGATGACTATATTTACGTAATATATAAAAAAAACATACTAGTGGACCGATGACTATATTTACTGGGTAAATATGGAAGTAACACTTGATTTAGGTATTTTGCTATGTGGAAACGTGGTATTTCTCTTCGTCGAAAAACATGCCAGACGAAAATCAAAGTCTGCAATAATTTAACCGATCCCCGCACGACGTGTCTTTCGCTCTGCTGTTGTCGTCGCGCGGTCCCGCTCTACCTACCTCCGCGTTCCACTTCGCGGTTGTCGGTTTCTCCTCCAAGGGTGCTCTTGACCGAGTGTCCGCGGCAGCCGGTACGTTCACTTTGAAAAAATTAGAGTGCTCAGAGCGGGCTGTTCAAGCTTGCATACGATAAGCATGGAATGATGGAAGAGGGCCTCGTCTACGTCTGTAGGTCTCCGTCTACGGCGAGGCAATGATCGAAGGGAGCGTTCGGGGCCACTCGTATTGCGACGTTAGAGGTGAAATTCTTGGATCGTCGCAAGACGAACTGCAGCGATGTCGTGTGGCAAGCACGTTGTCCTCGATCAAGTCGGAGGTTCGCAAGACGATCAGATACCGTCGTAGTTCCGACTGTAAACGATGCCGGCTGGCGATCCGCCGGCGTTCGCTTCCATGACCCGGCGGGTAGCCTGTGGGAAACCGGAGTTCGGTTCCGGTGGGAGTATGGTTGCAAAGCTGAAACTTAAAGGAATTGACGGAAGGGCACCACCAGGATGAACTCCATATACGTACGCTAAATTGACGACATATTCATATTAGCAAACAATTTAAAAGAACTTTTTCCAATTGGCATCACCCCAACCAATGCAGTAAATCCACTAAAACGCAATGAATTACAATCTGTGGAAGAATTAGGAACAGAAACATTAATAGTAAGCAGAAAAGAAGATCAAGGCAGTAGATAGCGATTGACATTGCATTTAAATTTTTGCAGATTAAAGTTAGCTAAAAAAAGCATGGAGCCAGAAGGGAGTTCCATAAGCGAGAAGTGCGGGGAAAAATAAACTGTTAGCATAGAACTAACGGTTTATGGGAGTTACATAAGCGAGAAGTGCGGGGAAAAAGAAACTGTTAGCATAGAACTAACGGTTTTATCTAGGTAACTCAACTGTAAATAGACGTGAGCTCTATGCCAGTCTAACATTGCTTTTAAATTCATAAAGTCTAGTTAGTAAAGCGAAGATCTCATTTACCATGAAAGTATTTATAAAAAGATACAGAGAAGCAAGCTTACGATGGTGAGTAAATAACTGAAGTCGAGCTGCCAGATCAGGACCAATAATATTGCTGATTCTTCTTTAGATCTTATCAAGGAGCTCAAGGTAAATGGCAAAGGCACGGGACCATATGTGGCAGCAATATCCTAAGCATGGACGAATGGCGGGTGTCCCTCAAGGTTTTATTATAGGTCCTATGCTTTTCCTTATCTACATTAACAATCTCCCAGATGTAATAAGATCCCAAGTAGGTATATATTAACCATTACAGACAATCACTCCTACCCCCCCCCGCATTAGCATGGATCAGGCTAGTCTCCCGGAAAGCAAAACACTGCGTTTCCTCGGCTTAACTCTCACAACAGACCTAAAGTGGAATGACTATATCGAATCCATAGCTAAATCCGCTGCTAAGAAAGTCGGTTGTGAATGTAGGGCCAGAAAGTTTTTTTCCGTCTGAAACAATCCTGCACTTATATAAATCTATCATCCGCCCGTGCATTGAATACTGCTGTCATATCTGGTCGGGTGCTCCTGCTATCCACCTTGACAAAATCCAACGAAGAATCTGTAATGTGATAGATTGCGACTTGGCAGCTCAGATACAGCCACTTTCTCACCGGCGCAATGTGGCTTCCCTGTGTCTCTTCTATAAATACTTTAACGGCTTCTGCTCTGATGAACTTAGCTCACTGGTGCTCCCATATATAAATTTACTCGAGCCACAAGATTAGCAACTAGGTCCCACCCTTTTAGTGTGAAACCAATAAACTGTAAACGCAAATTCTACTTCAGTAGCTTCTTTTCTCGCACTTCCCGCCTGTGGAATTCCCTTCCATTTACTTGCTTTCCCGACAGCTACAATCTCCAAGAATTAAATGTAAAGTCAGTAGTCATCACAGTCATAACCTGTCACTCTTACTCATAACTTTCCTCTTATGCAACCCCCTGCAAAACAGTGGCAGTAAAATGCCTTACTTGAGGCGATTTGATTATAAAAAATAAAAATAACATAGATTCTGGAGAAAATAAGTGGTCTCGCCCGACACAGTTAACCGACTTTCTTAGCAGCTGAAAAAAAAAAAAACTTATATAACTTTTGAAGAATAATTCTATCTTACATTTTAATTGTGAATCTAATATTAACAATAGAATTTATTTCCTTGAAATATTAGTCAATGCCAAGAGCCATAATTTTAACACCTGTCTTTACAAAAACCCAGTAAAATAATCTCATGTTTACTTAACTACAAATTAAATGTCCTCACAAATCCTAAAAGAAATTTCGGAAAAAATGACTTCAGACACCTCCCTGGCGCAAATAGAAATAAACAAGCCATTAACCTATTCTATCGTAAACAAATTCACAGGATGAAAAAGCAATTAAAGAGATAACTCATCGGTACATATAATTCAATGATCCTAACAAATACCTAAGATTTACCATCTACTACAATAATTTTAAAACATCTAACTTAATTATTAACAACAACACCGAAAAGCATAAATCTCCTCCATGTAAAAATAATGCTATCTACGAATTCTCATACTCCCTGGGAGAATGTATATCTAACACTAATTATATATAAAAAAAAGCAATATTAAATATTTACACTGGGCACATATGCACCACACTTTCTCGCGATCTGACCTGCCACTTGTCAAAACTCAGTGCAACTCGTGCACACATCGACCAGCATATCATGAACGACCAAAATACAAGTATCAACATACGATAAATATTAGTTGTTAACACCAAATTACTCTGCATTACCTAATGGAAGAAAAGACTAAAAACTCTAAAACATATTATTATGCAAAATAAAATACCCACATCAAATAAAATATCATTCACCGCAGAAGATGGTATCTTGAGAGGCAGAGGATATAATTATTATGCGCACATATTATATTAGTATTATTAAAAGATAACAAATTAACAGTATTTACATTATTCGGACTATTGTCCTCATCTTTGTTGTCATTTGTACGACATTTCGGCCGTCGTACGCTCCGGCCTTCTTAAAGTGCTAGAAATTTCAAACCGAACCCTTTATTACAATCACTGGTCCATGTGTCCTTAAGGACTCATGGCCCAGTGGATATAGACGTTTGTTAGTTCCTATGACTTGACCCAAAGTGTTGTGAGTTCAACACCAGTCTACAGCAGTGATGAACAAGTAACTTGCAGGGTTAAATGGAGATAACTCATGACTTCCAATCGAGGCATTACTATGCAAGGAATGAAGATCATATACCCCAGTGATTATAATAAAGGTTCGAAATTACCTGAGGAAGGCTGGAGTGTACAGCGGCCGAAACGTCGCAAAAATGGCAACAAATATGAGGACAATAGTTCAAAAAATGTAAATACTGTAAATATCCCCTCAACTCAGAAATATAGACAAATATAAAAAATAATTAATTAATAAAAAAAATAAAAAATTATAAATTGTATTCTTTTCGTGCGACCTTGTTCTAAATACCCATGACGTCATGATAGACTTATTCAAATGTCCAGTTTCTCAAAGAATACCAGAATGCAGACAAAGGCAATCTAACTACCACTCAGACACGTTATCAGTTCTCGAGTAGAAAGTCTTTAAAATAACATAATATGAACTTAGGACTTATTCACAACTTTCAGCACAGTACTCGACATACCGAAAACAAAACAAAAAGCAACAACATGTTTGCTCTTGTATATAAATTCTTGTCACAAAATAAAACCTTTACATCTGCCTTGATAAAGTCCATCAGAGGACGAAACGTGTTAAGATAAGTTTTCCTTTTGTCGTTATTCGTATTTCCCTTTTACTGATATGTTCTATCTGACATTTATGCACACACACACACACACATTGTTTAAATCTTGATATAATAAATACTAATAGAAGTGTGCTAAGTTTTGGAAGAGAGACTAGTGGGGATGGATCAAAAGAGAGAGTGCTTGGATTCCAAATTGTTAGCTATAATTCCCCGAAATTCTGCGTCTAAGTTAATGTTTCGGACGAGCTCATGTACGGCCCGCCTCTAAATGGAAAGTGGCTCTGACTGTCGCCAATCAGAAGCTTTTGCAAGGTTTTGTACCGGGCCCAAACGTAATTTTCCAGTGTCTGAAATCGCTTATCGATGGTGGACCAGAAACTGATCATCTCTGGTCGGGTCGGCGCGTTGAGGGGGTATGATGCTGAAAGACCCGAAACCCCCTAGTGATCCTCGCGATGACATCACTGACGACACCCTCTAGCGCCCCCATTACGGTGCGTATGTTTGAAATGGATATAAAAGTTCACATTGTATTGTTACTATCAGTTCCACGACACAATGCAGTCTTCATGATCATAAGATCGCATTGAGGCGTAAAACGGACAGTTTCCATGGAAATTTACTAGCAGTATTTTTTTAGTCCCAGTTATAGCCAAGTTATTATTTCAACTTAAGCAAGTTTTCATCAATACTGGCACTATACAATCTTCGTACTGACTGAAATCTATTTTGGTATTTTGTCAAGTAAAACAATATAAATTACTCTGATGTAAAACATCGAATAATTATTTCTTCGATTTTATTCTTGCATGTCATGGAGAAAGTCGAAACCAATTTGGCCAAGAAACCGAACGGCAAGACGAAGTACAATTCTGCAGATATATTAACATCTCCGACTCGAAGATTTTGTGCCATGTTGGTATTCTATGTCTAATGTAATCAATTGAAGGAACAAACGTTTTGACATATGCCTTGTAATAACAGCAGTTACATGCACATCTAGTCATATATAATAGGTTCAGCAAAAACACTGACGTGTCAAAAGTTATACAGTAATTGCCTGTTATTGCGGAGAACTCTCTCTAACCGAGCAACGTAGTCAGTGCAGGATTTCGATCTATCTATCTATCTATCTATCTATCTATCTATCTATCTATCTATCATATCTATCTATCTATCACAGTCTGTTCATTGTCTGTTCATTATCTGTTCATTATCTATCTATCTATCTATCTATCTATCTATCTATCTATCACAGTCTGTTCATTGTCTGTTCATTATCTATCTATCTATCTATCTATCTATCTATCTATCTATCTATCTACATCACAGTCTGTTCATTGTCTGTTCATTATCTATCTATCTATCTATCTATCACATCTATCTATCTATCACAGTCTGTTCATTGTCTGTTCATTATCTATCTATCTATCTATCTATCACAGTCTGTTCATTGTCTGTTCATTATCTATCTATCTATCTATCTATCTATCTATCTATCTATCACAGTCTGTTCATTGTCTGTTCATTATCTATCTATCTATCTATCTATCTATCTATCTATCTATCTATCTATCTATCACAGTCTGTTCATTGTCTGTTCATTCTATCTATCTATCTATCTATCTATCTATCTATGTTCATTGTTTTACCTGTTTAACACAGTTTATTCATTTACTATCTATCTATCTATCTATCTATCTATCTATCTATGTTCATTGTTTTACCCGTTTAACACAGTTTGTTCATTTACTATCTATCTATCTATCTATCTATCTATCTATCTATCTATCTATCTATCTATCTATGTGTATTTTGACAGCAATGTTTCTTTAATATGTTTAATTAAAAATAGCTGACGATGTACTTCTGTTAAGTCTTTCTTGTGTACGAACAAGATATTTATTTTATGGACTTAGTGTGTGTGGATGATGGTGTTCCCGATAAGATTCACTATGTGAAATTTATAATTATTAACCTCTTACCAGACTCCACAGCACTAGTACCGGGAAGGTGCGTCTGGGATCACGCAATGATCTTTTTTACGTAAGATGCAAATGACACAGTGTCGATAGCAGACACTGATAGGAAACAACAATAGCTATATAATGTAATTTTATTTTACCGTAAGGGTCACCCTGTACAAGGCTCGTTGGGCCACTCGATGTAAAGGCTTACGTTAAGAAGCAGTGTATATGGATATGAAAGAAAGATAACGGTTAACCCTAGAATTGAACGGGTTGAGATTGTAGTGTTCGGGGAAACATCCGGAGTAGTTGTTCTCAGAAAGAAGCTGCTCGGGTGGAACATACTTCTCACCGATGGAATACGGAGGGAATAAGGGTGATTTGCTACCATCTAAGTGATATGGCGGTTTTTAATCCTAACGGTTAGAACTGGTGGAACCAAAGAATGTAGTTCACCCGAGCACCTTCCATGGAAATAGAAATAGATATTAAACCGTCTCTTACAAAATTCTCCTGCTCTAGTACAGATTAGGTGCGACTATGAGCAACATGAGAGACTGCTTATATAACACGATATGGTAATTAGTAAAAAGAGGAGCTTAAAATGTCAACTATAGGTGGGGGATACTAAAATCAAGCAGGTACAAAAATTTAAATACATAGGAAGTGTTCTAACAAAAGACAGAAAGTGCGACACTGAGATCCAAAGGTGAATTGGAATGGCGAAGGACGCATTCCAGAATCTGAGCAGAGTATTTAGGGACAGGAAAATTTCGCTAGAAACAAAAGAGATTACTGGATTGCTAAGTGATGTCTGTTCTTCAATATCGTAGTGAATATCACAATCTCATCAAAGATGAAGGGAAAACTTGAAGCAACTGAAATATGGTTCTACAGAAGGATGCTGTGGATATCATGAATCAAGCATATGAGCAATGATGAAGTTTTGGAAAGGATGGAAACGAAGAGGAAATTAATACTGAGCATCAGGAAAAGACAGCTAAAGTTCTAAAGTTCTGTTTTTTTTTTTTATCGTATCACCCCGAGCAAGGCGGTAACGCCACTGATGTTTAAGGGGCTACGTAATAGTGAAAAGATTGGAAAAGAGAAAGCCGGAAACCATATCCTAAACAGGGAACAAGGGATGAGCCTTTTAGCCTGTTCAATAGCCATGGGTGGAGTGTGAACCGGGCGATAGGTAGATCTATCTACTCCAATTGAACAAAAAAAAACAAAAAAAAAAAACAAAGTGAGAAGATTGGAAAAGAGAAAGCCGGAAACCACATCCTAAACAGGGAGCAAGGGATGAGCCTCTTAACCTGTTCAATAGACATGGGTGGAGTGTGAACCGGGCGATAGATAGATCTATCTACTCCAATTGAAAAAAAAAAACAAAGTGAGAAGATTGGAAAAGAGAAAGCCGGAAACCACATCCTAAACAGGGAGCAAGGGATGAGCCTCTTAACCTGTTCAATAGACATGGTTTTTTTTCTAGATTGTTGGAGCAGCTATATCTTAGTTTTATTGTATTCCTATTGAAGATTTTGCTTAGAGGGTTATTTTTGGGAAAATGCTTATCTATTAGTTTAAGAAATTTATGTCCCAGTTTAAAGAAGGGTTATACCATATGATTTTCCTGTTTCTATTTTTTCTATAATTTATGATATATATGTAAAACAAAAACTAAAACATGAGTTGTTTTGTACATTTTTTTTAGTGTACCAAGTCAAATGTCAACAAAATTTTGTTAACTATTAACATCATTTGTTGCGTAATTATTTTCATTGTGTCACTTTTTCATATAAAAATTTATTTGTTGTATAATAAAAATGCTAACAAACCAAAAATAAGGTTGTTTATTTTTCACCAAATTCTGTTGATTTTATGTGAATATCAGTTAGTATTGAAAGAGCTTTCTAAAAATATACAATCTGACCATGTTGGGAGACGTGAAAATGTTAGCATGTCGTAGCAAATCCCAAACTGACATTTTGAATTTGGCCTATCTCAATAAAACCCTTGTATCTCACAATATAATTTAGCCTTGTGAGTGAAAAAGCAACTAAGCTATTGATAGTTAAACTGACTATTTTCCAAAACTCATTTTTTTTTTTTGGGTAAGGATCAAAGTATCATATCTGGGGAACTCTTTGACCTAAAGATATAAAATAGGTACCATTCAATTTCTATCAGGAAGCTCTATAAGTAGTAAATTTGATAAAAACCTATGTCGGTAATGACCAGACCCTTGTTGATTTTATACAGATAGGCTGTAATAACAAATAGATAAGCCATAAAGATAAGCATTTCTCTTCAGTTTCAGAATTTTTGCTTTATATAGTACATATTCTTAGTCTATAAACTACAAAGTGTTCAAAGGTTTCACAAATTTATAGACTACTGTTGCTCTAGTTATCTATTGAGCCCGTTTTTTGACAAATATTCTGTATGCCTTAAAAATGTTAAGTTCTAGTCATTTCTATGTATTTTGATAAGTAGCATTGACTTGTATTATTAGTAGCAGCAGTAGCAATATATATAAATATGTAGATGTGTGCTTCTGTATAAGTGCAATTTTCTTAAGAGGAGCAGTGTTAAATGAAAAGTTACAGAACACTAAGTTTAGAATCCAACTTCAATCCCAATATTGTGTGGAAAGAAATTTAGCTTGGGACATGTAATGAGGAAGGAAGGAAAGCTTGGAGAATCTGATACCCACAGGTCAGATAGAAGGAAAGAGACACAGGGGAAAGCAGCGTGTAACATAATTGACGGGTCTGAGCAAGTGGATGGCAGACCGGGGTTTGGGTGGGGTAACAGGAGAAAGCGTGCTATGAGCCACCAGGGATAGAGAGACGTGGAAGGCCATGATCGCCTATGTCGTGAAAGAACATGGTACATAGGAGAAGAACAGTATTAATAATCTGTGTAGACATTTTAAAATGTTTGTTAATTTTAAGAGCTTTCGGCTAATTTATTAGACTATTTAGACATTTTCAGGGAATTTGGTTGTGCTGTTAAATAAAAAAATGTAAGATGCTGAGAGAACAGATTTCTAATACCCGAATATGGTCAGTATATTATGGTCATGTTTGCTATATTTGTATGAGCATACGTATCGAAGTTAGTAAATTTTCATATTTCTTTAAATTTAACAATATTTCTCTTTGACAGGTACAGCATTTATTTCACGAATTTGATTCTGTCAATCTCTTGTTTGCTCTATCTCGCCGTATGGTAAACAGTCATTAACTCTGTGTCTGTCAGCCTATCTGCCTGTCTGTCTGTGTGCCCAACCACGCTCACAGTCATGTACACCCACCGGCAATCAGTTGGTGTGATGCGAGCAGTTGTTTTTGGAAATGTCTGCCTTCGTTTTTGCCCCGTTATCCTTTTACAGACGGCTAACATATGGTCATCAAAGCTTGCACAGATTTTTAGCGATTACTTTACTTATGTCCCAAGCTGGTCCGAACCCATTCACCTCCCTTTGTGTGCTGACTCAACTTCCGTTCAAGTAACCCTAAACAACGAAACGAAATATAATGAAATAAAACACAAAACATGAGAATGGAAAAGCAAAAATAAAATATAATGAAGCGAAAGAAAGTTGAAGAAAGAGAAGACCGAGAAGAATGAACGCAAAGACCAAAACGAATGAGACATCAGACACCATGTAAAAAGATCTCTTTTGGGAAATCTATCTATCTATCTATCTATCTATCTATCTATCTAGATAGATAGATAGATAGATAGATAGATAGATAGATAGATAGACACACACACACACACACGCAGGCACACACACTTGTGCACGAATGCGTACATATACACCTCTAGATTGTGGCCAATAGTTTACAGAGAAAAAACCTACTGCGGGATAATATTCTGCCCAGTCAGTCATGTCTCTTTCGAGACATGATCGCCCCAGCGTGTATCACGTATCGCACTTAACTGATCTATCTATCTATCTATAGATAGATAGATAGACAGACAGACAGACACACACACACACACACACACACACATACACACAGAGGCACACACACTTGTGCACGAATGCGTACATATACACCTCTAGATTGTGGCCAATAGTTTACAGAGAAAAATAAGTTTTCAACTATATTTCTACTTTTCAAAATAGAACATATGAAATTTTTGAACACGCTATATATAAATCTAAACTTATTTATAAATGGAACTTTGTCTGTGTGTGTGTGTGTATGTGTGTGTGTGTGTGTCCGTTACCTATAGACTCCGAAACGGCTGAACAGATTTTCTTGAAAATTTACACAGTTGTACTATAAGCGTCTGCGAGTGTTCTTAGCTAGGTTTTGTGTCGAGGTACACTCGATAAATATCGAAAATCGATAATCGAAAAAATCGAGTTATAGAAGGAGTGGTCTGATTTTAATCAAATTTGATATACTCATAGACAGACATAAGAAACGATATTCAGAAGTTTTAAGGTTGCAGTTCTTACAATAGTGCAGAAAATCGATAATATATATACAAAAGGCAAGATGTTTGTGTGTGTGTCTGTTTAGCTGCCTGTATGTCTGTATTTTTTTCAGACCTTTTATTTTAGTTTTTGCTTCGGGTTTGGCTCTAAGTAGGCATAATTGTAGTTCTTAGTCTCAGCCATGATACCATTTACTCAGAGGACTTATTTAGCCTTCAAACTTCGGTTTACGACGAAAAAAACTTATTTGATATCGATACCAGGAAATCAAAATTTGATTTACATCCATTCATTTTTCTTTCAGTCTACGGTTTCGCTTTAACTGGAAACAACTATTGCTTTTTAGTCTTTCGTGCCAACGTCCAAAGAGTCTGAGTTCCAAAATCATGGATTAGTTTTAAAGCTTTCATTACATCCGAGCAACGCCGGGCTATACTGCTAGCACACACACACACACACACACATATATATATATATATATATATATATATATATATATATATATATATATATAAGTATAAGGTTGGTATGGTTGGAATAAAATTCTGTTATCCAAAATGAAGAAATAAAAGCACTCTTCTTAAAAGAGTGCTTAATACATAGTAGTGCAAATAATATTTATTTAAAATTTATAACATAAATATGTTATAACATCACTACAAAGTAGCTATTTTGTTTCAACAATTCTTGTATTTTGACAACTGATGGCGTATTTATTAAAAATAATGTTCAAACAAAAAAAATTAAACATGTCAGTTGTTAAAATTAGGTATCTCCACTCATTTTTGATAACTAACTTTAAATTGATTTAAAAAAAAATCTTAAACTTTTATTTTTGAAAGCTAAATGATTAAATTTACTACTTCCAGTAAGCAAAATACTCTGATGCATTTCAAACAGAAATTATATTTATTGAAATCTTAAATTTTTTGAGATTTCTTTTTAATTTTTCAAATTTTCGGATATTTTTGAGCGATCGGTTTTAAAAATCTTGCAAAAATAAAATATATATCTGCGACACATTATTTCTGGAAAATTAGCAAACTTAATGTTTACTTATTTATAGCATGAAATTTAGAATAAAACTATTTCTTAAACACAAAATTCAACTTTCTGGCCTTTCCACCGTATGTGTTGACAGATTTCACAGATGCTAGATAAGATAAGATAAAAGTATATGGAAATCACAAGTGACATAATTACAATAAAAAAATTCAAATACACAAAAAAAAAATTACAAATTATTTTAAAAATGGAGAGGCACGACAATTTGTATTAAACTTTTTAATTTTCGATTAATAAATATAATCTTCGCTTTAAAAAAAATTATAGACTAACCCAACAAATCTTTAAAGTATTTCAAAAATATTTTTGAAACTATATAAATTATATGATTAAAAAAACAAAATGAACACAATTTTTAAAATATTTTTTTTTATCAGACTATATTGTTCTTAATTTATATTATCTATTCAAGCAATTAAAAGCCTAGCAAATTAAATAATGTCATATTTATATTGCATTTTTCATTTTACTATTCGGAGCATATTTTCAAAATAAAGGCAAATTTTTTCAAAAACATAACAGAAGATTTACATTCTCCAATGATTCTGCGTTTATCTAATGAAACGAAATTTCTTAAAATTTCATGTATTTACGTGGAGTGAATAACAGATGCAAAAAAAATATTTTTATCAAGATTTTTTAATAATAACAAATTCAAAAAGAATTTCATTTATTTCTGAATAAGTCCTGAAAGTTTCATTAAAATCCGACAATTATTAGACTTTTGCAAGAATTTCCAAATTAATGTGTTTGTCACCGGAAAAAAAACTGAGTTATGTAATAGTACGTTTTCCATTGTAAACTCTCGTAACGGATTAGTAACTCGCGAACTAAAATCAAAACAAAATTTTTACCAAAACTTCGAACGTATTAGAAGGGATTCAGTTTTAAAAAATATTTAAAAAATACTTTGATTTTTCTTCTTAATAATAATATAAACATTTTGATGGAAAATGTTAGTTTTTAAATTTGGCGCCTTTTTTTATTCATTCTATGCTGATTTTGTACCTTTTTTGCGTCTGTCTATTCCTAAATTTTTGTGTATATATATATTTTCTAATAAGATTTGTTTTATGTATGTGTGATTTGTCTGTTTTATCTTATATGTTTAATCTGATGTATCCGTTCACAATTTATTTCCGGTTTAAATAATACAAGCTTAACTTCCTCTGTTAAAAACGTTTTTTTTAACATTCTGAGTGAATTGAATTATTTTTCAACGGTCTCAAGGATACAATATAAAATTACATTGTTGAAATATATTCTGGATTTATGACCGTTTAATTATGTGTTAATTTTTTCTCTCAACACACACACACACAGACATATATAAATACACACACACGCACACATATATATATATATATATATATATATATATATTCTTCCTGTCACGCTAATGGTGGGGAGAGAGAGAATTATAGAGTGAGAGAGAGAGAGAGAGAGAGAGAGAGAGAGAGAGAGAGAGTGGCAATAGCGAGGAAGCGTTGTCTCAATTCATTCTCTTTACATGTACTGAAAGCTCTTGCCGCGTTTTTAACAGTGCCTTATTATTTTATTTCATTTTTTTTGCATTGATTATGTCGTCGAGTAGTGAAGAATATATATATATATATATATATATATATATATATATATATATAATTCACTCAAATATTTTGCCGTCATTTGTGACGGCAGAGCTACTCTCGTATAAGAATAAAGACAAAAGGAAAACTTATCTTAGCCGATACGTTTCCTCCTCTGATAGATTTTATCAAGGTAAATATAAGGAATTTGTTTTGCAACAAGTATTTATAAACAGAAATATAAATGTAATCAGTTTTTGTACAAATTAAAGAACGTTAATAAATATACTTCATGCTAGCAAAAAGCCGAGATAAATTATGGAAGATGCTAAGTGATACAATTTAATGTCTAATAAATGATGGAGCATGCTAAGTGATGTAATTTAGTATCTAATAAACGAAAATGAGTAGATGTTTTTTATATTGAAATTATTGTTTATATTTTTTTATTTTGAGAAATGAATTTATATATTATGAATAACAGAAACTTTTGAATTTAACTGTTCTCTTTTAATTATTTTTAATTATTTATAGACATGTATGCTGTCACTATTTATATTATTCGGACTATTTTCCGAATCCTCGTTGCCATTTTTACGACGTTTTGGCCGTTGTACGCTCCGGCCTCCTTCTTTAGGGACTAAGAATTTCGAACCGAACCCTTTATTACGATCACTAGGGTATATCATTCTCATTCCTTATCCGAAGTCGCTTCTGGTAGTCATGAGTTATCTCCCTTTAACCCTAATATTTAAGTTATTTGTTCACCACTGCTGTAGCCTGGTACTGAACACACAAATCTCTGGGTCAAGTCACTTAACTGACGAACGCTTATATCCATATATGTTGTCTTGTTAAAGGAAAATATTTGAAACAATAGGAAGTATTTGAAAAAGATCCGGAGCGCAAATTTATATTCCATTAAGATCCAATAGCGGCACTCTAAAGAATTTTTTCTTTAAGTTACTTTCTCTTTTAATAAGTGTGTTATTCTTTAGATCAAAGTTGTGGTTTAAGTCATTTCTATATATGACTAATGTTGATATATATACGTTTTTTTGTTTTTTTGTTTTGAAAGTTTCCCCAATATATCGTGAAAAAAGTTTTCCTTTCGTTTTTATTCATATTGTCTTTGTACATAAATATTTTTAGTTATATCTGAAGTTTTTCACACACACACACACACACACACACACACACACACACACACGCGCACACACACACACACACACACACACACACACACACACACACACGCATTTTCTCTATCTCCCTCTCTTTCTCACACATACACACATATGTGGTCATATATATGTGGCCATTTTTTGTATTAATTGGGAGTTACTATCCATTTGAGTACACAAATGCACAGCACACACACACACACACACACACACACACACACACACACACACACACATATATATATATATATATATACACACAAAGAATTTCAAGCTAGCCAAAACCTACCGCGGTTTCACACTACGGCTCGTCAGGGCTTTGTGCATCTTTGCTCTACTTTTGCATTCGTTTGTATTTTGCGTTTCGTTTGTACTTTGTATCGAGCACTTTTTCTTTTTTTTTTGTGGTTGGTTCCGTTTGGGTTTTTTTTTCTTTACTGCGGAGTATCGTATGTCTTGTCTTTATTCCGCGGATTTCTTTTTTTCCCCCCTCTTATCCAACGCCTTAGTGCGCCGGATTGTAACGGAATTAGGTTCTGTTTGTTAATGGTTTTTCTTAAAGTTTATCTTAGTATAAATTTAAAACTTAGATACTTGCAGAATTTATTTAGTTATTATTTTGAATATATATATATATATATATATTAATGCAGGTTTCATTGAATAATATAGACAAGTTTTGTCTATTAATTTTGTGTAGGATCCGTTCATACCGTCTGATATACTTGATGGTGATGTCGTTAAAAGACAACAAAAAATCACAGTATTTGTTGAATTTTTTATCAGGTCTAAGCTTTCGGCTCACATAAGCCATTATCAAAGAGTAAATAATAACACATAGTAAACATAGAACATTTAAGCTATTATATGGCAGTTAGGTCCAAGGTTGAGTAATTCTTCTTGGTGCTTAGTTAGTTGGTGGTTGGAAAGATTTATGAATTTATCGAATTTTTTGGGAAGAGTGATCGTGCCATTGTATAGTGAATTAAGTTTTTTGACAATTTTAGCACGGTGTTCAACTTCAGATTTTGCAGTGATTTTGGATAGTCTGAGTATTATTTCTTCTAGTTGGTTTGAGGTAGTTATATCTTTCAGTTTGTTGTAGAGGTCATGTTTGTTCTTGTATAATGTGTCAAGATTTTCTTTCGCGAAAGAAAATCTTGACACATTATACAAGAACAAACATGACCTCTACAACAAACTGAAAGATATAACTACCTCAAACCAACTAGAAGAAATAATACTCAGACTATCCAAAATCACTGCAAAATCTGAAGTTGAACACCGTGCTAAAATTGTCAAAAAACTTAATTCACTATACAATGGCACGATCACTCTTCCCAAAAAATTCGATAAATTCATAAATCTTTCCAACCACCAACTAACTAAGCACCAAGAAGAATTACTCAACCTTGGACCTAACTGCCATATAATAGCTTAAATGTTCTATGTTTACTATGTGTTATTATTTACTCTTTGATAATGGCTTATGTGAGCCGAAAGCTTAGACCTGATAAAAAATTCAACAAATACTGTGATTTTTTGTTGTCTTTTAACGACATCACCATCAATGTCGGACGACTGTAGGCCGGATCTACTACAAAGTGAACAAAACTTGTCTATTGTAGGTGAAACCGTAATGAAAAAGAATACTTTCTTGACTTATATATATATATATATATATATAAATATATATATATTTACGTGTGTGTGTGTGTGTGTGTATGTGTGCGTATATGTGTAAGTGTATTCAAAATAGATAGCAACTTCCAATTAATACAAAAAATGTGCGCCCCCCTATCGGAAAAATGAATAAATAAATAAATTATGTGAAGCCCGGTAAGGAAGGGAAAAAAGATATAACCAAATAATTAAAAACGAAAGAAATGATGAAAATTGAAACAAAGGGAATTTTTTCGTAGTAAGTCGAGAGTTGAAAAGTTATTGATATCCTGGCCGGACATTTTAAATAGATTCATTACAGGAAGAAAAAAACACCAACAATAATTACTCTAATGACACTACAAACATAACAACAGCAATAAAATGATACTAGAAGAAAACATCTCTCAATATCATGTTGAAAAAACACGTTCAAATAAGGCGTATCGTTTACTGATATTTCTTGTTTGTTCCACATCGGATGTCATTGATTTGTTTTGTGTTAAAATTAAGTGAATACAGTGGAAAAGTGACGGGTTTCAAATAATGGTAAGCAGACTCGGTGATAAGCTTTTACTTTATAAACGACTGTTGTGCAGCGTGACTTACTCACGTTAAGTGGTATGCACTCAACTACCTCATGGGTAATAGCTGTAGCTATTTATACTCTTGGTGACTTGCTATGTAAATAAGTCACCTCATTTTCCTGTACCGAAGATTTTTTATACCCTTATTTTCCCTGGTACTTCTGGGAGTCTTGTTTCTTCACTATCTTCCTCCCACTCCCTAAGAGAGTGTTTCGTTATGAGAACTCATGATCTTTTTCTTCCTTCATAAAAATGTTCCGCCAATGTTCGTTTATTTCCAGAGTCTAAACTACTCTCGATTTCACTGTCATGTTTGTCTTGCGTTGACATGACACTTTCGCTTTCATTATTTTCAGGTTCACTGTATATTTTTTCTTCCTCGCTATCGTGTTGTAATTTAACTTTTTCTGTGTGCACTAATATTCCATTTGTAGTTTTTTTATTATCATAGTCTTCTGTCCACTTTGCATTATGAATCTTGCTTCTTGTAGATTAAATCTACTATTCTTTTTATACCACAGTTTTTTGTTAGTGGCATAAGATATGGTCAATGGGACCCTAATTTGTCTACTCATGAGGGCGGACGGGCTTTTCGAATTTCCAGCATGTGATATTATTCTGTAGTTTCGCAACAATCTAAGAAGAAATGTTTCTATTTTTCTTTCCGTTGTAGACATATTTTCAGTCCTTTTTGTAACAGTTTGCATCATCCTTTTTTTTATAATGGCATAGTGGAATTTGCATATGATTTGCATCCAATTTTGTACAACTATTGCCATTTGTGGTACAGTGGATATCGGCTCGGAACGAGAAACCGGGGAGCCGAGTTCGAATTCCAGTTGAATCCATTGTATTCACTTACGCGCAAATACCCTTGGGAAAGGTATTAATCCGTCTCTTCCTTCCAGTTATGGGTTAATTAGCAGGACAGATTGGGTTCTATAGCCTTGATCGACAGCCAGTCTACCGCAGAAAGCAATGGCAACCTACTGCGGGATAATCTTCTGCCCAGTCAGTCATGTCTCTTTCGAGACATGATCGTCCAAGCGTGTATCACGTATGGCACTTAACTGACAGATTGCCATAGTTCCACATCACAGACCTATGTGTATCAAAACCCTTAATTCTCGTATCTACTTGCACGTCCAGCAAAACATTATTGATTCAGATTTTTAATAACCCTTACTCATGTCTTTTTTTCAGTGGAAAGACATCCATACTCATTTTCTCTTCTGTCCGCGGTGGGTGATAATGCTTTCCATCAGATCAAAGACAATTTCAAAACCAGATTGATCCAATTGTCTAGCAACTACTATCACGTCCTGTTCCAATTCCAATAATTCACGTTACTTTGCTAGGAACATCTGAGCCGAGATTTACATTAACGCATCAGATATCAGAACACAATAGGTGTAAGCTTGTGCATTTGAATGATGTCAAAGTACAATGGTGCCATCTACCATGAATTTTACCTACTGCTCCTAGATGAATTCTAGTATGTCAGTCTACATCGTTGTCTGATTGTCATAAGAGTTGGTAGAATGTATAATATCACAAAATTTCAAACCCTTTTCTTTTTTTTTAATCCTAATATCACTCAGTCAAATATATTAACATATCGAGGAAGAAGAGACATTTTCTTTTCTATCTTTTTCTATGTGCCTTCAGGACTCGTGAGAACATGTCTCTCCAGAACTTCCTTTTTTCTAAGTTTGTCTCTTCCCATACTCTGTTCTCTCATCTATTTATAAAAGCGTATTAGTTACTTACGTTTTACTTCTGTTATTCTTTCCTTTAATATAACTTGTAAGCGTCAAATTTTCCAAGTCCTCTTTTCTCAAAATGTGCCTAAAATCCTTTTTATATTTATACAGCTATATACACAAGTTATTAGTGTTTGTATATTATCGATTTTTTTTCAGACCACTGCAAGACTCAGACGGTCCCCAAAGTCTGTCTGATGTCAGGAATAATAAGCCTTAACCTGTCACGCTGTCCCATGATGTGTTGGCAGGTGAAGAGAGGGTGGTTGTAATTCTCCTTGACTGGTTGTTTTCCTTGTCTGTCTTTATTTAGTTGGTGTGGAAAAAGATGGATTTTCCGGCGCCAATAATCGTTACACAACACTCATACAACAGTAATAGAGTTATTGGTATGGTTATATACAAGCGTTATTGGTATGGTTATATACAAGAGTTATTGGTATGGTTATATACAAGCGTTATTGGTATGGTTATATACAAGAGTTATTGGTATGGTTATATACAAGAGTTATTGGTATGGTTATATACAAGCGTTATTGGTATGGTTATATACAAGCGTTATTGGTATGGTTATATACAAGCGTTATTGGTATGGTTATATACAAGAGTTATTGGTATGGTTATACACAAGCGTTATTGGTATGGTTATATACAAGAGTTATTGGTATGGTTATATACAAGAGTTATTGGTATGGTTATATACAAGAGTTATTGGTAGGGTTATATACAAGAGTTATTGGTAGGGTTATATACAAGAGTTATTGGTATGGTTATATACAAGCGTTATTGGTATGGTTATATACAAGCGTTATTGGTATGGTTATATACAAGCGTTATTGGTATGGTTATATACAAGAGTTATTGGTAGGGTTATATACAAGAGTTATTGGTATGGTTATATACAAGAGTTATTGGTATGGTTATATACAAGCGTTATTGGTATGATTATATACAAGCGTTATTGGTAGGGTTATATACAAGAGTTATTGGTAGGGTTATATACAAGAGTTATTGGTAGGGTTATATACAAGCGTTATTGGTATGGTTATATACAAGAGTTATTGGTATGGTTATATACAAGAGTTATTGGTACGGTTATATACAAGAGTTATTGATTGCTACGTGCTTATTATGTCATATGGTTATATTTAACTGTTCTGATTGTTTATACAACAATATACAAGTTTATTATATATTGGGAAAAATATGATGCATAATATCTTTATATCAGATCATTACTGGGATATTGAATGATAAAATGTAAAAAAATCTATGTATGTGCGTTGTGGTACAGTGGATATCGACTCGGAACGAGAAACCGGGAAGCCGAGTTCGAATTCCAGTTGAATCCATTGTATTCACTTACGCACAAACACCCTTGGGAAAGGTATTAATCCGTCTATTCTTTCCAGTTATGGGTTAAATAGCAGAATAGATTGGGTTCTATAGCCTTGGTCGGCAACCAGTCTACCACAGAAAGCAATGGCAACCTACTGCGGGATAATCTTCTGCCCAGTCAGTCATGTCTCTTTCGAGACATGATCGCCCAAGCGTGTATCACGTATGGCACTTAACTGACTGACTGAATTCTTTTCATCCACCTAAACACTGAAATTTGTTTTACTATTTTTTTCTCAATAGAAGTAGATAGGTTTGCCTATCGTCCGGCTGACACACAACTCTTGTTTTTCTTTGTTTTCAGCATAGGATTGGTTTAAATTGAGTGATTTGTTTTTATGGCTTTTGCAAGTTATTTAAATCCAGAAAGTATTTTTACAGTGGAAGAATGTTTTTGAAGATAATTAAGTTTTAGTGACACAAATCTTACTAATTAAACCATAGCTGTGAGGAGAAGAGGTGAATTTATTGCCTAAAGATATTTGTGCGTAAGTGAATATAACGAACTTAGAACTTTTTAGAGTCGTTATCCATTGTATCACTCGCACATTCAAGCTTATAGCACATTTCTAAGCGGTCACTCATCTACATACTGACCAGGCTTGATGTTGCTTAACTTCGAGACTGTTTTTAATTGGGCTTCCAGTTCCTCCTTCAACGCTATACTTCTAACGTTTTCGCCTCAATTCTGAAATTTTATATATCATTTATTTATTCTTTCCTCAATAGGAATAGATAAGTTCGTCTATCATCCATTTCACACTCTTCCTGGAACTTTTGAACTTGAGTAAGAGTTTATCACTTTTTTCTGATAAGGCTTGAGTTTTCGATCCTTTTAGAATTTTTTTTTATTCTCTTCCATTCCTCGTAACATTTTGCATCTAAGTGGCATTATCAGCTTTGGTGGTGTGAAATGATTAAAGAATATTCTCATTGATGGAATTATATATATATATATATATATATATATATATATATATATATATATATATATATATCCAAATGAAGGTAACCAACAGCTTTACAATTCTGTGTTCGCCGGCATTTAATTATATTATAAAAGTGCTCAATACAACAAATGTTGTAGAGCATAATATAATTAAATTTGCTTTTTTAATTAAAATAATATATTTTACATTGCGACACGGAAAGTTTTGTTTCGAGATTTTTACCTCTTCATCAGGCAATGTTAGATCATAATTGTGAAAATGATTTTCATTTACATATACATATAATGATTTTCATTAACACACACACACACACACACACACACACACACACACACACTCACATATATATATATATCATTATATATACATATATATATATAATGCTTTTCACTTATATATATATATATATATAATGCTTTTCACTTATATATATATATATATATATATATGCATTGAGTTCTCTTGACTGCCGGCGTGTGTATACAACGTGTATACAGCATGTTAAAATCTACCTCCTCTTTTAGCCGTGCGCTGATAGCTTAGGGGTTGAATCTCTGAGTGAAACCAAATCGGCCGAGTTTCGATCCTGGAGGTCTGCACTCGGATGTATAGCTGCACTGATAAGCTGCGAAACAGGCTTGTATATATATATATATATATATATATATATATATATATATATAAGAAGGGGTGGAAATATAAACTTAAATATTTGGTTTTAATTAGATATCGTGAGGAACTGCAAATTTTTGATGTATCTAGAGGTACGGCTTAAACCGATTTCATTCATCTTCCCAAAGCTTTTGATTTTCTTTCTATCGTTGTTCTTTTAAATATTTCAGACTGTTAAAGAAGAAATATGGTTAGAAAGAAACTTAAATATTCCACATTTTGTTAAGGAAGAAATATGGTATGAATGCAAATGCAAAGTTACCGTGAACGATTCGGAAATTAACGCTTTTTCACGACATTTTAGTATTAGCAAATTATTTTTACTTTTAATTCCTGTAAGTCAAAATAATGGCCAAATTCATTACAATGAACTACTAATGTTTTTTAGCGTGTTGGTTTTAAAGGATTTCTTTTGTATTCATAATTTCTTGCACTTTTATGTACACATGCTATATACGTTTTTCGGGTTTATTGTGTTTATACAGCTACACGCCAACGCACCCAGGTTATGTACAGCGGTATTCACGTACACTAGAAAATGCACCCTCATATCCCGTACGCACACGCAAGTATGTATGCATGTAAAAGACAGTAATAAAATAGGACGTTTCTTAATACAAGTGGTTCTTTTGTGATTTCCAAAAATGCCGATTTTTGTGAAGAAGGCAGGTCAGGCAGTACTTTCTACGATAGAGATTCGTTGTGGGAGAGAGGTTGGGGTAGAGATGTCAAAAAAACCAAAGTGGAAGGATGAGCAACTACACACACACACACACACACACACACACACACACACACACACACACACACACACATATATATATATATATATATATATATGAGCATATCAAAATGTCATTTTTGGCTGAAGATGAAAAACAGCCGGTATTTCAATAAACAGATTTTAGCGGTCGTTAAGTACATAAACCCAAAACAAAGTAATCATTTTGTATTCCTAAGATTTCTTTCTTCTTTTATGTGCCATGTCCTTTCAGGACGTAGGCGATCATGGCCTTCCACGTCACCCTATCCCTGGTCGCCCTTCGCACGCTTTCTTCTGTTGCACCATCCAACCCTTGTTCTGTCATCAACCTGATCAGATCCTTCAAATATATCCGCTGCTCTCCCCCGTCTTTTTTTCTTGTCTGGACTGTTAGTAACATGTTCTCCAAGCCCTCCTTCCTTATTGTATGTCCCAGGAACTTTAGTTGTCTCTTCCTGATGTTCAGTATTAATTTCCTTTTCGTCTTCATCCTTTCCAAAACCTGGTCATTGCTCACATGCTCGGTTCATGATATTCGCAGCATCCTTCTGAAGAACTACATTTCAGTCGCTTCAAGTTTTTTCTTCACTTTCGAAGATATTGTCCAATATTCACTGTCATATTGAAGAACCGACATCACATAGCAATCCAGTACTCTCCTCTTTGTGAAAATTGTCCTGTTTCTTAATACTTTACTCAACTTCTGGAATGCTTCTTTCGCCATGCCAATTCGCCGTCGGATCTCAGTGTCGCACTTTCCGTCTTCTGTTAGAACACTTCCTAGGTAATTAATGGTTATAGATAATTGAGAAGTTTGGTGTATGAATATTAAATATACCTGAATCAGGCCCATAGCCACTCGGCGGGCCAACTCGTGGGGAACAAATTCACTAAAGTTGTGAAGGCCAGGGAGAACAGTTTGTTATATGTTTCTCCCCGGCGAGGAGAGCTTATACAGTAAATTTTACAAGTTTCAAGAACTGGAAATTTTTTGCAATCCGGGCGTTGAAATCCTCACAGTATTAAGTATCGTTGAAGTAATCGATAACATTTTCAGCAACAATGAGAACAGCAGTCCGAACAATGTAAATAGTGTAAATAGTTACAATCCCTCATCTCAGAAATATAGACAGATATTGAAGAGGAATATGGAGACAAAGATGAGGACAACAGTTCGAACAATATAAACAGTGTAAATAAATATAATACCTCATCTCAGAAATATAGACAGATATTGAAGGTGAATATGGCAACAAAGATGAAGATAACAGTTCGAACAATATAAATAGTGTAAATAGTTACAATACCTCATTTTGGAAATATAGACAGATCTTCCTTTTATGTTTATATTTACAGTGGTTACTTCTGTGCATTATATTTTGCTAGCACAATATATATATATATATAAAAAAAAAAACTAAAGAAAAGACATGGAAAAAACAATTTTTAATTTTTTAAAAAATAAGTATTTGTTATTTTAATCATTAAATTGTTTTTAAAATAGTGTGAGTATTTTATATAGTAAATGATATAACTTTTAATTTCCATCCCCCAAACAAAAAAAAAAATCAAAATTTATTGTACTAAACTACACACCAAAGTAAAATTAACTGTATTTTTTACACCCTTACCTGTTTGCACTTTACCCAAAAATTTTATTTGGATCGGTCAATATGGTCATTTTAGTGGATCTGAAGGACAGATGGACTAGCTTTATGTATATATATATAGATAAGTAACTATGAATAAATATATTAAAGATAGATCCTTGACTTTAAACCTTTTTCCTTTGACAAGACTGGAAAATAGGAGAAAGTAAAAATGTTATTGAAAATTAATAAGAAAAATAAATTACAGCATTTTTTTTTTCTGAAGATGAAAAAGTAACTTGTGTTTCAGGAAACAGAATTCAACGGTTGGGTATTTTTTTAAAGTAGTGATTCTTATTTTTTTTTTTTCTTGTTTCCAGGAGTAAATGTTTTGAGATCCTCAAACACAAGTGTTGTTGCATTCATAAATTCACGGAACTGCACTGAATCACCTTAATTCATTTTGGGGGATTGTAAAATGTATTTAAAAGAGGTGACTCGAAGGTAAACAAGAACAAGTAACTTCGGCTGCAGATGTTCAGGCGTGTGAGTTGGGCAAATTTCTACAATTTAAATTCGTTTAGATGGAAGGAAGTTGAATAAGTTTTATTTTTGTTCTCACGACAAAAATCAGCATTGTGGAGAGGAAGGAAAAAGGAGAGAGAGAGAGAGAGAGAGAGGGTAGATTTCTTCTTTTTTATGTGCCATGTCCCTTCAGGACGTAAGCGATCATGGACTTCCAGTTCCTCCTATCCCTTGTCGCTCTTAATATTTTTCCTCTTAGTATCTCTCCCAAACCCAGATCCGCCATCCATTTGCTCAAACCCATCAAATAAGTCTCACGCTGATATTAGGATTCAGGTGAGGCGTAAAACACTTGAGGTTATGAATTCCACTTTTCAACAAGTCATCCTAAGGGTTACTTAATATTGTATTCAAGTGGCATCGATTCGGTCTTCTAGTTCGCCTAAATACGCTTTGTGTTTATTTGCAGCCATTCAGAAACTTCAAGTAAACCAAAAACGATGGTTTATCCCAGCAAGATCATACTATGTGTCACTATAGTCAACTTTCTTAGAATTGGCATTCTGGAGACTATCGAAGAATGGTGTGTCTACACTATCCACCCGAACATTTATGTGACGTGCAAGCGAGGCCTATTCACACACTAGTTCCGGCACCTAAAAATATAAAAATATCAAGGAACTAAATCCACTGCTAGGAAGAGTGGCTCACTGTGCCGGGCCAGGATGTTTTTTTCTGCCTGAATCCATCTTGTATATATAGAAATCAACCATCCATGCATTGAATACTGCTGTCACATATGGTCAGGCGCCCCCGCTGTTCATTTCAGTGTTCTTGACAGGCTCCAAAGAAGAATCAGTAATGTGATTGGTTCCAACCTGGCAGCTTGACTTCATCCACTTTCTCACCGACGAGATGTAGCTTCACTATGTCTGTTCTATAAATATTTTCATGGCTTCTGCTCCGACGAACTTAAGTCACTGTTGCCCCTGCCATAGGTGTTTACTCGTGCAACCAGACTGGCAACTGGGTCCCACTTATTCACAGTTAGGTCAACCAAATGCAGACGAAAATTCTACTCCCTCAGCTTCTTTTCTCGAACTTCCCGCCTGTGGAACTCGCTTCCATATTCTTGCTTTCCTGGCGGCTACAACTTCCAGGAATTTAAATGCAATGTCAATACCCATCTCTTAACGACTTTCTACATCACTCTGTATATCTTTCCCTTTCTCTCTACATTCGCAATTGTCATCACACCTGTATTCCCACCCTTCACTTGCTTCTTTCTAACTGGTTCGTCTTTCTCTTTAATCTTCTCCTATCTAATCTTTTACTCTTATGTATCCCCCTGCATATCGGTGGCATTACCGCCTTGCTTGGGGGGTGGGGAACGGTTAAATAAATAAATAAGAAATAAGAAAAGAAAAAACTGTGAGGAGCTATCCAAACGGCACAGTTCAAAATAACTCCAAAAGTCTTCCGATAACTTGTGGAATCAGTTTTGCTGCACTTTACCGAGCTACAGTAGAATCTTCTATGACCCTAAACAGATGTTTTCATTCTATTCAAAATATTGGTCGAAAGAAAAAAAACATGAGAGGTTGAATGAAAGTTGAGGTTTCTTTTTCATTCATATTGGAACTAATTTTGTTTTAATAATTTCACTACAAGCAAGGCAATAATGCCACTAAGATGCAAGATGATATCCAGATTGAAAGATAATGAATTTGAGTTTGAGTTTTTTTTAACGGCATATCAACACCTCTGTGGGTTATTTAATGCCAAAAAGGTAAGTTTTTAAGGTATTTTTTTCTAATGTTCGGTTATAGTGAGAAGGTTGATTTAGTCAGAGTTTGATGAAAATTTTTTTTTATCTTTTTTTAATTTTAGAAAACTGAAGATGTCTTCTAGTTTTGTATTCAAAAATTTATTGCTTGTAATAATAAAGTTTTCCTTAAAAATGTATTGTTGGTAATATTTTTCCGTCAAAAACGTATATTTTTCTATAAAAGTGTATTTTTATATTTTCATAGTGTTTTGACCCCAGTTTGGGGGTTAACTATTTGCCCATAGCTAGGATCCTAACAAGTGCTACCACTCCGGGTCAAGGTGGGCCTGAGAACAACAGCAATTAAGAGGTGGTTCCATGCTTCTCACAACCTCTCAATCAGCGGCCTTGCTTGCTGCCGAATGCAGTTTACCGTCATACCCAGAACCGAAAGATAATTAAAATACTTTTCAAGAAACCAAATCGTAAACAGGAAGCAAGTGATAGACCTCTTTCCCTGTACAAAAGATCTAGGAGAAGTGGAAATCGGATGATGATTTATCTGACTATTTTTTGGATTGCACAAAAAACCGGGGATGTTTTAACATACTAATCCCTACAACGACACGGTAGCTTTTAAAATAAGTTTTCACTGTTCAAATAAGTAATCATACGTATGCATAAATCATGTGGCTTGATTATGCGCTCTGTCCCCATTCCACTACATGTAGATTCTGAGGACAAACCAAGCTGTTGAATATGCAATGAATTTCCTTGGATAAATTTAAGGGATTCCGTTCAACATTCTTGGAATTTTTCTGAATGCAAAAACAAAAATGAGCATTTAAGATATTAGTCTGTTGGTAGGAGTCTATGTACATTTTTAAAAAAAATTTTTATAAGCGTTTCACCCCGAGCAAGGCATGTCACTGCCACTACTGCGCAGGGGGCTACATAGAGTGGAGAAAGGATGATTAAATATAGGAAATGTCAGAGGGTGGGTGATAGGCGGGTAAGGATACCGAGAATGAGGGTTGGGTAGATGAGAGTGTTCTGAGAATGATTGGGAGTTAGTGTGATAGGAGGTGTCTATTGACCCTACATTTAAACACCTGGAGATTGTAGCTGTCGGGAAAGCAGACTTGTGGAAGGGAGTTCCACAGGTGTTAGTGGAGTGCTGCTAGTGGAAATATTAGCTTTGTGCTCGTGTCTTAAGGAAATTTACTTGTCCTTGCACGTATCGAAATGCCATTATATCATTAATTTTTTTCTCGGAAAATGTCCACGATTGACGAAATATGTAAGTTTTGGGTCTGAGGATTTGATAGCAATTACTACTATTACTGTAAATGAAGAGTAACTTATTTACATTTGACCAAGTCAAGATTACGGACCATCGTAGATATTTGTTTAAGGCTATGACTCTTTGAAATCGAGGGGTTTATGATTTTCTAGAGATTCTTTTTATTTTTATCTGACAATTATGAGGGAACTGCCATCACTTTTAAAGAAAGGTGAGTTCCTGTCGTTTTCTCCAAATTTTTAAATTCAAATTATTCCTTCTCTTAAACTATCTACTACCCAATAGCAATCCACTTTGATGGAAGGTAGAAGAGATAGATCCATGCCTTGTCCAAAGTGAACGCTGCAGATTCAGCCATGATTTGAAATGGGAACGCTCCGATAACTGCCACACCGACCTGTTATCTTTTAACTTTTACTAACATTATTTATTTTATTTTATTTCAAATTATATTTTAACTTTTATTTGTATTAAGTTGATAAAGTTAACATTATGTAGGTAAGTGACATGATTTACTAAACTTATCCACCCACCCCAAATGAAATATCTGGTAGATGGTGATTAAAATGGTTTCTTGCGGGTGGTGTGTGGAAAGCAGCTGTCTCCAAAAAAGTTATTACTAAATTTACTTTTTAAGACATCAAGGGTTTTTAAGAAATCAAAGCTATAGTTATTATAAAATGTTTTAGAATGAAAGGGGTTTCAGTTACTTTATGTATGTATTATTCATCCGTGCTTTGATCACTACTTTTCGGCTGGTGCCCTCTCAAGTCATCTGAAGACGTATACTACACTCGATTATTTCTGAATGCAATATCGTATCTTGGTTAGGATATTTTTCTAACTTTCGCCATTGCTCAATTTCAAAGAATTTCTGAGAGTAAGGGTTCGTTTCATTGGAGCTATAGGTAGATGGTTTGATTCGGCTTTGTATCATACTTAACCTAAGTATCTAAAGCATACAAGTTTTATCCATAATTATCAGAAGGTTTTCATCGTTATCAGAAGGTTGGTTGTCGGCAGGTTGGAATATGTGGAATAGTGTGGAATAAAGTAAGAATAAAATATACATTTTGCATTTGAAAATGGAAATTTCTTAAAAGGAAAGAATAACACATGTTGTAGAAGTTAATGTAAAATTAGAAACATTATTAAGAAGTTAAGGGTAGAGTTCGTGTTCAATAATAAAGTTATGGGTATCAAGATTTGTAGAAAATGTTCGTAGTATTAATTGTTGAAAGAGTATATGCGTACGTACGTATGTATTAAGTAGGAATGTCTTTGGATGGACTATAAGTAGAACGAATCAATACACGAGAAATAAGGAGAAGAGATGTGACCTGACGTTATCTCCGGGTCGATTTGAAGTTACATTTTAGTTTTGTCTTTCTCGCTGCTTCCATCTGACTGACTGACTGACGCTGATCCGGACCCTTCTATTGTCATTAGATTTTTTCACACTGACTCGCGAAGTCCTTTTTGGTCTTGCAAGTCGCTCCCATTGGTCAAAAATCAATTTAACACCAACTTGCGAATTCTGGTTTCGGCTTTTTCTTTAAGCACATGGCCAATTCTTTTTCTATTTGGGAAAAACCAGGATTTCAAACGTCATTGTGAATTTTTGTAAAGGTGAAGAAGAAGGTTGATTTTAATTCTTAATTTCTTATTCACTACACCATAGACAAAACATTACAATGAGAACTTAAAATCCAAGAGCTTTGTATTTTTTCTAAACAGCGTTAGGACGAAGTTTAGAAAAAAAAAAAAAAGAAATGTTGAAATTTATTAAGATTAGGGATTCTGCTTAAACAACATCTTAAAGATTTATTGGAAAATACGTACACTTGAATCAGGCTTGGGAACAAGCCGGCCAAAAACGTTGTAAAAAAAAAATAAATAAAAAGCTAAGGATACTATTTATTCAACAAAAAAGTAACGAGTAACAGACCAGCCAATGCGAGTTAAACGGGCACTAGGTCGTAATCGCTTCATCACAATGGTCTTTTAGTTGGAATGTAGATGTTTGCAGTTATAGTTTCAATAAAAAAGGGGTTCTCTAACCACACAATATCTTGGTCTGGTAAAGAAAAAAAAAACATTGGCAAGTATCGTTAATTTGTGTCATTTTATCTGTTGATAGCTTTGAATGTTTCCGTTTTTCATTACTCCAAGAAAAAAAAAAGAAAAAAAAACAAAAAAAAAACAACAACAACAACAAAAAAAAAACAGTGGGTTGAATAAAAATAAAAAATTTACTCTTGTTTATATTTTATCTTTCTTACTTCTTTTCCAGCCTTCATGCCAATGATTTGTATTTTACCCTCTTTTTTTCCTTCACGTTTCCTGGTTATCTATGAATTGCTGTTATTGTTGTGTCGTCTTTTGGTTTGAGTCAGTGAAGCGATAATAGCAGCTGTAATACTGCTTGATCCTGAACGCATTTCACTCCTATCATCAGTTGCTGTCAGTCTTAAACGCTCGCGCGCCCACACACACACACACACACACACACACACACACACACACACATATATATATATATATATATATATATATATATATATATATATATATCAGCGCGTGTGTGTCCTGTAAGAAAAATATCTGCCCGTGTCACCCTGATGTGGATGAGAAAAAACAATGAGTAAATTTTGGCGTTAAATGTAGATGTAAAAGAGAAAAAAATAGGATGTATAAAAACGTCCAATAGAAAAAGCGAGAAGAGGAAACCAGGAATTAGGCGTATAGAATAAGGGCCGGATAAAAAGAAAAGACAGAGGACGGGAGAAAAAACGGGAAAGTAGGTAAAAGAAGGGAACGAGAAGTAATAGGAGGAGGAAGAAAAGAATAATGAGAAGGAGAAAAAAAACAAAGAAGCAGGAGAATAAGAGAGAGAGAGAGAGAGTAGAGAGAGAGAGGGAGGAAGTAAGGAGGAATTTGACATAGAGAATAAAAACCGGAGGAAAAAGAAAAAAAAAAAGGAGAAAATTGTGAAGAAGGGATAGGAAAGAGAAAGTGGAGAAAAGAAAATACCATAAGTAGGAAAACAATGATCAGGGGAGAGAGAGAGAGAGAGAGAGAGAGAGAGAGAGAGGGGAAGAAACCATTGATTAGACGTACAGAACAAAGATGAGGAAAAAGAAAAAGAGAAAGAAAAAGAAGGTGGAGGAGAAAATGAAAAATGATAAGGAGGAAGACAAAGGAGTAGGAGAGAAAGAGAGAGAGAGAGAGATAGAGAGAGTGAGAGAGGAAGAAACCAGGAATTATACGGATAAACAAGTACAGGGAAAAAGAAAAGAAAAAGGAAGATTTGGTTGGTTGGTTTGTTTTATGGCATATCAACCTCGGATAGTCATTTATTGGCAACTAAATTTTATTTCTTCATTGCTGGTAATACCTTTTTCTTTCAACAATTTATTGTTGTTTTTTATATAAGTTTTGTGTCTAGTAATACTTTTTTTCTTTTCGAGTAACAAGATTCATTGGGATTTGTTTTTAAGAAGGGCAGGGTCCCCAAGTCCTACCCTGTTATTTAACCCATAACTGGAGGGAAGGGACGGATTAATACCTTTCCCAAGGGTACCAGTGTTTAAGTGTCTGCAGGGTATTCAACTGGAATTCGAACTCGGCTCACCGATTTCTCTTTCCGAGCCGATATCCACTGCACCACAATGCACATCCGTCACTAAACTCTTACAGCACCTGATATTCCCAAGCGGACACCCATCTAAGTACTGACCTGGATCAACGTTGCTTAACTTCGGTGATCGAGCGAGAACCGGTGTATTCAACGTGATAGGCCGTAAGCCGAAAAAAGAAGAGTAAATTGGAAGAGTGGGGAGAAAAAGCAATAGGGAAGAAAGCAAAGGAGGAGGAGAAAATGAGAGAGAGAGAGAGAGAGAGAGAGAGAGGAATCAGGAATTAGATGTATTGAACAGGAAAAAGAAAAGAAAAAGGAAGAGTAAAGAGGAAGAGGAGGAGGGAAGAAAAAACAATAAGGAGTAAGGTAAAAGAGTAGGAAAAAGATAGAGAGGAAGAAAACAAGAATTCGACAAATAGAACAAGGACGAGGAAAAAGAAAAGAAATAAGAAGAAAAAATAGGATGTGGGAAAGGAAAGAGGAGGAAGAAAAGAAAAACGATAAGGAGAAAGACAAAGGTGCAGGAGAAAGAGAGAGAGAGTGAAAAAAGAGATAGTGGGGAAAACAGGAATTAGGCGTCTAGTATAAGGAAGAAAAAAAGAAAAAAAGGAAGAAAAAGAAGGAGAACGAGAAGAAAGAAAAGGAGAAGGAAAAAAACAAATGATAAGGCAGAAGACAAAGCAGCAGGAGAATAAGAGGGTAAGGAGGTAACCATGAATTAAGCATATAAAACAAGGACGAGGAAAAAGAATAAGAAAAGGAAGAAAAAGGAGGAGGAGGAGGGAAAGTGTTGAAAAAGAGAAGGAAGAAAAGAAAAACGATATGGAGGTAAGCAAAAGATCTGGAGAAGAAAAGGATAAAGAATAAAGCGAATAGAAAAATAGTCGTAAGGGGAATATGAGGAAGAAGAGAAAGAAGAAGAGGAGAAACGATACTGGATTAGAACGAAGAAATAAAACGAGTAAAAGGAGCAGGAGGAAAAGCAGGACATGATGGTAAAGGACGAAGAAGAAAAGAGGTGAAAGAGAGGAATCGAAGAGGAGAAAATAGAAAAAGTGAAAGAAGAAAAAGAAGAAAGAGGGAGAGAGAAGGAAAAAGATGAAAAGGAAAGGAAGATTACAGTTTAGCATTTTAAATTTGAAACTTTCTAGAATTGCATGGACCGAGGGGAAAAAGCTGGAGGAGGTACAAGAACGAGAAAAGCAATATAAATGGTTATGGTGAAATAAAGAGAAAAATAAAATAGACTGAAATAAAACAAATAAGGAAAAGGAAATACAGAAAAACAGAGAAGAGTGAGCGACATTTATTTTTAGGAAAAAGTCAAGAAAGATATTAAAATAAGAAACTTAATCGATGATTATCAGGAACTCTCTTATGATAAAAAAAAAATGCAATAACAGTCGATGTAAAATTGAAATTCAGAAATTGTTTTTTCTTCCATCTTTCATTTAAAGAATCTCGTATTTTTTAGTTTCCTAGTTTTCATGGATCGAGCATGTGAGCAATGATGAGGTTTTGGAAATGAGGGAAACGAAAAGGAAATTAATACTGAGCATCAGCTGAAGTTCCTGTGACATGCAATGAGGAAAGAGGGCTTGGAGAACCTGATACTAACAAGCCAGATACAGGGGAAAAGAGGCAGGGGAAAGCAGCGGATAACATATTTGAAGGACCTAATCAGGTGAATGACGGAACGAGGGTTGCATGGTGCAACAGGAGAAAGCGTGCTAAGAGCCACTAGGCATAGGGAGATGTGGAAAGTCATGATCGCCTACATCCTGAAAGAACAGGGCACATAGAAGAAGAAGATTTCCAACAATAGTTACCTTGAAGCAAGAAGAAATGGCAAAGAAGAAAACATTGTAAGAAATTTTTACAAAACAGACGATAATTCGACCATGTTTCCATTAAACCTGGTGAAATAATTTGGTTAGGGAGAAAAGAATAATAAAAAAACAGGTGAGAATGGATTAAGATTATCATGAATCAGGAACAATGACAGGAAGAGAAAGAAAAACTGGAAAGTGAAGCAGGAAATAAGAAGAAAGAATGAAAGGATGAAGCCATTGAGATCGAAAAGAGAAGGAAGAATAAATATAAAGTTGAGAGAAAGAGAAAAAGAAATGACAGAGAAGAAGAAAAAAAGGAAATGCAAGTGCCTAGTTAATGTGCAAAAGAAAAAGGAAAACTGAATAAAACCAGTGAGATGAGAAAAATGTAGTAAAGTGAAGAAGAAGTAAAAGTAGGGAAAAGGAAGAGAGAACTCAATGAAAAGAAGAAAGAAATGAAACAAATTTGAAAACAAGGAAAGAAGAGAATTCAGCGGGAAGAGAGGAGAAAATTAGCTATTAAAATAGAAATGAGGATGAAGAATAAAAAAAGAAGTCGGATGAAAAAAAGATCGAGGATGATAGAAGAAGAAGAAGAAGAAGAAGAAGAAGAAGAAGAAGAAATAATAATAATAATAATAATAATAATAATGTTAGAAAATGCGGTAATTATGACAATCATAGGGAAATGAAAATTGGGAAAGGAGAACCAGAAAAATCCAAGGAAGAAGAAGAAGAAGAAGAAGAAGAAAAGTGAAAATAATGGAGAAATATTATAGCGAAAATAGAGGAAAACTGGGAAAGAAGAATCTGAAAAATCAAAAGACAAAGAAGAACTGTGACGGATGTGACGCAAAAGCAAAACAAAAGATAATAACAGGATGAGTTGGACCTTAAAACGGAGAACATAAAAGATGGAATAATGGTGAAGAAATCTGGCGAAGGCCGTATTTGTGTCATTTCATCCTTTCAAATTAGCTTTTTGTTGACAATGATTACATCTGGAAGAAATCATTCAGAAGCGTTGTGTTTTTCTAACGACTGAAGCTTGTCACCGACAAACAAGAACGGCTCCAGCAGGACCTGAAAGACATTCACCAATCTACAATAAAAAAATAAAAAAATAGATTCAGATGAAATATCGAAAAAGTAGCTTTTAGCGATTAACCTCTAGGTAATGAATCATTCATATCTAAACTTATTTATTAATGGAACTTTGTCTCTCTCTCTCTCTCTCTCTCTGTATGTATGTGTGTGTGTCTGTGTCTCTGTGTGTGTCCGTTACCTATAGACTCCGAAACGGCTGAACCAATTTTCTTAAAAATTTGCACAGTTGTACTATAAGTGTACCCCCGATAAATATCGAAAATCGATAATCGAAAAAATCGGGTTATAAAAGGAGTGGTCCGATTTTAATCAAATTTTGTACACTCATAGACAAAAACATAAGAAACTATATTCAGAAGTTTCAAGGTTGCAGTTCTTACAATAGTGCAGAAAATCGATTATATATATATATATATATATATATATATATATATATATATAAAACGCAAGATGTTTGTGTGTGTGTTTGTTTATCTGCCAGTATGTCTGTATTTTTTCAGCCCTTTTATTTTAATTTTTGCTTCGGGTTTGGCACTAAGTAGGTATAATTGTAATTCTAAGTCTCAGCCATGATACCATTTACTCAGAGGACTTATTTAGCCTTCAAAATTTAGTTTACGACGAAAAAAACTTATTTGATATCGATACCAGGAAATCAAAATTTGACTTACATCCATTCATTTTTCTTTCAGTCTACGGTTTCACTTTAACTGGAAACAATTATTGCTTTTTAGTCTTTCGTACCAACGTCCAAAACGTCTGAGCTCCAGGACAATTGATTAGTTTTAAAGCTTTTATTACACCCGAGCAATGCCCGGGTACACTGCTAGTATATATATATATATATATATATATATATATATATATATTAAAGACAGGAATAGGGATTTTTGTATTTATGTAAATGGACTTTAAGTAAATGAACAGTAACTTATAAATAATAGTATTTAATATTTACATTTTCAAGGGTCATTTTTTTCAATCATGCCTGACATAAACGATAGAACATATAAGCAACAACGAAACTAATATGCAAAGAAAAGCTCAGCCCTCTTTATAATAAATGACAGGTGGGGATACATTGGTAACCCAGGTCTAATAAGAAATATTTCGGATATAAAGCTATCCAGTACTGAACTGGAAGTCCTCAGCTTTGATTTTATATTTGCTACCGGGTTTCATAAAGTTGATCTAGTCGACACTACACTAAAAAATCACACACACACACACACACACACACACACACACACACACACACACATATATATATATATATATATATATATATATATATATATATCAGTCAGTCAGTTTAGTGCCATACGTTATAAACGCTTTGGGCGATCATGTCTCTTTCGAGACATGACTGACTGGGCAGAAGATTATCCCGCCGTAGGTTGCCATTGCTTTCTGCGGTAGACTGTTTGCCGACTAAGGCTACAGAACCCAATCTGTCCAATTATTTAGCCCATAATTGGAGGGAAGAGACGGATTAATACTTTCCCCAAGGGTATTTGTGCGTAAGTGAATGCAAGGAATTCGACTGGAATTCGAACTCGGCTTCCCGATTTCTCGTTCCAAGCCGATATCCACTGCACCACGACGCACATCCATAATATATATTTATAACGAAAATTCTGATCGAAAACACAAGACTTCTGTATAAATTATAATATCAAAAACATCTCGCTACTTAGAGAGGCACTATATATCAAACGTTTTTTCTTGTCATCGACCTTACATTACTTAATACTGGAAATGGAGTAGCGAAAGTTTTTTTTAAATAGAAAGATGCTCATGCGATTTCCAGTTACGCGCGGCAAATGAGAGCTTGAAATGAATGTCCCTTTTTAAAAATACAAAGCAAAATAAATTACTAAGTTAGTCAAAATATGAGGAAAAATAACCCTTGAAAATGGGTATAAAAATGGCCGAAAGCAGTTGGGACGATAAAAATTAGGAACAATTTTTATATTTTTTATCTCCAAAAAGCAGGAAAATGTTAGCATCTTGGAAAAAAAAATTGTCTTAAGTGGGGCGGCAGCTAAATACATATATTGTTGTCTAGCAGTTCACCACTAGTATTGTAGCCTATTTAGGTTACAGTAATATATATGCTAACTCTCCACATCTTTTTTTAAACTCTTAGCAACGTTTGTCTTTCTACTCTTTCTTACACTCCCTTTTTTGTCAACCATTTACACAAGCACTTGAGATGGATTTGTTTCGTGCTGTCTCCCCCTTTTTTTTTAATCATACCACCCCGAGCAAGGCGGTAAGGCCACTGAAGCGCAGGGGGCTACGTAGGAATGAAAAGATTGGAAAAGACCTGTTCAATAGACGTGGGTGGAGTGTGAACCGGGCGATAGTTTAGTCTATCTACTCCAATTGAGAAAAAAGAAAAAGAAAGAAAAGAGTGAAAAGATTGGAAAAGAGAAAGCCGGAAACCACATCCTAAATAAGGAACAAGGGATGAGCCTCTTCACCTGTTCAATAGACGTGGGTGGAGTGTGAACCGGGCGATAGTTTAGTCTATCTACTCCAATTGCAAAAAAAAAAAATTAAAAAAAAAAAAGAGTGAAAAGATTGGAAAAGAGAAAAACCGGACACCATATCCTAAACAGGGAACAAGGGATGAGCCTCTTCACCTGTTCAATAGACGTGGGTGGAGTGTGAACCGGGCGATAGTTTAGTCTATCTACTCCAATTGTGTTTGGTTTAAATATGTCCTGGGAGTGTCAAATTTTCGATGTCTACTTTTAATTTAAATCTCTCTTTCTGATGCTAAAGTATAAGTATTCTTTTTTGTTTCCATTTTCCTTTGACACTCCTCGTTTCTCGGACTGTTGTCTCCATTTTTGTTGCCATATTCACGGCGTTTTGGCTGTTGTACGCACGGATCTTCTTGAAGTGATTCAGTTGAATGGAGGCATTTAAGACACCCAAAAGTGTCATGACTCATGTAACGAGAACTGTCTATCGTATTGAACGAAATAAAGGGCTCAGCTCAAAATTCCAATCACCTGAAGATGGCTGGAAAGTACAACGGCCAAAACGTCGTGAATATGGCAACAAAGATGACGACAACATTCCAAACAATGTAACTAATGTAAAATCTTAATAATTTGTTTGCTTTTATGGTAGTCATCTTTCCCGATTCCAGTGCTTATTCAGATTTCAGTGTATCATTATCCATCCACTATTAAAAAATTACCCAGATTTTCAAACTTATTTACGAGATTACTGGATTGCTATGTGATGTCTGTCCTTCAATATGGCAGCGAATGCTGAACATTTTCATAGCAGATGGAGGAAAAATTTAAAGCAATTGTGGTTCTACAGAAGGATGCTGAGAACACCATGGACGGAACACGTGAGCAATGATGAGATTTTGAAGAGGATGGATACAAAAAGGAAACTGATACTTAACATCAGAAGAAAAAAGCTGACGTTTTTGTGGCATGTAATGAGGAATTCTTTGCATTCACTTACGCGCAAATACCCTTGGGAAAGGTATTAATCCGTCACTTCCTTCCAGCTATGGGTTAAATAACAGGACAGATTGGTCGGCACCCAGTCTACCGCAGTAAGCAATGTCAACTTACTGTGGGATATTCTTCTGCCCAGTCAGTCATATCTCTTTCGAGACCTGTTCGCCCAAGCGTGTATCACGTATGGCACTTAACTGACTGAATGAGGAAAAAGGACTTGGAGAACCTGATGCCCACGAGACGGATAGAGGGGAAGAAGAACAAGAGAAAGTAACACATGACATACCTGATATATTTGAGCAGATCTGTGATAGAGCGGGGTTTGAATGGATCAACAAGAGAAGAGATATTAGAATAGGAAGATGAACCATGATCACCTACGTCCTGAAGAGACAAGGTATATAGAAGAATACTTGTTTGATTCTGACTCACCCACCAATTCGTAGTTCGCATTTTGTTTTCTCCTGCTGACAATCATAAAATATTCTTGCAATTTCCTCATTATGTGCTCTCGAAATTTCAAAAGTTTCTTTCTGATTTGAAACGTAAAGGTCTTTTATTCACATTGTTTCTAAAACTTCTCCGCTATCCACATATTATACCCATGATATTTCAGCGTCATCCTGTAGAGCCACATCTTTATTACCTCAAGTTTTCAGTTCATTTGTTAATAAATTTTCTGCCATTCACTTCCACACTAATTGATTTTATTTTACGGTTTAAAGTCTAATCCTATTTTTGAATTGTAAGAATAATTTCTTTCTTGCAAGTGAATATTGCATGTTTTGAAAAACAGTGGTTTTTTCCAGATACAAGTTCTACTATTTAACGCATAGTTGATGCCGATGAATTTACTGCCATACATTAATATTGATATTACACAACAGTTCAGCACCATTTTCTCTGTTTCTAACGAATTTTTCCTGATTCTTGGTACTTCATTTAATTTTTACATGGCATCTTTTCCTCTGGGATTTCTATTTCAGTCCCACGTTTTCGATTCTCTATTTCTTTCTCAGATATTTCTGTACTAGTTAGATTTCGACATTTCCAATTTGTAGCGCGCATCTTGGAATGTTTTTATTGATGGCAGCCACACATTCTATCTTCTTAAAATTGATTATGAGCCCTTTCATCTCGATCTTTTCTATTACCTACTGTAGAAGGTCCTACGATTTCTTTACCCTGTCTGCCACCGGTACATTGTTATTTGCATATCGTAAGTTGTTAAGAGTGTACCCACCTAGTAGGGATTCTAGCTATTACCTATATTAGTTTACTTCTTTGCATTTGACTAAAACTATGCATGAAAATATCTAATCTTTAACACATAGTACACACAAGGTAATGTAATCACCGAGGTAATGAATTCAGTGATTATTGTTTGCCTATCATTAGTTATCTCACAAATAATGACCCAGTATGATATAGCTTCTATTCCAAAATAATGTGTTCAGAGTTAGAGGCTATTTTCATTTATTATAGAATTACTCTTCAATATTGGAAGTTTGCATGTTTAGATTAGTTTTGCTTGAGTGAGTGAACAAACATTATATAAAAGACAAAATAGTGATACGTCAAAGTCTTAGTGATACCTAAAAGAATTCGTTTAACTCTCATAATGTAACATCTAGCCCGGCTGGCTCGCTGACCCCTTCCGGACGCCAATTACGATGATGACCGGAACCTGAGTCAGGGTTGATGCTGTCGAACAGTTATGACGACGCTCTCGGTCATCATCGTAAAGTTTTCGTTTAAGAATAATCAGAGCTTTCAATTTTTCAATTAAAAAAGTCTTTTCAGGGCTCTTTACCAAAGCTTTATGGAAACGGCCAAAATGAGGTGGTGGGTGGCGACAGCGGCAGTAAATTCGTCTTGTTTCTTTCGCTCGGCAGCTCCAACTAACTTGGCTCACTGGGGTTTCGATTTTTATACTTGTCCCAAATTCTCTTGGGCGATGAGGAGAGACCCGGGGTATCTTATGTAAATCAAATCTTTGACCAATGAGATCATTTCCACCTTCACAATAAAACAAAACAGTAAATAAGACAGAAAAAATGACAAAGATAAATTTAAGAAAATATTGTTTCCTTTTATACACCCATCTTTATTACTTGTCCCAGGTGTCTCTTGCTGATGTTAAGTATAAGTTTTCTTTTCGTTTGCACCCTCTCCAAAATTATTCTTGAATACCGTTCATCTGAACAAATGGAGCAACATGGTATAACCGGTTTCTACTTTTTCCTCAGATTAGGTCATTTGAAGTGGTGTGCAGTAATATGAATCTTTTTCGGGTGTATGACGAAATCTGTTTGGCCTTGAAATATATTGCATCATCCGTGATTGCATCAGCTTTTTATCACAACCAAACACTATAGTCTCGACTGTCGATTAGTTGTTATAAAGCCGTTGTCTCCAGTGGACGATACTCGAAGAAAGCGTACGAAAATTGTAACGTTGCACGAACACACTGGCAAGTCTTACAGAGAGATTGCAGATTTTGTTGGTGTCAGCCTTTCAACTGTCAGTCGTGTCATCAAGAAACAAACTAGGTCTATCAGTCCAAAAATGTAAAGGAAAATGTGGTCGGAAGAGAAAACAACTCCAAGAGACGAAGTATACACAAGCAGGGAAAGTATGAAAGGTTTTAGGAAGACCTTGTTAGTTTTGTTTTAATTAATTTGCACAAGAGTGTAGGTACACTGTATCTGAATTACAGAAAATCAGTTTGAGATCAAAGGTTGACTCTCACATTCAAAACTTTAAAACGTATGATTCTGTCAACAATAGGATTAGAGAAGACTGAAACATCGCTCAAAATCTGGTTATTGCAGCTATAAGTTATTTCTAATAAAATTTGAGGAATTTAACAGATGCGTCAATTTGTTCATCCTCAAAACTATTTCCGGATATTCCACTTCTACAAATTTACAAGGAAACAATGAACGTCATTTTCTATTTATTAACTGTATTTTTTCGGTAATACTTGACTTAATTCCTGATCCTTGATAATTCAACTCTTACAGGTTTCAATACGCAAAATGCAGACCAATTGTCAAAACATAAAAAGAAAATGGCAAAATTCGCTGTTTAGTTGCGAGGAAGTTAACACCCATAAAATCCATTATAGCATTCTGGAAATATGTTGGAGTAAGTTTAAAGTCAATCAGTCAGTCAGTTAAGTGCCATAAATGATACACGCTTTGGGCGACCATGTCTCGAAAGAGTGACTGGGCAGAAGATTATCCCGCAGTAGGTTGCCATTACTTTCTGCGGTCAATAGGAAGCAAAAAAAGCTGATACAATTGCTGGTTCAAATACAATTTTTTTTTTCGGACCAGTTTGTTTTCTCAACCAATTTCTAATTTAACCCATTCGGATCGCCCAGTCCATTTTCAGTGCATTTAGCTCCCGTAAAGCAGTAGCCTCTGTGTCTTTTATATATATATTTTCATAGTAATTGGTTAAATTAGCTCTTCGGTATGGTACCTAGACATTTTTAATTTAAGCACAGTACTAGACTGGTGTTAAAGATGTCCTTAATTTACAGTCGAGCTGGCTAAATGTAGCCGTAAATTCTATGCAAGTTCTTTTCTCGCACTTCTTGCTTGTGGAACTCTCAGCTCCATACTTTCCAGCTAACTGCAAAAATTTGGATGCATTGTCAATTGCTATCTACTGTCCTCCTGATTACTGTTTCTTCTTCCTACTCATTATTAATTTTTCTGTTCATAATTCTTCCACACCCAGTAACCACCTGTGTCTTCGTGGCTTTAGAGCCTTGCATGGGGTGATACCGAGTAAAAAATATCATGGCTTACATGGATAAGTGGTTAAACATAATTTGCAATAGAATAACCTTCAAGATTAAAATTATAATAAAAGAATAAAATCTATATTGTAACTCTCGCTGGTTTATTTAAAAAAAATAACTGGTGTTAATGGGAATAAAATTAACTCAGGTGTCTTGCTAGCTTTTTTGTGTCTTCTTTGTAATCATATTTCGTTATCAATTTTGTATTTTTGTATTTTGACTAATAGATTTATGAACAAATGAACACGTATTTGAAGTCAGTCTGTAACAAATATGTATGGAGATGTTTGCCTTGTATCTCATTCTGTATTAATAAATAAATTAGTTTATATTTTAATAAATTTAACACATTAAATATGTATTAAGCATTGTAATATCGATAATTTTGTTTAATATAAGCGTCACTTCTCTTCGTCTGTGGAACTCCCTTCTGATTTCTTGCTTCCCTGATAACAACAATCTTCAAAAATTTGAATGCAACATCAATTACCATTTTTTGTCTTCTTGAATCCCGTTCATATTTTATTCTTTCTTCCACCCATTCTTTTCTCTCGCTCTCATTCACTTGCTTTGGTGAAATGATAAAAAAAGCAGTAAATAATGACGCTATTAGTTACGTATGGATCAGTACTCTTTCTTAGGATAAAAGGGTAATATTTCAAATTTCGTGCAGTTCTTTAAAAAAGCAATTGCAGTGGTGTTTGTAAAATATAGAATCTAATTAAAAACATTTGCAATCATGGCCGCATTCTCTCGGATATATATATATATATATATATGTCATCCACATACAAGCCTGTTTCGCTGTATCACAGCTCATCAGTGTGGCTAGACATCCACTTGCCTCCGTTCGGGATCGAAACCCGACCGATTTGATGTCAGTTGAAGTCACTAACCCCTAAGCCATAGAATTAGAGAAAGGAAATTTTAGCAAGTTACATATAAGCGGCGTATACACATGTCAGTCACCGAAAGAACTCAATTCATTGCTGAAGAGTTATGCATATATCGCCGAAATGGTAACTGCTTTTTTCAAATTTTTCTTTCTACAGTGCTCAATCGTAATAAGAGCATAATATTCGTCAAATATATATATATATTTTTTTTAATCGTATTTTTTAATCGTATTTTTTTTAATCGTATCTCCCCGAGCAAGGCGGTAACGCCACTGATGTGCAGGGGGCTACGTAATAGTGAAAAGATTGGAAAAGATAAAACCGGAAACTACATCCTAAACAGGGAACAAGGGATGAGCCTCTTAACCTGTTCAATAGACGAGGGTCGAGTGTGAACCGGGCGATAGATAGATCTATCTACTCCAATTAAATCTATCTACTCCAATTAAATATATATATATATATATATATATATATATATATATATATATATATATATATAAACAAACTATATTCAGCCGAAAATGTCAGTGTATTGTCAGCATGTCAAAGTTGAGAATAAACTGTATGATTGTAATTTTTTGTACTGTTTCTGTCCAAGTAATTTCAATCGTTTCAGTTATTATCAAAAACTAGGTGTTGTCAGTGTGGCAGACAAAATTTTGTTGGCGTCGTTCAGATATAGAACAGTAAACAAGATTTTCGGACAATTTACCCCAAATTTTAATTTTCAAATGAGAAGAATTATCTATAATGATGTTTAAAGCAATAAAAATGCCGGATTAAAAGTAAATAAATTAATTTTTTAGAAATGTATAAAGTATATATTTGTCGTTTACATTATTGTATACGCACACACACATATGTGTGTGTGTGTATGTATATATATGTGTGCATATGAATGTGTAGGTGATAAAGACACAAGGAAAACTTACATTAACCGACTTGTGTTTCCTCTTCTGAAGGATTATGTTTTGCAACAAGCATTTATAAATTAAATTAAATTGTTAAAATGTTAAAATTATAAATTAAAATAAAATGTTAAAATGTTTCGTAAAAATACATATATATTCCTAAATTATATATATATATATATATATATATATATATATATATATATAAGTGTGTATGTGAGTGTGTGTGCACGCGCCTAAATTCTCTCTCTCTGTCTTTCACTCTCTGTCTCTTTATATATATATATATATATATATATATATATATATAGTTAATAGTTAATGATATCAAATTCATAAATGGAGAGAATAAGCCAAGCAGTACTTCTTAATATAAGTTATTAAAGAGATAGATCCCTACAGAGAGATCCAGAGCAATATGACATACCTAAAGGAAAAACTTAGCGCATCCTCTAAAGTGGTTATAAACTATGAATTATTTCGACGAGTAAGTTTTTGGTACACATCTCATCAGACCGTAAATTACAAATCTAATTCATGGTTTGATGAGATGGTTACCTAAACCTTCTTCTTCTTCTTCTTCTTCTTCTTCTTCTTCTTCTTCGTCTTCTTCTTCTTCTTCTTCTTCTTCTTCTCTGTACCCTGTCCCTTCAGGACGTAGGCGATCATGGCTTTCCACGTCTCCCCATCCCTGGTGGCTCTTAGCACGCCTTCTCCTGTTACACCATGCAACCCTCGTTCCATCATCCACTTGATTAGGTCCTTCAAATATATTATCCATGGCTTTCTCCTGTCTGCTTTTCCCTCTATCTGGCCTGTTTTTATCAGGTCCTCCAAGCCTTCTTTCCTCATTGCATGTCTCAGGAACCAAACCTTACTCGTTGAAACAAATTATATTTTATAAACGCTTTAGATGATGCATTGAGTTTTTCTTTTATATATATATATATATATAGAGAGAGAGAGAGAGAGAGACAGAGAGAGAGAGAGAGAGGGAGAAAGAGAGGAAGAGAGGAAGAGAAGAACTGATACTGTTCTTCTGATAACTCTATTTTTTTTCTCGCTCCTTAGCAATGTTTCTTACTCTTCCACGACCAGTAATCCCTTGGATTTTAAATTGTTGTCTTTTCATCGGTTTTGACATTTCCAGAAGGATATCTTCATCGGCACGTGTGATAAGAATCTTTCTGTTTGGATAAAAAAAACAAAAAAAAACACCAACCGTGGCATGTAAGACAATGCCAAAGTGTTGAGGCGTGGAAAGAAGTAATGAATGCTGATCGGATTCAGAGTATATAATATTTCCGTAGATACAGAATTACAAGCGAGAATATGACGAGGTGTCGATGTGTATTAGTGCCTCGTAGAGTCGTGTGCATTGATGCGCGTTAAATAACTGTAGATATTAGTCGGATGTTCGGTCGTATAAATCTCCAGCGGATATAGATCGATTCTGGCAGATGTAAAACGATCTACTGTATTACTAGGTGTTGAAAGCGTCCAAAGAGTTGGTTGGTGTCTGGGAATGTTAATTTCAAGTAAGAGACGGAATGAAGGCGTTGTTTTAAAATTGTTTTTTCTGCCAACTCTGCTTAATTTTATACCGTTTTTTTTTCTCGGTTTTTTATAATTTGATTATTTTTAGTGGAACTTAAATGATATATTATATATTCGATTGTTTTTATTGGACTTAGGATTGGATTGGTAGCTAGTTTGTCATGTTGAAGACGTAGGGAGCTGGTTAATGTTTCTTTCATTCGGCCTTGTGACATACTTAACCGATCTTTCTACAGCTTATAAGTTTTATGCAGAATTATCATCAGAAGATTTTCATCAGAAGGTTGTTTGTCGGCAGATTGGAATATATGGAATTATGTGGAATAGTGTGTGAATAAAATATACATTTTGCATTTTAAAATAGAAATTTATAAAAAGGGAAAGACTAACATAAGTTGTAGGAGTTAATGTGCAATTAGAAACATTATTAAGTGGTTAAGGGTAGAGTTCGTAAAAAATGTTCGTAGTAGTAATTGTTGAAAGAGATAAGGAGGAAAAGAAAGAGAAAGAGAAAGAGGACAATGTCCGAGTCGTTTGAAGTTGAAGTCACATTTTAAATGTTTCGTCTGGCGGCTCCCATCTGACTCTCTTACTGACTGACGCTGATGAAGTCCTTTTATTGTAATCTAGATATTTCGCACTTACTTGCGAAGTTCTTTTTGCTCTTGCAAGTCGCTCCCATTGGTCAAAAATCATTTTAACACCTACTTGCAAATTCGGGGTTCGACTTTTTATGTAAGCACATGGTCAATCCTTTTTCTATTTGGGAAAACCAGGATTTCACACGTCATTGTGAATTTTTGGAAAACTGAATAAGAAGGTTGATTTTAATTAATTTCTTATCCGCTACGATGTTATGTTATTTAATGTCGAAATCAATAATGTAATAAATTGTGAGTTTATTTGATTCGGGAATAGGTAAATATTTGTTTATATTTGAACTTTCAAGCATTTTCGTTGTTTGGGAATAGGTAAATATTAGTCGTTTATATTTGAGTTTGTAAACATTTATTTGGTCAGGTAATAGGTAAATATTAGTCATTTTTATTTCAGTCTATAAGCATTTACTGGATTCAGGAATAGGTAAATATTGGTCATTTTTATTTGAGCCGATAAACATTTCATTGGTTGTACTGTGGGATCTCCTCTTTTTCTATGATAATGGACTTGACTTGAGTATACATATACTCCTGCCATATTGAGATACATGAGAACGGTTGAGATCCGTGAGATACCGAACGATACCGAAGTTTCCCAGAGAATACCGCGTCAGTAGTTATAGTAACTCTGAGCGCAACTCATAATAGTATTACACAGCACCCGTCAGTCCCGACGTGGACGTACTAATTCTAGCACGGCTTCACTTCAAAGACTTGTATATATATTCTTTACTAATCGTATTCCTGGATTACTAACCTGCGTTCAAGTTTGTATCTTTACGTTTAATATAACTTATTTTTCGATATCAAATATGTTTTGTTGTTCATTATTTTGTGCGGTTCACACCCGGAATCCACAATAGGTTGTAAGCATTTCCTTGATTCGAGAACAGGTAAATATTTGTAGCATGTCAATTTTAGTCTTGAAGCATTATATATATATGAAAACAGATATTAATCTGGAATTTCGGGGGTTGATGGGCGTTTATATATGAGTCTGCAGACATTTATTTGATTCGGGGATAAATAAATATTGTCGTTAATATTTGAATTTGTAATAACTTAATTCATTCTGGAATAGATAAATATTAAGCAACATATATATATATATATATATATATATATATATGTTGGACTTTTTTGGTACATGTATATACTGTGCAGACCCGCATGGGTCAACCCATTTTATAGTTCCCCAATAGCAGGCTTAACCAATCAGGGAGCTCAAAATATTCAATGCGACGTGTAGAAAAGGCGGCCATATTTTTCCGATTATTCGAGATCAAATCCGATTCAAGACAGTGTCTGATTCGGGAGAGTTAATCTTTGACGGTGTTTCATTGAACAGATTACGTGCTGCGAAGATACTCTATATCCATAAATTATGGTGGACATTATCAACAATATATAGTCCTATCGACGAATGATGAGTATACCACGGACAGAACATATGAGCAATAAGTAAGTTATAAAGAGAATAGGAACTACAAGGAAATGTATACTTCCGATCAGAGAAAAAACAGTTGACATTTTAAGGATATATAGTGAGGTAAGAGAGCTTGGTGAATGTAACACACACAGGGCATAATGAAGGTGAGAGAAGCAGAGGGGAATAGAGAACTTATTTTCTTCTTTTTTATGTACCGTGTCCTTTCAGGATGTAGGCTATCATGGATCTCCACTTACCCCTACCTCTTGTCACTCTTAACACTTTTTTGTTATCTCTCCCATATCCATCTTTCTTCCGCCATCCACTTGTTAAAGCCCATCAACTATGTCTCGTCTTCCTTTTACCATGTTTCTTTTTCCCTCTGTCAGTCCCGTGAGTATTAGATTCTCCAATCCCTCCGTCCCCCTTACATGTCTCAGGGGTCTCTTCCTGATGTTAATTACAAGTTTCCTTTTCATTTGCATTCTTTCCAAAACCTTACTTACATGTTCGGTCCATGGTATCCTCAGCATCCTTCTGTAGAACCACATTTCTGTAGTTCTACAGAACTCTGCTTAACGAATTTCTGTGAATGAATGGCAGAACAGAGACAAAGAGTGATGTTAAAATTACTTAGAGCAATAAAGGACAGAAAGTTGTGTAGAGCCATGGCTGCTCACGTTTTGCAACCATATGATGCATAAAAGTAAACGAAAAGGTATTTGTTTCAAATTTCAAATCTGTATTTCTTTAAAGTCGAGATTAGCGGCATGATGGTGCCGTCGGATTGATGGCGCCTCGTTAGCTGTCTGAGTTGCCAGTACCTTGAACCGGTCCTGCGAAGGAGATATAGTCCGATAAAACCAGTGGATAACTACAACCGCTTATAGTACAACACAACATTAACAGAGAACTAAATAAGTCAATTATGACGATATACTGTAATTTTGAAGAAGAAAAAACATTCTTACCGTAGATCTTAGCAACCTCCGCATATTATTGCTTTCCTTTCATTATTGGAAAAATTACTTTTATCTTTTCATAAAAAGGTAACGTTTAACTATTTTTCATTGATACATACAAAATGCAAGCAACTATAACATACGCTTTGGAAACACTATTCAGTTAATACTATGGTCATATGCTGCTGAAATAAGACAATTTAGATTCTAAGTGAATGATGATATAGAAACTGCGAAAAATTATCCTTCATTCAAGCGGTGTAAAAAATACTGCTATTCTCTGAACTATAAAATCAATTAGACCAAGGTGTATGCGTTTATTACAAGACAACAGGTAATGATGGGCTACGCAGTAAATAAATAATGCAAACAAGGGACTGTTCTTGTACCTCTGGCGCCACAAGAATTCGTGAAGATGCGACATGAACAACGCCACAAAAGTACCAAACTGTCGAACGCAGTTCAGGCTTGAAGCATATCGAAAGATTGTCCATGTTTTGAGCATTGATGGTATTATCAGGATCCATAAAAGTGCTGCTGCTGCTGCTGAATAACAACGCCATGAGAGTATATCCTTTGGTTGTGTTCCACCATTCCAGAATAAGCAACTCAGCCATGAGAAACAATATGACTTCCAGACTGAGCATACCACACAATAGCGTCTTTCTGAGTCTCTAATCCCTGATCCTCAACTGGAAAACACTTTCCTTAAACCCGCTCGATGCTACATTCGCCACGGTGATGTGTGCGATGAAAAAAGATTTAAAATACAAAACGAAAGATTATTTTACGCCGCTTATGTGAAGGGTTACTTTGCAAAATTGATTTAATACAGATTTTGAAACTCCATTCAAATTATAATTCATTCAAATTTAAAAATGAATTCGAATTCTAACCAACAAAAATTATCTCGTTATTTTAAAATTAATTTAAAAGATATGGGCGATAAAAAAAAATTCAGTGTCTTTGACGAGTGTGGACCTTTGACATTATTCTGAATACTGAATGCAAGAGACGTAGGGGTAAACAGCGAGTAACCTATCTCAAGAGCTTGTGTACATGGATGACAGAACAGGGACTGGAAAGAATAAGCAAACACTACTTATTTACAAAAGATAGGAAATTGTGGAGAGCTATGACTGCCTGAGCCTTAAAGGGATATGACACATATGCTAACATTTGTATTGTCATTTTCTTTGATTTTCTCTGATACTAATATACAGTGAAAATTTTCAGTTGCAAAACGAATTCTTCTTTATGTCAAAAGCGCCTCCACTCGACTCATGAAAGGCCTCTGTCTTTCTTCAGGTCTTTCTATTCGTACACACACACACACACACTCTCTCTCTCTCTCTCTCTCTCTCTCTCTCTCTCTCTCTCTCTACATCACGCTTCTGCTTACCAATATACGCTCGTATATACAAGTGCACAACCACGTCAAGATGTGAGGTGAGAAAAACAAAAGAGGTCAAATGAAGAAACCAGCGTTGAATGGTTGACTATCGAATTAAATTTTCATCTTGGGTGGCGTGAAATCAAATTACACCAGAATGGGGACACGAAGTACCAGGCAAACGGCTAATTTACAACCGCATACTACTCGCTTCCTTCAAGAATCAAACACGGACACTTTTTATATCTTTATTTTTTTCATTTTAGATTAATTCAAAATCTATTATTTTTTGTTTCTGCTTCTAATGAAGTGACACGATATATAAGTGTCGTGTCCCTTCTGAACGTAGGCGATTATGGGTCTCCACAATATCCCGTTCTTCATGCATTCTGTCTTCCTGCAGTTGATATTTAATCCTTTCTTTACGGTTTGTAAAATGTTTATTACATTCATGAAATCATTTTTAATGATCTAAGTTGACCTTGTGGGGCTGTTTTCATAATTTTCACAACCAAAACTGATTCCTTTGTTAAGAAAACAAATAGCTCTCATCTTAATTGCTATTTAAAATGATCTGTTTAATTTGATAATTATGATGGTCGGACCTGAAGGAGACTACCACCACCTTTAAATTTGTTGTTTTCATTGTTTTTGACTTTTTTCAGCAGTCTTATCGATTATTACATAAAGTTTCCGATTATCAAAAAGAATTTTGAAAACATTTCTATATTTAAACAATTTTAGGGTGGGCTCAGTTTCTCATACAACGTTATAGTAAATTGATCCTCCATTTTGGAACCACTCGCGTTAGGGTCGCTTTGTTTTGAATTTTGGGGACGAGTTGTTACTCTTGTTTTTGTCTTTTTCAAGTTTTCTTCAGTTATTACGATGGCATTTTCTTTGGAAACTCCAAGAATGGCTTTATTCAAAAAATTCGCAAATGATTCAGTAGTTGAATATGCGCAAGCAAAAAGTTAATTGCACTTGATCGATTTGTATGAAAAGCTGAGCCCCCGCTAAAATTGTTTAAATGTTGAAATTTTTACAAATATTTTTTTTGTCAATCGGAAAGTTTAGGGTTAAATCGATAGCATTGCACTGAAAAAAGCAAAAAAAAAAAAACCTGATAATCAACAAATTTACAGGTGGTGGTAATGTCGTACCAGCGAGTAGTTCCAAAATGGAGGATCGATTTACTATAACGTTGTATAAAAAACAGATCCCCCTCTAAAACTAGTTTTAATATTGAAATTTTTCCATTTTTTTTTGTAAATCGGAAAGTATAGGGTGTAATCGATAACATTACACAGAAAAAATTCAAAAACAATGAAAAACAACAAATTTAAATGTGGTGGCAGTCTCATTCAGGTTCGCCTTATGATGATTTGGGGTAGGAATGTTTTTTAAATATTAATGGAAAATTCTAGTCTCCACAAAAAGCTGAAACAAATAATAGTAATAATAAAATATGATGATTGGTTATAAGTACATTATTAATGAAGAAAATACAAATCCTGCAAAAAGGGCTGAACTATAAAAATCACAGACGTTAGATTTTTAAACATTAAATAATTAAATGTTGTTCCGTTCTAAACGGACTCGAGTGCGATGAGTATTTAAAATTTGGTTTCTACGATCAGTTTTTGTTTTGGTTGTGCCATTGTGGTGCAATGGATATCGGCTCGAAACTCTGAGAGCCGATTTCGAATTGCAGTTGCGTTCACTTACGCGCAAATATCCTTGGAAAAGTGATTAAACCGTCGCTTCTCCCTCAAGCTATGGGTTAAAAAGCAGAACAGTTTGGGTTCTATATCTTTTCTCTGCAATCAGTCTATCGCGGAAAAAAATGGCAACCTACTTCAGGAAAACCTTCTGCCCACATTAGTCATGTCTCTTTCGAGACATGATCACCGAAACATGTATCACGTATGGCACTGAACTGACTGGCTAATATTATAATGATTCAATAGATTTATCGGAAATGATTGGACACTATGACTGATGAGTTTTGTTACGCGAAACTCTAGCGTGTGTCAATGAGGTAAGTTCTTTGAACACTTATATATCTAAACTTACTTATAAATGGAACTTTGTCTGTGTGTGTATGTGTGTGTGTGTGTCCGTTACATATAGACTCCGAAACAGCTGAACCTATATTCTTTAAAATTTACACAATTGTACTATAAGCGTCTGCGAGTGTTCTTAGCTAGGTTTTGTGTCGAGGTACCTCCAATAAATATCGAAAATCGATAATCGAAAAAATCGGGTTATAGAAGGAGTGGTCTGAATTAAATCAAATTTGATGCAATCATAGACAAAGACATAAGAAACGACATTCAGAAGTTTCAAGGTTGCTGCTCTTACAATAGTGCAGAAAGTCGATAATATATATATATATATATATATATATATATATATATATAAGGCAAGATGTTTGTGTGTGTGTCTGTTTATCTGCCTGTATGTCTGTATTTTTTCAGCCCTTTTATTTTAGTTCTTGCTTCGAGTTTGGCACTAAGTAGATATAATTGTTGTTCTCAGTCTCAGCCATGGTACCATTTACTCAGAGGACTTATTTAGCCTTCAAAATTCAGTTTTTGACGAAAAAAGCTTATTTGATATCGATACCAGGAAATGAAAATTTGACTTACATCCATTCATTTTTCTTTCAGTCTACGGTTTCGGTTTAACTGGAAACAACTATTGCTTTTTAGTCTTTCGTGCCAACGTCCAAAGAGTCTGAGCTCCAGGACCATGGATTAGTTTTAAAGCTTTCATTTGACCCGAGCAACGCCGGGCTATACGGCTAGTATCAGACTAACAGTGAATAACTGAATAATAACATGGGGGAAAAACACCTACGCAACATGTTTTGATACTCGACCAAACTTCTTCAAACTAAAAATATTTATTGATGATTAACTTACACCAACACTGCACAAGGCCTAAAATTGAAGAAAGGTGAGTGATTGGACGGTACTATCCTATCGTTTAACATAGCAAATTCTAATCAGTAACCCTATCACTGCATAACATTCCTTTCACCAAAACAGCATATTTTTTTAAATTTATAGTCACCATAATACATCTTCTCTAAGATATCTTAACGACTCAACTGTATGCACATTTTAGTTGGGAGGGAGAAATGATAATAATTAAAATTTAAAAAATTTAAACCCTAATAAGAGTAATGATGATTTTATCAACGGAGACACTCTTACATATATAGAGAGTGCGATGGATAAATTATTGTCTGAATTATGCAAAAATGAAAATAACACTGACATCTCATTTTAACAGATATATTTACCAAAATTACACCAAAGTATCTTGAAATATTAAACAGACATTTTTTTCAATAAATTCACCATTGGCTTCAACCCCAGGATTCAAACGACTTTGGAATCTTTTGTTTCTTTTCTGGACAGTCTCCTTGTTTAAGTTGTTGAATGTTGCTATACTCCTTACAACAAGTTTTGTTGGTTTCTCGATAAAAAAAAAATGAACAATCATAATTGCTAATTTATACAACTAGATATAAATGAATTATACCGTTCTATAACAAAACTCATGTTGGATAAGAACAGCCCAAGAACAAATAAAAATAAACACAAACAAAATAAAGATCATTAGACAGTTTCGAAAAATCACTACTATTCGACAATGAAGACTCATGGATAAAGAAAGAAGGGACCTTTGACACTGTGGTGATACCGAGCAAAAACAATGGACCGGATGTTTGCACTTTCACGACCAAAAGTCGTTACTGCGCCGCCGGCTCAGCGCAGATGTTCCGGTTGAAAACTACAAATTGATTAAATATTAACTTTCCAGTTCGCGAGCCTACGCGAATTTTATTTATCAGCCAATGGGAAACCCAGAACCAAATACAAGTGTGAAATCCCAAATGAGCTGCTGTGCTCCAAAAAGAAGATATAAAAAGTGGATACAGAAAGCATCGACAGGCAGACCGACTCGAGAAGAGAGTAATTAGTATCTCCCTTGAACCAAGTCAAACGGATTACTACGCTCGCCTCCCATACCTCTTTCCTTCTTCCCTGCCTCAAAAACTACTTACTGACCTAAGGAGCGAATACATCAAAGACATTCCTTACTTACACGCTCCCAAATTCCTAAGCATTAATACTCTTTCAGCATTTTATTGCCATGAACATTTTAACGTCCGTTGGACCTATACATCATGTATTACTTCAATTGTAAAAACATTAATTGATATCTGTATATATAAAATGTTATTTTTCTACTCAAATTGCCTTTCTTGATTTGTAATCATTTTATGACTTATAGTGGGCTATCTACAACAAGGCCAAATTCCGTTAACCTGCAACAGTATACAACTACCCTTCACTAGGACGGACTCTTCACTACTAACAGAAAAGAATAAATAAGCAACCCACTATAACAATATAATGGGAAGCTTCGACAGTACAAGGACTTGCGAACTCATACATATATATATGCCAGAGGAACTAAAATAATCGATAGAAATGATAAAGACCATTACAGGGACGACGGCGGCCTGATTATCTAAAGAAACTGGAACAAACAAAACACAGAAAGAAAGAAAAATAATTATAAAAATTTTCTAAAATATGAGATTCAACATAAACCTAAAAAATTACCTAACCGTATTAATTTTTTTAGATATCACCTTCGCCCTAATAAAAAGTACACATTAACCATACAGAGAAACCAATGATAAACCCCTGAATATAACTACATTTTCCAACTACAGAAAAACTACACACACAAAACAACCTTTACAGATAGTAAATACGAGAACAGCAGAATGCTTTGTAAACATATCTGGGAAATTAAAAACAAAAAACAAATCACACCAAAAATATCATGGAAAATAAGAAAATAATTAGTTTCCAACAATAAATTAAAAAACTGTAAACTCAGCCTGGAGGTAAAAATAGCTACAATTACTTTCTCAGACCAAAACAAACTACTAAATAAGTAAACAGAACTCATCACTAGATACAGTCAGGAAAACAAATTTTTACAACATTAAAAAACGAAGGCAGTAAATAAACAAAATAAACAAAAATAAATAAAAAAAAACAAATCATTCCAAATAAATAAAGTAAACAATAAGCTAAGTACCGTCACTCGATAAATTTTAAATTGAATTTTTCAAAATTGAATTTTTGTTTTAATTGAAAGCTAAATGGTTACATTTACTATTGCCAGTAAGCAAAATAGTCTCGTGTATTTCAAACAGAAATTATATTGATTGGAATCTAACATTTTGAGATTTTAAAAATTTCTTTTCAATATTTCGGCCAATTTTGAGCGATTAACAGATTTGTCAATAAAAGTTAATTTTCATTTTTACAATTCTTACAAAAATAAGATATACATATGTGAAACATGATTTTTGAAAAATTCGCAATTTTTTTTTATCACCCCAAGCAAGGTGGTAACGCCACTGATGCGCAGGGGGCTACGTAAGAGTAAGAAGATTGGAAAAGAGAAAACCGGAAACCACATCCTAAACGGGGAACAAGGGATGAGCCTTTTCAATAGACGTGGGTGGAGTGTGTACCGGGCGATAGTTTAGTCTATCTACTCCAATTGGAAAAGAAAAAAAGAGTAAAAAGATTGGAAAAGAGAAAACCAGAAACCACATCCTAAACGGGGAACAAGGGATGAGCCTCTACATATGTTCAATAGACGTGGATGGAGTGTGAACCGGGCGATACAAGTATTAATTATTTATAGCATGAAATTTGGATAATAATCGAGAAAAGTTAAAGAAGAAAATTTTTTTAAAAAATTTAAAAGAAAAAATATGTAACGAAGACGGATTATAATTAGAAGTAGATATTTACCCTGTCCTTCCACTATGGCGAGCTGTGACACAAGGTCGATTTTTAAGGTAGACACCCAAGCGCGTAAACATATGCAAGAATAAGAACTACTCGTCCTTGTCACCGTCGGTTGCGCTGCTCTGGTTGGCGACAACCAATTTGAAAAGTCAAAGAAAGAACGAAAGAACGAAAGAAAGAAAGAAAAAACAATTCAACCTAATTTAAAAAAAAAGAAAAGAGAAATTTGGTAATAATTAAAAGGAAGAAAAGAATTAAAAAATAGAAAAAGATAAAAATATTTATTTATTTGTTTTCACGGCTTATCAATTCTTTGCAGGTTAGTTCAAAACAAAAATTTAGCTTGTTAGATATTCATTTTTTTAAAGTTAATAATGGTTTTGTGATATAATTCTTACCATTTACGCCATAGCTAGAGGGAGAAGAGATGGATTTATATATTTTCTGAAGCTATTTGCGGATAAATGAATATAAAAAAAGGACAATGGAAATTGGAATACGCCTCTCCGATTAACAATTACAAACCATTATCCAAAATTACAACACCTACTAACCACTCATCTAAGCACTGACCAGGCTCAACGTTGCTTATCTTCAGTGATGATACGGGAACCGGTGTCTCAACATGATGTGGCCGTAAGCTGAAGATATAAATAGACGCAGTAAAATAGAAAAAAAAAAATAATGACAAAAAAAACAAAAACAAGAAGGAAAAAAGAAAAGAATCAATAAAAGTAAATTTTTAAGTCATCCAGAAACCCAAAACCAACAATGGCGAAAAATAAGAAAAATAAGAGGCGGCAAGATAGGTGAATTCTCCTCTTTTTCTTAGTTAAGTCAGTTAAGTGCCATGTGTGATACACACTTGGGCGATCATGTCTGGAAAGAGACATGACTGAGTGGAGAGAAGATTTTCCCTGAGTAGGTTGCCATTACTTTCTGCGGTAGACTGGTTGCCAACCAAGTCTGTAAACCCAATCTTTCCTGCTATTTAACTCATAGGTGGAGGTAAAAGAAACGGATTAATACCTTTCCCAAGGGCATTTGCGCGTAAGTGAATGCAACAAATTCAGTTGGATTTCGAACTCGGCTCTCCGATTTTTAGCTCTGAGCCGATATTCACCTCACCACAACGCACATCTTTTTTCTCACTTACGAAATAGAAAACAAAAACAAAAAAAAACTACCTTTCGTTTCGCAGCATTCATCTTCAAACCATCATCTCTTTCCTTAGTTTTCTTCCCTTCCCAGTCACAATGTTAAAAAAAAAAAAAAGAAGAATTTTACGTTATCGGCTGGCAGTATTTATTTGGTGCGGTCAGCAAACCAATTTTTTGGTCTTCTGTGTGTTTTTTTTTTTTTTTTGAAATGGTCCGAATCGAGCAATAAACAAAGCTATGTAGCCCGCCAGTCCCTCTTTAGCCTTTCAAGTAATTCTGCTATGTATATATCTATGTGTGTGTGTGTGTGTGTGTGTGCGCGTGTGCGTGTGTTTGTGTGTATGCGTGTATATGTGTGCGTGTGTGCGTGTGTTTTGTGCGTGCTCGTATGTGTGCGTGTGTGTGTGTACGCGTGTGCGTGTGTGTGTATCTGCGCGTGTGTGCGTGTGTGCGTATGCGAATGCGTATTTCAGTCCATGGGTAGTATTAAAATTATCAGTGTCATTGATTCCTTTGTTGGCGATTTGACAAATCAATGCTTATCATAAACTGCAACTTACAACGACTGACAAGATGTGTTGTCGCTCGAGAATATTCCCCTTTTTTTTCCCGTCTTGTCTATTCAAAGAACTTGGTGTACATATATCTAATTCTAATATTGTCTATTTCATCTGAATGGTTCTACCAGCATCTCTTTCCGTCCTCTTTGTGAGCATTCTTTCTATTTTTATTTGTGTCTTTTGTCTGTTTTCCGATTTATAATAATAGATGTAATTTTTTTTTCTGTTTTATCATCAAAGATAAGCAAGGGCGTGTTCTGTTTGTACAAAACGCATGGCTACTCTTTCGTATAAAACACAACTGCAGTCTGGAGTAAGCATGCCCGTAGAAATTTTTTAACTTAGAAAATGAGCGTCTTGATTTAAATTTTAAATAAACGTTCCTCTGAAAGGTTTTTTTTACTGGAACAAAATAACTGTGCCGTGGAGAAAATTATTTAAAAATAAGAAGTATACCGTAAGTTGTGGTGAATATGGAATTAAACTCTATTCTCGTCTCTTTCTAAAATTTCACAATTTCGTGTGAAATCTTAATTTTGATAAATAGAAAAAAGGATTGAAGAATAAACGAAGTCAAATTTCGGAATCCGATGTTAAATTAATTTTTTAGCCAATGAAAGGAAGCGATTTGCAAAACTGAGAGAAACGTTAACAAATCTATACGAAAAAGTGAATCGCTATAAAAGAAAGAAAAAAGTCAAATCAATCAGTTAGATAGGAGCAGAAATCAGAGACGGCACCACCAAGATGTGACGAAAAGAAATTTTAATCTGCCGACCCGGACATAAGGTCCCATCACACATTTGCTCTCCTTCTTCTCCTGTGCTAATTTTCTTTATCTCTTCTTCCTTCTCACCATTCTCGTAATTAATTAACAAAAAATACGACGACGACGGCAACAAGAACAACAAGATAATTCAACTGACTCCTAAAAAATAACTCCCGATAAGTACTATTTTTTTTATTGCTTTACCTTTCTTTTCATTTCCTCGCCGGCCATAAAAAAGGAAAGGAACACAGACTTCATTACTATCATTGTTAACTCTGCACAGACAAATTCTGCTACTTATAACTAGAATTCTAGATGCACTTAACTCCTTACTACTGTTTCTCTTGGAACATTTAACTCTTCACTACATTTTCTCATTGAACTCTTACCAATTGATGTTATTCTGTTATGTTAATGAAATTCTACTTTAAACATACAAACGAAATACTTTTATTCTTCCACATTTCAACCGTCTGATAATCCTTAAGTTGCAGTGAGTGTCGGCGATGTTTGTGAAGTAGCCTTGTACCAGACATGGCTGACTTCAAAGCCCCGTTTCGGGGAAAAGTCTCTTTCTTTCTCTCTATCTATCCTATTTCTCTTTCTCTCTCTCTGTCTATACATACATACGCATATAAATATATATATATATGGATGCGTTTTCCGGTTTTCTCTTTTCCAATCTTTTCACTCTTTTCCTTAATTTTTTTTTCAATTGGAGTAGATAAACTAAACTATCACCCCGTTCACATTCCACCCACGTCTATTGAACAGGTGAAGAGGCTCATCCCTTGTTTCCTGTTTGGGATGCGGTTTCCGGCTTTCTCTTTTCCAATCTTTTTACTCTTACGTAGCCCCCTGCGCATCAGTGGCGTTATCGCCTTGCTTGGCGTGATATGATTAAAAAAAAAAATCTTTCACACACGCACATAGCTTTCCTTTAAGATGGGTAAGACTATAATTTTACTGATTATGCTATTTACACTCCCTCACATTTGTTTCTTTTTCCCAAACAAAAAACATACACACACAATCACATACACGCCTCTCTCTCTCTCTCTCTCGCTTACTCCTTCTTTCTCTCTTTCTGTCTCTCTGTTTCTTTCTTTTTTTGTCTGTCTGTCTGTCTGTCTGTCTCTCTGTCTGTCTCTCTCTCTCTCTATCTCTCTCTCTCTCTCTCTATATATATATATATATATATATATATATATATATATATATATATATATATATATATATATATATGGTCATCCGCAGAGATGTCTGTTTCGCTGTATCAAGTTTTTTGGTTAATTAAATTTTAACGAATTCGTTAAAATTTAATTAACCAAAAATACCTCATTCACATAAAATAATCCCCTTCAAAAAGGTAATTAATACCCATGTTTAATCCTCAAAATAAAAAAGCGAACATTGTATAAATAAAAGAAAATAAACTCACACAACATTAATAGCAACTTTATTCCATCCACTCATAGATACAATAGAAAGTGTCTACTCTTTCTTAAAAAAACCCCTTACATCCCAATATAAGAATTCTTCTTCTTCTTCTATGTGCCCTGTCCCTTCAGGACGTAGGCGATCATGGTTCTCCACGTTTCCCTATCCCTTGTGTCTCTTAGTATGTTTGTTCCTGTTACTCCTGTCAACCCCCGTTCCGTCATCCATCTGATCAGGACCTGCAAGTATGTCATCCGCTGCTTTCCTCTGTCTCTGTTTCCTTCTATCTGGCCAGTCAGTATCAGGTTCTCCAGGCTCTCCTTCCTCATTGCGTGTCCCAGGAACTTCAGTTGTTTCTTCCTAATGCTCACTATTAATTTCCTTTTGGTTGCCATTCTTTCCAACACCTAATCGTTGCTTGCATGCTCAGTCCACGATATCCGCAGCATCATTCTGTAGAACCACATTTCCGCTGCTTCAAGTTTTGTCCTCATTTTCGATTGAAGAACTGACATCAAATAGCAATCCAGCACTCTTTTCTTTGTTTCTAGTGAGATTTTCCTGTGTGTTAGTACTTTACTCAGCTTCTGGAACGCGTCCTTTGCCATGCTAATTCGCATTCGGATCTCAGTGTCGCACTTTCCATCTCCTGTTAGAACACTTCCTAGGTATTTAAATTTTTGTACTTGCTTGATTCTGGTATCCCCCACCTGTATTTGGCATTTTGGGTTGCACCTTTTGAGTATGACCATGCATTCAGTTTTCTTAAAGTTTATTTGTAATCCTTTTTTGTCACTTTCCGCCGCTACCTTCTGTATGAGGTCTTGTAGTTTCCTTTCCGTGTCCGCAATCAGCACTGTTTTATTTGCATACCTTATGTTGTTCAAGTTGTGGCCTCCAATAACAAATCTTGGCGTGTCATCTAGGGCCCTCAAAATATTCTCGCTGTACAGGTTGAACAAATCCGGTGAAAAGACACATCCTTGTCTTACGCCACTTTCTATCTTTGTAAATCTACCTGAGATCGTTACCTGTCCGTACGCAGGCCGTTTGCTGCCAGTAGAGATTCTTGATTTCTCTTATGTCTTTGCCGAAAATGTCGAGGTTGCCGACCATCTCCATCAATTCTTTGTGTCGTATCTTGTCGAATGCCTTCGCATAGTCAATGAAACATAGGTAAAAAGTGACCTGTCCAAAACTAGGCTACACCGCATCCCTCTCCTAACCCAAGGCCTGTATCACTATGGCTACAAACTGCCGGCTAAGTCGTACTAAACTCCTACCACATTCACTTACATATCATATTACCAAAAATAAATCGTTTTCACCGTTTATTTTTCATTTCAGCTTATCACCAGAGGAGGAGCACACATAGCTCCGAAACGCGAAAATTTTTGTGTAGTGATACTATGCTTTTATAAACCATTGTAACAACCATAGCAATATATATATATATATATATATATATATATATATATATATATTCCAGTTTGTTCATTATCTATCTATCTATCTATCTATCTATCTATCAGAAAGATAGGTGGATTTCTGACAACTTCATCTATTTGCCTATCTCGGTGTGGTGTAATGGTTAGCGAGCTTTTCTTGTTAGAACCTATTATAATTGAGTAGTGAGTTCGATACTCACTGGGTACCCCATAATTTAGGCCACATCTAAGCAGCACTTAGAAAATCAGCTACCTTTCTGTTTTGCTTTTAGACTTTTACGCTTGAGTGAAGAGTGTAGGTGTCAGATATAGAAACATAGAGAGATAAGGAACAGTAAAAATAAGAAAATTAAAAAGGTAGGAAATGTGGATTATAGAAAAAAGGTGCAAAAATTGTTTTACTGATAAATGAACAACTATAAAACGTGAAAAAAATCCGACATTACCGACTCAGACACCGTGTACCAGGCAATGTATTCATTTATTCTCGAATCACAATAAATCGGTGCAATGGTTGCAATTTTCATTGATCTGGCCGTATATATAAAATGGGCGAAGAATTAAAACAGATATAAAACGGAAAGTAAGAGAGAGAGAGAGGCGGGGAGGCGGAAACAGAGAGGAAAATGTAGGAAGTGCACGTGAAGGAAACAGTGAAAGGAAGAATATATATATTCTCTACAAAAAACCAATGTAGTGTACCAATTTACATGCCCATTCAGAGACTGCATCCCTGATACTAATCAAAAACCCAGTACATATATTGGTTTTACTACAACCACGCTCTCCCGTAGACTTACATGTCATCTTTCTGATCAGAGTACTATTAAACAACATTTCTCTGAAAAACATAAACATGTAAGTAATATCAGACAGATTTTGGTCAACAATACGGTGATCCTTACTCATACACACAGTAAGAGGAACCTGCAGATATTGGAGGACATGTACATCAAATCAAAACAACCAACACTCAATAAAATCAACTTTAAAACAGGAAATAACATATTACATTGCATTTGACTATATGGTTCTGTTGTCATTTCGCGCTATCCCGCGGTGTGACGTCATAAAACCGCAACGCTAACTTAAGAACTGCGTTTATTATTTTTGGTAACTATTGCCGTTGCCAAGCGGAGTTTTATGTCAACACAAAATAAAATCGTCGGTGATGGTGGATTTTATAATATTTCAGTTTAAACAACCTCTCTGAAGATGACCCATGTGAGCCGAAAGCTTAGAACCAAATTAATAATAAATTATCCAAATGTTGGAGAATTTTTGTCTTTATTTTCAACTGAAATTAAAGCAAAAATACGACGTTCAGAACGGCTCATGATTAAACATAATAGACATTCATTGTCTCTTATATTTAATAGCATATGTTTAGAAAATTATTTGCTGCCTCGATATACTAAATATATATATATATATATATATATATATATATATATATATATATAGTCATACATATACATACATATATATATATATATATATATATATATGACTATATATTTTTTCTAAACATATACTGTTAAATATAAGAGACAATGAATGTCTATTATGTTTAAACATGAGCCGTTCTAAACGTCGTATTTTGGCTTTAATTTCAGTTGAAAATAAAGACAAAAATTCTCCAACATTTGGACAATTTATTATTAATTTGGTTCTAAGCTTTCGGCTCACATGAGTCATCTTCACAGAGGTTATTAAGACGGTAACACACATACATATATATAGTCATCCGCAGATAGATCTGTTTCGCTGTATCACAGCTCATCAGTACAGTTAAACATCCGATTGCTTTTTACCTAGGATTGAAACACGACAGAATTGGCGTCAGTCGGCGATTCTACCCCTGAGCTATGGGCGCTCGGTAGAAGGAGGCAGATTATATATATATATATATATTAACTATTATAAATACAGCTATTATACAAAATTTAATTTTTCGAAAAATTCTACATTGAATTAAAAAACAACACTGAACAAACTCTAATTAACACTGGCTTTCATATTTACATTGCTGATGAACAAATTTGACAGTCCCTCAGAAATATTAACATAGACAAAATAGAACATAATACTTCCTCAAATGACTCTAAATATATCAACCTACTACACTGTAATCAAATGCATTCTAACTATAAAAAAGATGAAGCAACCTTAAAGAAAAACCTCATAAGCGCTAATATATTACCTATTGATCTCAGTAAAGAAATAAAACTAATTATATATATATATATATAATTTAATTTTTTTTTTTTTATAAGCGTTTCACTCCGAGCAAGGCATGTCACTGCCACTACTGTGCAGGGGGCTACGTAGAGTGGAGAAAGGCTGATTAAATATAGGAAATAACAGAGGGTGGGTGATAGTCGGGTGAGGATACCGAGAATGAGGGTTGGGTAGATGAGAGTGTTGTGAGAATAGTTGGGAGTTAGTGTGATAGGAGGTGTCTATTGACCCTACATTTAAACACCTGGAGATTGTAGCTGTCGGGAAAGCAGACTTGTGGAAGGGAGTTCCACAGGCGGGAAGCGCGAGAAAAGAAGCTGTTGGAGTAGAATTTACGGTTACATCTTATTTGTTTAACTGTAAAAGGGTGGGACCTGTAATATTAGTTAAGAATAGAAAATGGGTACGGAAAGTTTTTTTACAATAGAAAAATGCTCACATGATTACCGCAAGAGCTTTGAAAGAACGCCCTTTAAAAAAAAACACAGAATAAATTACGTTATAGTCAAAACATGAGGATAAAATAACAACAGCGGATATATAAAACCATTGTGAATGGTCATAGAAGCGGCTGAAAGAGTTTAGAAAAATCATCACGAAACATTTTTACAGTCCTTATCACCATCAAAAAGGCAACATGTTCAAATACTGGAAAAATTAAGTAAGAAATTAATAAAATCTTCCTTGTCGGTCGTTTTCAATGAAACATCCTGAAAAGAATGGTTGTTGCCCAAATATAGATTATATATACGTATATATATATATATATATATATATATATATATATATATATAAAGTGAGCTAAGAAAAAGAAAGAAAGAACGTGAGAGCGTGCTGAGGACGGAATATGACGTTCATCAAACAATAGAAACGGCAAAGAAGAAACGCAAAAAGGACCAATGAGTGTATCTTTCAGAATAACATTTTTATGATCAATCTCGATATTTGGTCAATTGACAGAAAAAAAAAAATCGGAAAAAAGAGAAAGTAAAAAAAAAAAAAGAAAGATCGTTTGGCCTTCGTAGTCTTCTGAATTAAGAATGTGAAACACACTTCTGACTAATGATAGTTTTTAGTAGTGTTTTTTGTTGACTTTTTAATCGCTTTCTTCCATTTTTGTCTTGGCTTTTATTTTGCTTTCTTTCTTCATTCAATTTTTTCTTGATTTCAGTTTCTACGATTTCTTTCTTTCTTTCTTTCTTTCAACAATTTTTTTCTTGATTTTTGATGATGCGTCTTCATTCTTCTTTCTAGATTTTATATTCTGCCACTTAAATACTTTCTTTGTTTTTCACTGAATTTTATTTCTTATACTTTCATTTTTGTTTTTTTAATTAATTCTTGCCTTTTTTTCATATTTTTATTTACTTTTAAAGATTTTTTTCTTGTCTCGTTTTAGTCTTCTAAGTTTTTAAAAAAATATTTTTCTTTCTTTCTTTCTTTCTTTCTTTCTTTCTTTCTTTCTTTTAATTATTTCCAACATTTTCTCTTTCCATTCCTTTTTTTTTGCTTTCTTTTCTCTGATTGAGAAGCACACATGAGTTGCTCGATAACACATAAAATAAACACCACTAGGATCGCACGAATAATCACAATCATCTCTATTATTATTAATTTCATTCTCGATATTGTTATTGGCTTTTGGTAGAGTATTGTCTAGGGAAAAGTGACTGATATCTATGTCTGTGATTGACTGCTTAACATAAAAAAGAAATCTTTATTCCTTGTATTGTTCATTCTACAGTGATGCAAAAACCGTGTAATAAATATAGCGGTTCATCTTGTTGCTGTGACGAGCCTTTGATACTTGACCAAATGCTTAACAAGGCCTCCAAACATTGATAGCCTGACCTCTCCATGCTCCAAACCTAAATCTTCCTATAAAAGAACTAAGGGTAATGTTACACTTCAATTTGACCAACGCTTTTTTTTTATTTTTATCTTTTTAGATTACTTTTTATCGGCATTCTAGCTTGACCCGTGTGTTCTTTTTTCTTCTTAGTTTGCGTATTGTGTTCATCGTGGTGTTATTTGGTTGGAACGGAAAGCTATAGAAATCATTTTTTAGTTCAATCGTCAATGGCTATAGTAAATGCAATCTCTGACTTAGGTAGATACTTGCTTATTTTAGCGGGAATTTGCATCTTGTCATTCGTATGAATATATGTTCATATGTACGTTTATTAATATAAACATTTGATTGTTTATATTTGTGTATGAATACAACATAAGCTTTTTTAACATGAGTATTAAAAGAAAACACACCCACATGTGGCATGTTGGTATTTAAGAGCATTTCGACCATTAACAATGGGGAGATGCTGTCTTTAAAACATATCCTCAGTTTTCGAAAGTAGTATATTTTGAAACATTCATAATAAAACGAAAATCGGAATAAAGTTATTGATTCAAGTACGCAGTTATCAGAGACAGAAGCACAATTTAAAACTTGACATTTGTAAGCACAAAGTGCAGATAACTCTTTAAAAACACTGACCAATTTAATACTTTATATTTATTATGATCTGGATCCCAATTCTAGAATGGTAAATGATCAATATTTCGATTCTGACAAATCTCGTGGATAAATGAAGTTTTAATAAATGATAATTTACAAAAATTGAAAAAAAAAATTATTTTCTATTTTTATGACTGAACCAGTTACTTTAACAAATGCCCCCATTGGAATATTTTGTGTATGATATTACTCTTATCTATTACTGCAATTCTCCAATATGAGTTTTGCCGAAACTTTTTGCTTATTTAGAACTGAATAAATTTATTTTTCAACATTAATTAGAAAAGTATTTCTAATTTTCGAAATTCTCTATTTTTCGGGCTATTTTTAGCATATGGACCCGATGATCGAAGGAAAATCGAAACTTGTTAACCGGGGAAGACAAATAGAGAATAAATATTAGGTATGAACATTAAGAAAAAAATAATTGAGAAAAGAAATAAAGAGTGAAAAAAATTCATTTTTTGAAGAAGTAAAAAGTGAAAACTAAGAAAATATGATGGAATAGAATAAACGAGATAAAAAAAACGACTTTGTAAGACGATTATAAAAAATTTAAGATTCGAAGGAATAACAAAATGAAGGAAACACAAAAGAAAAAGAAAGAAGAACTGTGAATACTTTTAATATTTTAGAAAAGATGAAAATAAAACAAGAAAATAAAAAATGATGAAAATATGGTGAAATGAAAGAAAAAAGAAGAAAGAACCATCTTTCTTTGAAGAATATTAAGGAAAAAAAAAACGAGAATGTTAAATTGTTACAAGAATCATAGCCAATTTCAGAATCATAAATTTATTTTTGAAAAATTAACTGTAGAATGTTGAAATTAGTCAAAATACGAGCTTTGAGCATCTATGCGCCTCTCTCATCGATTAACGAGATTATTTATTTTTCGTTATTAGCTGTGATGCAACGACATCTTTGAAAGTTGATTCCATCTCAGGTTTAGACCTACAAGTTTTACCGTTTAAAAATGTGCTTAAAAATGATAATCTGTAGTTCAAAGATCAGAAGAATATGGAGGATGTGGCAAACTCTCGTATTTCAAGCTTGTGAGTTTTTGCAACGTCATTCTTGCAACATGTCGCCGCGCATTATCGTGGAACAGAATTGGGCCACGTCGATTCAGATCTCATTTTTTTCAGGTGTGCATGTATTTCAGCAAGTTGATTGCAGTAAAGTTCTGCATTAATGCTCTGATTGGCTTTCAGAAAGCTGTAGTGGATAACGCTAATTGCGGACCACCAGACAGTCACTATGAAGTTTCGCTGATGCAATTTTGGCTTTGGGACTTGTTTGGGAAACTTATCACGATGAAGCTATTGACTTGATCGTTTACGGTTCTCATAAAGGATTCACTTTTATCACAAGTGACTATTTGGTCAAGAAAGTGATCATTGGTGTTACACAAAAAGAGCATCGAGTACACTTCAAAACGCCTAAGGTTTTTGATTTTTGTTGAAATCATGAAGAACTCACTTATCGAGCCTTTTCACCTTGCCAATACACTGGAAATAGCGTGAGACTGTTGCAGTGCTGACACCAAGCGTCTGAGACATTTTTCTGACACATTGACGTGGGTTTTGTTCAACAACTGCTTGCAATTGTTTGTTGTCAAGGGTGCATGACCGTCCTCTACCTTCTTCATCTTCAATGCTCTCGTCATCAGGACGGAATTTCTAGAACCACCTTTGTACAGCCCGATCAGTTATGGACCCATGTTCTCATGCTTTGTTGATACTGGCAGAAGTTTAGAAGGTACTATGCCCAAGTTTGAACTCAGTAAGCGAAGATCATATATTTTCATGTTCCTAATTAAGACCTTCTATGCTTCAAGAATTTTTCTGTCTGAAAATAAGTTAAAAATTATTAAAGAGCACACATTAATTTATTTTTTAATCGTATCACCCCGAGCAAGGCGGTAACGCCACTGATGTGCAGGGGGCTACGTAATAGTGAAAAGATTGGAAAAGAGAAAGCCGGAAACCACATCCTAAACAGGGAGCAAGGGATGAGCCTCTTAACCTGTTCAATAGACGTGGGTGGAGTGTGAACCGGGCGATAGATAGATAGATCTATCTACTCCAATTAAAAAAAACAAACATAAAAAAACAAAGTGAGAAGATTGGAAAAGAGAAAGCCGGAAACCACATCCTAAACCGGGAACAAGAGATGAGCTTCTCAACCTGTTCAATAGACGTGGTTGGAGTGTGAACCGGGCGATAGTTAGATCTATCTACTCCAATTATTATGTATATGGAAATTCACCTTATACATACCGTGAATACTATGTTAAAACGGCTTTTCAAAATGCGACACTTCGAGCGGCTATTATTTTTGTAAAAAAATATGAAAAAAGAAACCGAGAAAAATCTGCTGGAATGAAGATTAAATTAAAAAAAAAATGTAATGAAAAAAGTAAATAAGGAAAGAAAGACGGAAAGGAATTAAAATATATGAATAAATAAATAAATGAATAAATAAATGAATGAATGAATGAATGAATGAATGAATGAACAAAAGACGAAAAGAAAAAATCCGTTTAACTTGGAAGAAAAAGAATTAAACCAAAAATAGTAAAATAATTTATGAATGAATAAATGAAGGAATAAATAAATGAAGAAAGAATGCAAGAATGAAATATAAGACAACTGCTAAGTGAAGAATCTTTTTAACGAACTAGAGAATGACAAAAAGTTTTGAAAAAGAAGAAAGACAAAAAGACGAAGTAATGAGATGATAAAATATTGTTGACTGAAAAAGAAAAGTGGAAAAAATTTCGAGGACAGAATTTCAAAAATGGAGTGTATAAATTAGTCAGACCAGCCCCATTAAGACTGCAATAACCTGTAAAAAAACTATATATATATTAAATAGCAAATAATATTTCTTTAAAGATCTCCTGGATTTAAAAACATAAAACAAGAAAAACACAGACATTCACACACACACACACACACACACACACACAGGAATGACATAAAAAAGACAAAAGAAGAACATGGCGATTCTTTTGATGTAATGCTAATTAATTAGTTTTCGTCCTCAACAAAAAACTGAATTGGCTGTCTCCAAGGTTATAGAAAAAATTGGCATCGTCTTTTGCCATAACTTTTTTTTCCAGAATAAACAATGTCCTGTTTAACTTGTTCTTTTATTTTGCCTATTTTCCCTCTTCAAGAATTTTCTTTTTCCCGATGCAGTTTTTCTTTGGAAGAAGACAGTATCTTCAACAGACAAGTTTGCAGAAAAAATGTCCTAAAAGAACAAAAATGGAAACAGGAAGTGAGTTCTCGCAGAAGAAAAACTCAGCTCTAAAAAGTACGCATTAAAAGACCAAAAGATATTTAAAAAAAGGTGAAATTTATATTAGCAAATCTTAATAATAATAATAATAATAATAATAATAGCAACAGCAAAAATGTTAAAAGTAGAGAAAATTTAATTTTGAAAAATGTAAATTAAAAAATGTGAATACATCTAGTGCGAAAAAGCAAATAATAATAATAATAATAATAATAGAAAAAAACATGAAATGAAGCCATAACGACACACCACGACCTGCCTTAGGTCTTCCCGCAGACTTGGCAGGTAGTGCGACCATAGCAGAAATAAAATATGATGAAAAATGACAACATAATAATAATAATAATAAAATTATAATGAATATCAATGTGTATTTATTTATATATAACACATTTATTTAAATACTTCTTGTCCCATATTGGGTTTTATAGTCTTGGTTGGCAACCCGTCTACTGTAGAAAGTAAAGCAACCTACTGCGGGAAAACCTTCAGCCTAGTCAGTCTTGTCTTCAAAGAGACATGATCCCCCAAGCGTGTATCGCGTACAATAATTAACTGACTGTCCCATCGGTAGTGGGAAGGGGAGTAAATCAACTTAAGTTAATAAATTTATGATTAATTACTTCCCTTAGTCGTTTTGATAATCTATATACAAAAATAATATTCTATCATACAAATAATAATCTATATACAAAAATAATAATCTATCATACAAATAATAATCTATCATACAAAAAATAATCTATATACAAATAAAATATTAATCTACATTTCAACAAAATTAGTTCACGAGCAAAATGAACCGTTTAATTAATCAGTTTCTTCACTCTTACATTTCTTAGATTGCAGTCTTATTTGTTCAAGCCTTTCATGTGAGACACTCGGATACCTTTGTCTATTAAGTGATCATCTTGCTTCAACCTGATTTTAAAATAGGTTTTGTCGTCGCTGTCCTTATCGTTCTGTTGCTAATCAGTCGGAGTCGAATGTCAAATAATGATAAAAATAGTGATAAAAATAATAATGATTTCTTTTGACTTGTTCACAACAAGATATGGTTTTTATATATGGATGGGGGTAATATGTTCAGATCTTAAATTCCAGAGTAGTTTCTTCATTTATTAGGACATTCTCTGGTTTCTGCATGTTGTCTTTTTTTACAGGATTCAACATAAATAATTTGTACAGTTCCTAATATAGTATTGTTCTTCCCCTGGTATATATGTTTTTATATTCCTTTTGAACAGATTATGATGGCGTCTGACAATTTTTAATAGAGTTACACAGATGTCAACTGGATCTTAATATAATTTATCTGTAACTCATATTGCTAATTGCCGGTAATATTTTTTTTACCCATCTTTTAGTCGCTGTGCTCACATTTCTATGTTTTGTTCTTTGTTAAACTCTGAAAGGTGAGGAATAAAATCCGGTTAGAATTTTTATGTTTAATCTACAATTTTTACCGTGCTAAATAAGATGACAATTAAAAACAGCATTTTTGGGTCGACTAAAAAGTTGAAGAAGAATCTACCATCACTCCATCCTTGCTACAATCACTAAATATCCAGTGTGAATATTGCTCATTCAGGAGTAATAAAAATAATCCTCTCTATTATAATAAAGACCGTTCTATCTATCTATCTATCTATCTATCTATCTATCTATCTATCTATCTATCTATCTATCTATCTATCTATCTCGTTCAAAGCATTTAAAACAGTGCAATAGATATTTATTATAAATTATATTTTAGAACATGTACAAACTAGAATCTACAACAAAACTGTACATTTTGTTTAGACATTGAAAAACAATGTCCTATCAGGTAATTAATAATGATGGTAATAAACGTTATTTTTGAGAAGCAAATTTAAAGAACTCACTTCCGTTTATTTTTGGTAATCTTTTCGTACGAGGTAAGAGGATATTAAAAAAGATGAACAGAAAGAAAGAGGATAGAGAAGGACACAGAGGAAATAAAAAGTAAAGAGGAAAACAAGTTAGAAAGAAAGAACTAAAAGCTGCCTCCTCCCCTCGGGCGCCCATAACCTAGAGGTAGAAACGCCAACTGATGTTAATTCGGTCGGGTTTCGATTCTGGCTAGAAGCAAACGGATGTCTAACCGTACTGATGAGCTGTGATACATCGAAACAGAACTGTCTGCTGATGACTGTTTATATATACCCTCTCTATTATAATAATATAATAATGACTGTTATATATATATATATATATATATATAATTCTCTCAAATATTTTGCCGTCAATTTTTATGACAGGGGTCAGTTAAGTGCCATATGTGATACACGCTTTGGGCGATCATGTTTCGAAAGAGACATGACTGACTGGGCAGAAGATTATCTCGCAGTAGGTTGCCATTGCTTTCTGCGGTAGACTGGTTGTCAGCCAAGGCTATAGAACCCAATCTGTCCTGTTATTTAATCCATAACTGGAGGGAAGAGATGGATTAATACTTTTCCCAAGGGTATCTTTGCGTAAGTAAATGCAAGGAATTGAACTGGAATTCGAACTCGGCACTCCGATTTGTCGTTCCGAGTCGATATCCACTGCACCACAACACATATCCAAGGGTACACTCGTAATAATAATAAATATCCTGGTGTTACGCCTGATCATCCTGTCATGACTTTTGATACTAAATGATTAAAGGTGCTAAGATATAAGTGTTATGTTGATGAATAATAATGAGTTACAGTAAATATTTCGTTCTGTATCACAGATTTGCTGTGAGTTACCTTACCGTAAACAGATGGGCGTGTCCCGTAAGGGCTGAGATACTGTTCATCTCTGTTCATGAGCAGGAGTAATAGGTAAACATCATAACTGCATGTCGATGGTTTAAGTTTAAAGGAGAAAATAGGCATTGCAAACTTTTGAGAATTGAGAACACCTTCGATTGTAGACTGTCTGTACCGACTGCGTTAACCGACCTGAAGGTATTTCTAACTGGGTCCCAACTGGAATGTTATTCGCTTCTTTTACCAAAACCTGTCATCATATCTTTTTAATCGCTTTACACCAAGCAAGGCGGTACCACCACTGATGTACAGGGGGATACATAAGCGAGTACAAGTTTAGGCGGGAGGTGAGTGAAGAGAAAGACAAACCAGTTACGGGGGTGTCAGAGTAAGGGCAAGAGAAGGATGGGAACACAGGTGTTAAGACAGTTGTAAAGGTAGAGAGAAAGGAAAAGAATAAGATACACGCCGTGATGTAGGAAGAACTGGATTCAAGTGGAAAAAAGATGGGTATTTAAATTCCTGAAGGTTGTACCCGTCAGGAAAGCAAGTATATGGAAGGGAGTTCAACAGGCGGGAAGTACGAGAAAAGAAGGTGTTGGAGTAGACTTGTCGGCTGCAGTTGGTTGATCTAACTGTAAATGGGTGGGGCTTTGTTGCCAGTCTGGTTGCACGAGTAAATTCTTGAAGAGGGCGAACCAGTGACCTAAGTTTTTCGCAGCAGAAACCATGAAAATATTTGTTGAAAAGACAAAGGGAAGCCACATCCCGCCGGTGAGAAAGTAGCTGGAGTCGAGCTGCCAGGTCGGGAGCTATCACATTGCAGATTTTTTTTTTGCAGTTTGTCGAGAATACTGAAATGTACAGCAGGGCTGCCTGACCAGTCGCAAAATTAGCTGTGATGCATGTTCCTGCTAAACATTTATTAGGCTAGGTTCCATGAGATTATATTCAACTTGGTATATTTTTATTCTAGTGTCACTTTGTTGACATGTTGCCTTTTCTTCTTTTTCGTGCCATGTCTCTTCAAGACTTTGGTGTTCATGCCTCGCCACAATTTTCTGTACTTGGTAAATGTCTTAAATTTTGTCTTTATACTATTTCTCCTGAGGATGTACGTTGTGGTGCAGTGGATATCGGCTTGGAACAAGAAATCGGGGAGCCGAGTTCGTAATTCCAGTTGAATTCCTTGCATTCACTTACACGCACATACCCTTGGGAAAGGTATTAATCTGTCTCTTCTTTTTCTTCCAGTTATAACAGGACAGTTTGGGTTCTATAGCCTTGATGGGCAACAAGTCTACTGCAGAAAGTAATGGCGAGCTACTGCGGGATAATCTTCTGCCCAGTCAGTCATGTCTCTTTCGAGACATGATCGCCCAAGCGTGTATCACGTCTGGCACTTAACTGACTGACTATTTCTCCTAAACTCTTACAAAAAGCTAATTAAGTAAGTTATGTTCTGCTTTCTTTTTGCCTTTAATATGACCTGCAAGTTTTAAATTTTTAAGCCTTCTGTCCTCAGTAGATATTCTAGATATTTCAGCTGTTTCTGATGTTAAGTATCAGTCGGTCAGTTAATTGCCATACGTGATACACGTTTAGGCGATGAGGTCTCGAAAGAGACATGACTAACTTGGCAGACTATTTTCCCGCAGTAGTTTACCATTATTTTCTGCGGTAGACTGTTTGCCAACCAAGGCTGTAGAACCTAATCTGCCTTACCATTTAACTCCTAGCGGGAGGGAGAATAGGAGGAATAATACATTTCCTACAGGTGTTTGCGCGTAATTGAATGCAACGGATACAATTGGAATTCGAACTTGTCTCTCTGATTTCTCGTTTCGAGCTGATTTCCATTGCACCGCAACGAACACCCGCAATAAACAAGAAAGTAAAAAAATAGGGAGAAAAGTTAGAGGAATCATTAATGCTCTCGTGAGTTTAACGTCTGCTTCAGTAGAATGGAAACCATGTCAATTTTGAATCTTTTCCTTTCATACTTTTTAAATGACATGTATTCATACTAATAATTATTATTGCAATTTCGTTTTCTTTTTAGTTCAAAATATTTTAAGATGCAATAAAGGAAATTTCACAATTATAAAATACGTGGAAATTCCTTTATTGCATCTTAAAATCGGGGTAAATTTTCGTTGTAAGTCCCGACGCTTTTCCCCTTCAAATTTATCCAAAATAGCATTATCTCTGTGCAAATGTATATGCTGAACTCAAATCAACTGTTATATATTGAAGAAACTTACCTCTTTTAATTTAATGTCCATAAAAAAACGAACTATACCTTGCACTTTTTCTCTCCTGTAACTTCTCATGAAGTCATGTAATTAACTGCAGGATGACGGACTGCGCATGTGATCGAATTTTGGCAGATTTTTTGTCGATTTTTCTTCATTTAATGATACTTCCGGCGATGTACTTCCGGTAAAAACGTAATGCGTTATTGTATTTCTACGCTTATTACTTTCATAACAGGAAGTACATCACCGGAAGTTTCAGTAAAGGAAGAAAAACGACCAAAATTCAGCAGAAAATTCTGCCTACGTAGAACGTCATTCTGCAGTTAATTACATGACTTCGTGAGAGTTACGAGAGAGAAAAATGTGCGAGATATAGTTCGTTTTTTTATGGACTTTTAAAGCAAAAATGGTAGGTTTCTTCTATAACTAATTGTTGATTTGAGTTCAGCATATACATTTGCACAGAAATAATGCTATTTTGGATAAATTTGAAGGGGGAAAAGCCGTCGGCACCTAAAACGAACATTTACCAAAATCGGAAGGAATTTATTTAATTCGGAATTATGATTAATCAGAAAATTCAAATAGGAAAGTTTTATAATTAAAATGTAAGCAACTGCTAGTGAAAATAAAGAGAAAATCACTAGCGAAATAGACCATGAGACTATTTTTTTATTACCACGCGTCTTGGTAAGCAAACCATTTGTTGACTAAGTTTACTTTAGTCTAGCATAAGGCAAGTAGTATGCGACACCTGGTGAGCATCGAATGAACTAGAGTTGTGATCGTCTGCGAGAGCAGATGTCTATTCAATAGCGAGACCTTTTTATCTAGCTAGTTTATTTACATCAAAATAATTGCAAAGACTGTGTTGATTCCAAGGGATGCAACTCTTCTTTAAACATCAACATTTTTCTCACTATCTACGTTGTTTCATCCTCATCATCCTCATCATCCTCATCATCATCATCAAAAAGAAGAGTTAACAAAAGCGTCTGGGCACATAAAAACAAATGCGTGACTTAAGTTTCCATACCCAACCATGACATAAAAAGTGATAAGGCATTAAAACTAAACAAATAAATAAAAAAAAACGTGTGAAAATAATTATTTCAAAAGGTCGTTATCTACAAATATCATGAGAGTTGAATATGAAAATAAATGAATAAAATAAAAGTGTTAGAATTTGACAAGAATTAATAAGAAAAAGACCATGAATATCTTCTTTTCTGTTTTGTATTTTTGTTTTTTTGTTTTTTTTAAACAAAAACAGAAAATTTATTACCATCGTGTGAGGATGTATTTTTATCTGTCCCGTTGCTTTTTGGAGTTACATCGCACCTCCCGCTCCATTTCATTCTGTCACTGACTGGCTACATGTTTTATGCATATTCAGGATGAATACGGGCAAAGATCAATGAATTTCTCAACAGACTGGACGCAGACTGGAAAAAAAAAACCGCCACGCTAGTAGATTAAACAGACACAGAATCATCATTAATATTATATACAGATATTTATTATAACACACACACACACACATATATATATATATATATATATATATATATACTATAGTCATCCGCAGACAGATCTGTTTCGCTGTATTGCAGCTCATCAGTCAGTACGGCTTAGACTCCGGTCGCTTCCTGACCCAGGACTGAAACCAGACCGAATTGGCGTCGGTCGGCGATTCTACCCCTAGGCTACGAGCGTCCAGTAGAAGAAGGCAGGCTTTTTTGCGCGTATAAACACGCCCAATAGCTAGAGTGCTCCAATTCATTATCGAATATATATATATATATATATATATATATATATATATATATATATATATATTATAAATTATGTTTTAGAACATGTACATAATTTCTTCTATATATCTCCTCTTCCCTACAATCATATGTTTCTTTCAGTGTTTGGATTTAAACACTTCTTCAGGGGAAATAAAGGTTTGGAATCATTCTCTGTTTATATTTGGTTCGTTGTTATCGCTGGGGTTGGTTGGGGTTATTGGTAATTAAGTGAATGTCTCGTTTTGATTGTTAGACTTTTGAGGAATTTGGTGTGTAAGTGTGAAATTGTTTATTAATGGTATTATCTGTTGGAATGCATGTTTTATCTTTTTATCGGTTGGGTATATCTTTTGGTTAGGATTTCTAAGAGAGCGCTGTTGAGTGGTCATTTTTATGGTTGGCTATCATTTAATTGGTTGATGTCTGCTGTTAGTGGACCTAATTCATGTATTTACTTTGATCCTGTGTCTAGGTTTTCATATACGTGATAGGGGTGGGGTGTTTTTTCTTTACAATTTAGATTTTTTCGGTAATATATATATATATATATATATATATATACATATATATATATACCCTCCTTCTTCTCTTTCTTCCTTCTTTTTCTTTCTTTTCTCCTTCTTTCCTCTTCTTTCTTCTTTTTCCTTTTATTCAAGTTTGGAGTATAATTGTATTTAGGCGAAGTTATTTCAAGAAATCTAAATTTGTATTTTTTGGGAAGTAAATGCGAATTAGCGTTTTATCAGTTTTTTTTTTGTATAAAGTTGTATGTTTAATCTTAATTTTAAGTTTTTATATATATATATATATATATATATATATATATATATATATATATATATATTCCATTTGTAAATCATTTAGATATATGTAAACCATATATATATATATATATTCCATTTGTAAACGAGTTATTACGCGACCTATGTTTCTACCATATGTAGTGTCTTCAGGCGATTTTCAATTTTATTGAAAAACCGCCCGAAGGCATCACTCATGGCAGAAACCTAGGTCGAGTAATAACTCGTTTACAAATGGATATTATTCAAAAGTTCTCCAATATAATTGTATTGAACACTTTTTAATTCAAATGTGCCCAGGTCTATTCTTATTATGAGCAGAAACTAAGTAATTAAACAATATATATATATATATATATATATATATATGTATATAACTATTATTATCAATATTACTATTATTAGTAAATAATAATTACCAATCATACACAGAACCCAATGAATATCCAGTTTACATCCACCTAAAGTCAAATCACCCCCAAGTATAATCAAACATATACCCTCCTCCATAGAATATAGAATTAGTAAAAACTCTTCCAGTAAAGAAATATTAACAAACATAAAACTCTTTACAATAAGTCCCTAAAAAAAGTGCCTACAAAAACCAAAACATCAAGTATATAACAAACTATAACCATAATAGGAAAAATAGAAATAGAAAAATCATTTGGTATACACTTCCTTTCAACCAAACGGTAAACACCAAGTTAGGGCAGAAGTTCTTCAATTTAATTAAAAAATACTTCCCCACTAACAACCCTCTAAGTAAAATTTTTAACAGAAATACACTTACACTAAGTTATAGTTGCACAAAGAACCTCGAAAAAATCGTAACTAATCATAATAAATATATCTTAAATCAACACGTGGATCGAAATATAATTAACTACCAAAATAATAAAGGGGACAACAATAAAAGCTTATGCAATTGTAGAAACCCCAATAATTGCCCACTACAAAATAGATGTAAAATAAATTCAATTGTCTATCAATGCAATATAACATCAATAGAAAACCCCACTATAAATAAAGCGTATATCGGATCTACAAAGAACACCTTTAAGCAGCGCTGGTACATGCATATAACTTCATTCAAAAACAACTTATATCGAAACCAAACATCCCTTTCTGCATATGTTTGGAAATTAAAGGACACAAAACAGAAACCTAAAGTAAAATGGAAAATCCTGGAAAAAAACTAGAACCTGCAACTCGCATCTGCCCTTTATGCTTAAGTGAAAAGCTACTCATTCTAAAGTACCCCGACAATGGCGAATTATTGAACCGTAGAAATGAATTAGCAGTGTTATGTAAACATCGAAAATATTTTTCGTTAAAATTTAATTAACCAAAAATACCTCATTCACATAAAATAATCCCCTCCAAAAAGGTATTTAATACCCATGTTTAATCCTCAAAATAAAAAAGCGAACATCGTATAAATAAAAGAAAATAAACTCACAACTTTAATAACTCTATTCAATCCACTCATAGATAGTAGTAAAATAAAAAGTGTCTACTATTTCTTAAAATACCTTACATCCCAATATAAGAATTACCCAGACAAAACTAAGAAGTGACCTGTCCAAAACTAAGCTACTCCGCATCCCTCTCCTAACCCAAGGCTGTATCACTATGGCTACAAACTGCCGGCTAAATCGTACTAAACTCCCACCACATTTACTTACATATCATATTACTAAAAATAAATTGATTTCAGCATTTATTTTTCATTTCAACTTATCACCAGATGTGGAATAAACGTGACTCCGAAACGCGAAATTTTTGTGTAGTGATACTATGCTTTTATAAACCATTGTAACAACCATTACAATATATATATATATATATATATATATATATATATCGTTTTACTCCAAGCAAAGCAGTACTGCCACTGGTGCGTAGGGAAGGGGTACAGTGAGAAGAGGGAGGAAAGAAAGACAAAAGAAGGTACAGGGTATGTTGCAGAAAGATGGAGTCAAGCAGATAGAAGATGTAGATGGACGTTGCACTTAAACTTTTGGAGAGTGTAGCTATCAGGGAAACAAGTTCAACAGACGGAACGTACGAGAAAAGAAACTGATGGAGTAGAAGAGACGGTTATATTTGACTATCCGGATGTTAAAATGGTGAGACCTAGTTGCCAATCTAGTAGCACGATTAAATTCATTTGGTCGGGACACCATGAAAAGAAGCTCGCCAGATGTATGCTACATAACTCTGCCTTTAAACGCACTAGTAGTACAGCGTAATACGTTTGACCAAACTTTCGACTTCATGGACGCGAGTCTGATCAGGCAAAGAAAGGATTCACTTAAAAGCAAATGCATTGAAAGTGCGCTAATCTCACAATTCTTGGCAAAAACCCTAAGAACAAAACTGTGCATAATATCACCGATCATCGCAAAATAAATAATTGCACAATGCGGTATATGATCTAATAAAGAAAACAGAGAGCTTCTCGCATTTACCAAAGGTTCATATATATATATATATATATATATATATATATATATAGCCATCCGTAGACAAATCTGTTTCGCTGTATCACCGCTCATCAGTACCTTTAGACATTCGATTGCGTTTAGTCAGGAATGAAACCAGACCGAAATGGCGTCAGTCGGCGATCCTACCTCTGAGCTTTGAGCGCTTGGTTGAAGAAGGCAGACTTTTAGCGTGTCACATACCATATATATATATATATATATATATGTGTGTGTGTGTGTGTGTGTGTGTGTGTGTGTGTGTGTGTGTGTGTAAATTCAGATAAAATTTAGAGGGGAAATAGCCATTAAGCTATTAGGGGTCCTAGCCTTGCCTGTCAGCTTCCACTTTATCTGCGGATTTAGGTTATTTTCTCATATATATATATATATATATATATATATATATATGTGTGTGTGTGTGTGTGTGTGTGTGTGTGTGTGTGTGTGTGAAATTTTAAAACGGCAAGCTGCACTGCTTCACATACGTACCAGAAACTCTGATACAAACATTCTAGAGTGTTTGGGTATCACTCTGAAAATAATGCAGTGGATTTAGACTGAGTTAGATGAATCTAATGGTGATTACGAATTCCTCTTGAATGATCACTAATGATGGAAATGTTATGCCTTCATTCATCTTTCCATAGGGCTACAGACTCAACACAGAGGCATACATCAAGTGCCTTGAGTAAGTAGTGCTGCCCTGGTTTAAGAGGATGACTTCTGGAAGACCCTGTGTCTGGCAACAGGAGTCTGCCCCATGCCACACAAGCAAGAGAACCTAGTCATGGCTGTCAGACAATTTCTGCAACCACGTCATCCCTTACATCTGGTCACATAACTCTCCAGACTGCAACCCCCTTGATTATTATGAGTGGAGCGCACTAAAGATGAACTGAAGGCAAGGATTATGGTAGCATTCACTTAAACAACGATACTGCCCAGAAGAGATGCAGGAGCTTCCGAAGTCAGTTGGAGGCTGTGGTTGAAGTAAATGTCGATTTTATTGAATGAACTTATTTTTTTAGTATTTCAAGATAGTTTTGTGTCATTTTGGTAAATATACCCGTTAAAATGAGAAATCAAAATTAAATTTACCTTTAATAGAATAAATATGTTCAAAATACAGGGTGCGCTGGATGAATTGTTGTTTAAAACAATTCATCCAGCGCACCCTGTATTTTGAACATATTTGTTCTATTCTATATTAGTACATATACATTTAAATAGATAATAAAAAAGAAAAAACAAAGAAAAAAAAAGATTTTCCCCTTCAGAAACCTTGAATTCCCCTGGGGATAATCTCTTTGTTTATCCCCCCCTGGAGATAATCTCCTTTGTCGAAGATCCCTGTTCTAAACTGATTGCCAGACAAGACTGAAGAGCCTCGTTAACAAGAGCCTCGTTAACCCTTATTTAACCTGTATTTAAAGAAGGGATGGATTCATACTTTTCCTATGTGTGTTTGTACTAAAAGTGAGTGTAACAAATTCGACTGGAATTCCAAATTGGTTCACCGATTCGCTATAACTTAATCACTACCCGTTACATATCTAAATTTTGCACACGATATATATATATATATATATATATATATATATATAAACAACATATATATAAAAACAACACACACACACACACACACATATATATATATATATATATATATATATATATATATATATAAACAACACATGACACTAACCCAACCAACCCTAAACATATCACTCTCTTATACCGTAGCCAAATGCTCTCCAACGACCAACTAGATGAAAACATCCTAAACGAACTCATAAATACTAATATTTCTCCGACAGACTCTAACAAAAGAATTAAGTTTACTATATATTACACTAAATCCACTACATCTAATTCATTTGTCCGCAACGACTCTTCCCCCACCGTTAGTGATTTGCAAAAAACCAATGTAGTATATAAATTCATATGTCCATTTAGAGAATGTATCTCTAACAACCTCAATAATATCTACATTGGCCACACCACAAATTCGCTCTCACGGCGTCTGACGTTGCACTTAAATGAAAATTCAAATATATTCCGTCATTTAGAACAACACGGTTATGAACGCACACTTCTGAGAAAAACGCTTGTTGATAACACGTACATACTTAAACAAGAAAATAACAAACAGAAACTAAAAAATCCTCGAAGCACTCTACATTAAAGAATTTAAACCTGGTTTGAATACAATCAATTTCGATATTTCCAATAACGTACTCAAAGGTCTGTAATCAGACCAGGGACCACAACACCACTATTTTGTCACTGTCTTCGGCCATCCGCCACGGTAGGGATGGACTTATATTTTCAATTCAATTCTCTTTATTGTTAATAACTTAAATGTTTACTGTGTGTTAATATTTATTCTTTGATAATGGCTTATGTGAGCCGAAAGCTTAGACCCGATAAAAAATTCAACAAATACTGTGATTTTTTGTTGTCTTTCAACGACATCACCATCAAGTATATGAGACGGTATGAACGGATCCTACAGAAAATTAATAGACAAAACTTGTCTATATTATTCAATGAAACCTGCATTAATGAAAAAATACTGCCAAAATACACACAATATATATATATATATATATATATATATATATATATATATATGAATTTTTATTTGTTTAAACATTTTTAATGGATACTCGTATATTGCCTGTTTATATATATATATATATATATATATATATATATATATATATATATAATTAAATAGTAGATTGTAATTTCCACTAGCCTTAATCGTTTCTGAGAAGTGTTATTTGGAAAATATCTATCTTCCAAATAAGATTTCTCAAAAACAATTAAGGCCAGTGAAATTATAATGTACTGCTTGTTTATATATATATATATATATATATATATATATAAACAGACACTCCATTCAAATACGAATATCCATTAAAAACAATAATGTTTAAACAAATAAAAAATCAGATATGCTGACTAATGCTTACTTAGTGGCTGCGCTAGTTGCATATTTCCAGGTAGCAAAGTCCAGCTCAGTTAATAGACCAGAATGTCGAATATTGATGTCCAAAACTGCTTAAGAAGGTTTTCGCCAAAGAAAATATTGATACAACTAAATTTTTCCAGTCAAACTGCCCTTGTGTCTGACTAAGCTTATCTAGGTTAACCATCACAACTAAACTAGGATATTTTCATCCATGAAAAACTGACATTGAATTCACACCTCATCTATTTCATTCAAAATACAGTGAAACTATGGTTCACAAACTTAATCCGTTCCTGAAGGCTACTCATGATCCGAAATGTTCATAAACTGAAACTATTTTTTTCGTAGTAATCAATATTAATCCGTTCCTGGGCCCCCCCCCCCCAGATTATTACTTATTTAAACTTTTGTCGGGAAAGTTTCAATATAATATTAAACTGAAACTTCCTAAAACGGGAAGTACCGAGAAGGCTTGAGCAATGTTTCCCTGGTATTGCAGATGAATCTACTTAAACCCAGTATACAGTATCATAGGTACCTCTACACATTTTCGATTCCTAACTTTTAAATTGAATTTAAAATTTTTTTTAAATATATTAAAAATAAAAGAAGTTTTCTTGAAATTTGTATTTTCATTTTACTTGAAAGTTAAATGAATAAATTTACTATTCCATTAAGCAAAATACTCTAGTGTCTTTCAAACAGAAATTATATTGATTGGAATATAACATTTTGAACTGTTTTTTTAATGTTTCAATTTTTCGGTTATTTTCGAGCGATCGACACATTTGTAAACAAAAATTAATTTTCGGTTTTAAAACTCTTGCAAAAATAAAATATACATCTGTGACACATTATTTAAAAAAAATTAACAAATTTAATGTTGCATTAATCTGATTTACACAAGTATTATTTATTTATTTATTTTTTTTAATCGTATCACCCCGAGCAAGGCGGTAACGCCACTGATGTGCAGGGGGCTACGTAATAGTGAAAAGATCGGAAAAGAGAAAGCCGGAAACCATATCCTAAACAGGGAACAAGGGATGAGCCTCTTAACCTGTTCAATAGACATGGGTGGAGTGTGTACCGGGCGATAGATAGATCTATCTACTACAATTACATGGAATTTAAAATAAAACTATTTTAAAACATAGAATTAATCTTTCTAACCTTTCCACCGTAATTGAAATGTGTTGACAGATGCAAGGTAAGTGTACAGCGATCACAAGTGGCATAACTGTACAATTTTTTCCGGTAAGGAGAAGAAACTCAGAAACACATGACCTTTTAATATACACATGGAAAATTACCATACAAAAAAAAAAAACAAACTTCAATACACACAAAAAAATTGAAAATTATTTTAAAAATAGAAAGACACGACGATTTGTATTTAACTTTTTAATTTTCAATAAAATCTTTATTTAATAAGTTTTTAAACTAACCTAACAAATATTTGAAGTATTTTAAAAATATTTTTGAAACTTTATAAATTATTATAATAAAAAATGAAAACAATTCTTTTAAAATTTCATTATTAATGGAAAAAAATGTTTTTCAGACTATAATGTTCTTAATTTATATTATTTACTGCAGTATAAATATGACAATGTTTTATTTGATAAGCTTATCAGATAAAATAATGTCATAGTTATATTGCATTTTTATTTTATTATGGAAAGCAGATTTTCGGAAAGAAAGGCAAAATTTAAAAAAATAGATGATTTACATTTCTTAATGAGTCCTGCGTTTAACTAATAAAACTAATTATCGCAACAAAATTTAATTTCTTATAATTTCATGAATTTACGTCGAGGTTAGGTAACAGATGCAAAAAATACTTTTACCAAGATTTTTTAAAATAATTTCAAAATAAATTTCCTTTATTTTTGAATAAGCCCTGAAAATTTTATTAAAATCCGACAATTATTTGATTTTTGCAAGGATTTTCATTTAATGTGTTTGTCACCGGAAAAACACTGAGTTTTCCATTGCAAACTCTGGTAACGATTTGATTACTCGCTAACTCAAATCCATACAAGATTTTTACCAATATTTCGAACAGGGAGTAAAAAATTATAAAAAATAATTAAAAATAATTTGATCTTTTCATACTATGCTGCTTATTTTTAAATGAATGAATTGTCATCAGCAAAAAGAAGACCCGAAATTTTCAACTACAGGTCGGAGAAACTAAAATAAAACAAGTAAAGAAATTTAAATATCTGGGAAGCGTGCTGACAGAAGATTTGAAGTACAATGTTGAGATCCAAAGACACATTGTCATGGCCAAGAACGCATTTCCAAAGCTAACCAAAGTACTGAAAGACAGGAAAATCTCATTGGAAAGAAGAGAGTGCTGGATTACTATGTCATGTTTGTTCTTCAGTATGGCAGTGAATGTTGGACAAGGATGAAAGAGAGGCTTGAAGCAGAAGCAATGTGGTTTCACAGAAGTATGTTGGGGATACCATGGACTGATCACGTGACTAATGACGAAGTGTTGGATAGGATGAATACAAAGAGAAAACTCATATTTAAAATAAGGAAGAGACAGACGAGGTTTCTGGGAAATGTAACGAAGAAGGAGAGCCTGGAAAATTTAATACTCACAGAATGGATAAAAGAAAAGAGATAGAAGGCCTGAGCAAATGGACCGCAGAGTGGGATTCGGAGGAAATACCAAGAGAAAGAATGTTGAGAGCCACAAGAGTGGAAGTCCATGATCGCCTACTTCCTGATGGGACACGGCACATGAAGAAGCAGGAGGTGCTGTTTTTTTCAGCGTTTAAGTGGAGGTACTTACAGTATCACAGTTAGTTGTCCTTGGAACCATGAATGACTAAGAGCTTATGATGAGAGAAAATGCACAGTACAATAAAATTGGAAAAAGAATCACAGTATAACTCACGAATGTACACGACATGGCGGTCGTCTCAGAAATGATTCCGTAAAGGTTAACTCGGTTCAGCAATGTACGAAAACCGAAATTTTGTTCGATAATCGAGATCGGTTTTTGGACAGAAAATTCAAGATGAAAATCTTCTGTTCGAAAACCGATTTGTTCGACATGTGAGACGTTCGAGAACCGAGGTTTCTCTGTAAGTATAAAACGGAATGACAGCGCTTTTTCTGCAGTGTTTTCCTCTGAGCAAGTGAATCTTAAATCGAATGCAAATAAAAAGTTTGTAAACTATTCCTCATAAAGGGAGGATTATTATTTTACATTGACTTACTATTATTGCCTTCTGAATTTCTCTCAGTTAACTAATAACCGGATAATGGCTTCCTTAATTTGTGAGTTTTGAATTATGCACATTTTCCCGCGTGACACAGTGGAAAGTATGGCATAAACTTCCAATAGACGATATAGTCAATTCGGGTATTTGAAAATTTTATCACAAGCGCAGAACAGAGATGTTGGCATCATAGATATTTTGATATATTTCTATTCGAATCAATCAATCTATTTTTTCTATCTATCACAGTCGGTTCATATCGATCACTCTATCAAAAATATGGCACCGCTTCCATCTAACTAAAAAAAAAAAATCTATCTATTGCTTTCGATCACTCCTCTACCTGTCATTTTACGTCTTTTATTTACTATTAATTTTTATTTCGATATGCGGATAGTTTCGTTTTCTGCGTTAACAACCGACACGGTTGTTAACGCAGAAAACGAAACTATCAACCCGAGTGCAAATTCTGGTCTGTTGCGTTCATTTCATATTAACACGCTTGGGAAGGAACGTTCTTAAATCTGTAACGTGGAGAAGGCAACTGGAAAATACAGTCACGTTCTCATCGGCGCAATGTGGCTTCCCTGTGTCTCTTCTACAAATACTTTCACGGCTTCTGCTCCGATGAACTTACTTCCCCGGTGCTGCCTATATATGGATTTTTTTCGAGCCAAAAGATTAGCAACTAAGTCTCACCCTTTTAAGATGAAACCAATAAAATGTAAACGCTAATTCTACTCCCTCAGTTTCTTTTCTCGCATTTCCCGCCTGTAGAATTCCCTTTTGTTTACTTGCTTCCCCGACAACTACAATCTTCAAGAATTTAAATATATAGTCAATAGTCATCTCCTATCTCACTAACCTGCATCCTCTCTCTCATGCTCCTTTCTCCGTCCACTTCATTCTCATCTGTATTCACATCTTTCTCTTACCCACTTCCTGACACCCCCTATACCCTGTCACTCTTTCTTATAACTTTCCTCCTATGTAACCCCCAGCGCACCAGTGGCAGTAAACTGTCTTGTTTGGGGCAAAAGATTATTTTTGTTTTTTTTAATCATATCACCCCAAGCAAGGCGAAAACGCCACTGATGCGCAGGGGGCTACGCGAGAGTGAAAAGATTGGAAAAGAGAAAAACCGAAAACCACATCCTAAACAGGAAACAAGGGATGAGCATCTTCACCTGTTCAATAGACGTGGGTGGAGTGTGAACCGGGCGATAGTTTAGTCTATCTACCCCAATTGAAAATAAAATAAAATAAAATAAGAAAGAGTGAAAAGATTGGAAAAGAGAAAACCGGAAACCACATCCTAAACAGGAAACAGGGGATGAGCCTCTTCACCTGTTCAATAGACGTGGGTGGAGTGTGAACCGGGCGATAGTTTAGTCTATCTACTCCAATTGAAAATAAAATAAAATAAAATAAAAAAGAGTGAAAAGATTGGAAAAGAGAAAACCGGAAACCACATCCTAAACAGAAAACAAGGGATGAGCCTCTTCAGCTGTTCAATAGACGTGGGTGGAGCGTGAACCGGGCGATAGTTTAGTCTATCTACTCCAATTGAAAAAATAAAATAGGATTAAAAAAAAAGAGTGAAAAGATTATAACAAAAAAAAAAAAATCCACTCTCTTTCCCAAGAAGTTATAGCAATTCGAATGTATTGTAGAGGGTCACAATCACCTTTGAAAAATGTTTTAACTATGATGATATTATTAATTGATCATGAATTTTTTTTTCAGTATATTATAATAATTTTATATTTTTATATTTGACAATTTTCTTTCTAAATATTATTTTGCTATAATTAAAATCATCGTATGCATTAACAATATCCAAAAATAGGTTCTAATATAAAATATATTATATGTAACTATATGAGATTTTTTTTTCAAACTATTTTTTCTTCAGTCCTGTGTACTATCACTGCTCCAGCAACATCATCCATTCTATGAGCATTAATATTATTATTCCCATCATCAGCACTAAACTGTTCAATAAAACATTTTATCGCCCTAACCACCATCTGTAGCAAATGCTGCTCTCGCATATGCAACAGTAACGGCGAGGGATGCCTCGAAGCAGGAAACAGTGACTGAAATTGCGCTAAGGAAGTTCTCTTCTTGAAACCTTCCACACGGCCATTGTCTCTGCTCTTTTGTTCTCGGCTTTGTGCTTTGTCCTCATTTTGCCCGCACGTTCCTAGGCACGACAATAAAAGACAAAAAGCGAACAACGGACGCTCATAAACATGGCGTCGCTTCGATCAAATCAAACAAAACCTATGCCCTCTACTTTCGTTTTCCCTCCTACTTCCTTTATTCTACTTTTTTTTATCTAATACTACATTTCCTTCTTAACTGCTTTTTATTTATTTATTTTTGATTAATTCACCAGTATTGTTATCGAAAATATTCTACTCCGTTTTATTGCGCTCTCATTATCATAATACTATCATCGCTTGCTATTATCATTATTTCGGGTTTTAATAAGAAAAAGGATTATTAACATGGCAGTCGCTTTCACTATTTGCCAAGTTTATATTACTCTCGCACATGCGTTGACTATTCATTGTGAATCAAAATCATTCCAGTCGTAATGAACTTATATTTTTAATATAATGTACAAGGTTTAAAAGCCACTTAAGGTAGAGACTTACAGTGTAAAAGATACTGTTTATGGTAATATATAGATTAGGTAACGGTTAAACCTAGACTTGAATAAGATATTATTGTGATCGGGGAAGCATCCTCTTAGAAGTCGGCTCCACAATGGGGTTGGGCTCCCAAAGAAACACTACTTTTACTGTGGCTACAGTACATGAGGTTCCCCCATGATTCTAATAAGTCACGGGATATATATATATATATATATATATATATATATATATATATATATATATGTATGTATATTGTCCTACATCTATGCCACGACTCGGAGTTTCATGCGTTATGCAATCATATCATCAGGTGCCTATTTCAAACTGACAATTTCATAGATTTGGATTTAAGTTCACTCGATTTTCGTGGGAATGAATTCACGTCACTATATATATATATATATATATCTGTGTGTGTATACATATACCTACATGCATATATATGTATGTATATACATATATGCCGACACGCATATATATACACACACACACACACACACACACACACACACACACACACACACACACACACATATATCATCATCATCATCATTTATCCATCACACCCAGATGGTGCATAGTGCAGCAACTTTTTGTTGTTGTTTCTGTAACAAACTGTTTTTACGGGGCACGGTTGTTAGCCCTGCACCCAACCCTCAAACCTGAAGGATCATTCTTGGTCCTTACGTTTATAGCACCTAGTATTCCCAAACGGTCACCCATTTAAGTACTGACCAGGCTCGATGTTGCTTAACTTCGGTGATCGGACGGGGACCGGTGTATTCAACACGATGTAGCCATAGACCACACACACACACACACACACACACACACACACACACACACATATATATATATATATATATATATATATATATATATATACGAAGTATGACTGTTCAATTACTGTGATAGTAAGTTATTCAAATAGTTTTACCTGAGAACGACGGGATATGTTGCATCTTCCGCTTTCTTGATACAGAGAGAGGTTGAGTAGGACGTGTACATGTTATACTGTTAGCGGAAAAGAAGTGAAATGAAAGGAAGTTCCATGAACATAAAGTGCGAGAAAATAAACTGTTAGAGAAGAAGTGCCGGTTACATTTAACTATTTCGACGGTAAAAGGGCGAGTCCTTGATGCAAATCTAGTAGCACGGATAAATAAATGTGTTCGAGGCAATGAAAGTGCTTGTTAAAAAGACAGAGGGAAGCCACATCAATATAAATTTGAATAAAATATAACTGAACATTATTTTTTGAAGAATAAAGTTGATGTTCAAAATCAGAATTTATTTATGACTCAGCCTTATAAGGTTGAGATGTAATGCTTTTATTCATGATTTTTCTTAAGACTAAAAACATGCAGCATATTTTCTTGACTCAATCCACGCAGTCATGCTATACATACATGGATGCCTGGGTAAATACTAAAACAGATCAAAACAAAACAAAACAAAACAAAACAAAAACTAAATAGTACAGCTTAGATTAAGTGCTTTGTGGTGCAATAGATATCAGCTCAAAGCGAGAAATCGGAGAGTTCGAATTCCAGTCAATATTCATTAGCCGTGGGAAAGATAAGAATGCATCTATTCTCCCTCTAGCTATTAGTTAAATAGTAGAACATATTGGGTTCTATATCCTTAGTCGTCGTCGTCTTGCGGCCATTGGCCGAGATAGAACTCACTACACCCCTCCAGTATTCCTTGTGCATTTGGAACCCTGGCTCAGTTTTGCAGCAAAATTCTTATCTTGTCAAATAGCTGAATACTTGATGTTTCGCCAGGGCTACCAAGGGCGTTTTTTATTGTGACACCAACACTAGATGGGTTACCTCCAGGCCCCATCCTGTTATTTAAACCATAACTGGAATTCGAACTCGGCTCACCGATTTCTCTTTCCAAGCTGATATCCACTGCACCACAACGCACATCCGTCACTGAACGCTTACAGCGCCTGGTATTCCCAAATGGTCACCCATCTAAGTACTGACCAGGCTCAACGTTGCTTAACTTCGGTGATCGAACGAGAACCGGTGTATTCAACGTGATATGCCGTAAGCATATATATCCTTAGTTGGCAACCAGTCTACCGTAGAAATAAATGGCCACCTACTGTGAGAGTCAGTCATGGATGGAAAGAGACATGATCGTCCAAGCGTGTATCCCGTATCGAACTTAACTAACTGAATGAGAACGAGTGACACCGGCCAGTCAGTTACGGATACACGCTTGGGCGATCATGTTGCTTTTGATTTGTGACCCAGCAATAGGATGCAGTTTCTTTCTGTGGTAGATTGCTGGCTATAACCTGGGTTATAGGACCCAGTCTGTCCTGCTGCTAAGCCCATAGCTGTTGGATGGAGACGAAATAGTTTCATCAAAAATACAAATACAATTGAAGTAGATAGATCTAACTATCGCCCGGTTCACACTCCACCCACTTCTATTGAACAGGTGAAGAGGCTCACCCTCGTTCCCTGTTTAGGATGTGGTTTCCGGCTTTCTCTTTTCCAATCTTCTCACTTTTTTTCAATTGGAGTAGATAGATCTATCACCCGGTTCACACTCCACCCACTTCTATTGAACAGGTGAAGAGGATCATCCCTTATTCCCTGTTTAGGATGTGGTTTCCGGCTTTCTCTTTTCTTTTTTTCCAATCTTTTCACTATTAAGTAGCCCCCTGCACATTAGTGGCGTTACCGCTTTGCTCGGGGTGATATGATTAAAAAAAATAAAAAAAATAAAAAAAGAATAAAGTTATAAATTTTTTAAAGTGCACACGGACTTTATGGACACTCTGTATATTTCATACACTAAATATAACAGCTTTTATTTATTTTATGCGGGGTGGGTAGTCAAAAGGTAAGAGAGAGATTCAGAAAATTAATTTTCAGTTTGAACTTCTGGTATGAGAAGTTATCATTATTTACGCAATTTACATTCGGACTAATGTTCTCTCTTAATTTCTCCATTTTAATTTTTGCCACCGAAGAATTAGAAAAAAATGCCAGAATTTCGCAGAAGAACAATGGAAATTATGAAATCTGAAAGGTTACGGTTGTGCCTATGGTATATGGCATACTTGGTGTAATTCATACTATTCTGATTACAGCAGAGGTTTGAGATGATAGGAAGAGTAGTGATGGACTCTGCCGTCACTGATTGGCTAAAGATCTTATGTAAACAATCATGACGAAAAGCGGCCAGTGGATTAGGTACACCACGTATTTGGCATAAGCTCTTTATCTGAGCACTTAAATCTGGTTTCTTGTCGGGAAACTGCTGTTATATATGGTCAGGCGCCCCTGCTGTTACTCCCAGTGTTCTCGACAGGGTCCAAAGGAGAATCTGTAATGTTATAGGTCCCGACGTGGCGGCTCGACTCCAGCCACTTTCTCACCGGCATGATGTGGCTTCTCGCTGTCTATTCTACAAATATTTTCATGGCCTCTGTTCCTACGAACTTAAGTCATTGGTGCCCCTGCCACAAGAATTTACTCGTGCATCCAGCCTGGCAACAAGGTCCCACCCATTTACAGTTAGATCAACCAAATGCAGCCGATAATTCTACTCCAGCAGCTTCTTTTCTTCCCGCCTGTGGAACTCTCTTCCATATACTTGCTTTCCTGACGGCTATAACATCCGGGAATTTAAACGCAATGTCAATTCCCATCTCTTATCCACTTGACTGCAGTCCTCTCTACATCACCCCGTATATCTTGTTCTTTTCCTTTCTCTCTACATTTGCAAATGTCTTCACATCTGTGTTCCCATTCTTCTCTTTGCCCTTTCTCTGACACCCACTGTAACTTTCTCTTTACTCTCCTCCTGCTTACACTTGTACTCTCTTATGTAGCCCCCTGCGCATCAGTGGTGGTACTGCCTTGTTGGGGGTGAAACGATAAAAAAAATTTCAATTCCCCCTTTTGTGTGAACATTACTTGTATGCATTGTCGTTCGAATTCATTTGCACATTCACTTTTTCACCAACGTGATGAGGCTTTCCACTGTATTTTCTACAAATATTTTCGTGCCAACTGCTATGATGAGCTTTTTCCCCTGGTGCCCCGACCACGTGAATTTGCAAGATTCCAGTTGAATTCGTTTCATTTAGATACGCGAAAATACCCTTGGGAAAGATATGAATCCGTCTTTTCTCTCTCTAGCTATGGATTAAATAGTAGGACAGATTTGGTTCTATAGTCTTGGTTGGCTACTAGTCTACCGCAGAAAATAATGGCAACCTACAACGGGAAAATCTTCTGCCGAGTTTGTTATGTCTCGAAAGAGACATGATCGCCCAAGCGTGTAACACATATGATATTTTACTGACTGACTGACTAGATTGGCATAAATGTCCCCCTCTTTTACCGTTAAAATAGTTAAATCTAACTTCCCCTTCTAATTTAACAGTTTCTTTTCTGACACTTCCCACCTGTGGAATTCCCTTCCGTTTACTTGTTTCTATTATAGCTACAATCTCCAAAAGTTTAAATGCAACGTCAATTGCCATCTTCTATCTCCTTGAATTCCTTCCATCTTTAATCCTTTTTTAGACTCTGCCTGTACCCTGATTTACTCTTATTGTAACACTCTGCGCCCTAGCGGCTGTCCCGCCTTGCTTTGGGGGAAATTATTTAAAAAAATTGTATGTGTATCTTATTAAGACAACCATAAAAAGGGTCAAAAGTTATCTCTCCTTGACTTTTCAAGGGAATCTGTTCCCCAGCTAATAGGTGCATGCTGAGAGACAAGAAGAAGGGACTTCCGGTAGGAGACAGCAACATGGCTTGTAGAACTTTGCCAGGCTCTCCATAAACACATCCTTAATCAATATCCACAACTGTTCACTGTATTCATGTTTCTACCATAATAAATTCCCTATTTATTTTCAATACTCGGCGAGTGTGTCATTTTTCTATAACCGTTTTCTTTGGTCATTTTAAAGATATAACAAAACTGGCGACGAAGATGAGATTGCACCACGTAGAGATATTCACCTCGAGGATTGGAACGAAAAGAAACTGACAAGTAGAATTTGTTTCAATGAGTGGAGAATTTCAGAAATTAGATTTTAGACGTCGTATTTCGTGGAGACACAAAATAACGTCAGGTACTTTGAAAACGTAACATATTCTTTTGGAAAAAAAAACTCTTGTTTTCGAATTTTTTTTCTTTTCAATTCAGTGTGAAATAATGGATCCAAATACTATCCAACAGATTCTACAACAGCAATTCAGGTTGACAGAACTCTTTTCAGAGAGACTTGGGACTGTACCTCAACCAAATTCTCCAGCAACGAAATTAATAGCTGAACAGGCTCTCGAAAATTCCATCACAGAGTTCCTCTAAGATAAGGAGGCAAACACAACCTTCGCAACGTGGTTCGCGCTTTAAAGAAGATTTTGGAGAGCAAACGAATAGCTGGAAACTGAGGCTTCTTTTACGAAAAATCGGTCCGAGTGAGCACGAAAAATATTTTAACCCTCTAGGGCCATTCGTATCATATTTGATACAGTATTTCCCTATAAGGAAACATTTGGTATTTCCCTATAAGGAAACATTTGGTATTCATTGACTGAGCAGTCAGTACTGCTTTCATTTGAAATTTATAAAATATTTCTCTTAAAAAATTTTTCAGGAAAATATTTCTTTCAAGGCTTGTTTTCATACTGTATCAAATATGATACGAATGGCCCTAGAGGGTTAACTACATTTTACCGAAAAAACCTCAGGATTGTAGTTTCGTAGAAACAGTTGAAACTGTAAATAAAATTATTGGTAAACACACCTCATTGTTTAATGCAAGATTCAAATGCCTCAGTATCACGAAATGTGATACAGATGATTTTACAACTTACTCAGGATTCGTCAACAAGCAATGTGAATAGTTCAAAATTTCAACCATCACAGATGAACAATTTAAGTGTCTGATTTTTGCATGTGGATTGAGATCCGCAAGTAACAGGGATATGCGCACAAGAACTTTGTCAAAAATTGAACAAAATCCGGATATTACTTTGCAGCAAGTTACAGAGGAATGTCGGCGGCTTGTGAATCTAAATCATGATTCAGATATGGTACAACAGTCGGTACCTGCAACAACATCCACAATCAACACTATCCATAGACGACAGTAACCGGAAGCAACACAAAAGAAACCTCCATCTGTTTGCTGGAATTGTGGTGGCTGGCATTTTGCTCGGAAATGCCCCTTCAAAACTCACCGCTGCCGCGAATGCAACCGGAAAGGTCACAAAAATGGATTTTGCAAACCACCGTGGCACAAAACAACGCACAAGCGAGTACAAAACAAAAATAAACATAAAACACAAACAGTCTGGTAGCAACATTCCTTCTCAACTCCAAGTCGAACTGCAAATATGTGTCTGTGGAACTGAACAACCATCCGGTTCGGTTACAAATCGACACAGCATCGGACATAACCCTTATTTCCCAGAAACAGAGGATAGGCAGACCTCCACTTGCATATACAAAACATGTAACACGGAGTGCTTCTGGAGATTGTGTCCATATTACAGGCGAACTGCCAGCAACAATCAGGATTGAGAAGAAGACAGCATCTGGGATCATATACATTTCGAATTCCCAGCACAACCTTTTGGGACTTGATTTTATTGAGCCACTGGGTCTTCTTGACATCCCACTCAATTTTGTTTGTAAAAAAAAAAAAAATACAAGGTATGTGCCAGAATTCAGATCGATCATTATCAGTAGGTACACCAATGTTTGTGAGGAGTTACAGGCCTGGGCAACCAAAATGGACACCAGGTACCATCCACCAGAAAAAAGGACGATTTGTCTATAGTGTACAAGTCGGAAATCAATTCTGGGCACGACACAAAAACCGATTGCGTCCTAGATACACCAACAACACTAAGACAAACAACACGTCGAACATTCCACTGGACTTACTAGTGGACACATTTGAATTACCAGCTATATCACCTGTCGAACAGACAAATATAAACGAGAACAATGCAAAACCTAGAATGAATCGACCAAAGCGGAACAGAACTAAAGTGAAGCACCTACAAATTAACCCCAAGCGTGCACGTTACAGCTAATTGTCTTCTTAAAAAAGGGGGGGTGTATTAGGACCACCATATTAGGACCACCATAATTTATTAGGACCACCATATTAGGACCACCATAAAAAGAGTCAAAAGTTATCTCCCCTTGAACACTCAAGAGAGTCCGTTCTCCAGCTAATAGGTGCATGCTGGGAGACAAGAAGAAGGGACTGCCGGTAGGAGATAGTAATATGGCGTGCAGAACTTTGCCAGGCTCTCCATAAACACATCCTTAATCAACATCCACAACTGCATTCATGTTTCTACCATAATAAATTCCCTATTTATTTTCAATACTCGGCGAGTGTGTAATTTTTCTATAACCGTTTTATTTTGTCATGTTACAATCATAACATATCTTTTCCCATCAAGTTCCCTATTTTTGGAGCATTTTGTCCATATTTCTCTCTACACTGGTATTAAAGTGAATGGCGAAAAATTAATGACATTTTCGCCGTTCCAACAGTCTGTTGACGTCTATGTGACATACCAAGTAAAGGTATAGAATATTGGGAGTTTGATTGTAAGGGCCAAAGAATGGTGGCAACTGTCTTGGCTTTTTTTCTCGGACGACAATAGCAATAATATGTGATAAATTTCGGATGAATAGCAGTGTTTTGTGAAGAGTGCAGACTCCAGATGACTGACAAAGATGGTAAACAGCCGTATCAAATATCAAATCACATTTCAGTTCAACGCTCGTACAGCTCAACTGATCAATATGTATACGAATGTTTGAGTGGCATCAACATTGCTCTTATTCATTTATTCAGTGAATAAGTGTTGATTTTCTAAGCGGAGCTTAGATGTGGCACAGGGCCGAAAGCATTGGGAATCCAGTGAGGAGCGAACTCATTATTCAGTCGTAACTGATGTAGCGAGACAAGCTGTAAAGCTGAATACTATTCAGTTAAGTGCCATACGTAATGCCCACTTGGGTGATCATGTCTCGAAAGAGACATGACTGACTGGGCAGAATATTATCCCGTAGTAGATTACCATTACTTTCTGCGATAGATTGGTTCCCAGCCAAAACGGCTGCTTCGTTTTTAACATACCTAATAGTATTCAGCTTTACAGTTTCATATCTATCTATCTATCTATCTATCTATCTATCTATCTATCTATCTATCTATCTATCTCAAAAACAATTTAAAGGGGAGCTACAGCTGCATCGGTACATGGAATAATAATCATAAACCATAATAGAAAAGTTTAGAAGGAACCTGATAAGGGAGAATGTACGTGCCACCGTAGAGTAAAGAGAAGCACATATTAAATGAAGCATATCTATCAAGAGATATCATATCTGAAGTAAAGGCAGTAAGTGATTGCGAAACACTATATAAGAGCCGCTGCCAGCGAATGAAAGCAACGCTTCTATAACCACAAGATTAGTTTGACAAACAAAATCAAATGGTAGTTCTACTCTATCTTCCGTTTACTCTGCTGCTATTGACGATCCGATCGGGAAGAAGAACAGAAAATTTTTTGATTGGTGTTGGCTAAGAGCAAGGCCTCCAACAGTATTGATGAAAGTTGGAACTTATGCCTCATGGAAAAATTGTTGATTCTACAGAGAATGGGCAAGTAAACTGTTGAATAAAAGAAACGAATATTTTTTGCACACACACACACACACACACACACACACACACACACACACACAGAGTATTCAATCAGAAATACACTTCTGAGTAGTGAATATCATCCACCCACAACTTGTATATAAAAGATTAAACTGATCTTATTTTTTTCTTTTACTTTTAGCAGGGACACGGGTTTAAGTTATAAACTCTGTCATTTATTTTATTGAAAAGTGAAATTAGTAATGATACCAGATATAGATTCGCATAAACCCTAACGAAGAAAAAACAAACAAACAGAAAACATTTTATTCGTAGACAATTCTAACCTGTCCCTGCCAGAGTGGCTCCGTGTCTGAACTGGTAGATGTATGCTTTGTCTCAAGAAGAGCTGTTTTCTGCTAAAAAAGAAAGGGATGCAGATTTTTTCTTTCCTAATGGACTTCTCAATTTAACCCGGTTATTTGAAATTTCACTCTTTAATAAAATACAAAAAATAGGCAACAACCTAAAAAGCGTGAAAATAATGTTTATAGTCATAATAAAAATATCTGATAAAAGTCCATTTATATATATTTATAACTTTATCCGAAAATTAGAAGAATGCAATAACATTTATACAGACATGCCTTGTCGGTTCTTTTAGAATCAAACTTGTTTATATATATATATATATATATATATATATATATATATATATATATGCAAAATATAATTATAATTATCATATTTCAAATTGTTGACATGGAAAAACATATATATATATATATATATATATATATATATATATAATCATTAATGTGTTACATTAGTGCAGTGAACGATGTTGCTTTGATAATTACTAAAATTTACTTCTACCTGACAAGATTGATGTTGTGTAAAGTCAAATGACGACGCTTACGAACTGGTCTGCAAGACGAATTCGCCATCATACTATGATGGGACATGCTAAACGTTATATATATTTACTAAACTTATCTGATACAAAACTATAAAATCTCGTAAGGATCGAACTCATTGCATTAGAAAAGACTTGGAAAACAAACCTGCTAACGATTTTTTTTTCAAAATGATGTACACGTGTTTGCCCTCCACTTTCTCTATTTATCTATCGTAATCTTTTTATCTCTGTATTTTTAATCGAGTATATTTATTAATTACAGTATCTATCTATCTATCTATCTATCTATCTATCTATCTATCTATCTAAAGAACGAAGAAAATAATTTCAACATTCAAAACATTGATTTAAAACTGTGCTCAATATAAAAATAGAGCAATGAATATTTATTATCATTTTTTATGTTCGTATATGTTCAAACTACAAACTACTACAAAATTGTATTTTTTGTTTTGACATTGAAAGAACAATGCCTCATCAGGTAATTAATAGTGATGGTAATAAACGTCTTATTTTAAATATTCTTTTAAAAACAACATTTCTCTTTATTTTTTTATTTTTTCTCGTACAAGGTAAAAGGGGAAGAAATGGGAAGAAAAGATCAGAAAATAAGATGAGAAATCAAGAGAAGCAAAGAAAGAGAAAAGTAAAAATACAGAAGAAATAGGAAGTGAAGAGGAAAATAAGTGAGAAAGTGTTGAGAGGGAAGAGCAAATGGAATTGGCTAAGAGAGAGATAAATTTTAAATTTTGGCCAGAAGTGAATTGCAGACAGATATTGTTATCGGTTATTAAAGTGTTTGGGCTCTAATCTTTTGGCATAAAAAAACAGAATTGTATTCCTATAAAGAAAAGGGAAAGAAAGAGGAAAAGGAACGATACAGAAGAAGAAAGTGAAGAGGGAAATAAAGAAGAAAAAAGTGAGAAAATGTAGAGAGGGAAGAAAAGGGAGAGACAATAGAAACGGCGAAGAGAGAGAAATTTTAAGTTTTGTCCGGAAATGAATTGCAGACAGATAAAGACATCGGTTACACCATTTCAAGTTAAATCTTTTGACCTTTAAAGAAAAAATTGACGCAATCATATAAATCTACAGAAAGATTATTCACAAATCGTAAAATAATGGATATTTAAAAAACAAAAACAACATACAACACGAACATATAAATTCATTAGATCTAATATAATAAATTGTAAAGATAAAATAAAATAAATTAAAATTAAAATTTAAAATAAACATAAAAATTAAATTAAGCTAAAATTATAAAATACAAATGAATAAAATACATAGCATGAAATAAATAAAAAATATCATAATAATAAATATAAAATATAAAATATATTATAAAAATAAAAATAATAATCATAAATAATAAACAGTATTATATATATATATATATATATTTATATATATATATATATATATATATATATATATATAGATATAGATAGATAGATATAGCTAGATAGATAGATAGATAGATAGATAGATAGAGAGAGAGAGAGAGAGAGAGATAGGTTATCTATCTATCTTTATTTATTTATATAAATATTTAACTGTTTTCATCTATCTATCTATCTATCTATCTATCTATCTATCTATCTATCTATCCGTAGTCACTTATTACTGTATCATGTTGGAAATATTTGCCTCCTCAGACAGATTCATATATTTATCTATGTAATCTTATTACCAGCTTACTTTGCAAATGTACCAACTCATACATGCGATATATAAATACCATTTTTCGACAGCCATCACACGAATATTGAAAAACACAACTGCACAGGCGCTAATTTACTCATTCATCCGTACCAATTTACTCTCATTTCTTCATAAATTCCCCACGGATGTAAAAACAAAAAAAAAAAATTAAAAAAAAAAAAACCTCATGCAACAGCTATCATACAAATAACTTTAATAGGTGATCGTTGATCGAAGCAAGAACGAAGACAACTTAAATTAAAGTGGCGAAGCATCATATGGAAGCAACGAAAAGAAAGGATTAAAAAATGGTGGAAGAACGTCGAAGAAGCAAAGCAAATGTCAAATTATCATAACAGCGGGAGAGAGATGAGTCGTTAAATTTGTTCACAAAAGGCGTTGGCCCAGTGAACACAATGATTAGATCACTTGTCACTAGGTTGTCTGCGGTGCCGGCTTCATAACAAATTGGAGCGAATCGTCCAATTTCGCGGGTTTGGAATGATCAATTGCTCATTGCTGGCGAACGTTGACAAGGCGGGAAATTGGTCAATTCGCTGAGATAAAGACGGACAAGTGGAAACAAGGAAACTCCATTGGGCAAATAAATAAAAGAAAATAAAAATGATTGCAGAATCAAAGGAGGATGGATAATGAAATGGGAATTTTGAAGGATGAAAAAAATAAGGCGAAGAAAATAATGCGGAGGAAAAGAGAAGGAGAAAGAATGAGAGTGAAAGAAAAATAGAATGAGAAACCTAATATAATAATAAATGTTAAAAAAGATACATAATGTAATTGAGTGAGAGAAAATATAGAATGTGTGAAATATGAGGAAATGAAAAAAATGAGAGAGAGAGAGGGAAGAGAAAGAGGGGGAAGAGTGAGAGAAAGCAAGACACGAAAGAAAGAGAAATGAGTATGAGGAAAAAGGAAAAAACGGCAGACATAAAATGACCGGGGATAAGGACATATATATATATATATATATAGACAGAGAGAGAGAGAGAGAGAGAGAGAGAGAGACAGAGAGAGAAGAGAGAGAGAGAGAGAGAGAGAGAGAGAGAGAGGATGAAGAAAAAGAGAAGATAAAGAACATGAAAAGCAATAAGAATGAAAGAAATAAAGGAAAGAAAAGAAAGGTAAAGAGAGAAAAATTAGACAAGCAGCGGAAATTAATGAGGAAATGAGGATATATATATATATATATATATATATATTTCTATGTCTTTGGTACGATTCGGCGTTTCATTCGTTATGCATAACGCACGAAACGTGCTATAGACGTAGGATAATATATATATATATATATATGTGTGTGTGTGTGTGTGTGTGTGTGTGTGTGTGTGTGTGTGTGTGTGTGTGTGTAAAAATATACTCAGTTATGATTTAAGATTAAGGGCAGGATGGTTAAATAAAAAGACAAGAGGAAAACTGTATTTAAATCGCCTACGAGTTTCGTCCTGTGATGGATCTGCATATTCTTAGTGCTCTTAAAAAGAAACCTATAATAATACCAGATTTGATTTATTCCAGGAAGATATTAGTACATGCTTTCATAATCAAAATTAATGATTCTCAAACTGAAAATACTTTTTTAAAAAATCATTTCATCCCCACAAAATAGTGATAAAGTCACTAAGATGCAAGAGTTACTGAGAGTGGGAAAATAGGATAACATTATTTAAAGGACAAACCAAGAAACAAAAATTCAATTTGCATTTTTAAGCATCATGGTTGACAGAAAAAAAAACTGAAAAAAAAAATTCCCCAGGTGAGAAGTGTGAGAAAAGAAATTGTTAGAATAGAACTTTCGGTTATATTTAGCGATTCCAAAAGTAAAATGATGAGACTGAGCCGCTAATTTAGTACTGCCTTTAACTTCAGCAAGTCGAGGTACTCAATGAATAAATTTCACCAGAATAATGAAATAAATAAATTAGTCAAGAAATGTTTCTCTCTGCTGTTCATATTGTTAAGTGAAGAAAAAGTATTCTGGTATTCTTTGACTATTGTGTAATCTTTCAGCTGCAATAATTTGCAAAGGTACCACAGCGTTTGGACAATGTTTTAGTATGAGCCGTCAGTATGAGATCCGGAAAATAACATTATTATAACATTATGAGTAACATCGTCACACTGTCCCATAACACATCACTCAAAAAATCTCCAGCCTGACATACAGATGGCGCCACTAATAAAAAAATCCATATGATTTTTATGAAGTACTAACTTTCAAATGGCACGTGACAAAATTTGGACCCAATCGGGTTATTAGTTTACAAATTACAGTTATTTAAGTGAACCCACTGTTGCAAATTTTCAAAACAATAGAAAAATCTGAATTTCTTGTGTTGATAAAACATTGCGTTTTGATGGGAAAAATACTGTTCAAGCAAGGCAGTGGTTTGATAAGTGTTATTCGGACACTGCTCAGTGGGAAACAACAGTTAAGAGGTAGTACGCTGATTATAAACACGGTCGTACAGACACAAATCATGCTGAACGCTCAGTTCGTTCAAAATGGCAGTTCTGCCGGAAAACACCAAAACAATCCACAAACTCGTTTTGGCCGATCGTAAATTGAAATTGCGTGAGATAGCAGAGGTGTTGAACCTATCAATAGGCGGTGTATTCACCATTTTGCATGGACATTTGTCAATGAGAAAGCTGTACTTGAAGTGGATGTTTCGTTTGCTCACAGTCGATCAAAAATAAAAACGCGTCGACGATTCAGAGTGTTTTTTGCAACTGGTTCAACGCAAACAAGGTGTTTTTGCGTAAATATGTGACAATGGATGAAACATGGATTTACCACTTCATTCCGGAGTCAAATCGGCAGTCAGCTGAGGGGACAGCAGCAGATGAAAGCCGTCCAAAGCGATAAAAGACGCAAACATCAGTAGGCAAGGTTTTGGTCTCCGTATTTTGGGATGCGCAAGGTATTTTGTTCATTGATTACTTTGAGAAAGGAAGGACTATCAATAGCGAATATTATACAGCATTACTGATGCGCTTGAAGGAAGAAATCGCCAAAAAAATAGCCACAAATGAAGAAGAAAAAAGTGATCTTTCACCAAAACAATGCACCGTGTTACAAGTCGATCGCAACGATGGTAAAACTACATGAATTGCATTTGAATTGCTTCCGCATCCATTCTGTTCTTTAAATTTGGCCCCCAGCGACTACTAGCTGGCTGCAGACCTCAAAATAATGCTTCAGAGAAAAAGATTTGGTTCCAATGAAGAAGTGATATCTGAAACTGAGGCGTATTTTGATGCCAAAGACAAATTGTTCTGCAAAAGTGCACAGAATTGTTAGGGAATCGTTGGAATCAGTGTATCACCCTGGAAGGAGACTATATTGATGAATAAAGTCGAAGTTTGCCTAACAGTTGTTGTTTTATTAGTTAAGTCCAGGATGTATTGAGTGATGTGTTATCATCCAACCAAAATACAATGTATCTGAAACGCTGCAAGAACGTTTCATGTTAGAGAGGAGTGATGATTTCTTATATACAAAGCTGAACGTCCTCTTAGGTTAATTTTATTCCCAATTCTCATTACCGTAGGCTATAATATGAACTCCGAATGCCACTTCTACTTATTCCGACTCCAAAAGTATTTATTCAGAAGGTATTATATTATTATTATTATTATTATTATTATTATTGCTTTTTATATACAGTAATGTTTTCTATATAGTTAACTCGCTCGGTTATTAATTTTGACGAGGTGCCTGTCATTTTATCCTTTGCGAGTTGAAAATTAGATAAAAATAATGCGGGACTAAAATGAAATACCAGTAATGGTAAAATACTACTTTAGCAAATATGACATTAAGACCGCTGAGAAATATGTCCGTCATACAAGTGTTGGATATTTTCATTTATGTGATTTTTTCCCGTTTTATGTTCAACTCCACTCCAAGGTTGTTTTCTATATACGATAATATTATCTTATATACCTAAATTCATCTTTCAGTGTCTTATAATGTACTGATAGCTTGTTTTAAACAATACATGCTTAAATATACGAAAACCATTTTTCCTGAATATGCCCTTCTGAATGGAGGTTATTCTAATGAGTCCGTTGTTGTTTTGTCAAACACAGTACTTAACTTTCATTATTAGAAACTAAATTAGTACATTTCTTTATTCTCTCGGCCCACATTCAGCATGTTCTTGAATCTATGAATGAATTCTCTGCACATTATCCGATACTATTTTTCTATAATAGCCAGTTCTTGACCTTTTCTCATATTCTAGTTGGTTTATCGCCGTTTTAACAAACAGGTCTGATCTCATTGACCATCCATAACACCTGCTCCGTTATTAATTTTGACAGGGTGCCTGTAATCTTTCACTAATTAACTGGCTAATTGGGAACTTCTGGTCGAGGCCTTCACTGCCTTCATATACTCATTCGCCATCGTTGGCATGATGCTTCTCATCCAATGATATTCAAGAACCCTTTTGTGTCGAACGTTGATTCCTAGCTTCGCCGGTGATTGACCTTCTTTACTTTAAATTCGACGTGCACCTTATTCTCTAAACTTACGGCACCTGTGACTGTATGGCAACGAGTTAAAGATGACATTCAAAAGTTAGAAAACTCCTTTCGTATTGAACGCTTCTAAGATATTGGAACTATTGTAGTGGTAAGTACAAAAATCATGCGCTTTCATATATGTTTAAACATGCAGATATACACAAAGGACATTCAAAAAGGGATTGTAAAAATGGAATTAAACAAAACCATTTTAAGCATAAGGTTTATTTCTGCACATGAGTTCCATCAACATTAGGGAAATCTTGTAAGCGCTGATAGCAGCCATTTATAATGAACTGAGAACTGAGTGTACTGAGAATTTAACCATGCCAAAGTCGCTTTGTTATGTCGTTTATGGTTTGAAAAATCGTATATTTAAAAGTGTTTCGTAGTTAAGAAATAAGATCATTTTCTATTGGCAAAACAGTCAATGAATTTAATCTGTGTTAAGACATGGATTTGCCGTAAGTAGCTTTTTATAAACTTTACTTTAGGAAGATATCAGACATATAACACAGCGGCTTGATAGTGTCCTCGGTCTTGGCGGTTGCTCGAGTTGCCAGTTCCCTGAGCTACTCCAAGCTGTTTAGTCACCGGCTGACATCATTTAAATCATTAACAGCATTGATCCCCCACTACATATTGACTTTGATGGTCCGTCGATCTGTTTGACATCTTCAATACCGTTTCAGCCATCTTTTATGCTGCTGATAGTTTTCTTACCTTTGAAAACTTTCACAAAGATCCAGTAATGCCAGCAGTCTTACAGCCAAGTTTTACACAACTATGTTGTTAGTACTTGCTTCAGTTTTGACAATATTCATGCTGTTCTAACTGGGTCATTTCGTAAACAGACTTAAATACAAACCGATTACCTCGAAATAATCACAGTCAATAATTAAAAGAAGTATATATATATATATATATATATATATATATATATATATATATATATATTGATGCATGTTTTATTAAATAATATAGACAAGTTTTGTCTATTTATTTTATGTAGTTATCTTTTCATATTTTCTGATAAGCTTAACAGCATTATCATTAATGAGGAAAGAAAATCACAATATTAATACATAATTTTATTTTACATAAGCCATTTTCAAAGATGTCAATTACATTATAGTATAACAATTCACGGACAAACAATAATGACAGTCTGTTTTTGTATATAATACACACACACACACAAATATATATATATATATATATATATATATATATATATATATAAAACTATCAACTATTAACATTGGTAAGATCTTCCTTAAATTAATAAGTAAACATCTTCATGGAGATAACCCCCTGAGTAAGATGTTCAGTATGAAAACTAACAAGATTAGTTACTCGTGTAGCATGTATAACATTATTAGCCCCCATAATAACCAAATCTTGAAGAAGTGTAAGGAATCCAATACAGAAAATAGAATGATACCCCTTTGTAACTGTAGATCTAGAAATAATTGTCCGGTTGAGGGTAAGTGTAGATCGGAAAATGTAATCTCTCAAGCCACCATCTACCCTAAGGAACTAAGGAGAGAAGTAATGTTTATATCGGAATATCGGTGGGAATTTGGAAGCAACGACTTTATACTCACAGACAGTCCTTCACCAACCCTAGTTTAAGATACCAAACAAACCTTTCTAGAAAATACTGGGAATTAAACAAAAGTAACTTAGATCCCCAGATAAAATGGGAACTCATAGGCAAGGCTAGGACCCCTAATAGCTTAAGAGATAGGTGTAATCTATGTTTGACAGAAAAAATTAAAATTTTAAAATTTCAAGAGCCAATTATACTCCTGAACAAAAACAAAGGGAGATCATAAGTATGTGTTGCCATAGAAATAAGTATAAAACACAATAATTATCCTATTCCCCCAAATAGTCCAATAAATTTTTTAAAAAATTTGGCCAAGCAGTTACTTCACCACCTGCTACTACTAACTCAAGGGTCATGCCACATACTTCCCACTACCAAGGACAAATTACTACTAAATTCTTTCCCCCAGCCCAATCCAATGAAAACCAATACAACCCAACCCCTTCCTTTACGTAACTTAACCTCTGGGCATAGAACTTTTCCTCATTCTCTGTTTATAAGAGGTTGAAGAATGCATACCTTAAAATGACATGTTGAAAATGGCTATTTCCCTACTAAGTTTTATCTGAATTTACAGATATATATATATATATATATATATATATATATATATATATATAAAGGGGGATGACAACATAATGGAAACACCTAATACCATAATAGCATAATTTGGAATGATTAAGCTTTTAAGATTTGTCTATTTTTATGCTTATTGATTTAATATTAAAAGTTCTTCATTTTTGGCTAAAATTGTCATTTTTTTTTCACACATATTATTTAAATAAGTTTATTAAAGTCAACAGTCAGGGCCATTTAACAATTTTAAGTGATCATCTACATCCTATGGTTTAGGAACTGTTTCCGAAGGTAAATGCCATTTTCAGGATGATAATGCACCTATTCATACTGCTACATTTATAGCTGAATGGAACGGGGAACATTCAAGTGAAGCAGAACATCTTACCTGGCCACCACAGTGCCCAGATCTCAACATCATCAAATAGTTATGGTTCATTTTAGTGGAGAGTAGATATGCTCCAAGTGTAGCGACCTCGGTCATGCTTGGTTAATTAGCCTTGTGTCAAACACGTTCGAAGTCCCCACAATTTAAATATCAGAAGGTTGAAGGTTGGGTGTTGAAAGGATAAAATACTTCGTGTATATATTAAAGCAAATATTTATTTACAGAATGACAAATGTGTAAGAAGAAAAATATAAGTGAAATTCGTCAACTGAACATTATAATATATTTGTGAAAAGATGATGTTCATTGAAAAAATGCATTCAGTTTTGTAGTTAAATTGTTCGTAGTTATGTAAGTATAAGAAATGTCCGCATGAGTTTAGAGTTCATGGTCATATAGTAGCAGAATGTAAAGTCTTTGTTCCTTCCTCTTTTTAGTAGGTCGCGACTGGTTGAGAGAAAGAGAAGGCAAAACAAATAAAGTAGTGGTACTTAACACGTGTTCATTTGGTTGATGTGTTGTCCTCATTAGCGGCTTGGTGTGAAAATGAAGAAGAGGGTGAATTAAACTGTGGTGTGCCCTGCGTCCGGATTAGCGGCGTGGAGTGAAAAAAAAATTAGCAGTCAGTTTGAAGGTTCTTCTTTACATGTTGAGATGTTGTTAGCTAATGCTTCCACCTGACAGACTGACTGTGACCGGTCAGGGCACCTCCTTAAATATAGAATTCTAGTCACGTTGGAAGGCTCCCAGGACGATTTTTTCTTTAGCTGTGAAAAAAACCGTTTCGCTGACGTATTTTGAATTTCTCGATTTGTCAACCAATCAGGATCCAGAGTATCGCTTTTCACACTGACTTGTGAGAAAGAAAATCTTTTAGCCGTTTGGATCCTCTTTTGCGAGTGAGCAATTTTACTTTGGGTTTTTCCCAAATGCTGTAGTCGTTTGAAACCGATTTTGAAGGTGTGCAATTTATTTTGTGTGTTTTAGTTAGTTGATGGATTATATAGGATTTGTATCCTATATACGATCATCAATTAAATGAATTAGAGACTGTTTTAGCTGAAGAATAGATAAAATTCTTCTGGAAACAATTCAAACTTTGTACAAGACAATATCAAGCAGAATTCAAGCTGTAATTACTGCCAAAGGTAACCCTAGCCCATATTAGAATAAATTTGCATGACATTTCAAGGTGTTTTCATTTTCTGTTTATATATATATATATATATATATATATATATATATATATACATACTAGCAGGATAGCCCGGCGTTGCACGGGTGTAATGAAAGCTTTAAAACTAATCCATGGTCCTGGAGCTCAGACTCTTTGGACGTTAGCACGAAAGACTAAAAAGCAATAGTTGTTTCCAGTTAAAGCAAAACCGTAGACTGAAAGAAAAATGAATGTATGTAAGTCAAATTTTGATTTCCTGGTATCGATATCAAACAAGTTTTTTTGTCGTAAACTGAATTTTGAAGGCTAAATAAGTTCTCTGAGTAAATGGTATCATGGCTGAGACTAAGAACTACAATTATACGTACTTAAAGCCAAATCCGAAGCAAAAACTAAAATAAAAGGGCTGAAAAAAAAATACAGACATACAGGCAGATAAAGAGACACACACACAAACATCTTGCCTTTTGTATATATATATATATATATATATATATATATATATATATATATATTATCATTTTTCTGCACTATTGTAAGAACTGCAACTTTGAAACTTCTGAATATCGTTTCTGATGTCTTTGTCTATGAGTGTATCAAATTTGATTAAAATCGGACCACTCCTTTTATAACCCGATTTTTTCGATTATCGATTTTCTGTATTTATCTGGGGTACCTCGACACAAAATCTAGCTAAGAACACTCGCAGACGCTTATAGTACAACTGTGCAAATTTTCAAGAAAATTGTTTCAGCCGTTTTGGAGTCAATAGGAAACGGATACACACACACTGACCACACACAAAGTTCCATTTATAAATAAATTTATATATATATATATATATATATATATATATATATATATATTTACTTTTTATACATACTTATATATATATATATATATATATATATATAGATATGTGTGTGTGTGTGTAAATTGTGCTTCGACAGAGACATGCAGCAAATCAGGACAATTTAAATGGCTAACTGAAAGTTGGCGTTGAAAAGAATCGTAAAACTAATCAATAAAAGAAGATGAAAGTCGCGATAGTCAGCACGACTGACACGAAAACATTGAATCGCTTGTTCAGCAGTTTAATGAATTTTCTGATTGCAATTCGAAAACCCGGAAAATAGGGCGCAAAGATTGTCAAATAAGAAATGACACTGGGTTTACAAATGTTAATTTCATTATTTGACAGCCGTGTTTGTCTTCATTACGGCGTGCACGTGCTCAATAAGTGCCTGGACATGCGTGTCAGCGCTCATACTTGCATGAGGGTATATGTGCGCGGGTACCATTTTATATAAAAACAAGGATGTGGTTGTATAAGACAGACAGGTAGGCAAAGAGAAATAGATCAAAAGAAAGAGAGCATTAACGAGAAAGACCGTAGAGTTTGTGTTTGTGTTTGTGTAATAATGCGTTTGTACACATATTTTTTTTAATCCTCTCACCCCAAGTAAGGCATTCTACTGCCACTGTTGCGCAGGGGGGGGGGTACATAGAGAAACGTGATGAGAAAGAGGAGTTTGTTATAGAAAATGTCAGGAGGAGGGTAATAGACGGATGAGGATACCGAGGATGGGGGTGGAGCAGATGGAAAAAGAGCTTGTGAGAATGGATGCGAGTTAGTGTGATAGGAGATGTCTATTGACCTTACATTTAAATTCCTGGAGATTGTAGCTGTCGGGGAAGCAAGTATATGGAAGGGAATTCCACAGGCGGGAAGTGCGTGAAAAGAAGCTGTTGGAGTAGAAATTGCGGTTACATTTTTTCGGTTTCACTGTAAAAGGGTGGGGCCTAGTTGCCAATCTAGTAGCTCGTGTAAATTCATACCTAGGGGACACCAGTGATCTAAGTTCATTGGAGCAGAAGCCGTGAAAGTATTTATAGAAGATATTCAACAGATGTTTTCATGCAACTGACAAGGTTTGTTTATGAAAATTTTATTGTTTTCCAATATTCAAAAACGATGTAGTATATCAAAAACGAAATTATAGATAAATTGTTAAAAGTTCAAGTTTGTTCAGTTATTTCATTCTAGCTCAACGGTCTCAGTCAACATCAAGAACCGTGGGCTGTCAGCGGGGTAGGCAGGAATCCGTTGGATGCATCCTGGTATTTCATACAGATTTGAAAGTTTGAATAATTTTAATGTGACAGTGTGACATCATAATATAGATTTAGAATGTGTTATATATATATAACATATTCTAAATCTATATTATGATGTCACACTGTCACATTAAAATTAAAATACTTTCACGGCTTCTGCTCCAATGAACTTAGATCACTGGTGTCCCCTAGGTATGAATTTACACGAGCTACTAGATTGGCAACTAGGCCCCACCCTTTTACAGTGAAACCGAAAAAGTGTAACCGCAATTTCTACTCCAACAGCTTCTTTTCACGCACTTCCCGCTTGTGGAATTCCCTTCCATATACTTGCTTCCCCGACAGCTACAATCTCCAGGAATTTATATATATATATATATAGGAGTTATATATATATATATAGGAGTTATATATATATATATATATATAGTCATCTTCAGTTTCGCTGTATTACAGCTCATCATTACGGTTAAACATCCGATTACTTCTAGCCAGGACTGCGTGTGCCTTTATGTATATGTGTGTGTCTGCGTGAATGTAGGCATATACATGCAAAATCAAACAACAATAAATAAAAAAATTAATTATAAACCTGATCTCCTATAATTAAAAACTTAAAAGTCAATATACCACCAAATCAAATAAAAAAAAATGAAATAATGGCCAAGTCAAGGCATATATAAATATATATCTTATCATTTAATCATTAATAAAAAATTATTTATGTAAAAAATGAAATACAGTTTTCCAAACGCAAAAAAAAAAACATAGACTACCCAAGAATTAAAAAGATCAGTGAATATCTAAAAAAAAAAACGAAACAATAAAATAGCTACAAGAAAGAAAAAAGAAAAGAAGGAGAGAGTAAAGAGAGACTAGAAAAACCACGAAAAATATCAATAGCCACGGCATTTACATGTACGTACATAAGCAAAAGCGGAGTCATATACACACTTTATGAAAAATAAAGAGAAAAATTCTCCAACATTTGGATAAGTTGGTACTAATCTTAATAAAGAATTATCAAAATGTTGGAGAATGTTTTTTTTTTTAATCATATCACCCCAAGCAAGGCGATAATGCCACTGATGCGCAGGGGGCTACATAAGAGTGAAAAGATTGAAAAAGAGAAAACCGGAAACCGCACCCTAAACAGGAAACAAGGGATGAGCCTCTTCACCTGTTCAATAGACGTGGGTGGAGTGTGAATTTTTGTCTTTATTTTCACCTGAAATTAAAGCCAAAATACGATGTTTAGAACGGCTCATGATTAAACATAACAGACATTCATTGTCTCTTATATTTAACAGTATATGTTTAGAATATATATATATATATATATATATATATATATATATATATATATATTCTAAGCATATATATATATATATATAAGATGAATGACACAAATTTTCGTAACACAAAATTTATCGTAAAGAATCAGGACTGTAGAAATAAATATGTAATACTGTTTGATTATAAACAGAATATCTACTTAATTAGGAGTGTCGGTCAAAAATAATGTTCAAACATTTCATATATATATATATATATATGTGTGTGTGTGTGTGTGTGTGTGTGTGTGAAGCTGCGTCCCTCCATGTAGAGGGAAACGTCGGTAGATCCGACTTGTTCCAGGCCGCCTGTGCTACGAAGAACTTAGCCAATCAGGGAAATTTGAGTGAAATTCCCCTCGTTATAGACGTCTCAAAAATTTTCATTATCTACTCAGTTTCGTATTCAAATTTAAACAATGCAATTTTCTAATGAAATAATGGATTTTTTTTTAATAATCCGGCAGATTTTCTTACCTTAAGCGTTATTTTTTAGTGGATATTCATATTTGATTAAACGCATTGTTTATTTAGTAAACAGTCTACTTATTTAATTTTGTCTATCGGCCTGGATATTCTAAAGCACATGAAAAACATCCAGACATAACGTGGAGTATAGTGAAAAAAGCCAAGCCTTACAACAGTGGCAAAATATGTAGACTGTGCCAGGAAGAAAAGTTAGCGATTATGCTATTCCCAAACAAAAATGAATTGTTAAATGAAAGAACAAAAATTACGAGTAACTGTAACCCAAAAAATATAACAAAAATATCTATTAGGTTCATACAAACATGGATGAAAATGTCATAATATTTTGTAATTTTAAAAATTGCTCGTTCAAAAATTCCCCGTCACGTGAGCGTTCAAAAACATCACCATTAGGTGAGCGTTCTTTAAAAAAAAAAACGGTAAACGATAAAATCAGTTATTGCAAATCGCTTGAAGACACCACATGGTAGAAGCCTAGGTCGCGTAATAACTCGTTTACAAATGAAGAATATATATATATATATATATATATATATATATATACTAACAAAATAGCAAGATCGCCAAGATGAACCGCGGTTTCGCACAACGGCTCGTCAGGGCCCTGACGAGCCGTTGTGCGAAACCGCGTGGTCTTGGCGATCTTGCTATTTTGTTAGTGTGTTTGCTCTGCGTTACTGCCTTTTAGTTAAATACTTTTCGGTTGTGTGTATCGAGCACTTTTCTTTTCTGGTTGTTTGTTCCGTTGAGGGTTTTTTTTCTTTTTACTGGGAGGAACCGTATGTATTGTCGGTCCCAAGCAGTTTTCTTTTTTTCCCCCTCTTTGCCCAAAGCTTTATAGCCGAGGGCAATAACGGATTTAGATTCTGCTGGTCATTCGTAGTCTTAGAAATTCCCTTCTATAAAATTTTGAGATTAGAATACACGCAGAGTCGGTTTAATAATCATAGTTATTATTATTATTATTATTATTATTATTATATATATATATATATATATATATGATACTCGTATTTAAGTAGATATTCTGTTTTTAATTAAACAGTATTTTTATATATATATATATAAATTTTCGAGTGGTCGAGTGGTCAAGACGGTACCAGATCTAAATGGTATGCTTCCCCTATGTAATAGGGGTCGCAGGTTCGAATCCTGCTGCGTAGCACACATTTTCGTAATAAAAATTTATCGTAAATAATCAGGCCGGTAAAAATACTGTTTAATTAAAAACAGAATATCTACTTAAATACGAGTATCGGTAAAAATAATATAGAAAATAATTCATTACAAATTGTCGGTTGCTTATAACCAAGTTTCGTTAATTTCCGTAATATATATATATATATATTGAATTGTTTACTTATCTATACTATGAATTTCACAAATTATGAAATCAGCTCATCAGGAATTAAATGTATTTTTGATTTAGATATTTTTTTTAAAGACGCTAAATTATGACGTGAAATTATTTGACTTTACATTAGTTCATGATGCAAACCTTTTCTTTGGAACCAATTTAAAAGTTACGTAATAATGTGACTTTGAATTTTCATTTTGAATAGGAAAGTCTTGCTATATCAAATATTTCACTGCTTGGTGCAACGTAAATATTTACTCATTATTTAAACATAAATGGAAAGATATGTATTCTTAAAAATAATTTTTATTCTTCCTAACATTCTTTCGTTTTATTATTTTGTGTTTAATTTAATATGCTGACTAAAAAAAATATATATAAAAACGTTAGTAAATTGTTGCATGAAGAATTTTGACGTGTTAAAACAGTTGAATGTTTGCAGAAAAACTGCTTTTAGTGCGTGGGAAAAGATTCAAGTGGAGCAAACAATGTTAACAAATCCAGTTCCTGTTTCAGTTCCTGGAAGAAACAGTTCAGTTTTTGCATGGAGAGACATTGACAAGAAAAAGATTAAGAGAAATCAACGAAGAAACATGAAGAAGGTGCAAAACAATTGATGTTTCAGATTGTGAAGAGGAGGATTGTGAAAAAGTATTTAGGACTAAAACCATACGTGATTCTAAGACAACAGCTGCTTTCAAGTGCTTCCAAGGAAAAACGGCTTGTCAGAGGGAAGAACATTTTGAAGGAGATGCAGTATGCCACTGACAAAGTTTTCGTTTCGTCGAACGAGAAGTTTTTTTTAAATTTTTTTTTGTGAAGTCTGTAGTCATCTACCAAAAAAATAGGGTTTACACCACTTAATCAGGAAATATCCGCAAAGGTCTCAGAACACATTACAAGTGACAGAAAACAACTGGTGCCATAGTTTGGGCTGCTGTTGCTTCTGATAGTTCGACATCGCCTTTGGTGTCCATCGAATAACGAGTGAAAGTGAGTAGCAGAATTTACCGGCAAATGATGAGAGAAATGTGTTACCGTGCTTGTCAGCCGCATCCAAATTTGGCTATGTTTTCAGTGAATACGGACCTTCTGCGCACGCAGCAATATTTTTTATATAATCGATTCACCCCAATCCAGGCAGCACTGCCACTAGTGTGAAGGAGGATAAATAAGAGAAAAGTGAAAGGTTACATAAGAGTAGAGTAAAAAGAATGAGGAACCGGTTACAGTGCGTGAATGGGTAAAAGAAGGATGAGAATACTGGTGTGAAGAGAGTTGCGTGAGAGTAGAGTGAAAATGGGGAATAACAAGATACAGTGAATGTTGGGGGGATAAAATATGGCAATCGACGTTACATTTAAACTCTTGGAGATTATAGCTATCAGGGAAGCAAGTATACGGAAGGGAGTTCCACATGCGAGAAGTGCGAGAAAAGAAGCTGAGGATTGGAAGTGGTATTGCATTTGTTTTGACTGCAAAATGGAGGGATCTTTTCTCCAGTCTGGTTGCTCGAGTAAATTCGTGTAGATAGGGCACCAGGAACTAAGCTCGTCGTAGCCGATACAGAAAAAGGTGCAAGATATATTTTTCCCAAATCAATTTGGCCTGCTTCAAGCCCTCATATTAACCCTAGGGACTTTCCGATAATGGCTCATATCGAAAAACGGTATTTCGCATATCTTGTACTCAAGTGTATCAGACCTAAAAGCTTCTTTGACGTGATCTTACAATCTAAGCAAAGCGGTGCTTAAAATCTCCCTCATTTCAGTTGACTAAGGTAAAAGTAAAATGGATCTGTGTTCTGGTGCAGTGGACACCGGCTCGGAACAAGATATCGGGGAGCCGAGTTCGAATTCTAGTTGAATTCCTTGCATTCACTAACGCGCACATCGCCTTGGGAAAGGTACTAATCCGCTCCTTCCCTCCAGTTATGGGTTAAATAACAGGACAGGCGAGGTTCTATGGCCTTGGTTAGCGACCAGTCTACCGCAGAAAGTAATGGCAACCTACTGCCGGATAATCTTCTGCCCAGTTAGTCATGTCTCGGAAGAGACATGATCGCCCAAGCGTGTATAACGTAAGGCATTTAACTGACTGAAAGTGAAGAGTGGCCGTTTTGAATTGTAAATATATGTAAGATATTATCCATAAATATAACAAACAGCCTGTAATTATTAATTAGCCAAATTCTAAAATCTTATTTTATGATAAAATAAATAATGTGTAAATGTATATGCCAGGGCTTTTAATAATTATAGATAATGTAAACTTTTTTATAAATGGAACTTTGTCTGTGTGTGTGTCCGTTACCGATAGACTCCGAAACGCCTGAACCGATGTTCTTGAAAATTTACACAGTTGTACTAAAAGCTTCTGCGAGTGTTCTTAGCTAGATTTTGTGGCGAGGTACCCCCGATAAATACAGAAAATCGATAATCGAAAAAATCGGGTTATAGAAGGAGTGGTCCAATTTTAATCAAATTTGATACACTTATAGACAAAGACATAAGAAACGATATTCAGAAGTTTCAAGGTTTCATTTCTTACAATAGTGCAGCAAATCGATAATATATATATATATATATATATATATATATATATAAGGCAAGATGTTTGTGTGTGTGTCTGTTTATCTGCCTGTATGTCTGTATTTTTCAGCCTTTTTAATTTAGTTTTTGCTTCGGATTTGGCTTTAAGTAGGTATAATTGTAGTTCTTAGTCTCAGCCATGTTACCATTTACTCAGAGGACTTATTTAGCTTTCAAAATTCAGTTTACGACGAAAGCAATTATTTGCTATCGATACCAGGAAATCAAAATTTGACTTACATCCATTCATTTTTCAGTCTACGGTTTCGTTTTAACTGAAAACAAATATTGCTTTTTAGTCTTTCATGCCAACTTCCAAAGAGTTTGAGCTCCAGGACCATGGATTAGTTTAAAGCTTTCATTACACCCGAGCAACGCCGGGCTATACTGCTAGTATAGAAATATATTAACTTATTTAGCTTATTCTTTTCAGTGATCGGTGTGTGTAGAGGGGTAGTCAGAGGAAGCACGCACATACGCACATATGCACATACGGCTGAAGTTGTCTTTTTTGCGTTCTCTTTGAGTCCTCTGGTTTGTCTCATCTGCTCTCTCTGTCTGCTCTGTCTCGACCCGAGAAATCCCGCTCTTATATAGAAGTCCAAATCCTGTAGAGCTTCACTAAATTACGTCATCCACGAGCAAGCATAATCACCAATTGTTGTCTTTGGCCAGTTGTATTTAGACGTAATCACATTCTTGTTTATGTCAATGTTCAAATTTTTTCCAACTTTGTCACTCTGATCCAAAGTTTGATTATTTGTCATTGTTTCTGTCACCAAAATCCATATTTTTGTCGGCTTACAAAAGATATTTGTTTCTTTCCTCATTGTGTATATTTTTGGCCTTGAACGTTATTTCTGCATTTTTTCGCTTCTGACCGAATAATTTAATTAAATTATATTCAGCGTGTCACAGACCACATTCCATTGTTTATATTTTGTGACCTTGGAAACCGGCATTTTTGACACAATACACTTTTTTTATTTTTCTACATTCTATCTTCGATTCAAATCATCGCATGTTTTCTTTTTTTCCTTCGACAAGAATAAATTCTTTTCAAGTTTAATTATATTCTGTTGGTTCCCAAGATATGTAACACTAAGAACATCGGTTCACTGTATCGGGCGAGACAATGTTTTTCTCTAGAATCTATTTTACATATCACAGTTCTGTGATTTTCAAAAGTTAAATAGAAATGATGAGACGTGTGGCTATGGCATGATCTGTTTCTCATCTGAAAATCATAGAAATGTGAGGTCGGTAAAGCTATTCTAAATAAATATTCTTAAAGACACTAGTTTCATTTTCAACTTCTTTTTCTATATATTTTACTTGTGTGCGTATTACTAAATATTTTATGAACTTGAGATTTGTTAAATGGAATATTAACCTCTGTGGGTTATTTAATGCCCAAAATGTGGGGCTTTAAAGTATTTTTATAATGTTCGGTTTTAAAGCTGGTTTAGTCAGATTTTAATGAAAACTTTTTGTTTGTATTCTTCTTTATTTTAGAAAACTGAAAATGTCTTCTAGTTTTGTATTCAAAAATGTTTTGCTGAGAATAATTTTTTCTCATTCAAAAATGTGTTATGGCAATAATTTTTTTTCTTCAAATATTTCTATAAAAGTTTATTTTTATACTTTCATAGCGTTTTAACCCCACCTTGGGGGTTAACTATTTGCACATAGCTGGGACCCTAACAGGTGCTACAACTCTGAGTCAGAGTGGACCTGGGAACAACAGCAATTAAGAGGTGGTTTCATGCTTCTCACAACCTTCAAATTAGAGGCCTTGCTGTCGGATCTAAATATTTTATACACACTTAAGTAATTTACAGGCATTTTAAGACATGTGGGTATGTAAGTATCTCAGAGAGTTGAACGTCTCTATCTTGCATATTTCACTACCTCTTGGAATACAGGTAGACAAAGCTTTCTAGCCCTGACTGCCATCCTGTTTAGGAGAAAGATCACTCTAATTTCGAAACAGAAGTAGATAGGATTTCTTAGCCACCTTGATGACAACCCTTCAAGTTACCAGCAACTTCATATTTTTGACACAGATGTATGAGGTGCGGTTCAGTAATCAACTTCTTAGTAATGGATAAATAGTTCTAGTTCCACGTGCTATGCCTCTTCCTGAGTTTCAGTTATTTTGCTTAGTAAGTCAACTGTCCAAGTCTGTGTTCACCTCTTCTGTGGATAGCTATTGAACTTACAACTCTTTTGAGGACAAGTCACTAAATTTCACCCTGACTTTTATCCATTGGACCATATGCAAAAGAAGCATGGCATGTGAAACTAGAAAACTTAACGCCGGTGGTCGAAATAAAGTGTTCAGTTCGTAATTCCAATCATCTGAAGAAGGCCGGATCGTACAACGGTCGAAACATCGTGAATATGGCAACAAAGATGAGGGCAAAAGTCCGAACAATGTAAATAATGTAAAAAAATTATACAAATGTCGAATCTGGCGTAAAATGACAGTGCTTGCTTATCATCCCTCCGAATATCAGCAGCCTGACCCTTCTGGGCGAGCGCCATGAATCCTAACCACTAGACCATGTGGGAACGCTTTTAACCTGAATATTTTTCTGTGTCGAACATAAAATGTGAATCACAGTTCAAAAATACGCTATCGATTGATGAAATTTTATCTGACCGAGGCGTGTAATAGGAAATAAAGAAAAATATTTATAAATATATAATTGTTGTTCATAAGCGGCCGAAGCATGTCAAAAATCGTTTGAAACGATGGAAAACGTGGAAGAAAAATGATTGTCAGTTCGATCGAAGCGATGTTCTTTCAACAGTGTGCCATCGTTAAAATTGACTTTTAATAAAATTTAACATAGCGTTAAATAAAGAGTCCAACGAAAAGATGGAATTCGTTCCATTCGTAAACATATGTGTAAATCTACACGTGGGACCATTGATGGAAGCATTAAAATAAAATAAAATAAAAAGAAATAAAAGCTAAATTTCTTATCCAATAAAAATATAGCCGAAATTGTGTGACTATAAAAAAAATAGCGAAAAATGAGTTAAATTCAACAAAAAATAATAATAAAAGATGAATAAATGATGAATGAGGGTGAAAAGATTTGAACAGGTGGTGATGGGTCGGTGAGACTTATTTGCTGTTTTCAATTTCTCTAGTGATTAATGGCAATGAAACGATGAACGCGTTTATCAAAGTAAATTTCTGGGTTTCAACTTTCTTTGGTTACCAATATCTGTTGTAGAATTGGAGTGGAAATCAAAGTATTTTGGAATCACTAGGCTTGTTAGATTTTTTTTATTATAATTATACTAAAAGCGAAATCAGAAATAAAACCAAAAAAAAGAAAGAAAGAAGAGAAAGAAAAGAAAACGAAAAGAAAGAAAGAAAGAATTAAGAGAAAGAAATAAGAGAAAGAGAAAGAAAAGAAAGAAAGAAAGAAAGAAATAAGAGAAATAAAAAGAAAAGAAAGAAAGAAAGAAATAAGAGAAAGAGAAAGAAAAGAAAGAAAGAAATAAGAGAAAGAAAAAGAAAAGAAAGAAAGAAATAAGAGAAAGAAAAAGAAAAGAAAGAAAGAAATAAGAAAGAAAGAAAAAGAAAAGAAAGAAAGAAAGAAAGAAAGAAGAAAGAAAGAAAGAAAGAAAGAAAAGAAAAAGGGAAAGAAATGAAAAAGAAAAGAAAGAAAGAAAGAAAGAAAGAAATAAGAGAAAGAAAAAGAAAAGAAAGAAAGAAAACAAAACAAAGAAAGAAACTGAAATTAGAAAGCAGACTCCTGGCTTGGATACAGTGGTTATCATGGTGCTGATTTATTTTGGTAGTAAGGGCTTTTGCAATACATTATTTGTCGGGTTACTTTATGTATGTAACTGGTACTATGCAACCCAGTCCTTCCTACTAAACTGATCATTCCATCAGGCCTTGTCTGGTTAAGTGGGTAAATAGATACCCAGTAGGAATAAAAACAAGTCATATCAAGAAGCGGGTGTAACTTTTGTCAGATCAATGGACATTTACATCAAGAGGGTAGACTGGGCGTCATGACTATGTGAGTATTGACATAGCATTGATAGGTGAACAGTGTCCTGAACTTGAGGCGGGGGGCACTCATGATGAAATCAACGGTAACATGTCGATGATGAAGGCTGGTTTGGTTTGCTTTATGGTATATCAACCCCAATGGTTTATTTAAAACCGACAAGATTTTTACAATAAATTTGTATGATTAGAATACATGTTCTTTGTGAGAAATAATTTGTAGATCAGCTTTCTTTAACGTAATTTTGTAAAGTGGTTTTTGTTAAGAGTCAGATCTATTGCTGATATGTATTTTCCCCCGAAACGTATTGCTAGTAATATATTACTTTCCTTCAAAAATATATTGCTTGGCATATTTTTTTCCTTCAAAAATTTATTGCTGGTTATATTTTTTCTCTTCAAAAATGTATTCCTGAAATCTTTACTATAAAAGTCTATTTTCATACATTCATAGTGTTTTGACTCCGGTTTTGACTCCTAGCTATTTCCCCATAGCTAGGACCCTAACAGGTGCTACCACCTTCGGTCAAGGTAGACCTGGGAAAAACAGAAATTAAAATGTTGGTTTTATGCTCCTCACAACCTCTCAACCAGAGGCCTTGCTGCCGGATGCAGTTTATTGTCATACCGAGAACTGTCCATGATCAAGGTGAGCCTTTTAAACTGGAAGACGTCGGCTGTGGTTTGACCTAGAAATGGATAAACCCTGCCAGGTCTATTTACCCAAAACGCTTGAATGAATAACTCTTCTGCATTTACTCCGGATATATGTGGAGTGCCGGACGCTCGTGGCCTAGGGGTAGAATCGCTGACTGACGCCGATTCGGCCAGGTTTCAATCCTGGGTTAGGAAGCGAACGGAGTCTAAGCCCTACTGATGAGCTGTAATACAAGAATGTGCGTTGTGGTACAGTGGATATCGGCTCGGAACGAGAAACCGGGGAGCCGAGGTCGAATTCCAGTTGAATCCATTGTATTCACTTACGCCCAAATACCCTTGGGAAAGATACTAATCCATCTCTTCCCTCCAGTTATGGGTTAAATAATAGGACAGATTGGGTTCTATAGTCTTGGCTAGCGACCAGTCTACTGCAGAAAGCAATGGCAACCTACTGCAGGATAATTTTCTGCCCAGTCAGTCATGTCTCGAAAAAGACATGATCGCCCAAGCGTGTTTCACATATGGCACTTAACTGACTGATATGTGGAGTGACTTGTCAAGTGTTCAGCTGCGCAGCGATCTTCAGGCCACACCTGAATCATGGGACTGAGGATGGTGATAATGATGGGTTCATTACTGTTAAAGTAATTTCTTTCTTCATCACGTTTTCTACATTGTAGCTTCGTGTCAGTCTAAACTAAACAAGAAAAACTTTGTTCGCAGAAAGTTATTGATTTGGAAGGAAGTTTTGCACTAATCAATTGAGTTTGATCCGATTAAATACCACTCATTTGTGGTCTTCCGCTATAAATAAAACAAGGTACCTTATTAAATACCTCTATAGAGTAGTCTACAAAGTTGAAATAGCTGCGATGATCCACACTGATGATGAACTTTAAAAATTTCACAGGAATCAATCCCGTGTCACTTTTAAGATTGACAGTTGTTAATTTTGACGCTTCCAAAATGAAACTACTATTTTTTTATTTGTTTTAGAGAAGCTTTTCCGTTTTTAATCAGCATGACTGATGCTAACCTCCATATCAGTGACTTCTTGCCCTTTCTCTGGCTGACGCCTTCAACTGACATGAAGTGGAAAGATTATATTGAATCAATTGCTAGGTTTGCTGCTAGGAAAGTTTGTTTCATATGCCGTACTAGGCAAATTATACCGGCTGACATTTTTTTCCACCCAAATATTGTTGGGCAATGAGCACATTTTTCAGGGCTGATTTTTAACGCTGCTTCTGAGAATCAATTCCGTTTTACCCCACACATCAGGTTTTCTCTGTACAGATGATGCTTTTTTGATGAAAATAGGCCATCCAACATCTTCAATGAAATTCGGTGGTACCTCGTGATCTTTTTTTGCAATTCAATTGTTTCACCTTTGGCAAGCTCTCAAGTTATTCCTTTTTTCATTATCCAACAAATCAGCTTTACTGCTTATTTTAAAGATTCATCAAACTTGCAAAATTCTTCATGATGTCGACCTGGGGAAATCGAGCTGAGTGTGCAGTAAATGGTTGACTGAAGCCTTGTGAATAAAATTAAGTTAAAGAAACTGCGCAGAAATGGTTGATGAAAGTACTAGTATAAAGTCTCAAGTCATCGTAACCGAAGTTCGAGAATACTGAGTCAACTACTGACTAAACGAAATTGTGCTTTCTTTTCTAGAAAATGTAACTAAGGTCTGCATTATGATCCACATGTCTCAGTGGGTGTTGGATCAGCGTTGAAAAACATTTGAACATTGAAATAAACAAGAAATACAAAATGTGCCTGAGAAGGCGCTTCCCATAGGAATTAACAAACCGTTCCAGAGACTGATGCCCACTGTGAAGTGCCAGGACATAATAATGTAAGTAAAACACTTGAAACGTTTTATTTTAAATTTAAGTGGATGTGAGTTGTGCAGGATGTGCATTGTAGTGCAGTGGATAACTGCTCGGAACGAGAAATCGGGGAGCCGAGTTCGAATTCCAGTTGAATTCATTGCATTCACTTACGCGTTAAAAAACCTTGGGAAAGGTTAATTAATCCGTCTCTTCCCTCCAATTATGAGTCAATAACATGACAGATTGGGTTCTATAGGCTTGGCTAGCGACCAGTCTACCGCAGAAAGTGATGGCAACCTACTGCGGGATAATCTTCTGCCCAGTCTGTCATGTCTCGAAAGAGACATGATCGCCCAAGCGTATATTACGTATGGCACTTAACTGACTGAACTTATCATGCAATGAAAAACATCCTAATAACCTCCTAAATGTATTTTCATCTGTTTCGGTCTCTATTTTCTGACCTAAAAATACTTTATTTTCCGTGGATTTATTACCTGACGCCAAGAATCCCAATTTTCCGATCTAGATTAATTCGAGTTTTATGATTTTGTATAGAATTGATAAACTTCCTATTTTCTAGCAATTATTTTGAGCGTTTCGGGGTAGATAATACAAATCAAAGTGTTGCATAAAAATAAGAAATATATTAATCTAAATCTAAACTTATTTATAAATGGAACGTTGTCTGTGTGTGTGTGTGTGTGTCCGTTACCTATAGACTCCGAAACGGCTGAACCGATGTTCTTGAAAATTTACACAGTTGTACTATAAGCGTCTGCGAGTGTTCTTAGATAGGTTTTGTGTTGAGGTACCCCCGATAAATATCGAAAATCGATAATCGAAAAAATCGTGTTGTAGAAGGAGTGGTCCGATTTTAATCAAATTTGATACACTCATAGACAAAGACATAAGAAACGATATTCAAAAGTTTCAAGGTTGCAGTTCTTACAATAGTGCAGAAAATCAATAATATATATATATATATATATATATATATATATATATAAAATCAAGATATTTGTGTGTGTGTGTGTGTATGTGTTTATCTGCCTGTATGTCTGTATTTTTTCAGCCCTTTTATGTTAGTTTTTTTTTTTTAATCATTTCACCCCGAGCAAGGCAGAAACGCCACTGATGTGCAGGGGGTTACATAAATGTAAAAAGATTAATTAGAAAAGAGTGAGGAGTACAAGCTAGTTAGAAAGGAACAATAGAAAGCTGAGAAAGAAGGTGCGATGACAGATACATAGGTGGAGAGAAAGGGAAGGTTATACAGGGGAGGGGAGAGAGCTAGAGGCCAGTGGTTAGTAGATGAGTATTAACTTTGCATTTAAATTTCTGGAGGTTGTAGCCGTCAGGAAAGCAAGAATACGGGAGTGAGTTCCACAGGCGGGAAGTGCGAGAGAGGAAGCTGCAGGAGTAGAATTGTCGTCTGCATTTGGCTAACCTGACTGTGAATGGGTGGGACCCAGTTGCCAGTCTGGTTGCACGGGTAAACACCTGTTGAGGAGGCATCAGTGACTTAAGCTCATCCGAGCAGAAGCCATGAAAATATTTATAGAAGAGACAGAGGGAGGCTTTTGCTTTGAGTTTGCATTTAAGTAGGTATAATTGTAGTTCTTAGTCTCAGCCATGATACCATTTACTCAGAGGACTTATTTAGCCTTCAAAATTCAGTTTACGACGAAAAAAATTTATTTGATATCGATACCAGGAAATCAAAATTTGACTTACATCCATTCATTTTTCTTTCGGTCTACGGTTTTGCTTTAACTGGAAACAAATACTGCTTTTTAGTCTTTCGTGCCAACGTCCAAAGAGTCTGAGCTCCAGGAGCAAGGATTAGTTTTAAAGCTTTCATTACACCCGAGCGACGCCGGTCTATACTGCTAGTCCTTATTAAAAACGTAAGGCAAAATAAAACTTATGCGTCAACAGTTTATGAAAGAAATGCGAACAATACTCCAACAGTTTCTTTCCTCGTACTTCCCGACTGTGGAATTTCCTTCCACACGATTGCTTCCCTGACGGATACAATCTCCAGGAGTTTAAATGTAAGGTCAATAGACACCTCCTAATACACTAACCTGCTCCCATTCTATCAAACACTCTTCCCATCTGCCCAACCCTCATCCTCGGTATCCTTACTCATCTGTCACCTTCCTCCTGACATTCCCTATGTCTAACCACTCCTTCTCTTTACCTTCTCCTATGTAGCCCCATGCACAATAGTGGTAGTGGAATGCCTTGCTTGGGGTGAGATGATTTAAAAAAAAATACAAAGATACACAGTTTGAGCATATAAGAATTTACGATATGCAAAGATTTTAATTTTTATTCACGCAAAGGGATTCTTGGTGTCAGGTAATAAATTCACAAAAAAAAAAAAAAAAGATAAATTTTTATGTCAGAAAATAGAATCTGAAACTGCTAAAATTACGCTTAAGAACTTATTAGGATTCTTTTTTTTCTAGTTAAAAAATTAAATGCAATATCAATTGTTATAATCTGTCTTCTTAATTTTTGTTTTCTCGCTTCTTAATAATGTTTCTTTTGCTCATATTCTCTCACACTCAGTAACCCCTTCCGTCTCTATTGCTTTGCTTGGGGTGAAATGATTAAAATAATATTTAAAAAATCAAGTCAGCAGTAAGTAGAAAAAGGAACTAAAAAGGAAAAAAAAGAAATTTAAAATATTAAAAGAGTTAGAATACAGACTAAAATAGAAGAAAGTTAGATAATATAAAATGTTGAAATGAATAAGATAAAAAGTAAAGAAGTGTAAGTAGAATACCCGGAAACTTACAGTACAAATCCAGAAACAGACGCAGAACGGAGAAAAAAAAACAAAAAAAAAAAAAACAAGACAAAGTTCAAAACGAGTCGAACAAATCAAATGGTAAATAATAATGAAAAAAAAGTAACTAAATAACAGAAAAACACAGGAACAAAAATAGAATAACTGTCATACGAAGAACTGATCATTGATTTATTAGTCCTTAAAAGTTTTAGTTAGAAGGAAATTATTTCTTGATTGTAATAAGGGTGGCGTTAGTCACTTAGTAAACATGCTAATACAATTGCAAAGATATCTCGCTAGTTCTTAATACAAACGACAAGGAATGGCTATAGGAAATAAACAACTTAAACTTTCAGGTTAAACTTAAATGGTCAGAGATTAATAATGAAATACAGAGATAAAGATTAGAGCAGCTGAAGATTGTTTAATATATAAAACATTCTAGGTGTGAATTCTGATTGAAAATCTGCGTAAATGATACAAGTTACAACATTTTAACGGAAATGAAGAAAGAATCTGATTATAATGCGTTGTAATAGAATCCTATGTGTACATTGTGGTGCAGTGGATATCTGCTCGGAAGGACAAATCGGGGAGCAGAGTTCGAATTCCAGTTAAATTCCTTGCATTCATTTACGCCCAAATACCCTTAGGAAAGGTATTAATCCGTCTCTCCCCTTCAGTTATGGCTTAAATAATAGAACATACTAGGTTCTATAGCCTTGGCTGGCAACCAGTCTACCGCAGAAAGCAATAGCAACCTACTGCGGGATAATCTTCTGCTCAGTCATTCATATCTCGAATGAGACATGATCGCCCAAAGCGTGTATCACGTATGGCACTTAACTGACTGATTTATATGTACAAGCCAGTTATGCATTGTAAGTAGCATATTGTTATATTCTAAAGGTTATTTTTGCCTAAAGACAAACAAGTTTTACACGTGTTTCCAGGAGCTAGTGCTGTCCTGGATCAAGAGTGTGGCTGATGGATGATTCGATGTTTTGCAACTGGTCTCTGCACCATGCAACACAAGCAGGAGAACCCAGTCATGGCTGTCAAACAATTTCTGCGACTATTCATACGTACAAGATTTGAAAAACAGTATTACGATTAGTGTTATTTTAAATCAGGTATTAATAGTACAGGTTCGAATCAAACACACAAATATATTTTACATGAATCAGCAACAATTTTATCTTCTGAAGAAGTCCTGTAGTTCTTATCATATATGCTGCAGAAAACTATGCCATTGGACATTTTTTGCTCACCACGTCTCCCTTTCCCTCCCTCTCTCTTTACTCTCTCTCTCTCTCTTTATATATATATATGTATATATATATATATATATTGCTATTTTTGGTAACTGTCATTGTTGCTTAGCAAAGTTTTATGTCAACACAACGCTGATGGTAGATGTTTTTGTGTTAACGTCCTTGTAACCTCTCTGAAGATGGCTCATGTGAGCCGAAATCTTAGAACCAACTTAATAAAAAAATTATCCAAATGTTGGAGAAATTTTGTCTTTATTTTCACCTAAAATTATAGCCAAAATACGATGTTTAGAACGGCTCATGATTAAACATAATATACATTCATTGTCACTTATATTTAACAGTATATGTTTAGAGTGTATATATATATATATAAATATAATCATCCGCAGACAGATTTGTTTTGCTGTTGTCACAGCTCATCAGTTTGATTTGACATCCAATTGCTTTTAACCCAGGATTGAAATCCGACCGATTTGGCGTCAGTCGGCGATTCTACCTCTGAGCTATGGCCACTCGGTAGAAGGAGGCAGACTTTTAGCGTGTGATGTATCATACGCCAGCAACCAGAGTGCTCCAATTCATTACTGAATGAGCGATGCGTAGATGCTAGAGTAGCTACTGTTTTTTAAAGTCTACCATTCTTCCAGGGGTGCTCAATCAGGGTATGAGAGCGTAGTCATCCGCAGACAGATCTGTTTCGCTGTATCACAGCTCATCAGTACGGTTAGACATATGTGTGTGCGTGTGTGTGTGTGTGTGTGTTTGTGTATATATTTATATGTGTGTGTGTGTGTGTGTGTGTGTGTGTGTGTGAGGGGCTGTATTAATTTCATTGTTCCCCCTCAGGAGATTGTGTCTGCTTTAAGTAAGCAGTCGTTTTAGGGAGCTACTGAATGCCGTTAGTAACAGTTAGTATTGTGCTGTGATAAGCAGTAATTCCAGGTGGCAATCATCGGTTGGTAAGTGTTTCGAGCTTTGATAAGACATCGTACGATTTGGGAGAAGAAGAAGAAGAAGAAGAAGAAGAAGAAGTGAGGAATTATGAAATTATATACAATAATCAACGTGTTCTGCTACAGATTTGATTTCTTCCATTTAATCAAATCCTTTTCTTTGTAATTTTAATGAATTTCATTTATTTTTCTAATTCTACAAAATTTCATAATTTCTCATTTCTTTTTTCTCATCTATTTTCAAATCATCAGTGAAAAGCAAAAATTGCCGAGTGTAAAGTTGCTCATATTAACGACATTTTCTTTCACCTACATTTTATGATGTGTAGTGTTCTAACGGAAGATGGAAAATGCGACACTGAGATACAAAGGCGAATTGGAATAGCCAAGAACGCATTTCAGAAACTGAGCAGTGTATTAAGAGATAGGAAAATGTCGCTAGAAACAAAGACGGGCTACTGGGTTGCTATGGGATGTCTGTCCTTCAATATGGTAGTGAATGCTGGATAATATCATCAAAGATGAAGGAAAAACTTGAAGCAACTGAAATGTGGTTCTACAGAAAGATGCTGCGAATATCATGGATCGAGCATGTGAGCAATGATGTCAACGAAAAATAAATTAACACTGAGCGTCAGGAAGAGACAGCCGAGGTTCTTGGGACATGTAATGAGAAAGGAAGGCATGGAGAATATGATACTCACAGATCAGATAGAGGGAAAAAGAGACAGGGGAAAGCAGCGGATAACATATTTGAAAAGCCTGAGCAGGTGGATGGCAGAGCGGCGTTTGGGTGGAGTTACAGGAGTAAGTCTGGTAAGAACCACCAGGAATATGGAGACGTGAAAAGCCATGATCGCCTACTATCCTGAAAGGACATGGCACATAGAAGAAGAAAAATTATTTTTAGTGATTTCACGCCAAAACATTGAGCCGGGAAATCTCTTTCAATCTATCCGCTCAGTGACTATCAGATTTTCCAAGTCCTCCTTCTTTATTGCATGTCTCAGAAACTTTAACTGCCTCTTCCTGATGTTAAGTATAAGTTTCCTTTCGATATCTATTCTCTCCAAAACCTCGTCGTGGTTTATGTGTTCGATCCATGATATCCTCAGCATCCTTCTGTAGAATAAAATTTCTGCTTCTTCGTATCTTTCCTTCATTTTAAAGGTGATTATCTAGTAATTTGCCATAAACAAACTTTTATAACTTCTCTCTTGATTCTTCGTCTATATTAGTGATCTTGGTTTTCCACAATTTCCTGTCTTTTGAAGCTATTAAGAAATAATGTCTTTTTGCTATCTCTCCTAAGCCCTGTTTTGCCGTCCATGTACTCAGGTTCGTTACGTAGGTTATGCATCGTTTTCAACTGTTTCTTTTGCCTTCAATCTGTCCTGTGAAAATTTTCAGGTCCTTTTTGCTCATTATGTGACCTAGAAATTTCAACAGTCTTTTTCAGAATTTGAGTGTGTCTTTTTTTCTGTTTCCATTTTCTCTTAATCTTCGTCGGTGCTCACATATTCAGCCCATTGTATATTCAGTATCCTACTGTAGAACCACATTTTTGCTGACTATTGGTCAGATTTTGGCTTAAAGAGACACACATAACCAAATTACAAAATCAGTTTGAAATTCTTTTTCTATACCGATGTAGTATACAACCATAACACATGCTAGTTAATTTTCTAAGCACCGATTAGTATGGGGTACCCAGTGAGGATCGAACTCATTATTCAGCTGTAACAGGTTCTAGCGAGACAAGCTTGTGTTACGAGGATGCTTTTATATATAAAAATAATAATAATGTCTAAAAAGTTGTAGTAAGTGATTCTATTGAGTCCTATTAAAAGTTTTAATTCATGAAGTAGTCGTAAAAATAGAGAAATTAGGAATAAAACGTTTTGGAAGATGCCATAATGTTCCAGTAAAATCGAAAGAATTCTAAATGTTCTAGAAATATGCAAATTAGGTGTTAGTCCCTATAAAAATAGGTTTTGGGATGAGAGTAGTTAGTTGTTAACAAGATTTGCTGACATTATTAACTCCGGCCCGATTCGTGGATCTGTGCATCCAGCCGAAAGAATCTCTAAGTTGCCGACCAACTAAAACCTGAAAGAGAACCTCACGGAACTAAAGGAGTAAATAGATATTTTTGACTCTTTCATTGACCAAAATAATTATTATTCTTTTTATACAACTTTGAGGACTTCCTAAAAGTATAGAACTTAAACTTCTTCGCTATCTTAACTGGGTAAAGATATTTGACACCTTCCTTCCCCTTCGTAACACTTACCCGTCACTGTATTTTCTGTTTTGAATGCAAAAAAGTGTAAATTTTGTATCATTTTGTTAATCGTAAATTAAATATTTGTACGTGGTTTTAACTCAGAGTTTTGGTCAATCCTTTGTTTTTTCTTTTGTTACACTTAACACGTAACACTTGCTGATCATTACACCACGCTCATATCACATGATAGAGAATAAAAATAATATTCCAGTCAAATCGTTCTATTGAGCTGATGAAAAGTTCAAAGCTTTGAACGGGTTTGACATAAAAAAATCAGCGGGTGTGCTCGCTTTTGCAAAGAGTTTGTCTTTAACTACCGACCACTTCAAAGGAACTGTCTTCAATTGTCTTCTACCACTTAAACTCGTAGCAAAGTCCAACGAACCCTTCTCTCACACCGTATATGTAAATCCCCGCTCTCTTTCCCTCTCTCTCTCTCTTCCTCTTTCTCTCTCTCTCTCTCTCTCTCTCTATCTCTGTATGTATGTTAATAACCACACTTTTTTCATGCACTTATACACTAACTTTTGTCTGAACTGGGGCATCTGCAAGCAACATTAATCTCATATAAAACTTTACTTTATCAATTTTACTTTGCACCTAAAATTGTTTATTCGGGTATGTGTAGTATTGATTTATTTTCAAATAAGAAAATATTTTTCCGAAATTTGTTAGGTGAATCACAGTTAATTTAAACCGACTTCCAAATAAGTATTAACTGTTGTCCCCGACTTACATGATAAAGTTTTCAACATGCCTGTAGACTTGCCTTGGAGGTAACCAACATCTTCAATGAAATTTGGTGGTACCTCGTGATCTTTTTTTTTTTTTTTTGTAATTCAGTTGTTTCACATTTGGCCAGCAGTTATTCATTTTCCTATCCAACAAATCAGCTTTACTGACGAATTTAAAGATTCATCAAACTTGCAAACTTCTTGATGGTGTCGTCCTGGGGAGACGAGCTGAGTGTCTAGCACATGGTTGACTGTAGCATTGTGAGTGAAATTAGGTAGAAAAAACTGTTCAGAAGCGGTTGGTGGAGGTACTAGCATAAAGTCTTAGGTCATCGTGACCGAGATTCTTGGTCAACTACTGACTAAACGAAATTGTGCTTTCTTTTCCAGAAAATGAGCAGAGCTGGATTAGAAGATGTTGAAGAAATAAAAAATGTGATTGAGAAGGCGCTTCCAATAGGGATTAACTGACCGTTCCAGAGACCGATGCCTACTACGTTCAATCAAAACTAAATATAAGAAAATTTAAACCGACAAGAAATGAAGAGGTTATATTAAGACTATTACCAAACGGGATTTATAATAAGCAATTTGTTCGGAAGCCGTTGCTGGTGGTACTAACACGAAGTCACAAGTCAGCCTGACCGAGGTTTTGAGCGTACTGGTCTTGTTCAAACTGTTCTCCCATAAACTTGTAACTAAGTTCAGATCAACAGAGTCGTAATATAAAACACATGTTGGCTCTGTGGATGCTGAAGTTATACAAAATGTATACTGGGCGGCTGCAACCGTGATTAACTAGTGACCCTAGTAGACTCCACGGTGGCTTGAAGGTGAAAAAAAAAACTATGTATGAATAAACTATTTTGTTTGTCCGGTCTTGAAAATGTTTTCCAGAAAGGAAATGGACGAATAGATAAGCATTGATCACATTTCGTCATGAAATTAGGAGATATCACCAGAAAATAATCGCATCAGAATCTGAATGCGGCACATGGTCAAGTTTTGTTTTCATCATAGATTAAACCTAACATTATATTTTACGTTCTTTTCGCTCTCAACCCCATTACAATTTCGCTACTATTCAGCTATTATATATATATATATATATATATATATATATATATATATATATATAAGCATGCGGTGTAGATATACAAGAATCTAAAGGAGTATCCTGTACATACAGTGGTGGGATAACTCTCTAAGAGAGTTCTAAATATATATGTATATAAATACATATAGAGCAAATATAAGAAAAAATTTAGACAGAGACATTTTTTCATGGTAAATCGAAAGCATAGTCCTATTTCAGGCGAACCATCATCAGCTTCCGTCTTTAGATTTTACACGAATATATATTTTACACACACACACACACACACACACACACACACACACACACACACACACACACACACACATATATATATCGAGCACGCTTTATAAAAGTAAATGCTTAAAGAGTGGGTTTAAATCTACTTGTTCTGTCACTTTCTTACAATATATATATATATATATATATATATATATATATATATATATATATATATATATATATATATATATATATATATATATAATGATTTGTTGCGCTGCAGGATACGCGTTGTGGCGCACTGAATATCAGCTCGGAACAAGAAATCAGAGAGCCGTGTTCGAATGCTAGTTGAATTCATTGCATTCACTTACGCGCAAATACACTTAAGAAAGGTATTAATCCGTCTTATCCCTCAAGCTATGAGTCAAATAACAGGACGGATTGGGTCCTATAGCCTTGGTTGGAAACTAGTCTACCGCAGAAAGCAATGTCAACCTACTGCGGGAAAATCTTCTGCCCAGTCATTCATGTGTTTTTTGAGACATGATCTCACATGCATGTTTCAAGTATGGCATTTAACTGATTGATATACAAGAAGCTTTGCACGTTTATGATCTATCTATCTATCTATCTATCTATCTATCTATCTATCTATCTATCTATCTATCTATCTATTCAGATAGATATAGCCTCATACGCCTTCTATGATTTCTGTATTTCCTTCTTTACATCTATATTATCAAAGGTTCGTTTTTGTCAATCACACATCTATCTATCTATCTATCTATCTATCTATCTATCTATCTCGGCTTATTTATATCTATCTGTCTATGTATCTGATCATTTTTCTATTATTTATGTAATATTTTTTCTCTTATTATGAATTCCTATATCTATTTTCTTTTATTTTGCAATTTATAGATACTCACTTTTTTCTCTTTCCATTTTATGATAATTTTTTAATAGCAGATTAGATGTGGCACAAAGACGAGAGTATGGTGCCTAGCGAGGATCGAACTCCCTACTCCAAAATTAAAGAAGTTGATAGAAATATATTTTATAGAGAAATATCCGTTCACCAAGTCGAAATGACCCTTTTTTATTTTTAAGTATTGTTGCCGATTTGCCCTTTTTATATACATCATGTACTTGTACAGTTGTGGATATATTTATAAGCGCAAGAAAAGAAACAGCTAATTATATATTATGAGCCCCCGCAAAAAAATGCAATATCTAAGGTTAAAAATACACAATTTTGAAGCTTTTATTTTAGTTTTGATTTAAAGCTAATAGATTAAATTTTATATTTCCAGTATGCAAAATATTTTGCTGTATTTCAAAAAATAATTTAAATTGCCTGGAATCATTTTTTTCTAAAATAGCTGATTCGCGCTGTTTTTAGTCGCCTTGCAATGTAATTCTTTTAATTAAAAATCTTGCAAAAATAAAATATACTTTTCTGAAACTTTATTTGAAGAATACTAGCTGATTTAAAGTTTAATTAATCTGATTTGAAATAAATATTATATACTTTAAGTTTAAAATATCGCAGAAATGCATTTTTTAACCAGAGTGTAACTGTGTCGTTAATCATACATATAAAAAGCGGCACATTACGATAAATGGTGTTTTTGTTTAACTTAAACAATTTAATAATTTAATTTCTTCAAGGAGTCCTGATTTAACCTAATATAAATATGAAGAGGCTGAAATTTTAATTTTCCTAAATTTCATAAAATTAAATATGTGTGTACGAGAGGAGTTAACAAATGCAAAAAAAGAAAGAATTACCAAGATTTTTTAAAAATATACATTCCAAAATAATCAAAATTGTTTATGAATAAATTCTAAACATTTTATTAAAATCCGACACTTATTTGATTTTTGCAAGAATTTTCAAAATAATAATGAGTATTTAACGCCAAAAATTCTATATCCCAATCTTTAACCCACACGCTGATGCAAGAAAAAAGTTTTAACCAACATTTCGATCGTGCTTGAAAGAATTAAAATATTTAATAAAATGATAAAAAAAATTCTTTGATCTTTTGTTTTAATAACAACATAGTCAAATTGTTTTTATCAAGTTTAGGGCATGCTCATTTTTATAAATCTTTTGGTGGTACTGACTGTATATGAATGCTAAATAATGTGTTAGTAGCTTTTATTTCAACAGTTTATATTTTGAATATTTTTTCTGCTAACTTACTGGTATTTTTTTAATATTCTTTTCACAAAAAATTGTTAACTGTAAAATTCATTCAAAACTAAGTTTCAATTTATTTTTTAGATGAATGATTTTTAGAAACTGCTTGTCCCATTTTCGAAGTTTAGAACAAGCAGCTTAAATTCTGGAAAAACGGACGCCATGATTTTTCCGTCATCTGCTGATTAACGTTTTATCATCTTTAAAAGCCAAACACAGCACTTTTGGATGCTATTTCATTTGTCCCTTTATACATTCAGTACCCGTCCATCCAGGCATCCATCCATGCATCAAACTTACCAATAAGCAACAGTGGCCAGTTAATGAATTTGACCTGTGGCTTTTTACGAATTAAGATTAGCTTTCTTGAAACGAATATCGTCACGAAAGATTGACAAGACTTGGATATTTTACAGGCGATGATGATACTTTTCTTCCCTCTTGAAAGTATAGCCAACAGAGAACGCTTTTAATGTTTAAGGTCAATCTTGTTTAAGTCTAGTAAACAGTAGTCACCTTCATCCCCTTTTCATGAGAGATAACCCGCCAACAGCTTTGAAGTGTGTCATTTTATTTCGATTATTGCCGAATGTAAACCTCGAGTTTTTGGAACAAAATCGACAGTATATTGACCTTTGCCTAAAGCATGTGGGTCACAGGTGAGCACGGAAGTAAGCGTAAACTGAAAAGACCGGGGAAAAGTTATACAAACTTAACACTACTTTTTTTTCATTCTTTTTACGCTAACATCTATAGAAAAATATGAAGAAAAGATCCGTTCGTTTTTCTTTTCTGCAGAGCTTTTACTTAACGATACCAAATGAACAGGAAGGCACTCGGCCCCGGTCGGCAAATTTTTTGGCAGGTGGTGGGTGGGGGATATAGTTAGTTGAATTAGTATAATGAGCTAGTATGCAAAATTAGTTGTGCTATTTTCCTCTCTCATTCCACTTAAACCAGTTTTACCTTAAATTCACTTTATGGTTAAACTAACAGTATAATCCGGCGTTGCTCGGGTGTAATGAAAGCTTTAAAACTAATCCATGGTCCTGGAGTTCGGACTCTTTGGACGTTGGCACGAAGGCCTAAAAAGCAATAGTTGTTTCCCGTTAAAGCGAAACCGTAGACTGAAAAAAAAAATGAATGGATGTAAATCAAATGTTGATTTCCTGGTATCGATATCAAATAAGTTTTTTTCGTCGTAAACTGAATTTTGAAGGCTAAATAAGTCCTCTGAGTAAATGGTATCATGGCTGAGACTAAGAACTACAATTATATCTACTTAAAGCCAAACCCGAAGCAAGAACTAAAATAAAAGGGCTGAAAAAAATGCAGACACACAGGCAGATAATGAGACACACACACAAACATCTTGTCTTTTATATATATATATTACCGATTTTCTGCACTATTGTAAGAACTGCAACCTTGAAAATTCTGAATATCGTTTCTTATGTCTTTGTCTATGCGTGTATCGAATTTGATTAAAATCGGACCACTCCTTCTATAACCCAATTTTTTCGATTATCGATTTTCGATATTTATTGGGGGTACCTCGCCACAAAATCTAGCTAAGAACACTCGCAGACACTTATAGTACAACTGTGTAAATTTTCAAGAAAATCGGTTCAGCCGTTTCGGAGTCTATAGGTAACGGATACACACACACACACACACACACAGAGACACACACACACACAGAGACAAAGTTCCACTTATAAATAAGTTTAGATATTACTCTGGCGGATGATGTCCTAGTGACGTACAGCAAGCCAAGTTTGAATTACGCTCTCGGCTGTTGCATTCACTTTCAAAGGAATGTCTTTTGTAAAGGCACGAATGTATCTATCATCTCCCTTTATATGTTAAATAACAGAGCAGACTGTCTTTTCTAGCCTTAAGAGGCAGCTAATCTTCTTCTTCTATGTTCCATGTCCCTTCAGGACGTAAGTGATCATGTCTTTTCACTTTTCCCTATCTTTGTTAGATCTTAGCACGCTTTCTCCAGGTACCCCACCAAAACCCAGCTCCGCCATCCACTTGCTCAGGCACGTCAAATACGTTATCTGATCCTTTCCCTTGATTCTCTTTCCCTCAATCTGACCTGTATAAGATTCTCCAATCCTTCCTCCCTCATCACAGGTCTCAAGAACTTCAACTGTCTTTTCCTGATGCTCAGTATTAATTTCTTTTTCGTTTACATTCTTTCCAAACCGTCATCATTGCTCGATTCATGGTATCCGCAGCAACCTTTCATAGAGCCACATTTCAGTTTCTTCAAGTTTTCACTTCATCTTTGATGATATTGTCGAGCATTCACTTCCATATTGAAAAAAGACATCACATAACAATCCAGTACTCTCTTTTTTGTTTCTAGCGAAATTTTTCTGTCTTTTAATACTCTGCTCAGCTTCTGGAATGCGTCCTTCGCCATGCCAATTCGCCTTCGGATCTCAGTTTCGCACTCTAGTCTAATTCTATTTCGTGCTGTATTCATCAGGATTCGGACAATGAGTTTCGTTATGTGGCTCATCAAACTGATTGTTCGGTGGAGTTCGCATTCGACTGCGCCTGAATTCTTAGGCAGAACTATGAAAATTGATCTGCTTAGGTCATCTGGTATTACTGTTGTAAATATCCTTTATTATTTCCTTAATTTTCTCTATGCCGAAATCTAAGGCTGTCAGCATTTATATTACAATACCATCTGGCCCAGCTGCTTTGTTTCTATTCAATTTGGCTGTTCCAGATTTCACTTCGGATTTTAGTATTTTTGGTCCGTCAGATCTTTGTTTATTATCGGTCGCTTTCTCTTGTCGTGGAAGAGATCTTTTATATATTCGCCCCATCGCTGGAGTATTTCCTCTTTCTGTAATATGATCGTTCCATTCCTTGGGTTTTATACATCCTGTTGAGGAGCATGTTCTTTGTTCTGTCAGTTTCCTTATTTCTTTATGCATTTCTCTCTTATTAGTCTTGCTCAATCTCTACACTTCGGCGCATTTGTTGCTGAGCCATTCCTCTTTAGCCTGTCTACACTTGGTCTTTGTTTCCTTTTATAGTATCTTGTATTCAGTTCCATGTCTGTCTCCTTTGCATCATATCAATAACTCTTCAGCCATCCACTCGTTGTTTCTTCTGTGTCTGATTTCCTCTAGGACAATGTTGTTTGTTGATGTCACTAGCGCTTCTTCTAGTGCGTCACATTTCACATTTCCATTTCCTGTTTGTTCTTCGTATTTGTTTTTCACATTGTCAGTGTATTTTTTCTGCAGGTTGAGGTCATTCAGGATCGTGTTGTATTGCAGTTTGGGTGCTGCTCTAGGCTTCTTTAGTCTCCGAAGTTTCACCCTTAGTTTGCAGATAACTGGAAGGTGGTCGCTTCCGCAGTCGGCACTTGGATAGGTTTTGCATTGAACTATTGTGTTTCTTAATCTTTTTGTTTATGGTTATATAATCGAAAGGCACGAATCCATCTATTATCTCCCTATATATGGGTTAATTAACAGAGTATATTGTCTTCTCAAGCTTTTAGAGGCAGATAGTCTATGAGAATGAAAATTTTGAATCCCAAAACCGTGCAGAATTCAATGGAAAACCACTCCACACTCATTCCCAAGAAGGTCTGACAGTTTACAGATTATAATGAAAACGGAATATGTGAAGATCCACGATCCCCTACGTTGTAAAGAAACACTGCATAAAAATACACTGGGTATTTACTTTGGGGTTTTCACTAGAAGTCATTTAGTTTTAGATCATCTTGTTCATATATTTGGATATATTGTTAATGTACCACCATTTTATCTTAAACAGCATTATTTATTAAAAGAATCCTTGTTTTTTTTTGGAATTATTCTTAAATATATTTTTCTGTTTCTTATTTCGTTGTTGTATTTATTGTTGTTGCAGTTTTCTTTTGTAAGAAATCAAAACAAAATAAAACTATACAAAAGCCTGACTTCATTGTCTTTGGTAAGAAATACAGAGTGACATTAAGTAAAAGGCAAAGCCTAAATATTCGCTAAACCTTTTTCTAGTGTGACACAAGTTCATAATATTGAGGAAAACTAGACAGCGATATATATATATATATATATATATATATATATATATATATACGAACTAAATCTAAAAGTGAGCCAAAAGTCGACCGCGGCTCACTTTTAGATTTAGTTCGTATTTTTGCTCTACTTTCGTACTTTCGTATTAAGCTCTTTCTTGTTAAGGTTTTCCTCTTGGGTTTTTTTTTTTTTTTTTTTATCTGTTTATCCATTTAGACACATGCTGATGTGGAAACAGACCATTCAACGTGCCAGCATTTAATTTATTTTATTTTGATTTATTTTATTTTATTTTATCTCATTTTATTTTGTTTTACTAATTTTATTTACTTTCCTATTCTTCCTATTTACTTTATAAAACAACAAGCTCGCGCGATCAGAAATAAAAGGAACTCACACGAAAAGCCACAAATTTATTCGCCTGAAGAGAGTCAATTTTAGACTCGAAACACGTGTAGCGTCACAAATACCATTATGGACACTTAATGTTTCATAACATGTATAATTACAAAAACAAAAACTATACACTTTAACGAAAACGTTTCCGGCTTCTCACACTTTTAATTCTATACTAATTTCTCTCGTTGGAACAACCCTATTTCGTTATCCTATATATATATATATATATATATATATATATATATATATATATATATATATATACCATTTGTAAACGAGTTATTACGCGGCCTAGGTTTCTACAATGAGTGGTGTCTTCAGACGATTTGCATTAACTGATTTTACTGTTTAGCGTTTTTTTAGAACGCTCATGTAACGGGCTTTTTGTTTTTTGTGAACGCTCATGAAGCAGGGAATTTTAAACGAGCAATTTTTAAAATTACAAGAAATTATAACGTTCTAATTTTAGAACCACCGTTACGTGAGTGTTATAAAAACAAAAACAAAAAAAACAACAACAAAAACGGTAAGCGGTAATATCAGTTATTGCAAATCTCCTGAAGACACGACTCATGGTAGAAACCTAGGTCGCGCAATTACTCGTTTACAAATGGAAAAAATTCAAAAGTTCTACAATATAAATGTATTGAACACTTTTTAATACAAATGTGCACTGGCCTATTTTCTTATGACCAAAAACTAAGTAATTAAACAATCAATATACATATATATATATATATATGATACAGCGAAACAGATCGGTCTGCGGATGATTATTTATGCTCTCACACCCTGATTGAGCACTCTGGAAGAATGGTAGACTTTGAAAAACAGCAGCTACTCTACGCATCGGTCATTCAGTAATGAATTAGAACACTCTCCCTACTGGCGTATGAATAAATGGTATATCACACGGTAAAAGTCTGTCTCCACCTACCGAGCGCCCATAACTCAGAGGCAGAATCGCCGAAAGACGCCAGTTTGGTCGGGTTTCAATCCTTGGTAAAAAGCAATCGGCTGTCTAACCGTAATGATAAGCTGTGATACAGCGAAACAGATCTGTCTGTGGATATATATAGTCATCCGCAAACAGATCTGTTTCGCTGTATCACAGCTCATCAGTACGGTTAGACTCCGATTGCTTTTAACCCAGGATTGAAACCTGACCAAACTGGCGTCAGTCGGCGATTCTACCTCTGAGCTATGGGTGCTCGGTACAAGAAAGCAGACTTAAAAATACTAGACAACAAAGCAATAACATATTTAACTGTAACAAGATATACACTAATTATAAGAAGGACAAATTCTCGAAGAATCGTTAAACACTATATTTCTGCCGTAATTTGTGAAAAACATCTAACATTTACAACTTATTACAGAAAATGGAAAACAGCAAACTTAGTTATCACTTATTAAAATAACTCCATCAAATCTAAACTAGCGATGACCAATATAGTGTTCAGTACAAGACGGTTTCTTGTCACAAATCCATTGCCTATATCGGAAATATTATCACCTCCTCGAGTAGACGCCTCACTTGTCACTTATCAGACCAAAAAGCATCAATCAATCCATAATTTACAAGAACCTTTTGTTGTGGATCTTCGTCGCCAATTTGTTGTGGAGTTGTTGTGGCGAAACTACGCCGCAAAGTTTTAGTGACCAGCTTGGTCGGAAGTAAGACAGGAAACACAGAAGGTAGGTTCAGAACAGTGTATTAATATAACAAGTACATATGTACAACGTAAGTATTAGTAATGAGTAAAATAGAAATAAGTCCGAATGGTACAGTTACGCTGCGTATTGCCTGACTAGTAGTTGGTTTTTAACGGTGTACTAGCTATTGTCTTAACTGCCGAATTTATGTGCCGGTAATTATATAGTAAGAGGAAGAGTCCATTTCTCGTAGAAAGGCACCATACACACTTAAGAAAACTTTTTGTCTAAAATATTAGAATTCTATATAAATCACATTATCAGAAACATCTTGTTATCAAAGAGGCTCGTTATATCAAACATTTTTCTCCTAGTATCAACCTCACATTATTTAACAGTGGAAATAAATTGTTAAAGTTTTTTAAAAATAGAAAGACGCTCACGCAGATTCCAGCTGCGCGTAACACATGAAAGCTCGGAATGAACGTTCCTATTCAAAAACAACACAAAAATAAATTCCATACTTAAAACATTCGGGATTCATTGACCGAACAGTTAATGTTGATGTCGGCTGAATTTCATAAACTCTGGCAGTTTTCAGCAAAATAGAATTCTCAAGTCCGTTAGCTGTTTTTGCTCTTTCTAGTATCTATGGAGATTTCTTTCTGAATCTTTTGCTTAAAAAAAAAAAAGAATCGGAAGACAATATCTTCATTTTTTCATTATTTCTTATTCATTTTAGTTGTGGTTGCTGCTTTAAGTCTCTAAGCGACATAGTTTTTGTTATTGGACAAAGGTCTTTACTTGTGATTCTGTAGCGTCAGTCTACTAGATCTGAGGAAGGGTAGTGTTCCTTAACACCTGTAGGATTCATTCGCTTTAAGCTATTTTTAATCATTGATCTGAGAAAAATATAGCTGATAGTTTTGACATTTCTGATCTAAGTGAATGCAATACATGACATCCGCATGAGAGTCTAGTTCTAATGAAGCTATTTTAGAACATGACTTGAGTTCTTACATTGATGTTTTCAGTTAGTAGCATCTTGCAGTTTCGAAACAAAACTTCTAATCACGAAGCCTATTCTATGTTCATTGTCCCATCCAAAATTTATTATAACTGATTTTAAATGCTTCGATTTTATTAATTTCACGCTCTGAATTTGTTTATGGATTTTGAGCATGTGTCATCACTATTTAAATTCCAATTCCAGATCATAAATTCTGTTTCAGAAAAGATAATTATAAATGTTACTTTCTTGAACACTGACTAAAGAATGTTGAATTTAGTAATAGAATAAAAAAAATGACTATTATGAAACGTTTATTTCAGGGAAATGATTAGCAATTCTTATGATGCATTAAGTGATTATACATACATTTAGCATTACTGCTAGCTTAAATTATAAAACATTTCACTTTTTTCAGGAAGATAGGTTTCTTAAGTCCACTGTTATTGTTCGTTCCACTATTGATTGGGTTTCCTTCCTTACTTTTTGTTTAAGGTAGTGTGGAGTGTCAGATTCAAATTTAAACAATTCTGAAGGAATTGGATGTCATTCATGACATCCACATGAGAGGCTACATCTGATAAGGTTATTTAAGAATATGTCTCGAACTCTTAGCTTAATGTTTATTTTTGTTAGGTAGCATCTTGCAGTTTTCGTACAAAACTACTAAAAGCGAAGCCTATTTAATGTTCAATTTCCTATAACTGACCCATAAACCGAGCTATTTGAAATAATTTGAGTTTATTAATTCAACATTCTGATTTTTTAATGAATATTATTATCATATAACATCACTATTCTCATTCCGATTCGAGATCATAAATACTGTTTTAGAACAGTTCGTAATAAATTCTACTTTCTTAAACACTTGCTAAAGAATGTTGATTTTAATAATAGGATAAAAATGACTATTATGAATTGCTTACTTCAGGAAAATTATTAGCAGTTAATTTGAAATAAAATTTTCTCGTATTTTTATTCCAAGTCAGAGAATCACGGACCGCAAACTAATGGATGTTTATATGTCCCATGTAGAAAAAAAGTATTTAAAAAGTTACCAAACAGAAAATATATGTCAGCTATGCAGAGAATATTTTCATTTTCACCATGAACGAAAACGAAATCGATAATCTTAAAACTACATTAGCAAAAAAAAAACAAAAAAACAAAAAAAACAAAAAAAAAACGAAAATCTGTCTTCAATTTCACATATGAGCTTAGCCAAAAAAATTAAATTCCATTTTTGGATGTTCGCCTGGAGTCTAGTGATAATACTTTCAATACTTCACTATATAAAAACCCCACTAGTAAACATTCCTGTCACTAATTTTACTAATCATTGTCCTCTAAGATATAACATTGTATAAAATTGGTGTTATCAAAGATTTTCTTACGAGAACGTAAGAGAATATCTTCGAAGATGAAGGAAAAACTTGAAGCAGCTGAAATGTGGTTCTACTGAAGGATGCTGCAGATATCATGAACCGAGCATGTGAGCAATAACGAGGTTTTGGAAAGGATGGAGACGAAAAGGAAATTAATACTGAGTATCAGGAAAAGACAACTACAATTCCTGGGACATGCAATGAGGAAAGAGGGATTAGAGAACCTGTTACTAACAGGCCAGATAAAGAGGAAAAAGAGACAGGAAAGCATATTTGAAGGATTTGATCAGGTGGATGACGGAACGAGTGTTGCATGGTGCAACAGAAGAAAGCGTGCTAAGAGCCACCAGGGACAGGGAGATGTGGAAAGCCATGATCGCCTACGTCCTGAAAGGACAGGGCACATACAAGAAAGAAGAAGAGATTTCATCCTCTCGACTGCTTCTCTTCAAAGATCTCTACAACTTGTAACAAAATCTTGTGAACAACGACTTCCCTAACTATCTTATTGACCACCATATTAGACTTTTTCTCTCTCGTGCGACCAACAACAACAACAACAACAACAACAAAAAAAACATGGGAAGAAACAATAGCGTTAATATATTTTGCGAAAACCAAATGCATAGCAATTATAAACAGGACGAATTTTCATTTCGAAAAATCATCCGAAAATACGCAACTCTTGTTAACTTGAACAAAAAATTAAATTAATCATCTATTAAATAAAATTTAAAACTGCTTAATTCATCGTTAAAAATAACAATTCATCTGCAAGATCTAAACTACAGAGAGCCAATATTATTGAAGAATTTACATTTCCTTTGAAGATCTCTATTTTTGATCAATACAAATTCGTAAATAAATACATTGGACACACTACTACGCGATTGACAAGAAGACTGACGTTGCACCTCTCAGATCACAGTTAAATTCTATTTCATTTACACGCACACATGGAGATCTACAAAATTATATCAGTAACACACTTGTTGATAATACAAGTATAATAGCATTATCCAAATGTAAAAAAGGTTAAAAATAGTAAAAGCGTTATTAATAAAAAAAAACAAGAAAATCTAAAATCAACTATGAATATGGCAACAATGTGCTTACCGTATTCGGAATATAATACACACACATGACTCTACACACATACATAAACACTACTTATATTCAGTCACACGTAAAATAAAATCCAACCTCGAAAATCGCTAAAAGTATAGCCGAAAGTGCTCGGAAAAACAAAACATTTGGAAAATTTTTATATAATTTATATTCTGAAAAGAAAAAAAAAAATAATAAGATCACATGAAAAATTAAATAAAAACTTTACCATAAATACCTTGTCTGTCATTTTTAATAAAACCTGCACACACGCACATATGCACACATATTTATATAGACTAGCGGAACCCGTGGAATTTCCACGGAAGGATAATTAGGATTTCCTGGAAAATTTTTACTTTGTCATACTACAAATGATAGTAACGTCTTCAAACATAAAGGTTTTGGATAATAAAATAACGATAACACAGTGTAATTTTATTAAAATATCTGTAAAAGCTCATAGAAGCTACTTTATTGTGAGACATTTTGAAAGAGAAAATGTTTTTTTTATTACTGAAAAATCATGGCTCCTGTGATTATTGCAAACATTTTTATCAAGATTTTTAAAAAAATAATAATTTAAAAATAATTTCAATTATTTGTGAATGAGTACTGATAGTTTCATTAAAATTCAACAAGTATTTGATTTTGCGAGAATTTCCAAATTAATGTGTTTGTAACCAAAAAAAAAAAAGTGTGTGATGCAATCATTACGTTTCCATTGTAAAACAGTCGTAACGTTTCTTTAGCCGCTATCTCAAATCAAAACAAAACTTTCTGACAAAATTTCGAAAATGTTAGAAGCGATTAAAAAATTCTAAAAAATAAATAAAGGCTCCTGTATCTATTGTAAACAGAAAAGTCCAACTGAGTAATGGCCAAGGGTGTAGAGGCCAGAAATTTTATTAGGTCGAGGGATACTACAAAAAACATACCTATTTTTATTATATTGTACAGTGCACACACATATACACACACAATTACTCTACAACCGCCAGCTTAAGCTGTTACTGATACGATAATGCTATAAGCTCTCTCCTCCTACTCTCTCACTCTTTACTACCAACCCGTTTGGCAAAGTTGAGCGAAAGGTTGAGGAGAGCAAAAAGATAGAGGGGAAGGAAAAGCTCGTGTAGAGAGTGTGGTGTAACGGACGGAGGAACTAAGTAACTAAGTAAGAAACGAACAAGCAGAATTATAATATAAATAGACTAGCAGTATAGCCCGGCGTTGCTCGGGTGTAATGAAAGCTTTAAAACTTTGGACGTTGGCACGAAAGACTAAAAAGCAATAGTTGTTTCCAGTTAAAGCGAAACCATAGACTGAAAGAAAAATGAATGGATGTAAGTCAAATTTTAATTTCCTGGTATCGATATCAAATAAGTTCTTTTCGTCGTAAACTGAATTTTGAAGTCCTCTGAGTAAATGGTATCATGGCTGAGACTAAGAACTACAATTATACCTACTTAGAGCCAAACCCGAAGCAAAAACTAAAATAAAAGGGCAGAAAAAAAATACAGACATACAGGCAGATAAACAGACACACACACAACACATCTTGCCTTATATCTATATTATCGGTTTTCTGCACTATTGTAAGAACTGCAACCTTGAAACTTCTGAATATCGTTTAATATGTATTTGTCTATGAGTGTATCAAATTTGATTAAAATCGGACCACTCCTTCAATAACCCAATTTTTTCGATTATCGATTTTCGATATTTATCGGGGTTACCTCGACACAAAACCTAGCTAAGAACACCCGCAGACGCTTATAGTACAACTGTGTAAATTTTCAAGAAAATCGGTTCAGCCGTTTCGGAGTCTCGAGGTAACGGACACACACACACACACAGACACACACACACAGACAAAGTTCCATTTATAAATAAATTTAGATATGTGTGTGTTTCTGCGTGTTTGTGTGTGTGTGTGTGTGTGTGTGTGTGTGCGCGCGTTCGCGCGAACGCAAAAGTTTTATTTGATTTAAACTTAGACTGCCTCTTTTCTCTAGAACAATCTGCCGTATCTAGTTTCTTAGCTTCTAGTATAAATAACCCATTTGTAGTAATTGCCGTTGTTAAATACACGTCAAATCGCTTTGTTTATGGGTTCGAGCATCGAAATGTTGGCATTTGTAAATACATTTCATATAATTGAAGCTTCTAGTAGGCGTTTTCGATAGTCGGAATTCCATACATTCTGCCTGGATATGCTCGCAGAGTTCCTATTTCTTTTGTCTAGAGATGTGTGTTTGCAGAAATTTTACCGTTTCTTTTAAGTCATTATTTAGCAAGAATCCAACTTTCTTCATTATAAATTTTTATTATTCGAAGAAGGCCATCTTGGAAAGTTAAAAATGTCTGTAAATCATACCACGACATGTCACACGAACAACGTTCAAGATACATGTGTGTCAAGGAACACTGGAGGACATATTTAAAAAAAGAAAGAAAGAAAGAATGGTAAAGCATTGAAGAACTTATAAGTACTTTGATCATTCAAGCAGAAGTGTGTAGCAGATGTTAGGAAAGAAGCAGAAGATCTAAATCTATCTAAACTTATTTATAAATGGAACTTTGTTTGTGTGTGTGTGTGTGTGTGTGTCTGTGTGTGTCTGTGTGTGTGTGTGTGTGTCTGTCCGTTACCGATAGACTTCGAAACGGCTGAACCGATTTTCTTGAAAATTTACACAGTTGTACTATAAGCATCTGCGAGTGTTCTTAGCTAGATTTTGTGTTGAGGTACCCCCAATAAATATCGAAAATCGATAATCGAAAAAATCGGGTTATAGAAGGAGTGGTCCGATTCTTACAATAGAGCAGAAAATCGATAATATATATATAAAAGGCAAGATGTTTGTGCGTTTGTCTGTTTATCTGTCTGTATGTCCTTTATACAAATCCAAAATTTTTATCCGATTCTCACCAAACTTCACACAAATATTCTTTAGGCTGAGTTTGAGCTCCAGGACCATAGATTAGTTTTAATGCTTTCTTTACACCCGAGCAACGCCGGGCTATGCTGCTAGTAAGAAATAAGGAAAAAAGAATAAAAATTGAATAAGTTAAAGTAGAAGTAAAAAATAAACAGAGAGAGAGAGAGAGAGAGAGAGAGAGAGAGAGAGGGGAAGAAAGAGAGAAAGAAGCGAAAGAAGTAAAGGTGAGGAGAAATAATGAAAATTAAAGAATAAAAATGAATAAAATAGAAAGAAAAGAAGAAGAAAGACGGGAAAGAATAGTTGTAGAGATGAAATGAAAAATGTACCAAAAAATTCAGAAAAGAAATAGTATGAAATAAATGAAATAAACATGGAAAGAAAATGAAAAAAAAAAAAAATAGAAAGAAGAAAAGTAGCTGGGACAAGAAATATAAAAAAAATAAATTGAGGCAAAGGAAAAAAATAAAAATAAAAAATGAAAAAGGGAGAAAATAATAATGTAAAAAAACGAAAGAAAAAAGGAAAGAAAAGAACAGAAAAGAAAAGAAAGAAAGAAAGAAAGAAAGAAAGAAAGAAAGAAAGAAAATTAAAAACATGAAGGTAACCATCGAAAAATATAATATTTGTAAAGAAAGTTAGGAAAAGAGGAATTAAGTAAAAAAAAAAAAAAAAAAAAAAAAAAAAGAAAGGGACAAATCGGAAAGAGAAGAGGCAATGAAAAAAGATGAAACAAAAAACGAAAAAATATTTATATTAAAGATGATAAATAGTTGGATAATAATTGATATTTTGTTTATATTTTTTTTTATCTTTCTCACCCACTTCGGTGCCAAAAGAAATCCGCACCATCAAATTAGTCTCGTCGTTTCCAGAAATGCACTTGTTGAGATGTCATTACGTTAAATATTATCATCTGATATATACTTTTAAAGTTTCGTTTTAATATTTTTCTTTTCTTTCCGCTGTACCCTTGCTTGCTTATTGTGTTTTGTACGACGCCATGCTGTGAATGACGCTAACCTTGTCCTGCTAGAAAAAATAATAGCGATGGCTAAAATTTTATTAATGATAATAACAACAGACTTATCAGATATTATATTACAAATTTATAGGTAGAAAAGAGTAAAAAATACATTACAATTTCTATTGGTTAACTCATTAAAAGATAAGGATCTGTAAGCTAGGCTCGAATTCAACTCGGGTCGGAGAAAGGTATTTCATCACTTCGTAGTTCTGTCAATATATACATAAAACTTTTAAATAGATCTCTGTAGAAGCTTAATAAAGTGAAACGTTGGATTAAACACTTTTCCTACTTTGTTCTTTATTTATTCTATCAGCTTGTCAGATTTTATCCATATATATATATATATATTCGTGCAAAATCCTTCGTACAATCAAAACGGAAGCTGATGATGGTTCGCCTGAAATTAGGCTTTTACTTCCGATTTAACATGAAATAACGTGTCTGCCTTAATTTTTCTTATATTTGCTCTATATGTATTTATAAACATATATATCTAGAGCTCTCTGAGAGAATTATGTATGTACAGGATACTCCTTTGGATTCTACTATACCCACACTGCATGCTGATATATATATATATATATATATATATATATATATATATGAAAGATTGCTGCTTATATATATATATATATATATATATATATATATATATATATATAAGCAGCAATCTTTCATTTAAACATGTTTCGTTAAAAACGAACGATAAGGAAGTTTTTATTAATTTTTTATTTAGTTTTCCCAGTATTCTTAATGTTTTCTTTTTGCTGGAGATAAGGAATGTAAAAATGTTCCATAATTTTCGACTTTGCAACCGCATTCAGCTTCTTCACAGGCCATTTTCAAGGATGTTATTTTCCAGGTGTTATTATGTCCTCTTGTTTTACTGTAATGTATTTTTTCCGTTTTTAGTGTTTTTATTTTTTTTTTGAAAAGGTAAGTTCTTACAAGCTGTAACGCTATGCACGCGGCGTGAAACGTGTGAGACCGTCTATTTTTTTAAAACTTTCAAAACGCCATATCCACTGTTAAATAGTGCAAGATTGATGGTAGGAGAAAATTGTTTGATATATAGTGCCTCGCTTATAAGCGAGGGGCATTTAACATTGTGATTTAAATAGCATTTTTCTGTTTTCCCCTCCCAAATTTTTCTTAATAGTTCTTGTTAGTTATGAGTTAATAAATGTTTTTATTGCTCTATTATTACTAGATAGGTGGCATGTAAGGCGTTTACTCAGGAAAGTAGAAGTTTGTCGAATATAGGTAATTGATTTATGAAAAGAATCTTGTACAATGCATTGAAATTCATACACTATATTAATCATCGCTAGTTTAGATTTGACAGAGTTATTATTATTAAAAGCAACAAGGTTTGCTGCCTTCCATTTTCTATAATATATTAAAAATTTTACATGTTTTTAAGGAATTAAAGCATAAATATGGTGTTTAATTATTTTTCGTATTAGAAAATTCTTCCTGTTTATAATCAATGTGCATTTGTCTGTAATAAAATACGTTGATGTTTTCTTCTGTGTTATTTTTAATACTAGTGTCATGTATATTTTGTAAGAATAATTTTATTTATCAATGATGTAGCTGGGAAAATTATTGTTGACTAATGTTTGTTTTATATTTTTTATTTCACTCAAAAATATTCTTTGGGAAGAGGAATTTTGATGTGTTCTATGTAAGAAATTCATTATAACTGCTATTTTATAACTTTCCGGGTATTGGCTATTATAGTTTAGAAGACAAGAGTTCTTACATGTTTTTTTTTTTTTTTATTTAAAATTTTTTTTTTTTTAAATCATATCACCCGGAGCAAGGCGGTAACGCCACTGATGTGCAGGGGGCTACGTAAGAGTGAAAAGATTGGAAAAGAGAAAGCCGGAAACAACATCCTAAACAGAGAACAAGGAATGAGCCTCTTCACCTGTTCAATAGACGTGGGTGGGGTGTGAATCGGGTGATAGTTTAGTCTATCTATTCCAACTGAAAAAAATAAAAAAAAAAAAAAAAAAGAAAAGTGAAAAGATTGGAAAAGAGAAAGTTGGAATCCACATCCTATATAGGGAACAAGGAATGAGCCTCTTCACCTGTTCAATAGACGTGGGTGGAGTGTGAGCCAGGCGATAGTTTATTATACAAATAAGTGATAAATTCGTTGGGTTTTTTTTAGCTCTATATTGACTTCAAGAAACGAGATTTTGTTATTGTCCACGAGTTCATAAGTAAATATCAGCGAGGAATTATCTTCAAATTTAATTTTAGATTTACAATTTCGTTCATATTTTTTATTAAAACAAAAATGTCGTTCACATACCTTGTATAAATCTAATAGGCTGTATTTTAAAACTAATTTAAATTGATTGAAAGGAGTTTGCGTTTTAAAAATTATAAAATATTTGAATTTAGCACCATTTTCAGCAAACTGTTATAAAAATGTAATTCTTTTTATTACGAAAATCTTCTAAAATTAAAATATACTTTCCTGAAACTGTTTTTAGGAATATTAGCTGATTTAAAGTATAATTAATCTGATTTGAAACAATTATTATTTACTTGAAAGCAACAGCTATTATTTAACTTAGGTTTAAAATATCGCAGAAATGCATTTTTTTAACTCAGTGGTAACTCTTTCTTCATGTTAACATATTCTTATCAACTCCATGACAATTCCATAACAAATAGATTTTTTTACAGAGGAATTTAATCATAAAAAATAATTGAAGATTCTTAACGCGAGAGTTTTTTAAGTCCTCAGTATTCTTACAAAATTAAGAAATATTCAACGTAATCTAAATGTTTTATTGAATTTTAAAGTATTTTGGCTATATATTTACCATAGTTATCGTTCTTATTTTCCGATAATGTTGTATATGGGCGACCATATCGTCAAAAATCGGTACATTTTTTTTTAGACATACAAATTCAATTCAAAATTCTTTTTAAAATAATCAGGTCATCAGAGTGTAATAAGATTTTCTGTATAGAATTACTAAATATAGTTTTATTTAAATGTAATATTCCCTAAGATATCTATCATTAAAACTGAATTTCTAAAGATTTAAAATGAAGATTTAAAATATTTATAAATTATTCTAATTAAACTTGTAAAAAAATTATACAAATCTTGTAAAAGTATTTTTTATAGAATTCTTTTTCTTAACACAATATTGCCCTTAATATAAATTATTCATAAAAACAAAAGATCCTCTGATTAAATAATGTATTAGTTTTATGGCGATTTTTATTTTACGATTAAATGCAGGTTTTCGGTAGAACGGTGTCCGATTTTACCAAAAATAATGGGGATTATAATCCTCAAAGAGTTCTGTTTTTAAATCATATGATCAGTAAAATTATCTCGTTGAATTTCTCGAGTTTTCATAAAAGTATGTGTAGTGTAACACATTTAAAAACTATTTTTACTAATATTTTCGACAAAAAATTCTTAAGTAATTTCTTTCATTTTTAAATTAATCCTAAAAGTTTCATTAAAATGAAACAATTATTTGATTTTTGCAAGAATTTCCAAATTAATGTGTTTTTCAGCCCAAAAAAGAAGCTAAAATTTGCTATGCTAATTTATAGTACAGCTGCTGTTCTAAAAAGGAGTTAAAAATCGTAATTAAATATTAGAAAAAATTTTGATCTTTTCTATTAATAAAAACATAAAGATTTTAATTTAGTTTTCATTAAGTTTGGAGCATTTTTTTAATTACGAGATGCTAATTTTTTTAGTGATTTTGTGGAGGTATTTTATAAATATGAATATACAAGCACAAAAATATATTCGGTATTTTGGGGCATAAATATTTCCTTTAAACATATATAGTCAAAAACAGCATACATTTTATGCCAATGATCGCTTTTTCTAATATCCTTCCGAAAAGATGTAGTTGTGCGCGGTTCAACTGACCAAAATTCATGTTTTGTTGTTCAGTCTTTCGATTTGCATCAGTTATCATCAGGGAGTATAAGCGAGTAAAGAATCTGTGCTTTAAGAAGTAGATTCTCTCGTTAATGTTTTAAAGTGTCGTTATTTTTTGAAAACTAAATAGAATAGGGAGAAATGTAGAAAGTCAAATAATGATAATAACGGGCAATAGTTTTCTTTTAATATGCATTCATTCATGCATTTTTTTTAATATGCATTCCTTCATCCTCTCGAACTTTCACCTATCATGATGGATAGTTGTTCTCTCAAGGAGGCTTCTTGTCTTGAACGGCTATTGGGACTCAAGCTCTCCCAGGACCTTAAGTGGAACTGATATATCCGATCTATTGGGACTCAAGCTCTCTCAGGACATTGAGTGGAACTTATATATCCACTCTATTGGGATTCAAACTCTCCCAGGACCTTAAGTAGAACTCATATATCCGATCTATTAGTACTCAAGCTCTCCCAGGACATTAAGTTTAAGATATATCCGATCTATTGGGACTCAAGCTCTCCCAGAACCGATTTATTGCTAAACCTGCTGGAAAAATTGTTGGTTCATTTTACCGTTCTGTTAAGTATCTGACTCCTCCTGCTTTATTCTATCTTTACAAGAACAAGATTAGGCCCAAAACAGTGTGCTATAGCTGCCCAGTCCTCACTTGCCTGCCTTGATAGGGTTCAAAAGTACCTACATGGCCTTAGAGGTGATAAAATTATTTTCCACCATACTACCCCTTTCCTACAAGCAAAACTTTGCGCTGCTCTATCATTACTTCCATGGGGTGTGCTCTGACAAACTACATCCTTTAGTTTCACCACCCTTGAATTTTACAACTGGGACACGCCATGCAAAGTACACAAGGATTGACCATCATCCCTATTCTCTTCATATTCCTATAGTAAGAAGTAAGTTCCACTTGGAGAGTTTTGTTCAAAGAAATACTACAGGAAATACTACAAACTGCCGGGACGATGTTATTTTAATCACTAAAATCGTTACAAGTCCAGGCTTAACCAGTACTAGCAGTATAGCCCGGCGTTGCTCGTGTGTAATGAAAGCTTTAAAACTAATCCATGGTCCTGGAGCTCAGACTCTTTGCACGTTGGAACAAAATACTAAAAAGCAATAATTGTTTCCAGTTCAATGCGAAACCGTAGACTGAAAGAAAAATGAATGGATGTAAGTCAAATTTTGATTTCCTGGTATCGACATCAAATAGGTTTTTTCGTTGTAAACTGAATTTTGAAGGCTAAATAAGTCCTCTGAGTAAATGGTATCATGGCTGAGACTAAGAACTACAATTATACGTACTTAGAGCCAAACCCGAAGCAAAAACTAAAATAAAAGGGCTAAAAAATACAGACATACAGGCAGATAAACAGACACACACACAAACATCTTGCCTTTTATATATATATATATATATATATATATATATATATATAATCGATTTTCTGCACTATTGTAAGAACTGCAACCTTAAAACTTTTGAATATCGTTTATTATGTCTTTGTCTATGAGTGTATCAAATTTGATTAAAATCAAACCACTCCTTCTATAACCCGATTTTTTCGATTATCGACTTTTTTTCGATTTGCCCAGTCAGTGATGTCTTTTTCGAGTTATGATCGACCAAGCGTGTATAACGTATGGCACTTGACTGGCTGATAGGAAGGAGGCAAATATTGTTTAGTTTCCGTGAGCCATGATTACCTACATCTTAAAAAGGGACATGTTACATAAAAGGAGTTGTTATAGTCAATCTTGTGCGTCTCTAGAAGGAGTTTATTTTAGAAGATTCTTTCAACCCCACTGTATACACACCATTGCATTCTTAGGGTAAAAATCGTCTTCCGGTACGGTTAGTAGTCTGTCATTTTGATTGCGTTAAGAACTTTTCCACATCGTTGTAAAATACCGACGTTTTAAATTATTCTCTTTTCAAAATAGAACAGTTTTGTTCTGAGTAAACAACGAATGGGGAAACGGAAGTATTGTAGTTGTGTGTAGTTTAATTTATGTAAAAGCAAAACAACTGAACGTCCAAAATAATAAAGTTGGTTAAAATAAGTTAAAATATTGTTCTATATGTGTGTTGTATACAGTGGATATCGACTCGGAACGAGATATCGGGGTGCTGAGTTCGAATTCCAGTTGAATTCCTTGCATTCACTTACGCACAAATACCCTTGAGAAAGGTATTAATCCGTCTATTCCCTCCAGTTATGGGTTAAATAATAAGACAGATTGAGTTCTATAGCCTTGGATGGCAACCAGTCTATAGCAGAAAGCAATGGTAACCTACTGCGGAATAATCTTCTGCCCAATCAGTCAAGTCTCTTTCGAGACATGATCACCCAAAGCGTGTATAACGTATGGAACTTAACTGACTGATTGTTCAATAGATAATGCTGAGAATAACATGTGAGAAATCGTGAAGTTTTGGAGAAAATGCAAACAAAACGGATATTTATACTTATCATTAGGAAGAGAAAGTTAACATTTCTATGGCCCATAATGGGGAAAAGGACTTGGAAAATTTTATATTCAAAGGACAAATTGAAAGCAAGAGAGACAGAAGAAAACAACATATCTAAGAAGTTGAGTAAGGTATTAAGAAACAGGACAATTTCGCTAGAAACAAGGAAGAGAGTACTGGATTGCTATGTGCTGTCCGACCTTCAATATGGCAGTGAATGCTGGACGATGCCATCAGATATGAAAGAAAAACTTGAAGCAACTGAAATGTGGTTCTACAGAATGATGGTGCGGATATCATGGATCGACCATGTGAGCAATGATGAGGTCTTGGAAATGATGGAAACAAAAAGGAAATTAATACTGAGCATCAGGAAGAGACCGCTGAAGTTTCTGGGACATGTAATGAGGAAGGAGAGCCTGAAGACAGGCCAGATAGAGGGGGGAAAAAGAGACAGGGGAAAGCAACGGATAACATATATGAAGGACCTAATCAAGTGGATGACAGAACGAGGATTGCACGGTGTAACAGGAGAAGGCGTACTCAGAGCCACCAGGGATAGGAAAAAGTCGAAAGCCATGATCGCCTACGCCCTGAAGGGACAGGGCTCATAGAAGAAGCGAATTTGTGCAAATGGATGGCATGGTTTAGGAGTGATAACAAAAAGAGAATATTTATTAAAAGCTACAAAGTACAGGAAATTGTGCAGAGCCATGATCGCCAACATTCCGAAGGGGCACGGCACACGGAAGAACAGAATGCTTGATTGCTATTATGAGTTGGTCACCCAACTACAAGCAACCGCCTACATTGACCAGCTATATTATGACACATCATTTCTTGAAACTTGGCGTAGGACAGTGATGGTTGAAGTGAATGTCCTAGCTAACTCGTTTGAATAAAAGAAAGTATGGTCAAACCGATTATTGCTCATCATTTGCAAACCACTTTTGATACGTTCAGTTTACTCAGTACCGTCTCCATACACGACACAAATCTTTTTGTTGTTGTTATGAGTAGCATTTTAGCTTCTTTATAATAAAATAAAAATGTTTAGTATGTTGCTTATTCATTTTTAACTTCAGTGTTAGAATCAACACACAAAAATTATGCCCATTTTGACAACAGAATTTAACAAATGTTCTCTGATATGACATTTGTCGGTATAGACAAAGTAATTTTTTTTTCAGAAGGAATTAATGAAGATAATGTCATCTAACGATAAAGACAATTGAGGCTACCCAATCTTATGTTTCAAATCTATGGAGGGCTTGAGATAATTATGCAAGAATCCTTAATGTTGCACGTTTGAAGACAGCCGATGCGGCGAGTTTGTTCAAAGAAATGAGAATTTAATAAGATCCGGGGTTGAACATTGAGTTTCAAGTCAAGTACGTACGTTGGAAAACGACTACGGTTATATATCATTCTCTTAATTGTTCAGTTGTCAGTACACCAGTGCACGTTAAACATTTTCTTTTTATTCTCTTATAATTTGTCGATTAGCAGTTTCAAAAAATTGGCACGCGCATAAAATCTATAAAAAAATACCCACACAACAACAGTAATCAGTGCATGCATCATCACCGTCATCATCTTTTTTCTTTCAGTCAGGTAAGTGCCATACGTGATACACGATTGGGAAATCATGTCTCGAAAGAGACATGACTGACTGGGCAGAAGATTTTCTCGCAGTAGGTTGCCATTTCTTTCTGTGGTAGACTGGTTGCCAGCCAAGGCTATATAACCCAATTTGTCCCGTTGTTTAACCCATAACTGGAAGGAAGAGACAGATTAATACCTTTCCCAAGGGTATCTGCGCGTAAGTGAATGCTAGGAATTCAACTGGAATTTGAACTCAGCACCCCGATGTATCGTTCCGAGCCAGTATCCACTGTACCACAATGCACATCTTTTCTTTACCAGTCTATATTTCTGAGTTTGGGTAATTTAACTATTTACACTATCTACATAATGCGGACTGTTGTCCTCATCTTTATTGCCATTTTCACTACGTTTTGACCGCTGTACCCTTCGGTCTTCTTTAGGTAATATACGTTCGAATTTAGAAATGTGGCCGGAGGAAAGAAGTGTCAGTTGTCTCTGTATAAATAAGCTTTGAACGCTTATCTAGCCAATATATTGTTTAAGATGCGATGAGATTGAAATGAAAACAATAAAATATTTGTCTTACAGGATGTTGTTAATATAAAAACTCAATTTTAATGTAAGGAAATACAGGTAAAACGAAATTAGTCGGCTTTAGAGTAAATTGGTACTGAAAATAAGCATAAACAGCAATGTAACAGATAATTAAGGTTGGGCTTAAGGGATATATAATTAACTAAAAGGGTAAGATTATAGAATATAGCATATAATAAACAGATAAGAGATAATTTCATATATATATATATATATATATATATATATATATATATATAAGTGTGTGAATAATCTTATGGTGGCAGTAAGTAGTTATGTCATTACGTTGGTTTAAGAAGTTAGTTTTCAGGAATATAATTATTTGGATTTTTTCTTGTAAGCAAAGAAAACATTTTTCATGTAAGGATTTAGATGTTCTAAATTTTGTTAATATGTTCCATTTTACTGTAGGTGTTTTGATATATATATATATATATATATATATATACAGACATATATATATATATATATATATATATATATATATGAGATATACACACATAGACATCTATCTATCTATCTATCTATATATATATATATATATATATACATATATATATATGTCTGTGTGTGTACATCTTATATGCACATATATAATGCTCTTTTTCACTTTTATCCATCCTTCTTTCATAAATGCATATATATTGCTTAAAATATGTCACATCTTATCGGGAAAGAGTACTCAATATCGTAGATAGAGACAGTGTAGAAATAGGAATGAACAATGCAAAATGACTCTGTTTAACCCTTCAAGTGTTATTCAGACCATTCTTAAAGATCACTTAGAAAAACATAGATACCCTAAAGCATCTATCTATCTATCTATCTATCTATCTATCTATCTATCTATCTATCTATCTATCTATCTATTCGTGTATTTACGTGAACGTTTGTGTCTGTGTGTGTGCGATACGTTCACACGTAGATATACTTAATCATCTAGTAACATTGAAACGTCCATATGTAGTAACATCATCGAACACTTCTTATACTACTAATACGACTACTACTACTACTATTTATAACAATACTTAACTACTATTACTACGTCTACTACATCGAACACTACTACTAATACTCATAATACTACGACAACTACTATTAATGATAATAATATTCTACTACTACGATCACCACTACTAATAATTTACTACTACTATTATGACTACTACTAATAATAATAATATCATATTAAAAATTACAAAAGAATTTGATGAAATCTCGAACTATGAGGATCTAGAAATAGAAATTTCAGGAATTAGGCAAATTTGTAAATGAAATCATTTTGCCCAGTGATAAACGCTTGGGTGATCATGTCTCAAAAGAAATATAACTGACTGGGTAGAAGATTTTTCCGCAACAACTACTAGGAATAATTATTAAGAATTATTAGATACGTTATACATCTTGTATTTCTGTGATCACCAAAGTGACCGACCATTTTTATCATTAAACTTTCACATCTGTCTTTGCTCTGGATAAAGTTACACATTTTTGTTGCCAAATGCGGGAAGGCAACAGTCTGTCACAGACTCACGTCGAAAAGGATATCACAATATAAACTTGGCTGTTTGACACCGACATATGTTGATAGACAACTTGGCTGAACGTAAAAAAAGAAAAGATGAAGTGAGGCCTATGACACCAACAACAACACCTCCTGCTCCTGGAATCGACCTCGAAAAACATTGTGTTGAATGGTAAGATTCAGTAAGCATAATGTTTTTCAGTTGCTATTGATACAATTAGCGGTCGCATCACCTACTAGAGTTTACTGTGACTTATATTTTAAAGGCAGTATCTTCTTAACGATAACGTTCGTCCACCAATATTTGATACGAAACAAGTTGGTAGATATATGTACCACTATCTTTAAACCGCCACACGTCTTTCAAATGTATAATTTTTGTCGGAGTTTAATCCCCTAAGCCGATATCACCTTGTTTCCCAAACCATCCTCAGTTAAATACTGACTATATATATATATTCGAGGACTCAAGGAAAGAAACATATAATATATATATATATATATATATATATATTAGTCATCCACATACAAGCCCGTTTCGCTGTATCACAGCTCATCAGTGTGGCTAGACATATCCACTTGCTTCTGGCCGGGATCGAAACTCGACCAATTTGGTATATATATATTAATCCAGGTGAAGAGAAACAACAATTTTACAATTCCGAATTCTCCGGCATTTACTTTTTTATTTATAAAAGTGCCCAATACTGTGAATATTGTAGGGCATAATATAATTAATTAAATTTGTTTTTTAATTAAAATTACATTGCGACACGGAAATTTCTATGTTTCGAGATATCTATCTCGTCATCAGGTAATGTTAGATCATTGTTGTGAAAATGATGTTCATGAAATTTAATTATATATAAGCACAAAAATTCTGTCACTTTAACTTCGAAGTCGGCATGAACCTGCTCAGTTAAAGTGACAGACTATTTGTGCTTATCAACGCTCTATCTTCACCCTGACATCGAGAGCTTTACAATAAAAACCTGCTTGCCAAAATATATTTTATCAGTAAAACCACTGAAAAATCAACAAGCTTGGCGCTGAAGATTATCACAAATCAATACTATATATATATATATATATATATATATATATATATATAAATTAAATAGGATTAATTCAAGGATATTGAATGACCATTTCGATATGAAATTCGATATGAAATCCGATATGAAAGGATTTTTTTGTTGCTGAGGTGATGTGTTATCCCCTGTGGGGATTTCATATCGAAATGGTCATTCAGCATCCTTGAATTAATCCTATTTAATTTATATTTGCTCTGTAATATTTTATTACATAGAGCTCTCTTCCTGTATCATTTTTAATATTAAAATAAAATTTTAATATTAATTAGGATCGGGTTTTTGGAATTTACCTTTCTGCTTTTTCTGCTTGGATTAAAGTATCTGAATATATATATATATATATATATATATATATATATATATATATATATATATATATATATAGTTGATTTTCAGTGGTTTTAATGTATCGTGATTAATTCGTAGTCGAGTTTTTTTTTTTTTAATAGCCGTACAAAAGACAAATTGTTTCACATTTTCGGACGAGCTCATGTACGGTTCGCCTCTAAATGGAAAGTGGCTCTGACTGTCGCCAATCAGAAACACTTGCAAGGTTTCGTACCGGGCCTAAACGTCATTTTCCAGTGTCTGAAATGGCTTATCGAGGGTGGACCAGAAACTGATCATCTCTGGTCGGGTCGGCGCGGTGAGGGGGTATGATGCTGAAAGACCCGAAACCCCCTAGTGATCCTCGCGATGACATCACCGACGACACCCTATAGTGCCCCCACTACGGTGCGTATGTTTGAGATGAAAAAAAAATATATATATAATGTAGAGAAGTTTCGTGAAGGCATCATAATGGTCTCCTCATTTGCAATCTGCAGTTTGAAATTAAGACTTGATGAGTGAGGGCTTCATATTGGTGCCTTCTAGAAACTTCAAAGTCCGCATGACTCATCTAAATTAAGAGACAAACTTCTCAACGTTAATCCTATTAACGTTCTATCTCTATCTCAATATCGAGCACTTTACAACAAGAAACCTGCTTGGTAATATATTTTTTATCAGTAAACCGCTGAAAAAACAACAATTTTGACACTAAGCATTATCACAACTCAACACACACACATATATATATATATTGTAAAACCAGCATCTACGCACCGTTTATCCAGTAATGAATTAGAACACTCTCAGCTACTGGAGTATGTTTACATTATATAATACGTTAAAAGTCTGTCTTCTTCTACCCATAGCTAGAATCGCAGTGATGTCAATCCGATCGGGTTTCAATCCTGGCTAGAAGCAATCGGATGACTAACCGTACTGATGAGCTGTGATACAGCGAAACAGAAGTGTCTGCAGAGGACTCTCTCTCTCTCTCTCTCTATATATATATATATATATATATAGAGAGAGAGAGAGAGAGAGAGAGTCATCCGCAGACAGATCTGTTTCGCAGCTCATCAGTACGGCTTAGACTCCGATCGCTTCCTAAGCTAGGATTGAAACCCGACCGAATCAGCGTCAGTTGGCGATTCTACCCCAATGCCACGAGCGTCCGGTAGAAGAAGGCAGGCTTTTTAGCGCGAATAAACACGGCCAATAGCTAGAGTGTTCTAATTCATTATTGAATGAGCGATGCATATATGCCGGAGTAGCTACTGTTTACAAAGTCTCCCACTCTTCCAGAGTGATATGCCAACTCCGTTTCAATACGCAGCATGGATACATATATACATTTAGAATTTAGTTCATTGACGTTGAGTAATAGTTTAAAAAAATTTTTTTTTTTTTGTTTATCATTGCGTGGGTGCTTGTAAGTAGATAGTGTCCCGCAAAAGTTTGCAACACATTACAAAAAATACTTCTAGTAATTACATTAATTGAACTTTTATTACTTGTAGAACATATATTTAGGTATTCAGTTATACAATCAGATTTTTAAAAAAAGTATCACACGAAACAAAAAAAAAAAAAAGAAAAGAAAGAATGATATTTAGTAATTCAAAAAGTTTACAACACATTTTTTATTTATTTACAGCAGCTTTTTATAAAAGTGTTCAAATTTTTACTAGAATGTTTCAAATTAGAATGGGATTGTTTTTTAGAACGTTCCATATTAATTTCATGATTACTTTTAGGAATGATTAAAAGTATTGTGTCATTCTTTTTATGTCAATCATACTTTAAACATTGACAAAATGGGGTAAAGCAAAATAATTTATCAAGTCTTTCGGAAACATGTAAATGGACTTGGTTGTAGGACGATATGTAGTCAGTTAAATGTGCTATTGAGTTCAGTTGGCACGACAATTTGTCACTGGGAGACGTATCATTTCATTAGTCCCCAAAAACAGCTCCGGTCGTCTTTGAAAGGTAATGGATTGTACGGTAAACATTTTTTATGAGTAAAGTTGACAACGAGCGCTAAGTTACGCTTAAAAAAACTTCAGGGAGGACTAGAAGTCAGTGGAGTAAAAATGAGTACGGATAAAATTAGTCGTTCACTTCGTCGATATGTTCACTTGTTAAGCGAAAACACAGTTTTGCTAGACTGGGTTTTGCAAACGCGCATTCTTTCAAATTTGCAGCATTTTGTGAAAATGTACTTTGGATGTGCGTTGTGATGCAGTGGATATCGACTCGGAACGAGAGATCCGGGTGCTGAGTTCGAATTCCAGTTGAATTCCTTTCATTCGCTTACGCACAACTACCCTTGGAAAAGGTATTAATCCGTCTCTTCCCTCCAGTTATGGGTTAAATAATAAGACAATCTATAGCCTTGGCTGGCAACCAGTCTACCGCAGAAAGCAATGGCAACCTACTGTGGGATAATCTTCTGCCCAATCACTCATGTCTTTTTCGAGACATGATCGCCCAAAGCGAGTATCACGTATGACACTTAACTGATTGACTGACTGGTTAGAAGAAACGAAAATTTAACTTTTTGGCAGAAATGCTGTGGCAAATGCCTGGAAAAAGAAGGGTACTGAATATTCGCCGAAGAACACTATTCCAACCGTTAAATACGGAGGCGGACCAGTCGTGATTCAGGGTTGCTTAAGTGCTCGAGGTGTAGGAAGCATTGAAGTAACAGAAGAGGGGATGAACGACGCATATTATAAGGATATTTTGGAGAGAAAATTATGTCAGCATGCACATTTGCTGGGCTTGAAACCAAATTGGGTCTTTCAATAATCTTTATACTGCAAAGCTTACAAAATCATGCTTAAGTTAAAATAGAATAGACGTTCGAAAATGGCCCGGTCAATCTCCAGATTCCAACCGACTGAACAAGTATGGAGAGAGCATAAACTGAGAATTCAAAGAAGGAACCCGCATGAACTAAAGGATTTTTGTGTGAAGAATGGTAAAATTCGTAGGGGACTACTCTAAACACCTACATGCTGTAATTAGCAATAACTATTTCGCTACGAAATGTTAATGATTTAATAAATGTATTGTAAACATTTCTGTTATAAAATATAGGTTTTTCTTTGTGTGATAATTTTATTGATTTAAAAAAAAATCTGATTGACTAAAGGCTTAATATATGTATTATTAGCAGTTAAATTTCATTAATCTGTGTTAGAAATACCTAAAGAAACATTTTTTAATATGGTGTAAACTTTTGCGTGCCACTGTGTGTGTATATAAACGATATATATATATATATATATATATATATATATATATATATATATATATATGTATAATATTAACTATAGTAATAACAATACCAATAGTAACAGAACTAACTCTGCCGAAACTAGTATTAATTAAGCTATAATTTAAATCGTCTTGTACAACCCACCGAGAACGAACTCGGAGGGAAAAGAAGGGGAAGTAAAAAAACAAACAAACAAAAAACAAACTAAGTAAATGAACAAAAAGTCAAGCACCCGTAAGAAAGAAAAAAACTCAAGACGAAAACCCTAATACTAAAGCGCTCAATACGAAAGTAGAGCAAACAAAATTCTAAAACCGAAATCCTACATAAATGCAAGCATATGAAAAATTGCCTACTGAATTAGCCTTTCGCTTAATTGTTCTCTTTTTTTTGTAATAAAGTTTTTGTCTCCCCCGTTTCTCGCGTTTTGATGTCTTTGTTTTAATTTGAGTGCCTATAGATTTGCTACTTTGAATCTTTGTCAGCCAATTTCCCTGACGAAATGTAGGGCGAAACCGTGGTAGGTTGTTGGCTCTTGCTTAGGTTTTCTGTCTGTCTGTCTGTCTGTCTGTCTGTCTGTCTCTCTCTCTCTATATATATATATATAAAGAGTTTAAAAAGTCGAACGAGAAAGCAGGAGAAAGAAAACTGAACCAGAAAGCAAAAGAAAAAAAAAAGAGAAATAAGAAAACGAGGAACTTTTATGTAACTTTAATTAAAGAAATGAAAGACTAACAAGAAACAAGCGAAAAACTCGAAAGAAAAATATAAAAAAATGAATGACGTTAAAGCAGAAACGAAGGAAGATAAAAAGAAAGAAATACAAAGAAATTAAAAAAAAAAAAGGAAATAAGCGAGGAAGAAAGGCAAAGAAATTTGAAGAAAAAAAAAAGGAAATAAGCGAGGAAGAAAGGCAAAGAAATTTGAAGAAAAAAAAAGGAAATAAGCGAGGAAGAAAGGCAAAGAAATTTGAAAAAAAAAAAAAGGAAATAAGCGAGGAAGAAAGGCAAAGAAATTTGAAGAAAAAAAAAGGAAATAAGCGAGGAAGAAAGGCAAAGAAATTTGAAGAAAAAAAAAAAGGAAATAAGCGAGGAAGAAAGGCAAAGAAAAACGACCTGCAATAAAAATCAATAAAGATTAAAACCATTCAGGGATCAAAACCTGAAGGCAAGAAATCATATAACGACAAATTTAAAAGGAAAAGTGCAGAAAACTATGAAAGTTTTTTTTCTAGAAAGTTCAATGTTTTCATTATTATAATAGTGAGTAATAAAAATTCTCTTCGAAATCTATTTATATCTCTTATGAGAATATATTTGTCTTTACAGTATTGGTTGGATATTAGTATTACACATTCACGTCATTATACATGAATAGATATGTAACTCGAAATAATGTTTAGCGATCCGTAGTGAGCCTAGACTCCAGGGCTGCTTTCAGGTCAATGCACCAAAGTCAAACTGTCTCTTACGGAAAATCAAACAAAACGGTCTTTTCACCAAAAGAAAGGTTTTTCTATAGTATTAACTAGCACAGCGTATGTGCTAAGTATTATCTACTTTTATGGTTGTCAACAGGGAAATTTAGCCAACTAATTATCAGTGATGGAGAAGAATTGATTGAGTGAGACTTCCCGATCCTCACAGTTACAGACTAGTTTATTCTTACGAGGTGAAAAGTTACACCGAAAAAACTTTGAAACAAAAATTTAACCTTTAACAGGAAATATTGCCTTCTCGTTAATTGCTGATTTGGCTATATATTAGCCAATGAAAATGCACCGCCACATTCTTCGTTTTCTTTTTTTACGGGATTTGTGACCATCAACCAATCTTATAAAATTACGATAAATTTTCAACTTGTTTGAGCCTTTTTTTTCCCTCCTAACCATAGTCTCCCCTGTCTTGTACACACAATGTTACAATTTGTAATTGGTTAAGGTGATATCTGCGACATAGTTCAGGACATTAATGCACGTACGTTACATATTATATTTGTTGACATATCCTGTGTTGCAACAAAAAAATCAAAATTTAAGAATCACACCACAAATCTAGAATACTTCTCGCATAGCAAAACATTAAATACAACAAAGAATCTACAGTATTTACATTATTCGAACTATTGTCCTCATCTTTGTCGCCATTAGTACGACGCTTGTTGCCATTAGTACGACTGCTAGGAATTTCTAACAGAACCCTTTATTACAGTCACTGGAGTATATAATCTACATCCTTTTTTCCATAGAGCCTCTTTTTGGTAGTCATGAATTATCTCCCTCTAACCTTGTAAGTTACTTGTTCACCACTGCTGTAGGTCGGTATTGAACTCACAAGGACTCAAGTCACAGGAACTAACCAACGTCTATATCCATTGGGCCACGTCTCCTTAAAGAACTACCAAAAAGAAACTCTACGCAAAAGGGATGGAGATGATATAAATCAGTGATTGTAATAAAGGGTTCTGTTTAAAATTCCTAACACCTGAAGAAAGCCGGAGCGAGCAACGCTTGAAACGTCGTACAAATGGCAACAAAGATGAGGACAATAGTCCGAATAATGCAAATGCTATAAATACTACCTCATCTCAGAATTATATAGACAAATACAACAAAGAATCGTTCAAGAATATGTCATTCCTACTCTTTTAGCACTTACGACGAGAAAAGAGAATTTCAGGACGAGAATGATATACAATTAATGCTATCAACTGTATTAAATGCTCGTTCAGTTAAGCAAAAGGTGACTGGTACTGATTAATCGTTGAAATCCAATTCTGATTCATGACAATGCTCGGCCACATGTTGCCAGGATGACACTCCAGAAGCTCACCAACGAGGGATACAAGACTGCCACATCTACCATATCCCCACTGACATCTCGCCCACTGACTGCCACTTTTTCAAGTATATTAGCAATTGTTTAATTAAAAAAACATTTTGTTGCAAAGAAGATACAGAAACTGCATCAAAGATTTCTTGGCGTCTAACCCCCCCCCCCCCCCCAACAAAAATAGAAAGACGAAGAAACTCGATAAATGAGTTCCACATGAACTCGGTGAAAATCAAATAGTTCGACGTTTGGAAATGTATTCGAGGCTGCGTCTGCGAAATTCGAAGGATCCAATTCTTGATCGAATATTAATTTGTGATTAGAAATGGATCGTTTTTGATAATCCTAAACGATCGTGTCAGTAGCTTCATCTTGACAAAGCACCGAAACAAAGCCGAAATTATCCTTATCAGAGGATTATGATAATAACTCTACGATGGCCCGTCATTGACTTTATCTGTTACATTTGCCGGAATCTAACTAGAGCATCACAGCTGAAATCTGTTGACAGCAGCTGGAATGAAACGCTCATTTAATCAAGCAAAATACGAGTGGCATTTTTTAATTGTGGAAAACTATTTCTGCTTAACGACAATGCTTGACCACATATTTCCAGAATCATACTATAGCTCACCATTTTTGGTTTTCAAACCTTTTAGTTAGTTTTATCGTAAAGACATGGATAATCTTATTCGATTAACAGAAATCTGTAGAGGTTCAGGGCTCCTATTTTGACTGGTTTAAACACTGTTTAAATACTTTAAATCAAGAATAAGTGGTTTTTAAATTCGACATTATTTTCGAAACAACCTAATATAATATCATATTTAAGTTTTTAATGTTTTATTTTTTTGGGTAGGGGTGGATTGTACAGTTTTCTGACTTCAAATGTATTTCCTGAAGAAATCTAAAAAAAAAAAAAACAAAAAAAAAAACAAAGAACACTAAACTATAAATTACTCAGTACCGCAGTATTTTAGCAATTTTATTTTTACTCAATTCGTCTCCAGATTAGGGCCATTGTTCTGTGACGCCCTACTCTGCATGTTTGGGCGTTTTCTTTTGGTAGGAATTAAAAGAGGAAGAACTCTCCTTTCTTATTTTACTTTTCTCTGTCCCTGCCTTTATAAATTCGCAAATTTTGCACGTTACTCGCAAATATGATGACATTCAAATTGCGTTCAACCAGAAAGCAAACATCTTCTCGAATAAGAAGAGAGAAACAACAGAGGCAAACAAAAGAGAAAAAATATTGCGAAGAAAACTTTCATATTTTTCTTTTGTTAATATAAAACCAAACTATCATATGTCTCGACTTTTCTTTGATCTTTTTTTCACTTAAATTCCTTTTTTTTCCTTCGTAGAAATATTTCATTTCTAATGAATTTATTACAAGACGAATATAAACTTTTAAGATTTTTAGGTCAGCAATAATAGAATATTTTTAGAATAGAAATGTCAGTTATTCATGAAATATAACCACGGTTGTATTCATTTTAAGCAAAACAGTGTCAGCAAAACTTGTGGTTTTATTATTTATGACAACTGGGGGTCTGAACTAGTTGTTTAATTTCTCAAAATCATGTTGATTCGCGTTCGGATCCAGATAAAAGAAAAACAAACTTGGATTTGTGATGCTGCAATTCTTGATTAAACTTCTAAAATCAACAGTTGCAAATTCTTTTCATAATATTGGTCTAAACGTTTTCATAAATAAGATGATAGCTTTCCCGTTTGAAACTGAAACATTAAATGAAGTCATTCAGTTGAAAAGGAAAGTTTTACTTGCAGTCAAATAGAAAGTTTTTTTCTTATAAATATCGTTTTCGTATTTTTGCAAAGACAACCTCAGTCCGCAAAAAAAAGATAGAAATAAAGACATAAAAATGAAGCTTTCATCGAATTATTTCAGCAGTAAAAATAAAATGACATTTTTTGGTATAAATTCTCGTCATAATTTCATAATATTCTCCCGTGACCAAAGTTAGTGTGACTATGACAGTCTCATCTTGTGAACACACATACATGCATACCTACAGAGAAAAAAGTGATAGACATTGTGAAAGAGAGAAGTGAATTAAGAGAAATTAAGTGTAAAAAAGGGGGCAGCGATAGAGAAGAAAGATAGATAATTTCATAATATTCTCATTGACCAAAGTTGGCGTTGCAGAACTATGACGGTCTCATCTTGTGAACACATACACATGCATACCTACAGAAGAAAATGATGAACATTGTTGAAAGAGAAAGTGAATTAAGAAATTAAGTGTAAAAAAGAGACAGCGATAGAAGAAAGATAGATAATTTCATAATATTCTCATTGGTAAAGTTAGCGTTGTGTGCTTATTTCTTAGTAGTCTCGTCTTGTGAACACATACACATGCATACCTGCAGAAGAAGAAGTGATAGACATTGTAGAAGAGAGAAGTGAATTAAGAGAAATTAAATTTATAAAAAAGAGACAGCGATAGAGAAAATGGATAATTTCATAATATTCTACATTGACCAAAGTTAGCGTTGTATGACTGGGCAGTCTCATCTTGTGAACACATACACATGCATACCTACAGAGAGAAAAGTGATAGACATTGTGAAAGAGAGAAGTGAATTAAGAGAAATTAAGTGTAAAAAGACAATGATGAAGAGAAAGATGGTAAAATTTCTAGTATCATTTCTCATTAATGAAGTTAATTGCATGACTATGACAGTCTCATCTTGTGAACACATACACATGCATACCTACAGAGAGAAAAGTGATAGACATTGTGAAAAAGTGAATTAAGAGAAATTAAGAAAGTCATAAAAAAGAAACAGCGATAGAAGAAAGATAGATAATTTCATAATGGCTCATTGACCAAAGTTAGCGTTGCATGGCTGACAGTCTCATCTTGTGAACACGCATACACACATGCATACCTACAGAGAAAAGTGATAGACATTGTGAAGAAGTGAATTAAGAGAAATTAGAGGTATAAAAAGAGACAGCGATAGAAGAAAGATAGATAATTTCATAATATTCTCAAGCAAATGGGGGTAAACTGGTATGACTATGACAGTCTCATCTTGTGAACACATACACATGCATACCTAGAGAAAAAGTGATAGACATTGTGAAAGAGAGAAGTGAATTAAGAGAAATTAAGTGTAAAAAAGAGACAGCGATAGAAGAAAGATAGATAATTTCATAATATTCTCCCATTGACCAAAGTTAGTAATTTGGCAGCTATGATGACAGAGTCTCATCTTGTGAACATACACATGCATACCTACAAGAAGAAAAGTAGTAGACATTGTGAAGAGAAATGAATTAAGAAGAAATTAAGTGTAAAAAGACAGCGATAGAAGAAAGATGAATAGTTGCTAATATTCTCCCATTGACCAAAGTTAGCGTTGTATGACTATGACAGTCATCTTGTGAACACATGCAATATACCTACAGAGAAAGTGATAGACATTGTGAGAAAGTGAATTAGAGAAATTAGAGTGAAAAAAGAGACAGCGATAGAAGAAAGGGTATGATAATTTCATATGCAATATTCTCCCCATTAGTAAAGTTAGCGTTGTATGACTATGACAGTCTCATCTGTGAACACATACACATGCATACCTACAGAAAAAAGTGTTGGAGCATTACTGAAGAAAGTGAATTGAAGAAATCATGATAGCAAAGAGACAGCGATAGAAGAATAGATAATTTCATAATATTCTCCCGTGTTAAGAGATTATTTGTTACATGTTACTTGACGATGTATCTTGTGAACACATACACACATGCATACTAAGAGAGAAAAGTGATGAACATTGTGAAAGAAGAGTGAATTAAGAGAAATTAAGTGTAAAAGAGAGGCAGCGATGAAAGAGAAAGATAGATAATTTCATATTCTCCCAGTGACCAAAGTTAGCGTTGTATGACTATGACAGTCTATCTTGTGTTTCATACACATACCTACAGAGAAAAGTGATAGACATTGTGAAAGAGAAATGAATTAAGAGAATGCAGTGTAAAGGGCAATGATAAGAAGAAAGATAGATAAAAATAAAAAGTGAAAAATTGAGAAAGAAAAGGGAAGACATGAAGATTGGGGGATGTATAAATAAAGAAAGAGATAGAGAGTGAAAGAAATAAAGAATGAAAAAGATTGCGCTACAAAAACACGCATGCGTACAGAAACATGAATAACGAAAGACAATGAAATCGTGACTTGCAATACTTGGCTTATGTAGAGGTTTAATAATATTTTGAGGAAATATCGGACAGAAAAAAAAGTAGAATAACATACAAATTATATATCACTCGACTATTACTTGAGTCAGTCAGTTAAATGCCATACGTAATATGCCCTTGGTCTTCCGATCCATGACTGATTAGGAAGGAGATGTTCCCTCAGTAGGTTGCCATTTCTTTCACTATATAACCCAATCTGTCCTACTATTTAACCTATAACTGGAAGGAAAAGAGACAGATTAAAACCTTTCCCAACGGTATTTGCGCATAATTTAGTGCTCCCTTCTTCTTCTTCTATGTGCCCTGTCCCTTCAGAACGTAGGCGATCATGGCTTTTCACGTTTCCCTATCCCTGGTGGCACTGAGCACGCCTTTTTCTGTTAGACCATGCAATCCTCGTTCTGTCATACAACTGATTAGGTCCTTCAAATATGTTATCCGTTGCTTTCCCCTGTCTCTTTTTCCCTCTATCTGGCCTGTTAGTATCAGATTCTCCAAGCCCTCCTTCCTCATTGCGTGTCCCAGGAACTTCAGCTGTTTCTTCCTGATGCTCAGTATTAATTTCCTTTTTGTTTTCATCATTTCCAATGAAAATAAAGACAAAAAAATCTCTAACATTTGGATAATTTTTTATTCAGTTGGTTCTAAGCTTTGATTATTTTTCACCTGAAATTAAAGCCAAAATACGATGTTTAGAAAGGCTCATGATTAAACATAATAGACATTCATTGTCTCTTATATTTAACAGTATATGTTTAGAAAATCATCTGCTGCCTCGATACACACACACACACACACACACACACACACTCTCTCTCTCTCTCTCTCTCTATATATATATATATATATATATATATATAAAATAAAACAAATTCCGATGTTCAAATTCGCTGAATGGCCATTTCTACGAGAATTGGAACATCGGAATTTGTTTTATTTTATATATATAAACATATATATCTGTAATTTGATTTATTTCATAATTGGCTCTGTAATTTGAATATAAATTGCATTGAGCCCTCCACCTTGATCAGTTTTAATTTTAATGTAATTGATATTAATTAGAATCGGGTTTTCGGGATTTACCTACCTGCTTTTCCTTTTGGATTTAAGTTATATATATATATATATATATATATATATATATATATGTATCGAGGTAGCAGCTAATTTCTTATATTGTTAAATATAACAGACAATGAATGTCTATTATGTTTAATCATAGGCCGTTCTAAACCAATCAATATTAAACCCACTATTTTTAAAAAAATTATCATTAGCATTCGCCACTCAATTACCCTTTCATGACCCTCTAGGTAATAGATATACTCAAATAGATGGTATTGCGATGGGATCTCCTTTAGGTCCCCTCTTTTCTAATTATTGTATGGCACATTTAGAAAATAAAATACTTAATGACACTAATAAACCCACTATATATGTAAAATACATAGATGACATCTTCATTTTAGATAAAAATATTGATCAAATTACACATCTTAAAAATACATTTGAAAGTCACTCTGTCCTCAAATTTACATTAGAACTTAATATTAATAATAAAATTCCATTCCTTGATGTATTTATTGATGCCAGCACACATAGATTTACTACTTCTCTATATAGGAAAACAACTAGCATAAACTTGTGTCTTCTTAATTATAATAGTGAATGCCCACAACGATATAAGTTAGCTGTTATAAAAAAAACTTGATTCAACGCACACAAATATCTTCATCCAAATCTATATCCTATAAAGAATTACACAACATTAAACAAACACTTATTAACAATGGATTTCCTAACTCCGTCATTGATCAACAAATTAAAATGTATCTCAATAAACTTAATAATACCTCTAACAATATTGATAATATTAATAATAATAGTGTACGTCAAAATAAGCATAACACTATTAACCTATAATATTGCAATCAAATGCATAATAATTACAAACAAAATGAAACAACACTCAAAAACATAATACGTAGAAATGTTAAACTAATAAATAATAATAATCAAATTAAGCTCATCATATATTATAAAAAATTTAAAACAATTGACCTCATAGTCTCTAATAACCCTACAACCACACAACTAAATCCTCTACAGAAAACCAATGTAGTGTATCAATTTACATGGCTGTTCAGAGATTGTATCTCTGGTACTAACAGTAAACTTATTACATATATTTACTACAACCACGCTATTCCGTGGGCTTACCTGCCACCTTTCTGATTATAGTTCAATTAAACAACATTTCTTAGAAAAACATAGTCATGACTCACACATACACATAGTAAAAAGAACCTTCAGATAATGGAGGCTATCTACATTAAATCAAAGCAACCCACACTTTATAAAATCAAATTTTAATCTGGTCAAGACACATTACATTGCATTTAGAAATATGGTTCTGTTAACATTTCGGTCTCTCACGCGGTGTGACGTCATAGAAACGTATTACAAATTTGCGACCTGCATCTGCTATTCAGTGACTCATCGTCGCATAGCAATGCTTTATGTCAACACAAGTTAATATCATCTTTGATGGTGGATGTCTTTATGTTAATGTCTCTGTAATCTCTCTGAAGATGGCTCATATGAGCCGAAAGCTTAGAACCAGTATAATAAAAAATATACAAATTTTGGAGAATTTTTGTCTTTACTTTCACCTGAAATTAAAGCCAAAATACTATGTTTAGAACGGCTCATGATTAAACATAATAGACATTCATTGTTTGTTATATTTAACAAAATATGCTTAGAATATATATATATATATATATATATATTGTCTTTTTGTAATCTCTCCTAAAACCCTACTCCTCTCCCAAGCTTGGTTACTCCTTATCACATTTTCCAAGCTCTCATTCTCATTAATTGTAACACAAATTTCAATTGAGTCTTCCTGATATTCTGATATTAAGCTGTAGTGTATTTTTGTTGCCATTGTATCTAACACTTCAACGTTTCCCACATGTTTACTTCATGACATTCTCAACATCCTTCTGTAGAACCACACTTCAATTGATTCAAGACTCTTCTTCATCTATGAGATTGTCTAGCATTCACTACCATATAGAAAGACTGATATTACACAACAGTTCAGTGCTCTTTGTTTCCAAATATGTCTTTTTCTGTTTCTTAGTGCCCTGCTCAGCTTTTGGAAGACATCTTTCCTTATCCCAATGTGCCTTCGAATGTCGCACTTTCCGTTCCTTGTTAATACGCATCTCAGACATCTAAATTGTTGCACCGGTTTTATTTCGGTAACGCCAGTTTGTAATTTGCATGTTGATCTCTTTCTTTTGATATCAGTCAGTTAGTTGTCATACGGGATACATGCTCGGGAAATCATATCTCTTTTGATCCATGACTAACTAGAAGATTTTTTTCGCAGTAGGTTATCATTTATTTCTGCGATAGACTGGTTGCCAGCCAAGGCTAGAGAACCCAACCTGTCCTGCTTTTCAACCCCTGACTGAAGGAAGAAGAGCTGGATCAAGACCTTTCGCAAGGGTATTTGCGCGAAAGTGAACATAACGAATTCAACTGGAATTCGAACTCGACTCTACCGATTTTCTGTTCCGAGTCGATATCCATTGCACCACAACTATAATTGAACTATAAATGTTCTTCAAGTGTATATTTGTAGAAGCAGCTATACGTATTTAAACAATCCTAAGTTGAACGATAACTTATTAATGTGAACCGAAAAAGTAAAATGTTAACAAATATGAATGTCGCATATGTCCTTTAATGAGATGCCAATAATTTATGCACATCAGAGACAAGATAGTCATTTTGGGACATAAAGAAGAAGTCAAGAGAAATTTCAAGTGTGTTGATTAAAGGAAGAAAATACAGAAAAAAGGATAGTGATAAAGAGGATAGAAAAAAGTGAGTAATGGAAGGGAAAATAGAATAGAGGAAATAATAATTGAAAGAAGAAAGAAAGAAAAGATATTTAAAGAAAGAGAAAGGAAAAAGAAAATGGAAAGGAAGAAAAACAAAGTGAAAACAAAAACAGCAGAAGGCGGGGATGGAAAGAGGAAAAAGAAAGAATGAAATGATAATGAAAATAAGAAAGAAAGGGATATTAATAAAATATTGAAAAAAAATAAGAGGACGAGGAAGAAAGGAAAAATGGAAAGGAAAAAAATTAGAAAAAAAAAAGAAAGATATTGAAAGAAACGAAAAAGAAATGCAGGTGAGAAAGCTTAGGGAAAAAGAGATGCGGTAAGTAATAAAAAGAGAAAAGGATTATTAAAGTAGCAGAAAGGTAAGACGGGAACGTAAAAGAAAAACAGGAAAGGAGGAAAAATAATTAGAAGAAGGAAGAAAGGAAGGATATTGAAAGAAAAAAAGAAAGAAAGAGAAGCTAAATTAAAAAGGGCATTTGAAGAAAAAACAAAGGCAAATGAAGACAAAAAAGAGAGAAACAGAAAGAATTTTGAATAAAAAAAGATGGAGGGAGGCGAAATGGGAAAAAGGACAGGAAGAAAGAGAAAATAGAAAAAGAAACGATAGATAGATAGATAGATAGATAGATAGATAGATAGATAGATAGATAGATAGATAGATAGATAATGATAAAGAAGATGAAAAAGTTAAAGGAATGGAGAAAGGAATAATCAAAAGAAAGAAAGAAAAAAAAAACAAAGACAAACAAAAAGAAAAAGAAGATAAAGAAAATGGTATACTATTTTTAGGAAAACAAAATAAAGAACGAAAGAATGAATGATACTGAGAGGAAGAAAAACAGAAATGGAGGAGATGGTAAGCGAAAAATCTAAATCGCGAATGAAAGAATATATAATTGAAAAAAGAAGCGAAAGAAAAAGAACGAAGATAGATAGATAGATAGATAGATAGATAGAAAGCAATATATATATATATATATATATATATAGAGAGAGAGAGAGAGAGAGACAGACAGACAGACAGACAGACAGAGCTGGCAAGCTAGATAGATATGAAAAGTGTGAGTTAGGAACGAAGATATATATATATATATATATATATATATATATATATAGAGAGAGAGAGAGAGAGAGAGAGATAGATAGATAGATAGATAGATAGATAGATAGATAGATAGATAGATAGGTAAATTGATAGGAACAAACTAATCTATTTATATTTAAAAGTATATATATAAAGAGAGAAAAGGAGGGAGGGAGGAAGCTAGCTAGATATGAAGAGTCAGATTGGAACAAACTGAGATAGATAGATAGATAGATAGATAGATAGATAGATAGATAGATAGATAGATAGATAGATTAAGTTAGGTAGGTAGATATATATATATATATTGAGATATATTGATAGGAACAAACTAATATATATTTTTATATAAAAGTATATATATAAAGAGAGAAAAGAAGAGAGGGAGGGAGCTAGCTAGATATGAAGAGTCAGATAGGAACAAACTGAGATAGATAGATAGATAGATAGATAGATAGATAGATAGATAGATAGATAGATAGATAGATAGATATGAACAGACTGAGTGAGAATGAAAGAAATGAAAGCAATGAATGAATGAAAGTAATGAAAGAAAATATAAAAGAAACAAAAAGGTGAGGGTAAGAAAAAGAAAGGAAAAAGAAAATTCAAGATGAAGGAACTGGTAAATTAATAAACGAGAAAAAAAAAAGAGGAAAAAGAAAAACAAAACCAATATCACAGAGAAGACGCAAATAATTTGTATCTACAGAGAGGGTGGGAATCGGAGACTAGTCGGGTTTTTAAACCTTATGAATAGATGAAAGAAAAGCAATCGGGTTTTAGCCTTTATTCTCTCTTCGTTTACATGAAGTATGCGTAATTAGTGAAGTGAACTCTTTCCTCCGGACAAGCAACCCGCCGAGCCAACTTTATAGCAGATCAGATGGGGACAATAGCGTGTGACAAAGACGGTGAAGGCAAGTGGGGCCATTCGGCGATAGTCATGCCGAAGAAGAGTGAAAGTGAAGCGGGAGCCGTTTGTTTGGAGACATTTTCTTGTCTCATCCATCATCACGATACAATGATGCGACACACGCGCACGCATGCATGTGCACACACAGACGCGTTTACAAACAACGCACACAACCACACCTAGAACATAATACAACATACACACACGCAAGAAGTAAAACTCACATTAATGCAAATCATCATACCCAATTTCCTATGTACTTTCTTACGCATATGCGCGCACAAATACCCATGTGATAGTTTATATGGGTGGTGGCGATATCTGTACACACATATGGCTGCTGACATAGATATTTGCATGTAACGAAACATATATGCATACTTTTATATATTCTCTCATCTTCGGTGACTTTGGTTCGACAAAGATCAAAGAAAACTACTTTAATGCACGCGGCTATATCTATCTATCTATCTATCTATCTATCTATCTATCTATCTATCTATCTATCTATCTATCTATTAGGTACCTCCACTAATTCGTGATACCTACGGCTTAAAATGAAATTTTATAAATGAAAAAGCTTTCTTGAAGTTTTCATTTTAGCTTTAATTGAAACCCAAATGATTGCTTTTATTATTTTCAATAATCAAAATACTCTGGTGTATTTCAAACAGAAATTATATTAATTGGAATCGATTCTTTTTAAATAACCGATTAGCGCTCTTTCGTTGTCTTTCATTGCAATGTAGTTTTTTGTATTAAAAAAAATATCTTCCAAAAATAAAATATACTTTTCTGAAACTTTGAGGAATATCAGCTGATATAAAATATAATTAATCTGATTTGAAACAAATATGATTTAATTTAAGTTTAAAATAACACTGAAGTGTGTTTTTAAAATAAACAACTGTTGTGTTTTTAACCAAATTTTTAAAATTATGTTTTACATAACTGCCTAGACGATGACGTATGAAGTATTGTTCTACGGAGACTTTATCTGGAAAACATAATTTAAGAACATGAGCGTCTCTTTTTATATAATTTATAAATACTCAGTAATTTTAAAAACGCTAGAAAATATCTTCCGTAATCTAATTTTAGATTACTTTAAATTTACTATAGTCATCGTTCTTATTTTCTGATAATGTCGTGTATAGTCGACTATTCTTTCAAAAATGGATTAGGTATATTTTGTATACATGAATAAAAATTAAAAATTGTTTTAAAAATCTCGGTGCAAAATGATTTGTACTAAGCTCTTCAATTTTCGATTAGTGAATATAGGTTTTACTTAATAACGATATTACTTAAATAGATTAAACACGTAGAATTTTAAAAGATTTTAAAAATTATTATAATAAATATAATTAAAATTAAACAAATAGAAATAATTCTTAAAAGATTTTTAAAAATTATTAATCGAAAACATGGGTTTCTTATGACAATAATAAATCTTATTCATAAATCTTTATTCTTAATAAAATCTTAATAAATCTTATTTATAAAAATAATTAAAAGCTTTTCTAATTAAATAATGTGAATTTTATTGCATTGTTTGTATTTTACGATTCGGGGTAGATTTTCGGGAAATTAGTAGCAGTTGAAAAAAAAAAGTGGGGGGGGTTGATTTGCATTTTCTAAGGAGTTCTGCTTTTAACTAATAGAAAAAAAATTTGGGATGAAAATTTATTTTCTCGAAATTTCATGAAATTAATAAGTGAGTGGGGGATGACATTTTTAAAAAGAAAAAATTACAAAGATTTTATAAAACGAAAATTTCAAAAACAATTTAATTCAATTGTGAATAAGTCATGAAAGTTTGATTAAAATTCGACAATTATTTGATTTGCAAGAATTTCGAAATCAATGTTTTTAACCAAAAACAACAAAAAAAAAAAATATTAAGTCAACTTCTACCGGGAAAAAAAAATCATTAACCAAAATTCCGATCATGCTAGAAAGGATTAAAAAATGTAATGCAATATAGAAAACATACTTTGGTCTTTCCTCTTAAAGGTAACATATGTATTCAGTCAATTAAGTGCCATACGTGATACATGCTTGGGCGATCATGTCTCTTTCGAGAAATGACTGACTGGGCAGAAGATTATCCCGCAGTAGGTTGCCATTGCTTTCTGCGGTAGACTGGTTGCCAACCAAGGCTATAGAACCCAATCTGTCCTGTTATTTAACCCATAACTGGAAGGAAGAGACGGATTAATAGCTTTCCCAAGGGTATTTGCGCGTAAGTGAATGCAATGAATTCAGCTGGAATTCGAACTCGGCCCCCCGATAAAGGTAACATATACGTTTTTTTTTTTAATCATTTCACCCCGAGCAAGGCGGAAACGCCACTGATGTGCAGGGGGTTACATAAATGTAAAAAGATTAATTAGAAAAGAGTGAGGAGTACAAACTAGTTAGAAAGGAACAATAGAAAGCTGAGAAAGAAGGTGCGATGACAGATACATAGGAGGAGAGAAAGGGAAGGTTATACAGGGGAGGGGAGAGAGCTAGAGGCCAGTGGTTAATAGATGAGTATTAACTTTGCATTTAAATTTCTGGAGGTTGTAGCTGTCAGGAAAACAAGAATACGGGAGTGAGTTCCACAGGCGGGAAGTGCGAGAGTAGAATTGTCGTCTGCATTTGGCTAACCTGACTGTGAATGGGTGGGACCCAGTTGCCAGTCTGGTTGCACGGGTAAACACCTGTTGAGGAGGCATCAGTGACTTAAGCTCATCCGAGCAGAAGCCATGAAAATATTTATAGAAGAGACAGAGGGAGGCCACATTTCGACGATGGGAATGTGGCTGCAGTCGAGTCGCCAGATCAGTACCTATCACATTACAGACTCTCCTTTGGAGCTTCTCAAGAACACTGAGGAGAACGGCAGGGGCACCTGACCATAAATGGCAGCAGTACTCCATGCACGGACGGATGGTTGACTTGTATATATGCAGGATGGATTCAGGTGGAAAAAACATCCTGGATCGATTTTTGCTATGGATTCAATATAGTGGTTCCATTTGAGGTCTGAGGACAGGGTAAGTCCGAGGAGGCGTAGTGTATTACTCTCCGGGAGAATCACCTGGTCCATGCTTATGGGAGGCAGAAGAGGTTGCCTGTAATGAGGATAAACTTTGTTTTTATTAAATTTAGAGCCTTTTTTCATCATGCTATGCTGTTTTTCAATGAAAAAGTGCATGTGTCAGGTATCTATCTATCTATCTAGCTATCTATCTATCTAGCTAGCTAGCTATGAATAGTCTGAGCTAACTAGTTACCTCAGACTATTTATATTAACCTATCTATCTATCAGCATGCATAAATTGAATGCATATCCCCTGACAGGCATTCATTAATATGTTCATTCAAATTTATATATATTTATTTTTACTAACGTCCGCACATTACATGGCTCAAGTGTTACTCAAGGTAGTTACTGAATGGTATTGTATAGCGAGACTATTCTGTGGACCCTAGAAGTTATGCCAGGATTCGTCATTAGCGGTAATAATATGAACAACACAAGATACGCAGAGGATAGATTGCTGATAGCAAACACGGAAAGGAAACTACAAGACCTCCTACAGAAGGTAGCTGAAGAAAGTGGAAAGAAAGAACTACTAATTAACTACAATAAAATCAAACATGGTCATCAACAAAAAGAGGAGCCCAAAATGCCAATTACAGGTAGGGGATACTAAAATCAACCAGTTACAAAAATTTAAATAACTGGGAAGTATTCAAACAAAAGACGGAAAGTGCGACACAGAGATCCAAAGGCGAATTAGCATGGCAAACGACTTATTCTAGAAGCTGAGTAGAGTATGGAGAGACAGGAAAGTTTCGCTAAAAACAAAAAACGAGAGAGAGAGAGAGAGAGAGAGAGAGAGAGAGAGAGACTGTGTGTGTGTGTACCGGATTGCTATGTGATGTCTTTTCTTCAATATGGTAGTGAATACTGAACAATCTCATCAAAGATGAAGAAAAAACTTGAAGCAACTGAAATGTGGTTCTACTGAATGATGCTGCGGATATCATGGATCGAACAATGATGGGGTTTTAGATAGGAAGGAAACGAAAAGGAAATTAACACTGAGTATCAGGAAACGACTGCTAAAGTAACTGAGACATGTACTGAGGAAAAGGGCTTAGAGAATATAATACTAACAAGTTAGAGAGAGGAGAATTTGATGCAGGTCAGATAGAGGGAAAGAGAGACAGGAAAAAGCAGCGTGTAACATGCTTGACGAGCCTGAGCGGGTTTATGGCAGAGCGGGGGTTGCGTGGTGTAACAGGAGAAAACGTAATAAGAGCCACCAGGGATAGGGAGACGTGGAAGGCCATGATCGCCTACGTCCTGAAAGGACATGGCATATAGAAGAAGAAGATTTTATTAGAGTAAGATTGAGCAAGGAATAAAACTCTTGGGGCTAAACCGGAAAGATAACATCTAACTATAAACATCGAGAGGTCAAGATTTAATTAAGTAATAACATGTGGTCTGTAAACGATAGGCAAACCTATCTACTCCTATTAAGGAAAAAAATAGTAAATAAAATTTCAGAGTTCAGTCGGAGATTTACTTAATTCTTTACTACTGTTTCTCTTGGAACATTTGACCCCCTACAAATTCATGTTGTTCCGTTCTGTTAATAAAATTCTACTTTAACATGCAAACGAAATACTTTTATTCTTCCAACCTTCAACCTTCTGATGACCTTCTGATAACCCTTACGTTGTGGTGAGTGTCGGCTATGTTTGTGAATTGGCCTTATACCAAACCATCCCTGCTTCAAAACTCAAATTCATGCAGTGGAGGTGTCAACGAAGAAAGTAATATTTATATTTGTGGAATACAAAAACTGTTTTACAAAGCTAAAAGAGGAATGTGGAAAGCTGGTATTATAATTAAACTTAGCTAGCCACAATCACTAACCCAAACAGACTACACTATTCCTTACATTAAAACAACACATTCTAACCTACCATTCTTACTACAGCTATCACCTGGTGGCTCATAGCACGCATTCTCCTGTTACTCCCCGTGTATCTATGAAATCCTAATTAGTCCCCATATGTACAATGTCTGTTGGGAGTGGTAATATAAATAACAAATTAAAAAATAACCAAATGTATATTTACCAACGAGAAAAATTCAATAAAAAAAAATTCCATAAAATAGTTCTAGAAACTACAGTGAAGTTACGTTACGGGGGTCGGAAAGTGCTTGAAGTTAAGATTCCAGGTCAAGCTCGATCATATTACAGAGCCTTCTTAGGATTTTGTCAAGAATCTCGCGATATATTGTAGGAGTATGCGACCGGATATGGCTGCAATGTTCAATGCACGAATTAATGCTAGATTTATAAACGTGCAAGATGGAGTCTAGCGAGAAAAATTGTCTGGCATGAAGCAATTTTCCAAGTAGCCGCCCTAATAGATGATTCAATACAATCATTCCACTTCAGTCAGTCAGTGTACGTGATATACGCTTGGGCGATCATGTCCCGAAAGAGACATGACTGACTGAGCAGAAGATTATCCCGCAGTAAATTGCCGTTACTCGGTAGACTGGTTGCCAACCAAGACTATAGAACCCAATCTGTCTTGTTTTTTAACCCATAACTGGAGGGATGAGACGGATTAATACCTTTTCCAAAGATATTTGCGCGTAAGTGAATTCAGGGAATTCAACTGGAATTCGAACTCGGCTCCCCGATTTCTCGTTCCGAGCTCATATCCACAACGCACATCGTTCAGGTCAGTAAAAAAAATGTGAGACCGAGAAGGCGCAACGAGTTTCTCTCTCGGAGGTTAGCATCAATCATGTTGATGAAAAGCAAAAATGGTTCTTTGACATGTGTAAAAGGTCAACAGTTTCATCATGGATAGTTCAAATTTGCAGGTCTGCAGTATGTATGTATGTATGTATGTATGTATGTATGTATGTATCTATCTATCTATCTATCTATCTATCTATCTATCTATCTATCTCAGTCTGTTCATATGAATCTATCACCGTGTACCCAATGAAGTTCGAACTCAGTACTCATTGGTCAAAATGATGAAGTAGACTAAAGGTTGACCATCACAACATGTCGAGACGTCCAAGAATATTCTCAATAATGTACAAATTTATATATACTTTTCTTTTTTGATAATATAGAAAGTCAACACGAATGTGGGGAGCTAGATCTAACTACACATCCAATCAAAAACCCTTTCGCACAAATCAATATACCCAATGCATTCACTTTTATAAGTATACATACATATCTATGCATGCATCTGCATGCAGTCATTATTTTCTGATGCCCGTTATTGAGATGAAAATGGTTTGGGCATTAAAAAGCTTTTACCGGCCCGACAATTCTTTAACATCCATCTGTCTGAAAACGGAAGGAAGATTTGGACGCAGAATCGCTTATCTTGTGAAAACGAGAAAACAAAACTTTGTCTGTAAGTCAAGGACAGAGTCGATTAGGTCGGGGAATGATGCTTTATTTTATGAAGATTTCACTTCTGTTCACTCATGGCCGGACGGGAAATTTCAATGAAAATTACAATGTTTTATTTATTTTTTATGTTTTAATCTGCTTGAAGATGGACAACATGGCTGCTTCGAATGATCGGTGCGGAAATGTTAAATCAGAACGAGGCACTTCCTGGAAGTGAAAAAGGCATTATCAAAATTTAAAAAAAAAATATATATATATAAAGCATTTGATCGAAAAAAAAAAAACATCTCGACACATCAAGGAAGAAAATTAAACAAAGACCGCACGCATACATATACATAATACACATACGCACACAGAGTGAATAATAATAATAATAATAATAATGACATTAATGTAAAAAATAATAATAAAGAAATGATGAGAAGAAAGCAAATCTAAAATATTATGACAAAAAGAATAATGACGACAGCCGTCATCACCACTACTACCACCACCACCACTACTACTACTACTACTACTACTACTACTAATAATAATAATAATAATAATAATAATAATTTTAATATTAATGTAGGAAGTCCAGGCCATTATTGGCCCAGTTATCATTGGGGCATTTGAATATATATCACAGAACATAAAGAATCACATATAGAAAATCCGGATAAAGACCAGTATCACATCGCTTTAGAAGTCTGCGTTGCTTCGCTCTGAAAATATTCTTCAAAGGGAGCTACATGTATGAGTTATACGATTTGATGAAGAACGCACTTTATGCATGATCTCCGGTTGAAAACTAAAAACCGTGTAGAAGAAGATATGATAATAATAATAATAATAATAATAATAATAATAATAATAATAATAATAATAATAATAATGGGGAAAATAGAAAAACATAAAATGGAGCCATAACAACACGCCACGACCTGCCTTAGGTCTTCTCGCAGACTTGGTTGATAGTGCGACCATAGTAGAAATCAAATATGATGAAAAATTTGACATAATAATAATAATAAATAAGTTGATGCTTCACTAGGTATGACTCGCATGGCTGCTAAATTTAATTCATTCGAAGTGATAACATGTACTTGCTTTGCCTTGGTGAATTAAGATAGTTATAGAACACGCTAATAACGGTTATAATATTTTGTCACGACTGACTGGAGCGGTACTCTAACGAAGACTCTATCAGAACACTCTCGGAACTCTGGATATTTGCTAAAAATCTCCACACTGAGGCGGGATGTGACACAAGGTCGAGTTCAACGTGAGGAACCCGAGAGCGTAGACTTGTGTCATTAGTTTTAATTTCTTCAGTCCTCGCAACAGCAGGATCGGGAACTTTGCATTGTCTATTTTACTAAGCCGAGTCTCCGTCCTTAGACAGCCTCAACTCTCTTACTCTGACAATTGACAATTGCGGGCTTTCTCGGAACTCTGGGTATTTACAAAATTCCTCTCAACTGAGGCGGGATGCAACCCAAGGTCATTTTTAACGTGGGGTTTCCGAGCGTTCACAGTTGCCAAAAATTCTTCCGACCCCATATACGCGGAATTAAACTTGTCAACTTTTCTCAGAAGAGTCTCTGTCTGAAGATAGATGATTTTCTAAGTGCCGCTTAGATGTGGCACAAGGCGGAGAGTATGAGATACTCAGTGAGGATTGAACTCACTACTCAGTTATAATAGGTTCTGGCATTACAGCACGCCGATGTGTCTCTCTGTCCGTAGATAGAGCTCCGACTGAGTTGGTCTCGGACCGAAGGCAGAGAGCTTGACAAGTGCAATTTATTGCGGACCACTGAATTGGTCTATTCTTAACCTAGTCGGACCATGCCAGACTGAGTCGTTCTCTGTCTCATGACAAAGGACTCAACTGACAGTTTCGCGTGTAACATTGAGTATTACACGAGTCTTCCCCACAAAAGGCGGGATGTGACAAAAGGTCGTTTTTTCTTACGTCAGCAAAAATTCCCGTAGACACTGTATAAACGAGATCAAGGCTTTTCTCTAGAGGCGAGACTCTGCACTTTGTTATAGCCTCGTCTGGGTTCTTCTCTGCCCAAAGACAGAGTCCTACAAGGTTGTGTTCGAGTGGAACACTGACATTTACCCATGCCCCACCCACTGAGAAGAGATGTGACACGAGGTCGGGAACCTGAGCGCGTACACTTGGGTCAATGATCAAAATTTGCACAGATCCCGCATACGCGAGATCGGGTACATTTTTATAGTGGGAACTCTGAGCTTTTAAGCCCGGGAAAAATTCCCCGTAGACCTTACACAATGCAAGGCCGGTCACATGTCTATTTTTCCTGCTAAGACTTGTCTAGGTTTCTCTCCGCCCGGATGCACACAGTCTGATAACACTGGCCCTGAAATTTGTTCGAATTCTTTATTTAAGATGTCTTGTCTAGTTCTGGAACGTGTCCTTTGCCATGCCATTTCACCTTCGGCGTTCCAGAAGCTGAGTAAAGTACTAACACACAGGAAAATTTCGCTAGAAACAAAGAAAAGAGTGCTGGATTGCTATGTGATATCAGTACTACAATATGGCAGTGAATGCTGGACAATATCATCGAAAATGAGGACAAAACTTGAAGCAGCGGAAATGTGGTTCTACAGAAGGATGCTGAGAATATCGTGGACTGAGCATGCAAGCAAAGATGAGGCGTTGGAAAGAATGGCAACAAAAAGGAAATTAATAGTGAGCATCAGGAAGAGACAACTGAAGTCTCTGGGATATGCAATAAGGAAGGAGGGCTTGGAGAACCTGATACTGACAGGCCAGATAGAGGGAAAAAGAGACAGAAGAAGGCAGCGGATAACATATTTGCAGGGCTTGATCAGGTGGATGACGGAACGGAGGTTGCGAGGTGTAACGGGAGCAAACATACTAAGAGTCACAATGGATAGGGAGACGTGGAGAACCATGATCACCTACGTCCTGAAGAGACAGGGCACATAGAAGAAGATGTCTAGTTCATTGGTGTTACTGGCTATGTCTTATTTACTTCACAACATCCCACTTTTGAGATTTTTATTTTCTTGAATATTTAGTTGTATTTTTTAATATCCCCTCTTTCTGGCTAGTTCGCCATTCACTGAACTTTGAACTTTGTTTTTTTTTTTCGTTTTGTGTCAACCAGTAGTTTGTTTTCGTAAGTTTTCTTTTTCTGGTACCCTTGCTTGTACGTTCAGTGAATTCTTGTGAGAAATTAACCTCATAATAATTTTTACTATAACAACATTAACAATTTTGACGAACACCAGCAACAGGATTATTAAAATACACCTTAAAGTGCCGAATCCAGGTGCGTCGTCAGTGTTGTTGCTCCCATGTCATTAGAAGTTTCGGGTTTCAATAAACAACAGACTTCTTCGATAGGCGACCCAACCGAATATGATCAGTATTCGGCTTGCAGCCAGAAAGAAAAAAAATTGCTACTAGGTTTAGGACGTGCATTATATAAATTCCCCAGAAAAGGTGATTAATCAAGGCTTCACTTGGGCTATTCGATGTTATAGATCGGGTATGATTGGTTGTACTGGTAGTCCTACATACGGCCAAGACGGGGTGTCTTTTTGAAGAAAAGAAAGTAAACCAATATATATATATATATATATATATATATATATATATATATATATTAAGAAGTAAAATAAAATAAAATAAACCGCTTTATCATATTGGCTCGTCTTACGACTTTCTTTTCTCTTCCTCCAATTTTTAACTTCAAGAATTAAACATATATTAAACATATTCTGGCACCTAAACTGACGGGGTTGATGATTAAGGATCTAGTCTACTTGAAACTTATTAGTATGAATGTTAATTTAGTTCAATTCTTCTGTATGTTCCATATTGATCAGATGAGCATTTTTAAGCTTGCTCGACGTCAGGTAATGTTTAATGATGCTAGTTTAATTGAAATTGGGGGGTAAATAAGTTTAAGTTTTTCAACTGCAAGAAAAATTATTTGCTAGCTCAGAAAATGATAAATTATGAGTAATGTAAGAGATATTGACTCGGAAAGTGAAGTCGGCGAGCCGAGTTCGAATACAGAGCATGTCTGTTGATTTCACTTTCAGACGAATGTCTTTGGCGTAAATTATGAGTTTAAGTCTTCTTTCTACATTAGTTAATCTATTAAAATATACTGGTATGTCTAGCTTTGGATGCCAACCAGTACACAAAGAAAATGTTGAATTCAAAACAATGGAGAAGGCATAGTAATTCTCAGATAATAAGGAAGAAGATAATCGCCAAAGTTTTGAACGGACATAGCATTACAAAAAAAAAAAAAAAGAACAGTTCGTAACGCTTGGTGGCCTCTGTAGTTTGCGTCAACATAAAAAATACCATGGGTTTTATAGAAAATCAATGATTAAGCATGATTGTTTCTATGATTATAACTATTTGATTTGTTATTGTAGAAAATGAGAAAAACAAGAAATCAAAAGAGAGAGAGAGAGAGAGAGAGAGAGAGAGAGAGAGAGAGAGAGAGAGAGAAACAAAAATAGAGAGAGTGTGTAATATAGCCAGACCTTTAACTAAAGGCTTTATTTGACATGTTCAGCTTTAGCGCTGACAAAGTATATTCCCAGAATGGATAAGCCCGTGAAAAATAACGGCAAAGTATTTATATTGATATGCCGTCTAAAATGATGGCAACATATATATTGATGTACTTATGATTGAGTATCCTACAGTAAGACATATATACAAATACAACTCCTTCCCGAGCATGACAGAAGGAATATATATATATATATATATATATATATAGTAAAGATCATCAGACCAGAAAAAGGTCCCAACTGTAAATCACACATATACCATAAACACACACACACACACACACACACACACACACACACACACACACACACACACACACACACATGCTCTAACACACTTACACACATGCTCTAACACACTTACACACACAAATACACAGTAAAATTAATGACAGCAGCACCAGCAGCAGCCAAGGATGGTCATTCCTTGAAAGGCACGGACTCACTTGGACAGACATACGCTCCTCTGCCATTCTGAAGATGAGATTTTGATCTCGAAATATTAATGTATAATATATAGGTAATACCCAAAAACTTCTTTACCTTCCTTTATTTTACTAAAAGCATTGTGACAGCCTTCAAGACCTAACCATATATATATAAACATCTTTATTATAATAGAGAGTATGTGTATATATTCTTCATTATTCGATGGGATAATTATTGCAAAAAAATAAAATAATTAGGCACTGTTAAATTTTAATAACTAACAGTAAAGAAAATGAATTGAGCGAAAGGCTCCTTCACCGTTGTCTCTAATGAAATGCGCCGACGCTGCATCGCCATTGTCTCTCTTACAGACTGAGCCAATGCTGGCTCAATATTGTCTCCCTTTCCATGAGCGTAACAGGAGGGAAATACATACATATATATTCCCAAACCATCCCCATAAATACTGACCATGTATATATATATATATATATATATATATATATATATAAGCATTATCTTTCTATGATTATAACTATTTGATTTGTTATTGTAGAAAATGAGAGAGAGAGAACGATACAAAAAGAGAAAGTGAGAAATGTGGAGAAAGAAAGAGAGGTAGATTTGTAGTAAAGTCTCTGGCAAGAGGAAAATGCGACACATTTTCTATGTATCACTCAGTTAAGTGGTATACGTGATAAACCCTTTTCGAAAGACTGGGCAGAATATTTTCCCGCGGTAGGTTTCTATTGCTTTCTTCGTTAGACTGGCTGCCAACCAAGGCTATAGATCCCAATCTGTGGTGTTATTTGACCTATAGTTGGACAGGAAGGCAAGGAATTCAAATAGCTGACTCAAATAAAATTGGTTCTAAAAATGAAACTCAAATATTATTGTGTTATTTTTCATAGATATTACCATCGTTTTTCCGGATATAAGCAAATACAGCTGTTCACAGATTCGTATTTTTATTATTTGTGAGTTGGTATGACTTCTAATCTACAAAATGCATTTTATTTTACATAAGAGTCAATACATGAAGCGACACACCCATCAAGAACTGGATGAAAAAATAATTGTCAAAGTGAAAACAAAGGCATATGTTGCCTTCTCCACGGTTTTAAATCCAAAGTTCTCCTCTTAAGTTAGTTGCCACCTAAAATTAGAGTGTCTAGTTTACTTTCCTTATTAGACCCTTTAGCTGGAGGTAGAAAAGATGTGTTCATGCCTTTACCTCGTGTATTTTTGAGAAATTGAACACAACAGAGAAGGCCGGAATTTGAACTCGACTTGCTAGTTTTACTTTCGCCTCGATAACTATTACTGTCACCACACATCTGTCTTACTATATATGTAATTAATTGGGCAAATAAAAATTTTGATGTAAGCAATCCTATCCCTGATATAACGAGTTACATAAACAGATAAATGATATCAGCCCAAACCAGAGGGAGTTCTGGAAAATAAACAGATTAAGCTAGTCTGCGACTTTGACATCAAGGCTGAACACCATATCCGGTCGAAAAAAAAAACGGATTTGAAAGTCATAAACAAACAAAACAAAACCTGTCAGACTGTAGACGTGATTTTTCTCGTGAACCATACTGTAAAAACAAAACAAAGCTAAAAAACTGATAAAAATACAGAGAGATGAGAAAGTGTAGGCCATTAAAGTTACAGTATTGCCAGTAATAACTGGCATACTTGGAACAGTTTTTTTTTAATCATTTTACCCCGAGCAAGGCGGAGATGCCACTGATGTGCGGGGGGTTACATAACTGAAAGAAGATTAATTAGAAGAGAAAGAAGAGGAGCACAAGCCAATTAGAAAGGAGCAATAGAAAGATGAGAATGCAGGTGTGTTGACAGTTTCAAGGGTGGGGAGAAAGGGAAGGATATACGGGGCGAGGGAAGGGCTAGGATCGAGTGGTTAGTAGATGAGTGTTGACATTGCATTTAAATTTCTGGAGGTTGTAGCCGTCAGGAAAGCAAGAATAAGGGAGCGAGTTCCACAAGCGGGAGGTGCGAGAGAAGAAGCTGCAGGAGTAGAATTGTCGTCTGCATTTGGCAAACCTAACTGTGAATGGGTGGAACCCAGTTGCCAGTCCAAACAAGTAGATTGGATAAACAACCTTAATTTTTTCTCGAAGCTCTTGGAAAGAGAAAGAATAAAAAAAATTTTGACAATTTCTTCATCTATCTTAAAAGATTTACTGTTACTCACTCTCTATTGACAACCATTTGGTATTTAGCACAAAAACGAATAAAATATATACAGCAAAAACATCAATAATAAAAAAAATAAAACACTTTATAAATATTAACTACTATCCTATCGCTTTAAAAGTCTGCGTTGCTTGGTATTACAATTTCTGCGAAAGGTGGAAGCTTTTTGAGGTCGTACAACTTGATGGAGAACACACATAATGCAAGACCTCTGGTTGAAAACGCACCACAGATTAAAAAGAGATTTATTGATGTAAAACGTGTAAAATCTTAGTTACTTTTTTCTTTTTTTGCAATATATATATATATATATATATATATATATATATATACATATAGCGTAAAATGTCATGAAAATATTTCTGACCTTAGATCTTTGGTTGAGACTCGAAAGGAAATGTGTATACAACAGAAATAATAATAATAATAATAAGAGTTGTGCCAGTGATAGTAGGTGCACTTGGAATGATAAAAAATCGAACAAAACAACACATTGAAAGAATCCCTGGAAACCCCAGCTTAAGAGATATACAGAAAATTGTCTTATTAAGTACAGCCCACACACTAAGGAAAACTTTATCTATGTAATGCTGGGGATGATAGGGAAGATAGAAAAACATGAAATGGAGCCATAACAACACGCCACTACCTGCCTTAGGTCTCCCCGCAGACTTGGTTGGTAGTGAGACCAAAGCAGAAATCGAAATATGATGAAAAATGACATAATAATCATAATAAATACAACATATTGCAATGGAGGAACGAGAACAGCTCCCAAAATTACAACCAACAAAGCATAACCTCCGAACTATTAAACTCTACAATGCCGCACTCAAATTAATCTTGGATGAAGACACTCATACAAATCTCAATGAAGCAATATATGCATCAGCAAAAGCAGCAACAAAAAAAATTGAACATCAAATTAAAAACAAGGCAGTCACGCAGACATGAAGATCCACCTTGGAAAAGAAAAATAGCAAAAGAAATCGAACAACTTAGAAGTGAACTATAAGTACTGGATGACCTGAGTAGAGGAATAAATGTAAGGACTAGGAAAAGCAGAAAAGTCGAAAGAAAATACAACATTAGATATGAAAATGAAATCCTATCAACTAAGGAAAAAATAAAGCAAAAAATACAACTGAAGGCTCAAAGAATAAGACGCTATGAGAAAAGATCAAGATTTTACAGACGAAACAAGATTTTTCAAACCGACGCAAAGAGATTTTACAGGGAAATAGGTAAAAAAAGAATTGAAGTGACAGTCCCTCCCAGAATGGAAGAAGTTACACAGTTCTGGGAAAAGATATGGGCTTGCCCGAAAGAACATAGCAAGGAAGTAGATTGAATTGCACAAGAGATAGAACGAATGAAAAATAAACCAGAACAGACATGGGCTGGAATTACAGAAGAGGATGTTAAATTTTCACTAAAAAAAGCACACAATTGGAAATTCCCAGGTATAGATAAAATTCTTAACTTTTGGCTATATTATTTAAATAAAGATTTTAAAGACTTTAAATATATACAAGATATCACCCGTCATCATCAATTTCATCAAACAGTGCATGTCTATATGGAAAACAACCCTTTACGTCAATCATATAAATGGAACCTATAAGTCTAGTCTGATGAAATAAACATCAAAAGAGGTATATTTCAAGGTATTTCTTTGTCTCCATTACTATTCTGCATATCATTAATAGCACTAACCAGTCAACTTAATGAGACAGAATGTGGTTATAAAATAGGCCAAAAGAAAATAAGCCATCTATTTTACATGGATGACTTAAAGTTATATGTTAAGAATGACAATGAGCTGGAAGGGCTTCTGCAAACTGTAAAATGCTTCAGCGAAGACATTGGAATGAAATTCAATTTGAATAAATGTGCTAAAGCTACAGTTTTACATGGATCAATACAAGAAACATCCTCAATTAGCTTAGACCCTGCTGTAACAATACAAGAATTGAAACCAGAAGAAGCTTATAAATACCTAGGTGTAAATGAGAGTGAAAACATTCACCATAAAAAATGAAAGAAATAGTGCGTAAAGAGTACTATAGAAGGCTACGAATGATATTAAAAACTGAATTGAATTCTCAGAACAGAGTTATGGCCATTAATAGCCTTGCAATCCCAGTTGTCCAATATAACTTCAACATCTTAAACTGGACTCTAAACGACATCAGGCGAATGGATTCTAAAACAAGAAAGCTTCTTTCTAAGCATAAGATGCATCACCCAAAGGCTGATGTAGACCGTCTATACATACCCCGTAAAGAAGGTGGAAGAGGTCTTATTCAGCTGGAATTGTCATACAAGATAACAACTATTGGCTTACTAACATACATAGAAACAACAAAGGATTGGATGATACAATTAGTAAGGCAACATGAAGAAAGAAAGAAAAAATATTCAATAATAAAAGAAGGCAGTAAATACAAACAAGATTTACAGTTAGTAGATTCTGTAGAAAAACAAAACAGAAGCCAAGAACCAACTATTGCGGCAAAAAATATGAAAATGAAAGCCAAAGATAAAGCTCTTGAACAGATGAAACAGCGCTGGCAAGACAAACCTCTGCATGGCCAATATCCAGAACGTGCCAATAAATCCAATGTTGACAAAGTTAATACTCATCGATGGTTACGTGCATCTGGATTAAAGTCTGAAACTGAAGGCTTTATTCTTGCAGCACAAGACCAAAGTCTTTTCACGAGAAACTTTCAGGCAAATATTATGCATAATAATATGGATCTAAAATGCAGGTTTTGTGATAAACACCAAGAAACAATAGACCATCTAATCTCAGACTGTTCGGTGCTTGCCCCAAATGAATATAAAAATCGCCACGATAGAGTTGGGCAATATTTACATTGGACAATATGCAAACATTACGGAAAATCTGTAAACAAACACTGGTATGAACATCACCCAGCACCGGTTACAGAAATAGAAGATGTAACCATTCTATGGGATTACACCATCTACACAGACAGAAAAATTGAAGCAAACAGGCCTGACATTATTGTTAAAAACCAGAAGGAGAAAACTTGTCTATTAATTGATATGGCTTGTCCAGCAGATTGTAACATAGCAATCAAGGAATTTGAAAAACTGTCAAAATATAAAGACCTGGAAATTGAAATTGAAAAAATGTGGAAATTGAAAACAAGAGTTGTGCCAGTGATAGTAGGTTCACTTGGAATGATAAAAAATGGAACAAAACAACACATTGAAAGAATCCATGGAAACCCTAGCTTAAGAGATATACAAAAATTGTCTTATTAAGTACAGCCCACATACTAAGGAAAACTTTATCTATGTAATGCTAAGGATGATAGGGAAGATAGAAAAACATGAAATGGAACCATAACAACACGCCACGACCTGCCTTAGGTCTCCCCGCAGACTTGGTTGATAGTGAGACCAAAGCAGAAATCGAAATATGATGAAAAATGACATAATAATAATAATCACCCAGTACCGGTTACCGGTTACAGAAATAGAAAATGTCACCATTCTATGGGATTACACCATCTACATAGACAGAAAAATTGAAGCAAATAGGCCGGACATTATTGTTAAAAACCAAAAAGAAAAAACTGTTCTATTAATTGATATGGCTTGTCCAGCAGATTGTAACATAGCAATCAAGGAATTTGAAAAACTCTCAAAATATTTGAAATTGAAATTGAAAAAATGTGGAAATTGAAAACAAGAGTTGTGCCAGTGATAGTAGGTGCACTTGGAATGATAAAAAATGGAACAAAACAACACATTGAAAGAATCCCTGGAAACCCTAGCTTAAGAGATATATATAAAAAATTGTCTTATTAAGTACAGCCCACACACTAAGTAGAACTTTATCTATGTAACGCTAGGAATGATAGGGGAGATAGAAAAAACATGAAATGGAACCATAATAACACGCCACTGCCTGCCTTAGGTCTCCCCGCAGACTTGGTTGGTAGTGAGACCAAAGCAGAAATCGAAATATGATGAAAAATGACATAATAATAATAATAATAATAATAATAATAATAATAATAATAATAAATTCTAGCTGTTTTAAAGCTTCGTATTAGTGTACAAATATGTTATTTTACATAAACATTCATACATGAAGTAAACGGGCAGGAGTGAAGAATACATGTAAAAATAACAATCAAGAAAATAAATATGAAAACATTTTAAAGTTTCATTTGCTTACATATATATATATAACTGTGCAGCTATGAATATTAAAAGATATTTTATATGGGGACGGAATGGTAGCTGTAAGATTCAAGGTGGCTTCATAAGCGCAGGAAATTTGTTATTCTTTTATCGTTAATCATTTTCTTTTCGAATCTATCACTTCTTCCCATATTTTCAATGTAATCAACATCATATTTAATAAAAGACTCAGCATCAAGTCTAGTTTTTCCTATTGTGCTCTCTTCCCAGAAACATTATCTCCATGACCAACTTGGTAGTCAACTAATTGATAAGAGGTCCTGGGCATGACGGTAAACTGCATCCTGCAGCAAGGCCTCTGATTGGGAGGTTGTAAGGAGCATGGAACCACCTCTTAATTATTGTACCCAGGTCCACTCTGACCCGGAGTGGTAGCACCTGTTAGGGTCCCAGTTATGGGCAAATAGTTAGTCCTCAAACTGGAGTCCAAACACTATGAAAGCATAAAAAAGCACTTTTATAGAAATATATACATAAAAATAAACTTTATAAAAAAGATACATTTTTGAAGAAAAGATTATTACCATAACGCATTTTTGAAGGAAAAAATTTATTCTCAGCAAAACATTTTTTAATACAAAGATATTTTCAGTTTTCTAAACTAAAGAATAAAAACAAAAAAAGATTCATTAAAATCTGACTAAATCAACTTTCTCACTATAACCGAACTATTATTATGAGCAGTAGGAGTAGTAGTTAACATCTCAAATCAGTTAAGATCATAAGCCTCGAGAGACATGCCTTGTATAGCATTAAGAAATTTATAATAATTATTATTTACTTTCATTTCTGTTGTAGACACATTTCCTTCCGGATCCCAACCAGGGACTTAAGGTTAGAAATGTCTTCATGTCACTGATTTTTTTTTGGTAACCATGCAAAAAAGTAATAATAATAAAAAACACCCTAAGGTCGCACACATTTTACATCGATGAAGCTCTTCGTAATGTGTAAGCTGTACTTCGGAGTTCATTTTGTTTTTCTTCGTTAAGGCATGGGCCACCAGGAAATCCTTCAATGAGCCTGCCGGAAACTATTTCAAACAAACCCAGGACACCAACCAATTCATATCTTTCATATCTTCATGTGCCTAATTATTATTATTATTATTATTATTATTATTATTATTATTCGATTTCTGCTATGGTCACACTACCTACCAAGTCTGCAGAAAGATCTAAGGCAGGCAGTGATGTGTTGTTATGGCTACATTTAATTTTGTTTATATGTCCCATAACATCCCTAGCGTTACATAGACAAAATTCTTCTTAGTGTATGGGCTGTAATTAACAAGACAATCTTTTGTATATCTCTTAAGCTGGGGTTACTAGGGATTTTTTCAATGTGTTCTTTTTTTTGTTCCATTTTTATCATTCCAAGTGCACCCACTATCACTGGTAAGATACTTGTTTTCAATTTCTAGGTCTTTATATTTTGACAATTTTTTGGAATTCTTTGGTTGTTATGTTACAATTCGCTGGACAAGCCATATCAATTAATAGACAAATTTTTTCTTTTTGGTTTTTAACAATAATGTCTGATTTATTTGCTTCAATTTTTCTGTCTCTATAAATGGTGTAATCCCATACAATGGTGACATCTATTTCTGTAACTTATTATTATTATTATGTCATTTTTCATCATATTTCGATTTCTGCTTTGGTCTCACTACCAACCAAGTCTGCGGGGAGACCTAAGGCAGGTAGTGGCGTGTTGTTATGACTCCATTTCATGTTTTTCTATCTTCCCTATCATCCCCAGCATTACATAGATAACGTTTTCCTTAGTGTGTGGGCTGTACTTAATAAGACAATTTTTTGTATATCTCTTAAGCTGGGGTTTCCAGGGATTCTTTCAATGTGTTGTTTTGTTCCATTTTTTATCATTCCAAGTGCACCTACTATCACTGGTACAACTCTTGTTTTCAATTTCCACATTTTTTCTATTTCAATTTCCAGGTCTTTATATTTTGACAGTTTTTCAAATTCCTTGGTTGCTATGTTACAATCCGCTGGACAAGCCATATCAATTAATAGACAAGTTTTCTCCTTCTGGTTTTTAACAATAATGTCTGGCCTGTTTGCTTCAATTTTTCTGTCTGTGTAGATGGTGTAATCCCATAGAATGGTTACATCTTCTATTTCTGTAACCGGTGCTGGATGAGGTTCATACCAGTGTTTGTTTACAGCTTTTCCATAATGTTTGCACATTGCCCAATGTAAATATTGCCCAACTCTATCGTGGCGATTTTTATATTCGTTTGGGGCAAGCACAGAACAGCCTGAGATTAGGTGGTCTATTGTTTCTTGGTGTTTATCACAAAACCTGTATTTTGGATCCATATTATTATGCATAATATTTGCCTGAAAGTTTCTCGTGAAAAGACTTTGGTCTTGTGCTGCAAGTATAAATCCTTCAGTTTCAGACTTTAATCCAGATGCACGTAACCATCGATGAGTATTAACTTTGTCAACATTGGATTTATTGGCACGTTCTAGATATTGGCCATGAAGAGGTTTGTCTTGCCTGCGCTGTTTCATCTTTTCAAGAGCTTTATCTTTGGCTTTCATTTTCATATTTTTTGCTGCAATAGTTGGTTCTTGGCTACTGTTTTGCTTTTCTACAGAATCTACTAACTGTAATTCTTGTTTGTATTTACTGCCTTCTTTTTATTATTATTATTATTATTATAAGACAAGAATTATAGTGGCTGTTCGAGATATTTTTGAAAGATTTAATTGTAGCTGTAAAAGAATGTTGGGTTCAATGTAGAAAAAAACATATTTGAATCGAGCGAGAATATTGGCCATGTTAAGTAGCTCTACTTTATCTTTTTACAGTGCATTTGAGTTTGTGTCTAACGTCAAGTGTAAATTATTTTTGTTTTGTAACTAATCATAATGTCTTGGGATTTTTCATCACTCTTGTAAATTCATTTATCCATATGTTATCGGTATACTGAGACATGCTACATCAACATTTTAATGGGAGCTCTTTCAAAAATATCTGTAATCAAGAGATATTGAGAACAGACATCAAGGGATGCTGCAATCAGTTTCTTCCCTATTAAAAAGTAATAGTATCTTTGACTCGATAGCATTATAATGATTATTTCGCCTTTGAGACTAAAGCCAGAAAGACTTCATAGCAATATTTATATTTTATAAAATATTTTATTTTATGTTTATGGAACAACTATTGAAGAGATATTGTATAAAGGTGTGAAAGGTCACGTGTTGATGCAAGGTGAATATATCTATTGTGGGTAGTATAAAGGACGTGCAGATAGGATAACGATTAGTTCGAATTCCAGCCTCGTTATTGACAGTCACTTTCGTACTAATGACCTTGAGAAAGACATTAAATCATTTATTTTTCCCTAGCTATGAATTCAATAGTTGGGTAGTTGTCAGTCAAAGTGAAGAAAAATTATGAATTCAAAATCATGGAGAAAGCAACGGGAAAATAATCCACTATATTTTCCCTAGAAGACAGTATTTTAATGGCTGTTGTTCCTAGGTCCACACTGAACCGGGGTGGTAGCATCTGTTAGGACCCAAACTAGGGGCAAATAGTTAACCTCCAAACTTGGGTCAAAACACAGTGAAAGTATAAAAATTGATTATTATCGTAAAAATAACAGCAATACACGTTTGAACAAAAAATTCCAACAATACATTTTTAAAATACCACAAATACATTTTAATGATTACCATTAGTATATTAAAAATACCAGCAATACATTATAAAATACCAGAAATATCTTTCTGAAAAAATACCAGCAATAAATTTCTGAAAAAATATTACCAGCAATACATTTTAAAGATTACCACTAGTATATTAAAAGAATACCAGCAATACATTTCTGAAAAAAAATACCAGCAGTATATTTCTGAAAAGAATATTACCAGCAATATATTTTAAAAATGAACGCTAGTATACTAAAAAAGTACCAGCAATATATTTCTGAAAAAATACCAGCAGTACATTTCTGAAAGGAATATTACCAGCAATATATTTTAAAGATTACCACTAGTATATTTTTAAAAAAATACCAGCAATTCATTATAAAATACCAGCAATACATTTCTGAAAGAATGCTAGCAATAAATTTATGAAAAAATAGATTACTAGCAATACATTTTAAAGATTACCACCAGTATATTTAAAAATACCAGCAATACATTATAAAATACCAGCAATACATTTCTGAAAAAATGCCAGCAATAAATTTCTGGAAAAACATATTACCAGCAATACATAGCTAGTATATTAAAAGAATACCAGCAATACATTTCTGAAAAGAATATTAACAGCAATATAGTTTTAAAAATATTATCAACAATACATTTTTGAAAATAAAATTAACACCAATACATTTTTAGAAAATTAGTAATACATTAAAGAAATCACTGGCAATATATTTAAAAAAATTATTTCCAGCAATACATTTAAAAAATTTTACCAGCAATATATTAAAAATGTTACAAGCAATCCATTAAAAATATTAGTATCAATGCATTAAAAATGAACAGCAATACATTTAACAAAATTACCGAGCTATAAACTGATTTCTTACAAAAATTGCTTCTTTCTCTTCTTTTATGTGCCTTGTTCTTTCAGGACGTAGGCGATCATGGCCTTCCACGTCTCCCTATCCCTGGTGGCTTTTAGCACTCTTTTTCCTGTAACATCTCACAACCCCCTGTTCTGTCATCCACCTGCTCAGGTCCTTCAAATATGTTATCCGCTGTTTTCCTCTGTCTCATTTTCCCTCTATCTGGCCTGTTAGTATCAGATTCTCCAAGCCCTCCTTCCTTATTGCATGTCTCAGAAACTTCAGTTGTCTCTTCCTGATGCTCAATATTAATTTCCTTTTCACTTCCATTCTTTGCAACACCTCGTCATTTCACACATGCTCGGGACACGATAGCCGTAGCATCCTTCTGTAGAACCACATTTCAGCTGGTTCAAGTTTTCTCTTCATTTTTGTTGATAGTGTCCAACATTCACTGCTGTATATCCTATTAATACGAACCTATCCTAAAATTATTGTCGGCAATAAATAACCCACTGAGGCTGGTATATCATAAAACAAAATAAACCAAACCAAAACAAGAAGTCATGGCAATTCAGAATTAAATGAAAAGAATCTGTGGAGAGTCATGAAAGGTCATTGGATTAAATGAAAAAATGTATATTTTAACTTGTGTCAAGCATAATACTATGAGCCACTTTTAAAGATCACTATTCCTGAGTCCTCAGTAAGGAACTGAACCCGTGATTTGTAAGTTAAATATAACAATTCTATTTTTTATTCGCGTATTTCCGATAGTGAAGAATATTTATTCTCTTTTCAACTTTGTTTAATGAAAAGGTTTTTCTAATCTTTAAAGTCTTTAAACAATTTTTTTTCTGAGCTTGATAGACAGAAAAAAAAATTAGAAGACTTTATAATTTTATCCCCCGGTATTCTTTCTGGGGTAAGAGAGAGAGAGAGAGAGAGAGAGAGAGAGAGAGAGAGAGAGAGAGAGAGATGGAGAGATGGAGAGAGAGAGAGAGAGAGAGAGGGAGAGAGAGAGATCATTTTCCCGCCAAATATCTCCAGGGTAGAATTGTAAGACAAAGAAATACAAAGAAAGAATTCAAACTTTTTCATCACCTCGTCATGATTTTCGTGATGAGAAATAGATTTTTGTGGCATCTTCCAAAGCACAAAACATACGGCTCGCATTGTTTTGTCATACGACGTGATCGTTAGGCACTGTGTAGATTCTCTTCGTTTTGCCTTGGCGAACGAATATACGTATATTAAAGAGAAGGAAAAATATTAAAAGTGCATTTTGCATTAAAAGAAGAGCGAAAAACAAATTGTCCCATTGAATAAAGATAAACATGCGCATTCCTTCTTTTCTTTCTTGCCTCCATCTTTGTTCGATACGAAGGAAACTCAGTTTAACTTAAGGCGTCAAAGCCCACAGATAGTGAGGTTAGCTAAATGTATCTTCGTAATATATCTATTTTATCTACCTCTACTTGAATAAATGACTTCAGAAAAAACCATTTGTAACATATATAAATAGGAGTTTATATATATATATATATATATATATATATATATATATACGATGAAGTATATGTATATATATATACTATGAAGTATATATATATCTATAATGTAAATAAATCATATATATAATATATGAAAATAATGTAATGCATGCATGTATAGAAATAATATGTATATATATGTGTGTGTGTGTGTGTTTGTGTGTGTGTGTGTGATTATGTTATATATTTATATGTATATGTTTATAAAGGCACCAGAGTAGACTTAAAAGCAGACATACGGATCAATATGCATGACTATGTAGATATGTGAACACACACACACACACACACACACACACACACACACACATATATATATATATATATATATATATTGATTGATTGATTGATTGTTTAATTACTTACTTTTTGGTCATAATAAAATTAGACGAGTGTACATTAATATTAAAAAGTGTTCAATGCAATTATATTATAGAACTTTTGAACATTTTCCATTTTCCGTAATAACTAGTTTACAAAATGGAATATATATATATATATATATATATATATATATATATATATATATATATATATATATTCCATTTTGTAAACGAGTTATTTCGGAAAATGGAAAATATTCAAAAGTTCTTTCTGGGTAAAAGCAATCGAATGTCTAACCGTACTGATGAGCTTTGATTCAGCGAAACAGATCACTCTGCGGATGACTATATATATATATATATATATATATATATATATATATATATATATATATTCATGTATTTTTGGCTAGCAAGATCTCTTTTAAATATGTTTTTTTCAGTATGACACACAAGGAAAATTTAATTATATTTAATTGTACTTATCAACACTCTATCTCCACCCAAATATCAAGCACTTCACGATAAAAAAACTGCTTGCCAAATTACATTTTATCAGTAATACCACGGAAAAAACAAGAACCAAGGCGCTAAACAATTAAACAATTAAACACTATATTTGATTAAACGCTATATATATATATATATATATATATATGTGTAAGTAAAGTATACCTAGTGAGCCAACAACCCTAGCAAGGTTTCACCTAAGCTGATCGTCAGGGACCCTAACGATCCCTGACGACCCGCTTAGGTGAAATCTTGTTAGGTTTGTTGGCTCACTAGGTATACTTTACTTATTCTGCTCTGCTTATGTATTGAGCGCTTTTTTGTTAGTTGATTATTCGTCTCGGTTTTTTTCTTTGGGCTACGTACAGGCTCGGTCCAAATCCCTTTGGCTGATGTTCATGTGCTTAGCTCTTTCTTTTTTTACAACCATTTTTTCCTTTCACGTAGATACGCGGAGGGTTTTTCGAAACGAGTATAGTTATAAGTTTGTGTTTATATATATATATATATATATATATATATGTAAAATAAAAAGTGTGAGAAGCCGTGAACGTTTTCTTTAAAGTATATGTTTATTGTTTTGTATTCCTTTATATATATATATTTCAATGAATGTATAACTATCTATTTAGCTATCTATCTATCATTGTCTTCCTGTTTTTCTCTCTCTCTTTCTCTATCTATCTATCTATCTATCTATCTATCTGAAGTTGTCGGATGTGCGTGTAGATACATTTTAAAATTAACTTGAATCAATTTTAATAAGAACGTAATTTATATTAGTTTCTATATAAGCGTATATATATATATATATATATATATATATATATATCTGCTTGTGAAATATATTTGATAAATATAAAGACGCGTGCTAAAACACATTGAACAGTCAAACATATATATATATATATATATATATATATATATATATGGGAAGCAACCTTTCTTTTAAGCACCAGAAACTATATATAAAGAATCATCCTTTTAACGATATGAAGTCACTTTCTCTCGTGATATGCGCATATGTCTTTAATGAATGTAACTATTAGAAATCGATTGTCACACTGTTGGAAGGTGAAGCAGATTTTGCACGAAAGCAACAGACAGCCTTCGAGCATTTTCAATCGTATTTTTATAACTCATATTTGTATTATTCCTTTCAGAATTTTTAAAGAGTTGTGCATATATATATATATATATATATATATATATATATATGCAGAATTATTTATTCGTTTTCATTTATTATATTGATTTTATACTTATAAATATAATGAGTAATTGTGGAATATTTCCCCAATACTTTTGTCAAAAATATAGGATATATTTCTTTATATTTGACAATATTAAAAAAAAAAAGGGAAATAATTTGATGATGGAATAAAATAGTCTATTCGTATCTGTCGTACTCTGTTTCTTTCTTTCTATCTATCTATCTATCTATCTATCTATCTATCTATCTATCTATCTGTTTACTTGTCTAACTGTCTGTCTGTCTATCTATATATCTATCGACATTGTCATTTCTTATTTTGCAAGTCAATATATTTGTAATCTAATTGATATGACCAAATCCAATTCGGTTAAATTTTCTTGATATTTTCTTCTTTTATCTGCCATGTCCCATTCAGGAAATAGACTATCACGACCCTCCACATTTTTGTAGTTCTTAATATATTCTTTCCTCTTATTTCTCCCAAACCCTGCTCTGCCATCCATTTGCTTAAACCAATCATGTATGTCAGCTGAGTATCAGATTTTCTAATCCCTCCTTTCTTATCACAGGTGACAAAAATTTTAACTCTCTCCTCCTGATATTAGTAGTATGAATATTGGTTAGTAACAGGAAAGCAAACGAATTTTTTAATAATCATATTGCTCCAAGCAAGGCAGTTTACTGCCACTGGTGCGCAGGGGGTTACATAGAAGGAAAGTTATGAGAAAGAGTGACAGATTATAGGGGGTGTCAGGAAGTAGGTAAGAGAAAGATGAGAATACTGATGAGAGTGGAGTGGATGGAGAAAGGAACATGAGAGAAAGGATTCAAGTTAGTAAGATAGGAGATGACTATTGACTTTACATTTAAATTCCTGGGGAATTTTATGAGAATGTCACAAAGAAAAACGTGTAATTTCGGTAAATACGTGAAAACAGATCACTCAAGAGTAATTTTAATAACGAATGAAGAGCTACATTGAATGGACCTGTCGGCTAGTTTAAAATTTTTCACTTATATAAAAAACGTCAACGAGCATGACTTAGAATACAACAGTGTGAACATGGAGTTATGTGTTGTCCTAACATTGCAGATATTAGCGGTATAGGTCACCTCATTTGAAGATGGTCTCAAGATAAAGACAGTGAATTATTTTAATTTTTTAGACAAGCTGTTCTTCGAGTGATACATGTCACAAACAAGAAGCTTTAAGCTTTTTACATTATGGTTCGCCCTGTTCAAGGCCCTAGGTCCACTTGAGGGACAGGGTTACGTTAAGGGGTAGTTTATATGGATAAGAGGGGAAGATAACGGTTGACTCTGGGATGAATTCCAGTCCAATTCGTTTAATTCACTTACGCACAAATACCATTGGGAAAGGTTTTAATCCATTTCCTCTTCCTTCAGTTATAGGTTGAATAGTAAGACAGATTGAGTTTTATAGCCTTGGTTGGCAACCAGTCTCCCACAGAAAGTAATGGCAACCTACTGCGGGAAAATATTTTGCCAAGTCAGTCATGTCTCTTTAGAGACATGATCGCCCATTGATCGAAAAAGACATCATCGTCCAAGCTTGTTTTACGTATGACAATTAACTGAGTGTGTCAGTAATGGAAGAATGGATGGGTTCATATATTTTCTAATGCTACTGAACCTAGCTTAAGACATATACAGTAGATCTTTCTCTTATTCAAGCCAGAGTAAAAGATGGAAATATCACTTTGAAACCTACATATAATTACACCCAGATAAAAGGTAAGAGTAATGGATAGAAATACTACTTCGAAACCTACATATAATTACACCCAGATAAAAGGTAAGAGTAATGGATAGAAATACTACTTCGAAATCTACATATAATTACACCCAGCTAGATAAAAGGTAAGAGTAATGGATAGAAATACTACTTCGAAATCTACATATAATTACACCCAGCTAGATAAAAGGTAAGAGTAATGGATAGAAATACTACCTCGAAATCTACATATAATTACACCCAGCTAGATAGATCAGAATGTGGTAGTACCCCTATGGAAACAGGCATCTAAATACATTCATTTGCTTTTGCTGAATCAGATAAAATATGTCAGGTTATATTCTGATTTCTAACAGAAATGTAATTGTTTTCTGTTCTGCTAGTGAAATCCTTATTTTTAATTCTTTTTATTATCACAATATCTCACTTGGTCAAGTCTACTATTCGCTTCAAGCAAAATTATATCCTGTTGTTTTTCTCTCCCAAAAAGCTTTTATTGTCTTCCCTGACCTTTATATCTGTGAATTTTGTAAAAATGAAATCCTTAACAATTATTTTTTTTAGGCATGCAAGGTTTGTTTGCTTAACTGTCATTGAGATTACCAAAGCTTTTCTCTTGAAGATTGCGTGGAAATTAACCAGCCAAAACGTTTTAATCTTTAAGAAAACACACTCTTCTTTGCATTTGGCATAGAGTTGTCTTACAGTCTGTAGAAAATGGGGGTAACGTTTTTATCATTATTAGCCATAATCATAGGATTTCTTGGATATTAAAATCGTCATTAGCATATGAATATCATCATTTCATTAAGAATGGTGATCTGGACTTCGTGAATGGAGGGAATCTTGTGACATGAACGCTATTCTTATCAGAATCTGATTAGATTCGACAGGTATCAGATAAAGATGAAGATCAGATCTCATAAAAAGCGTTTGATATCGACAGATTTCAGCAAAAGGTGAGTAAAAGTAGTGAATCTGGTTCATTTGATATGTGTCAAGATTTTATTTTCTTTTTTAATTCCCCTTTGACACAAGGGGGCGGTTTCCTGTGAACCCTCCCCTGATTAAGGTAGACTCTTTTTGTTTACCTAGTTAATGTTTGTAAGTGATATTCCTAGCCTGTTTCCGGCATTCTCTTTTGTTATGATTTACGCCGAGATAACCAATCTACCCAGTTTGTTTTTGGCCACCCTTTTATCTTAACTGTGTCAGTCTTTGATTTTACCATTTCATTATTTATTTTATCCTTTCCCTTTCTGATAGTGAGTGTGTTTCTTGATTCTACATATTGGTAGAATACAACAGTCTCTCTTAGTTTTTTGCAGTCTTATTCGCACACTTATTTATAGCATGAAATTTAGAATAAAACTATTTCCTAAACACAGAGTTCAACTTTCTGACCTTTCCACCGTATGTCCCGGTTCACACTCCACCCATGTCTATTGAACAGGTTAAGAGGCTCATCCCTTGTTCCCTGTTTAGGATGTGGTTTCCGGTTTTCTCTTTACCAATCTTTTCACTTTTTCGGTTTTTTCTTTTCCAATCTTTTCACTATTACGTAGCCCCCTGCACATCAGTGGCGTTACCGCCTTGCTCGGGGTGATACGATTAAAAAAAATGTGTTGACAGATTTGACAAATGCGAGATTAGATAAGTGTATGGCGATCAGAAGTGACATAACTGTACAAATGTTTTTCCAGTTTAGGAGAAGAAACTCTGAATAACACGACATTTTAATTTACACAGATATTACCATACAAGAAAACCTCACACACACACACACACACACACACACACACACACACACACACACACACACACACACACACACAAATTATTTTAAAAATAGGGAGGCAGAAAGATTTGTATTAAACTTTTTAATTTTCGATTACTAAATATAATCTTCGCTTAATAAGTTTTAAAATTAATCCCAAGTATTTTAAGTTTATCTTTGAAACGTTATAAATTTTTATGATTAAAAAAGAAAATGAAGACAACTTTTTTAAAAATTCAGTATTATTCAAAAATTTTTTTCTTCTGACTATAATGTCCTTAATTTTTATTATTTATTCAAGCAATAAAAATGTTATCAAATTAAATAATATCATAGTTTTATTGCATTTTTATTTAAATATTGGGAGCAGATTTTCGGAAATAGAGGCAAACTTTTCAAAAAAATATTAGATGATTTACCTTCCCAAATGAGTCCTGCGTTTAACTAATAAAAATCAATTTTCGTAACAAAATTTAATTTCTTCAAATTTCATGAATTTATGTGGAGTGGGTGTAACAGATGTAAAAAATATATTTTTACCAATATTTTGAAAACATAATTTCATTCATTTACGAAATTCTGAAAGTTTTATTAAAATCCAATAAATATTTGATTTTTGAGATTTTGTCACCGGAAAAAAAAAAACACAGTTATGTAATTACGTTTTCCGTTGTAAACTCTCGTAACGATTTGGTTACCAGCTAACTAAAATCAAAACAAGATTTTTTACCAAAATAGTAAACGTGTTAGAAGGGATTAAAAAATATTCAAAATAATTAGATATATTTTTATCTTTCTTCTTACTAATAATATATACATTTTGATGGAAAAATTTCGTTTTTACTAAGTTTTGGACCTTTTTATTCATATTATGTTGTTTCTTCACTAATTTAGTGGAGGTACCTATTAGTTCAAGTTGAATTCCTTGCATTCACTTACGCGCAAATTAATACCTCTCTCCTCTCCAGTTATGGGTCAAATAATGACAGATTGGGTTCTATAACCTTGGCTGGCAACCAGTCTACCGCAGAAATTAATGGCAACCTACTGCAGGATAATCTTCTGCCCAGTCAGTCATGTCTCTTTCCAGACATGATCGCCCAAAGCGTGTATCACGTATGCCACTTAACTGACTGACCTTTATTAGAAGATGCATTAAAACCGATTAAAAATCATTAGTAATCCATATTTTTAAAATTCAAATAGAAACCAAACGTTGTTTTTATTTTACTCTTATTGGCTTATTGAGTCAAATTAAATGACGCATTAAAACGCGATAAAAACCTTCAGCATTACATATCTTGAAAAATTAAAACAGAAACCATTCGTTGTTTTCATTTAGCCCTCCTTTTATCAAACAGGCATATTAAATAAGGCATTAAAACTTCAAAATAAATCAAAATTTTATTTTTGAATGTAGTGCCATCTACTACTGGTATCAGTTTTTGGTGCTGTCAAAAATTCGAGAAAAGTTTCCTATTGGTTAGAAATCAAAAGATAACATTTTCTTTTTCTTAGGGAAATATTTCTAAGTATCATTCTCTAGCCAGTGAAAAGACTTTATTATTTCATCTCGAAACGTACGATACTTAACATCAAAAGATTCTTTTTCAACACCGTGTTGTCTAAATCAATTAAATGACTATAAATAGCTTCTCTCTTAAATGTCTCATAAAATATTTCATTTTCTCCTAAAAATTAACCCAGTCTACTCGGCAGAGCAATGTGTGATTACGAGAATTGACCTGAGAAATCTCTCTTTTATCAGTTTATCAGCAATGGCTTTAACAATTCTTTCTTTCCATGATTTATAGCTTGTGGGATTGTTTCTTTTTGTTTTTAATCGAAATCACCCCAAGCAAGGCAGTAAAATATTTTGTAATCACAGTTTTAATATTACCAACCACACATTTCTCGCCCGTATATTTTGTAACTCTGATTTCATTTTAACAATTTTATTTTCTTTTTTCACCATTTACATTGTTCGGACTATTGTCCTCATCTTTATTGACATATTCACGACGTTTCGGCCGTTGCACATTCCATCCTTCTTCAAGTGTTATATGTTGAAATTTTGCACCGAACCCTTCATATCATCCACCGGAGTAGGTTGTTCTGTTTCCACGTGTCATGCATTTTTTTGGATACCTCAGTTTAAGTTATTTCCTTTTAGTAACTCAACTCTCCAAGTTTTTGTTCACTTCTACTGTGGCCAGGTATTGAACTCGTAACTCTTTGGGTTCAAATCAATGAATTACTTCAACCAATCCTTTTATCCACTAGGTTATGTTATATATATGTCAATAAACAAACAATGTAATAATGTCCCACTCTTTATATCACTTAAAGGTTCTGGAGTCTTTATACATAAGATTTCGTAAGCCTTTCTTCTGTAAACAGAAGGATTGTTGCTGGGTTTGAATATTATTGAGCTCTAGTTTTCCTTGCATAATTTTTTCTCTCCCATTACTCATCCTCTATTTATTTTACACGTTTCTTATTTTAAATTCCCAGGAGTAAACTTGATAAACTGGGGCAAAACCGGTTGTTTTTTGTTCTTTAGTTATTAGAATTTACATTAAAAATGGATTTTAAATTACACTTATTCCTTGTTATTGTAAAATTTTGTGCAATAAAAAACGTGTTCAAATGTAATGTGTAAATAGATACGATACCTCATCTTAGAAATATAGACAGAATTTTGTTTTCATTTTATGATCCTGTATGTCATGCATTGTTTTCCCTTTTTTCTTTCCATCTATCTATCCTGTAAGTATCAGATTCTCCAAGCCCTCCTTACACATTACATGTACCAGACACTTCAGCTGTCTTTTCCTTATGTTAAGTATAAGTTTCCTTTTTGTTTCCATCCTCTTCAAAACCTGTAAAACATATTTGGTCCATAGTATTCTTAGTATCCTTCTGTAGAACCACATTTCGGTGGCTTCAACTCTTTCCTGAATCTTTGATGAAATTGTTCAGCATTCACTGCCATGCTGAAAGACAGACATCATTTAACAATCCAGTACTATCTTTCCCGTCTCACAATACTCTACTCAGCTTTTGGAATGCATCCTTGACCATGTCAATTCGCCTTCGGATCTCAGTGTCGCACATTTCGCCCTCTGTTAGAACACTTAACTGGTATTTAAATTTCTGTAACTGGTTGATTTCAGTATTCCCGACTTGTAGTTGGCATTTTGGGCTTCTTTTACTGATGACTATGCATTCAGTTTTCATGTAGTTTATGCTCAGTCCTTTCTTTTCACTTTGTTTAGCTATCTTCTGTAGGGGTTCTTGTAGTTTCCTTGCTGTGTCTGATATCATGCATTGTATCATCTGCGCATCTGATATTGTTCAGCTTGATATTGTTCTAGTCCTTTCAGAATTACCTCGCTCTATAAGCTGAATAGATTTGATGAGAAGACACGTAATAAAAAACGTGTAAAATAAATAGAGGATGAGTAATGGGAGAGAAAAAATTATGCAAGGAAAAGTAGAGCCCAATAATATTCAAACCTACCAACAATCCCCCTGTTTACAGAAGGAAGGCTTGCGAAATCTTAGCTTATTATCCAAGAATTTATCAGCTGCTCGAACGACTTCAGTTTGCAAAACAGATTTCCTGTAGATATATTTAGATTTGCAACTATCCTACACGATTGTCTTCGATATTAAATCTCATTCGCTTCTGATTAAACAACTGCCATTCAATGCAAAATGATTTTCGCAAACAATGCTAAATATGCGTGTAATAAGAGAAGATAGGTTTACCTATCGTTTAGTTCACCCCTCTGCAGGTTTTTAACCAGGAGTAGAGATTTATTCCTTGCTTCCTGTTTAGCAATCAGTTTCCGGTTCCTCATAATGTCGTTTTCATTCTCTTTCACTCCCAGTAGTTCCTTACGTCTTTGTGGCATACTCGCCTTGCTTGGGATGAACTGATTAAAAGAACCCTCCTCGTGATTGGTTCTTAATCTACTTCTCACCTCTCGCTATCACTTTCTATTATTTTTATTTTCTAAGCACACACCACACGTGATTTCAGTTAGAAAGCGATACAGCATCTTGCGCAGTCGCAGTAGGTATCGGAACCGCCTCTGTTCCTGCCTTAGACATGCCAGGATAATAGAATTAGACAAGTCTAGGAGGCGTCATACCTCCGTCCCATTGACTTGTACTTTCTGTTCTTCATTAACTCCTGTGTGTTCGGTCGTATTTTACCAGTGGGAGTTGAAGGAACTGAAGGCTTCCAGTATTTTGGCTTTTCAAATAATTATTTGAAAATTGTTTTATGATGTTTTGTTGTCGGTTCTTTGGTTGGCGACTTGAACTTGTTTCTTGTCACGTCTCGACGTCACCTTTCTCTGTCTCCCTATTGCTCTCTTTCTTACTTCCTCTCTCACCCTAATTTTCATTCTCACTTTCACTATCTCTTTTCTGGCATATCTTTTGTTTTTCATGCTATTTTGCTCTATCACCCTCACACACACGCATACGAGTCAGAAATACGCATAGACTAGTTTGTGAATTATACCAATATACAAACGTAGTGGGCACCTAGCGGTGGTGTAATGGTTAGCAAGCTTGTCTTGCTTGAATAATTACAATTGAGTACTGAGTTCAATCCTCACTGGGTGTCTCTTACTTTTGGCCGTGTACCGCGTCTAAGCCACGCTTAGAAAATCACCATCCTCCAGGTTTGGGGGTTGGGCGCAGGGCTAACAACTTTGCCCCATAAAAAAAAACAGTTTGTTACGGAAACAGCAAAAATGCTGCCCTACACACCATTGAGTGTAACGGATGATGATGATGATGATGATGATGACGACAAATGTAGTGGAAATTGAGTGTAATTAGAGAAATATCTTTCTGTCAATTTGTTGACGTTTCCTCATATCTATCTATCTATCTATCTATCTATCTATCTATCTATCTATCTATCTAAGTACCGCCATTCAATTGCTGAAAGAACAGCATTGTATCAATAAAAAAGCCCCAAAATTGATAAAAACGAACTTTTTCATAAAAATGTTTATGTTATTTTTAAGAGGAAAGATTAAAGTATTTTTAATTATTTTTTAAAAAACTTTAATTTCTTCTAACACGTTCCAAATTTTGGTAAATATCTTGTTTTGATTTCTGTTAGCGGGTAACCAAATCGTTACGAGACTTTATAATGGATAATGTAATATTACATACCTCAGTTGTTTTAAACAGTGAAAAACACAAATTCTTGCAAAATTCAAATCATTGTCTGATTTTAATGAAACTTTCAGGACTTATTCATAATAGAATTAAATTATTTTTTAAATTATTATTTTAAAAAAATCTTCGTAAAAATATTTTCTTTTACATCTGTTTCCCCCACTCCACGTAAATTCATGAAATTTCAAGAAATTAAATTTTATACACAAAACTGGTTTTATTAGTTATACGTAAGACTCTTCGGGGAATGTAAATCATCTGTTATTTTTTTTTCAACTATTAGGCCCTTTTTCTAAAAATCTGCCTCCAATAGTAAAATAAAAAAAAATCCAATAAAACGGTGACATTATTTAATTAGATAAGCTTTTTTATTGGTTTAATAAATAAAATAATTTAAGGGCATTTTAGTCATTTATGAAATTTGAAAAGTTTTCACATTTATTTTAATCATAATAATTTATAAAGTTTCAAAAATATTTTTTTAAAGATTTCAAAGACTTGTAGGCGTTAAGTTATTAAGTGAGGACTATATTTACTAATCAAAAATTGAAAATGGTCGAGCCATTGTATTTTCAGTATAATTTTTAATTTCTTTTGTATATTTTAAGTTTTTTTGCATCGTAATCTCTATGTGTACATTAAAAGGTCATGTGTTTCACGGTCTCTTCCTCTTACAGGAAAAAATTAGACAATTTTGATAATTTTGATTACCATAGACACATAGTTATCTCGCATCTGGTTGTCATCACATGTCAAATCATACGGGAAAGGTCAGAAAGATCAACCCTCTGTGATTAAGAAATAGTTTTAGTCTAATTTCATGCTATAAATAAATAATACTTGTATAAATCAGATTAATTTAAGTTTAAATTTGCAAAGTTTCCAAAAATAATGTGCCACAGATGTATATTTTTATTTTTGCAAGATGTTTGTAAAAACCAAGAATTAACTTTCGTTTACAGATGTGTCGATCGCTCAAAAATATCCACCCTCTCTGAATTTAAAAATTTAACAAAGTCTCAAAATTTTACAATCCAAACAGTATAATTTTTGTTTGAAATGCACCAGGGTATTTTGCTTACTGGAAATAGTAAATTTCATCATTTAGCATTCAATTAAAACTGAAATAAAGTTTTCAAGAAAACGTTTTTACTTTTAAAAATTCAATTTAAAAATTAGTTATCGAAAATGAGTGGAGACACTTAACATACATTGTGTGTATTTTGGCAACAAATGTAATTAAAAATAACGTACATTTTGTGTCGATTAATTTCATTGATCAATGTTTCTAAATTACGAATAATCCTTCTCAGATTCGGAGACAATTCTGTCAGAAATTTTCCAAAACTAATTTCGGAAGAAATATGGCCTAATTTTTCAGCTTTCTTCACTCGTCGTCAGGGTAGGTAGAGACTACCTAACCCTCTACCTGCCTCTTGTCTCTATAAAAATTGGTCAATTAAATTAGTTAATACAAAATGTCTGTTGTCTTTAAGTATATACAAAGGTTTTGGGGAAAGTAGCAGAAGAATCGCTTAAAAATTGAGAGTTGCCTACCTAAAACGTTAATAGATCAAATGTTAGCTTCCCCTATATAGATAGCTGTCGCAGGTTCGAATCATGCCGAATGGCACACATTTTCGTAATAAAAATTTATCGTAAATAATCAGGCCGGTAGAAATAAATATATAATACTGTTTCATTAAAAAACAGAATATCTACTTAAATACGAGTATCGATAAAAAATAATGTTCAAACAATTCATTTCATATATATATATATATATATATATATATATACATATATACACACACACACACTAAAATCCAAAACCCAAGTATATATATATATATATATATATATATATACAACTTCCGAAGGTATGAAACAATGCAAAAGGTATGAAACAATGAAAAAGTGCTCAATACAACTAGAAGAAACTAAAGCGAAAATATACTCACTAAATGAAGACCAACACCAAGCTACCCCAGTTTCAACCGTTACGTGAGGAATTTTTTTTTAATTTCCTCATTTCGTATCTGAGGATACCTAACAGTTGAAACCCGGGTGGCTTGGTGTTGAGACAAGTGAATATACCACCGCTCATTCGATAATGAATTGGATCACTCTAGTTATTGGGCGTGTTTATACGCGCTAAAAAGCCTCACGTCTTCTACTGGACGCTCGTGGCCTAGGGGTGGAATCGCCGAATGACACCAATCCGGTCGGATTTCAATCCTGGCTTAGGAAGCGACCGGAGTATAAGCCGTACTGTTGAGCTGCGAAGCAGATCTTTCTGCGGATGACTATAGTGGGTGTGTATATATATATATATATATATATATATATATATATATATATAGATATATGTATACATACACGCACACACACTGTTAAATATAAAAGACAATGAATGTCGATTATGTTTAATCATGAGCCGTTCTAAACTTCGTATTTTGGTTTTAATTTCAGTTGAAAATAAAGACAAAAATTCTCCAACATTTGGATAATTTTTTTATTAAGTTGGTTCTAAGATTTCGGCTCACATGAGCCATTTTCAGAGAGATTACAAGGACGTTAACAAAAAATCCACCATCAGCGACAATTTTATCTTGTGTTGACATAAAACTCCGCTAAGCAACGGCAACAATTACCAAAAATAGCAAACGCAGTTCGCAAAATTTGTAATGCGATTTTATGAAGTCACACCGCGTGAGAGCTCGAAATGATAACAGAACCGTATATTTAAACGCAATATAATGGGTTATGACCAGATTTAAACTTGATTTTAATAAGTGTGGGTTGTTTGGATGTAATGTAGATGTCCTCCAATATCTGAAGGTTCTTTTTACTGTGTGTATGAGTAAGGATTATTATATTGTTGACTAATATCTGCCTGCTATTAGCCACATGGTTACGTTCTTCTGAGAAATGTTGTTTAATTGTACTCTGATCAGAATGGTTAGAACCAATTTAATAAAAAATTATCCAAATGTTGGAGAATTTTTGTCTTTATTTTCAACTGAAATTAAAGCCAAAATACGTTGTTTAGAACGGCTTATGATTAAACATAATAGACATTCATTGTCTCTTATATTTAACCTTATATGTTTAGAAAATTATCTACTGCCTCGATACTCTATATATATATATATATATATATATATATATATATATATATAGATAGATTGTTGTTTTTTTCAGTGGTTTATTGAAAAAAAAAAGATATTTCACAACCAGATTTATTATCGTAAAGTGCTTGATATCGAGATAGAAATAGAATGTTAATAGGTTTAATGTGGAAAACTTCTCCACATTAATCCTGTGTATATATATATATATATATATATATATATATATATATGTATAGCGAAACAGATCTGTCTGCAGATGACTATTTACGCTCTCACACCCTGATTGAGCCCTCTGGACATATATATATATATATATATATATATATATATATATAAAACGGAAGATGAGCAAAAAGAAAAAAAAATCAACCAATCATAAACAAAAGTAAAATGAAAAATCAACTAATCACAAACAAATCCTCTCCAAAACATTCAACCCATGTCGTATATAAACAAGAAAAATCCAGGACCTAACGGCAAACAGCCCTGACGAGTGAGAACATCATAATGGTGTCCTTACGAAACTTCAAAGTCGGCATTAATCTACTTAGTTAAAGAGAGAATCTCGTTGTACTAATATATATATATATATTGACGCCAGTTCGGTCGGGTTTTAATCCTGGGTTAAAAGCAATCGGAGTCTAACCGTACTGATGAGCTGCGAAACCGATCTGTCTGTGGATGATTATATATATATATATATATATATATATATATATATATAGTCTACTTCAATTCTATACTCCTAACATCTGCGCGTGAACTCTGAAATTTATTTCACTTATTGTTTTTGTTTCTCTTATTCACCAGTAGGAGTATGCAAGTTCACCTATCGCCCGGTTCACACTCCTTCAAAGTCTTTTGAACTTGTGTAGAGGTTTATCCCTCATTTCCTGTTTAGGATTGGTTTTCCGGTTACTTTTAAAGGTATCTTCCACATTATACTTTTAATGTCGCCGACTGATCTCTGAAATGTTATTCACTAATTAAATCTTGACCTGTTTAAATCTAGAATTAGCCATTATCTTATCTGCATAGCCTCAAGAACTACATTTCTCCTTTTTTACAAACTCCGCACAGTAACGCCCTACCTTGAGTCGTTCTTGGAACTTGTATTGGCTGAATATTAGAAATATATATATATATATATATATATATATATATATTTGTGTGTGTGTAAACACGAAGATAAACTTATTTTAGCGACGCGAGGGAGATGCACGGATCTTAAAGTACTTCTAAATTTTTGTTTATGAAGTGTTGATAATTTGTTATTTTTCGAAATAGAATATACAAGTTGAGTTAATATTTTACGTAACTGTATTATTTATAACGTTATCGGCGCAAGCATAAGTGCGATAGAGGAATAGTTGTGTAAAAAGGAATCGGAGAGCCGTGTTCGAAATTCAGTCGGATTTATTACATTCCCTTACGTGCTAATACTTTTAGGAAAGGTATGAATCCCTCTTCCCCCCCCCCAAACCCCCTATAGGTAAAATAGCACGACAGACTTGGGAGAAAAAAGTACATGCAGTGGTTCTACGACTCTAATGAGTCAGAAGATATCTGGATAAGTGTGATAATCGTTATTTATTTTTATATTCAGGAATTTTCTTAAATTAGTGTTGAAAACGAAATAAAAAAAAAAGAAGTCAAACCAACAAGGTATAATTTACATAAACGAGTATAATAAATTGTTTAATACAGACTCATTTCATTTTGAGCATTGGATGAAAACAACTCTTTAACCCGGGGTTATATCAGGAGAGAAAAATGTTCATTATAAAAATCGGTAAAAAAAGATCTTTCTTTCGCGGTGAGTTGAATGTTTTAAAAATGATTTTTTTTCTTTATTCATTGCGGTGTGTTAAGTTTTTTTTTTGCGTTTTCTTCTTTATTTGAAAATATGCCGACAATTTGAATTGTATATACGTGGTGTAATCCGCATTAGGCTAGTTCGGCAGAGTATTGCTCAATATTGCACTAAGGCAGGCCATCAACGAAAACTGATAAAATTGGATTTTTGGAAAGAAATAACTAACTCCAAAACTTTTGGTCTTTAGCAAGTACTAAATTAAGAAAAAGATCCGATTGATGTAAAAGAAGAAGAAGGGGGAGGAGGAGGATTAAGTGCAGGAGAAAAAGAAGAACCAATGAGGAGAGAAGAAGAAGAAGAAGAAGGAGGAGGAGAAGAAGTAAATGGAGGAGAAAAAAGAAAAGAACCAGAAGGAGGAGGAGGCGGAAGAAGAGGAAGTAGGAGAGGAGAAGAAGTAGAACAAGTCGGAGAAGAAGAAGAAGAAGAAGAAGAAGAAGGAGGAGGAGGAGGAGGAGGAGTAAGTGGAGGAGAAAAAGAGAAGAACCAGTCAGGAAAGAAGGAGGAGGAGGAGGCAGAGGAAGAAGAAGAGGAAGAGGAAGAGGAAAAGAAGTAGAAGTAGTCGGGAAAGAAGAAGAAGAAGAAGAAGAAGTAAGTGGAGGAGAAAAAAGAGAAGAACCACTCAGGAAAGAAGGAGGTGGAGGCGGAGGAAGAGGAAGCGGAAGAGGAGAAGAAGTAGAACCAGTCGGGGAAGAAGAAGAAGAAGAAGGAGGAGGAGTAAGTGGAGGAGAAAAAAGAGAAGAACCAGTCAGGAAAGAAGGAGGAGGAGGAGGCAGAGGAAGAAGAAGAGGAAGAGGAAGAGGAAAAGAAGTAGAAGTAGTCGGGAAAGAAGAAGAAGAAGAAGTAAGTGGAGGAGAAAAAAGAGAAGAACCACTCAGGAAAGAAGGAGGTGGAGGCGGAGGAAGAGGAAGTAGAAAAGGAGAAGAAGTAGAACCAGTCGGGGAAGAAGAAGAAGAAGAAGAAGGAGGAGGAGTAAGTGGAGGAGAAAAAGAGAAGAACCACTCAGGAAATGAGGAGAAGGAGGCGGAGGAAGAGGAAGCGGAAGAGGAGAAGTAGAACCAGTCGGGGAAGAAGAAGAAAAAGAAGAAGAAGAAGAAGAAGAAGAAGAAGAAGAAGAAGAAGAAGAAGAACGACGAGAAATATTATAAACCTGACAGAAACAATCGAGGAAGGAAAATTGTGAAAATATAAAATGGCAAGAAGAAAAAAAAGTAAAATTAGGCAAAAAGAAAAAATTGATAGAAAAAAAACTTGAAAAAAGGAAATATTGAAACAGAAATTATGCGAAAATGAAGTCGTATTTTTGTTTTATTAGAAAAACCGTAAAGTCTGTTGTTCTGTTGTAAATACAATACATGTCGATATATATATATATATATATATATATATATATATATATATATATATATATATATATATATATTACAGGGTGGCCTGCCATTCCATAAACACACTGAAGAGGCTGGTGACTTGGTAGATCCCGGATTAAAGGCACGTGTGTAAACAATGATTTCTTCGGAGTCTGATGTTAAACAAACACGAACCCATCTGATTTTCATTGATTCTTAAAGTCGCCACTATTTAAAACAACCAGATTTGTTTTCGCTCATTATCTTTTCTTTTTGTTTTTACTCGTGTTTCCCATCGGCCATGGCTCAGTCTAGCATTTAAATTTTTTATTAATTTACAAAGCTAGGACAAATGCCGGAATACGCTCAATTATAAAATCACTTTGAAGAAGCTACGTTCGTGTATATATATATATATATACACTAACGTAGCTTCTTCAAAGTGATTTATATATATATATATATATAGTACTGTCGCAGAAAGCAATGGCAACCTACTGCGGGATAATCTTCTGCCCATTCAGTCATGTCTCTTTCGAGACATGATCGCCCAAGCGTGTATCACGTATGGCACTTAACTGACTGATATAGTACTGTGCAAAAGTATTAAGACAAAAACTATTTTATCTTTTACGAGGCATATTGACAGAAATAAACAATTAAATTAAAGTAATTTTATTTGATTTACTCAACAAATGCTTTAATAAGAAAAAATACTTGTTACAAAATAAATTTAATATTTAGCATAATAGCCTTTTGCTTCATTCTGTCAGACATTGACATCACAAGCTTCTTCAATGTATCTAATGGTATCTCCTGCCAAGCAGCTTGTATTTGTTCCCTAAGTTTGTCTTGTGAAGTAACATTAGATTTATCAATTCGAGAGGGAGGAATAAGAAAAAGTCAGTCATATCCAAGGATAATAAAATAATGAGTAGTTTCAAAATAACTTGTTTAATAGAAAAGAGGAAAAATTACATATAATTTCTTTTTAATAAAATTTCTTTTACGTCTAGTTTTAAATAATCAATATTAGCAATTTACTTGGCTTTTCGCCCTCTATTTGAATTTCAGTGAGGTTTTTAGGGATATCACCCCTGTCCTAATACTTTTGCACACTACCGGTAGTGTGCAAAAGTGTTAGGAAAGGGGCGATTTTAAACTTTATTTTGATGCCCAATAAAAGATAAAATAGTTCTTGTCCTAATACTTTTTCACTGTACCTATATTTCTAGAAATCATTTTGAATTCATCACATGTATATTTCAGATTAATAAAAGTCAGTGTGCTTACATTCATTATACATACATACATTGACATTTTTTAACTCATTTCACCCCAAGCAAGCGATAATGACATTAGGACGGAAAGTGTGACATGGAGTTAAATATTTTAGCGAGTAGTTTGGAAAAGAAAAATAAAGGAACTGGATTCAGAAAGACGGACGACGACTGACATTACATTTCTAATTTTGAAGATTCTTTGTGGTTCAGTGGATATCGGCTCAGAACGTGAAAAAGGAGAGTCGATTTCGAAATCCAAGTTGATTTCGTTGCATTCACTTACGTGCAAATACCCCTGGGAAAGATATTGAGCTCTTTCTTCTCCCTCCAGCTATGGATTAAATAGCAGGACAGATTGCGTTCTATAGCCTTGGTTGGCACCAGTCTACTGCAGAAAGTAATGGCAACCTACTGTGGGATAATCTACTGTCCAGTCAGTCACGTCTCATTAGGAACATGAACGCCCAAGCGTGTATCCAGTATGTCACTTAACTGATTGAGGTGGTAGACAAGCAAAAAGATCCACAGCCGAGAAAATAACAAAAAAAAACCCCAAAACAATTAGAATACAACTGACAGTTGCATCTAGATAGTTCAACAGTAAATTGGTGAAACCTAGCCGCCTGCATAAATTCATGTATTCTTCGACAAACCCCAAACCCCAAAGGGGGATCTGCAGTGCAATCGATCCTGACTTGGCATCCTCGCTTCAGTCACTTTCACACCGACATGATGTGGCTTCCTTCTGTCTTTTCTACAAATATTTTCATGGCAATTATTCAGGCGTGCTTCTTTTCTTGGTAACCCAACCGTATGAATTTACACGTGCTGCTGAATTGGCATCTAGGTCCCACCCCTTTTACCGTTGAAATAGCTAAATTCCACTTCCCGCTTGTGGAACTGCCTGCCTTTGACTTGTTTCTCTGATAACTACTATTTCCAAAGATTTAAAAGCAACCTCTTCTATCTCCTTCATCAATCTCTTATCCTTTCTTCAGCAACCCACGTACCTTGTTTTTATTCTCACTGTAAAGCCCTGCGCACTAGTGGCCGTCCCGTCTTGCTTGGGCGGGGGAATGATTACAAAAAAAAAACTAATGGCAACAGTGCATCAGAACACTTGTCATGAAATATTATATATATATATTAGTGTGTGTGTGTGTGTGTGTGTGTGTGTGTGTGTGTGTGTGTGTAGCCGAAGCACTAGGAGGAGCAGGTCATTAGAACAATACGTATAAATTAGTATCCTTGGAAGTTTGTAAGATTAATTCCACAGGCAATCCGATGAGAACTCAATGTTAGAATTTAACAGAGTATTATAATGAAAATAAATTGGATGCCTTTATAAATCCATTGGTAATAGCTTACTTCGAGAAAAAAAATACTTCTCAGAACAAAATTCTTCACAAAATGAATGGGTTAGATCTATCCAAACGAAAAGAATCGCGTGGGGACAGGGAAGAAGGAAAAATGTTGATGGGCGAGAGGGGTTAGTTACAATATATATATATATATATATATATATATATATATATATATATATATATCCCAATGAATAAGGAACGAAGAAAATAATTGCAACGTTCAAAACATTAATTTAAAACAGTGCTCAATATAAAGTCGATATAAGTCGATGACATTTTCGTGTTCCATCTGTTAGGACTACATCGGTCAAGGCTTGTTTAAGTTGATGCAACTGCACGTGTTCAACGTTAACAAACATAGTCCGATGAAATTCTTACAGACGAAACGTATACAAAATCTTTTTCCACTTTGTCATACACCTTTCCTCTTTAGCCGTTCTTGATTATATATATATATATATATATATATATATATATATATATAAAGTATCATTGTATTTGTTGATACACGAATGCCTCGATTAGTGCGGCTAATGTGTACACCAGTAACTTTAAAAAAATCAATTTTCAATTCCAATGGTTAAACTCAAGACTGCATTACTACACTAATCGAGTATTAAGTAGACACTAATCGAATTTTGGTATATAAACATTTTAGTGCACTAATCAAAAATGCATTAATCGAATGCGCATTAATCGTAGGAGGCCTGTATATCATTATCTATCTATCTATCTATCTATCTATCTATCTATCTATCTATCTATCTATCTATCCTATTCGTATCTCTATATCTTTCTCAAAATATATGATACTGTTTATATCTCTAATTTTCTCTTTCTCTTTTTCCCTCTCACTATATATATGTTTGTTTACGTGTCAGCATATTACTAATATTGCTTATCTATCTATCTATCTATCTATCTATCTATCTATCTATCTATCTATCTATCTATCTATCTATCTATCTATCTATCTATTACCGTTTTCATATCTTTATATCATTCTTTCTATATCTCTAACACTATCAATATATTTTCTGTATATATATCTTTATATCTAATACTGTTTATATCTCTATATCTCTTTCTCTATATATAAAAATACTATCTATCTATCTATCTATCTATCTATCTATCTATCTATCTATCTATCTATCTATCTATCTTATGCTGTCCATCCACCTCTATATCTATATGTATATATCTAACACCATTCATATGTAATTATATATCTATATAAGTTGTTTTTAATGATTAATAAAACGTTATTATCCTCAATAACATACTTGAAATGAAAAAGATACAAAAACACAGATTTGTTCTGGAAATAGCCTAATAAAAGTAATTATATATTTATGTAGTTAGAAAATATATGTGATTCTGTCTATCATGTCTATTCGCTGTTCTTGCCTCTGGCTTGAATTTGTGTGAATAATTTTTGTGTGGGCAAGTATCTATCTATCTATCTATCTATCTATCTATCTATCTATCTATCTATCTATCTGTGTGCCTGTCTGCTGTGCCTCTGTGTGTGCGAGCGCCTGTGTGTGTATCTATAAACAAAAACAAAAAGTCGTAATTTAAGGAAGGAGGAATTTTTGTAATTCTAAATTCATACTAACTTGTGGCTTTCTTAACTGGGTTTGTGAAATGCTCACTATTTTCAACTCTAGCCTGATTCTTTGAGTGGAACGTTGAAGGTGAGCTCAGGCATAGATTGTTATATAATCTTGACATATACTCGTCTCCTTAATAGCATGCAACAAATCATAAATAAGTGTGTATGTTCAAAAGCAGACACCCTACCAAGCTGCACTAAGACCAGTTAATCTTTCTTGTATTAATGATGGCCTGACCTCTATCAAAGATGATAACGAGTGTAACAGAATCTTATAGCTATTATTCCTATATATTTTGGGCAACGGATTGCACAAATACCATAAGAGTTACTCTTTTTTCTATGATAATTTTTTTTATGTGGGCAAATATATGTCTATATATGTGTCTGTGTGCCTATTTGGAATTTTGGGATCAAAATTTAATGAAAAAAGGTTCAGTTTAAAATTCCAATCACCTGAAGAAGATCGGAGCGTGCAATGACTTAAATGCGGTAAGATGAAAACCACAGATGAAAATAATTAAGATGAAAACCACAGATGAAAATAATAAAGATGAAAACCACAGATGAAAATAATAAAGATGAAAACCACAGATGAAAATAATAAAGATGAAAACAACAGATGAAAATAATAAAGATGAAAACCACAGATGAAAATAATAAAGATGAAAACAACAGATGAAAATAATAAAGATGAAAACCACAGATGAAAATAATAAAGATGAAAACAACAGATGAAAATAATAAAGATGAAAACCACAGATGAAAATAATAAAGATGAAAACCACAGATGAAAATAATAAAGATGAAAACCACAGATGAAAATAATAAAGATGAAAACCACAGATGAAAATAATAAAGATGAAAACAACAGATGAAAATAATAAAGATGAAAACCACAGATGAAAATAATAAAGATGAAAACAACAGATGAAAATAATAAAGATGAAAACCACAGATGAAAATAATAAAGATGAAAACAACAGATGAAAATAATAAAGATGAAAACCACAGATGAAAATAATAAAGATGAAAACCACAGATGAAAATAATAAAGATGAAAACAACAGATGAAAATAATAAAGATGAAAACCACAGATGAAAATAATAAAGATGAAAACCACAGATGAAAACAATAAAGATGAAAACCACAGATGAAAATAATAAAGATGAAAACAACAGATGAAAATAATAAAGATGAAAACAACAGATGAAAATAATAAAGATGAAAACCACAGATGAAAATAATAAAGTTGAAAACAACAGATGAAAATAATAAAGATGAAAACCACAGATGAAAATAATAAAGATGAAAACAACAGTCCGAATAATGTAAATAAAATGACTATTATTGGTAAATAAAGCAGTTTCAGGTAAGTGTAGTATGTATATACCAGCTATTTGGATCGAATTTAATGGCAATAACAAACTTTGATTCATCTGTGTTAAGCTCAGTATGTATTCGGCTAACTCTAAGAGACGCTGGAGTAAACACTAAAATCGGTTTCACACCAGAGCATCATAGGAACGAGGTGTATTAGAGAATTGACCTGGAAATTGATCCCATAACCAGCAGGGGCAGAATCGCACTTCGAATGATAACAATGGCTGCTCTGGTCATGTAAACCTGGGACAAACGGATCATAACCAGTTATGTAAACACCCCATCCAGAGCATATCATTTCTCATATTCGTGAGATAATATTAAAAACTCAAAAGAAAGCATATCTCTCCCCGCCAAAAATACATACGCACAATCCTCAAAACGACATTAATTTATGAAGTCCAGGTGTAAATACATACACACACCTATCAAGACGACATTAATTTACGAGGTCCAGATGTAAATACGTACGCACAACCCTCAAGACAACATTAATTTACGAAGTCTAAGTGTAAATACATACACACTGCCATCAAGATGACATTAACTTACAAAGTCCAGGTGTAAATACATACGCACAACCCAAAAGACGATATTAGTTTATGAAGTCCAGATGTAAATACATTCGCACAACACTCAAGACGATATTAATTTATGAATCTTCGTAAATTAATGTCGTCTTGATGGTTGTGCGTATGTATTTATATGTAAATACATTTGCACAACCCTCAAGATGACATTATTTACGAAGTTCAGATGTAATTCATTCTCGGAACTCTCAAGACGACAATTATTTTACAACCTCTTGCTGTAACCACATACGCACCGTATTCAAGACGACATTAATTAATGAAGTCCAGATGTAAATACATACGCACAACCCCAAAGAAAACATTAATTTATGAAATCCAGATGTAAGTACATACGCACTACACTCGACATTAATTTACGAACTCCAGTTGTAAATACATACACACTGCCCTCAAGACGACATTAGTTTATGAAGTCCAAATGTAAATACATACGCACAACCGTTACGCCGACATTAATTTACGAAGTCCAGGTGTAAATACATACACACTACCCTCAAGATGACATTAATTAATGAAGTCCAGATGTAAATACATACGCACGCCCTTCAAGACGACATTATGTATGAAGTCCAGATGTAAATACATACGCATAACCCTCAAAACGACATTAATTTACGAACTCCAGGTGTAAATACATGCGCAGTGACCTAAAGACGACATTAACATACGAAATCCAGATGTAAATACGTACGAACAACCCCCAAGACGACATTAATTTATCAAATCTAGACGTAAATACATACGCCCAACCATGAAGACGACAATCATTTCTGAAGTCCAGATGTTAATACACACGCACAACCCAAAAGACGACATTAATTTCTGAAGTCCAGATCTTAATACATGCGCACAACCCCAAAGACGACATCAATTTATGAAGTCCATATGTAAGTACATACGCATAACCCTCAAGACGACATTAATTTACGAACTCCAGGTGTAAATACATGCGCAGTGCCCTAAAGATGAAATTAATTTATGAAGTCCAGATGTAAATACATACGCACAACCCTCAAAACTACTTTAAGAACTCCTGGTGTAATTTAATAATAATTTTACAAATGAAATATTTAACCTTTTATTCTTATTCACCTTTAAAATGATAATGTTTCGTTCAATATCTGTTCGATTTTTATTTTATCTGTTTCTTTCCAATATAATGCCAAACAATGTGTACTGATAAAATATCTTCGTCTGGCTGGAAAACAAAAATCAATATGTTCCCCACAAGTGTTTCAAACTTTCAGCTATTTTTCTAGCATTTGGAAGTAGTTATATAGAGGGAATGTCTAATGTTAGAATTACCTGTACAGAGCGTCCTCCATTTACGACAGAGTTCCGTTCTTACGATGTGGTGTAAGGCGATTTGCCGTGTAAGTCGAAACCTACCCCCGATTTTCCATGAATAAGCTCTCACGTCACTCACCTAGGCTAATGCAATGTTAAAGTAGTCATCTGGGACATAACACCTTTCTATGTCATACATGCAGGATATAAATTTACTTTATTATAATGATAGGTAATGAAAATAATACATACAATGAAATTAAATTATTTTAAATTGTTTGTATATTTATTGCCATTGATATCATTGACTTTCGTTAGATAAGATTTCGAAGCGTAACAATTGCCATATTCGAAAGCAGCATCAGTTATCAAAATCTTTTCTATCGGGAATTCACCAACTCATAGTTCAACAAGAAAATGTTCTTATCAGTTACTGCTGATATGCTAACGACCATTACCGAGTACATATACCAGGCACTTGACAAGAATGGTGAAGCCCGAACCGTTGCCTTGGATATCTCCAAAGCATTCGACAGGGTCTGGCATGCTGGCCTCTTGTTCAAACTGCGGAGATATGGGATAACTGGACATCTGTTTGACCTCATCCAGTCTTTCCTCTCTAACCGCACATTGAAGGTGGTATTAAATGGGCATGCCTCCCAAAACTACCAGACGAACGCGGGCGTCCCTCAAGGTTCTATCCTAGGTCCCACGCTCTTTCTGATCTACATTAATGATCTCCCCGACACCATTAGATCCCAAGTTGGCATGTATGCCGACGACACAACAATCTACTCCCGCATCGATAAGAAACCAGGTCTGGACGACAAAGTGAACCTCGCTGCCGTACTTGAAAGGGACCTCCAATCCGTAGTGACCTGGGGTAGGAAATGTGTATTTATTGTGTTAAACTACACAATTGTGGCACAAAGCCTAGTTTGGGAGGGGGAACAAAACTGAGGTTGGTCGTGCAGTACGCTATCTTATGCCTAGCTAATTTCATTCGTGACCCAAGCATACGTTACAATTTTTCTCTATCACCAAAAGAAGTTATCCTTCGACACTCATACCTATCATCTACCAGAATACCACAAAACACTCCGGGGAATCTATATAAAAACCCAATGTGTATAAAAATTTCTTTTTACAATGTTCATTTTTTCATAATTCTTCCATACAAAAATATATATTTTAAAAATTATACAGTGAAATGACCCAGGGGAGAAGGGGTATGATGTAACATCCCAAAATAAAAAGAAAACAAAAAAGAACAAACAAAACATTGTGTTAGCTGGTCCCAACCCACCCACAAATAAACAAAGAGGTCACTGTATTCTGCCTGTTAGACAAAATCAAGCCACACTCTTTCTACTGGGAATGGGGAGGAGCACAAAAAATTCGGGTTGGGAATGAAACAATTCTGATTCAGGCATGACAAAAGCGGAGGTAAAAATAAAACGGGAAATAGGGGGTCAAGCGCTGAATCATAACAAAATCAGAGTGCCGGGAAACAGGCGAGGACATACATTCATACACCTTAACTAGGAACACAAATGAGTACTAACCTTAACCATGGGAAGGGTTCCAGAGGAATCCCACCCGATGCGACGTAGCAGGTCTAAAAAAGAAAATCAAGGCCAGCCCCAGTCACGCGAACCAGGCTCGCCTCAGTCACCCACCTTTCGCTGAAATCTGTCGGGTGCAATCGTTTCCAATCAGTTCTAATCTTCATTTTGAGCTGATGCTCAAAATATCTGATCAGATCCTGATGTGAAAGACGACCACCCCGCAAGACCTCCTCCAGACGCGTCGTCCATATCACCATTCGAGCCGTGGCCAGTAGCACTAGAAACACCATTCGTTTCACTCCAGAGTACGGTGGCGACACATTGTCAACAGCGTATGCACGATCAATGAGCAGAAGCTCCCGCGGCGCGATACGAGCAGTCAACTCGCCGACTCGATCCCATAATGGGCGAACGCGCACACAATGGTAGAAGGCGTGCGAAGGTTGCAACGCTCACAGTCCGGCAAATCCGCCGAGCCCACTATGAAACGCGAGTCATTGAGAGACAAGCCATTCCGAGCTAATCGCCAGGTCAAAGAAAACTCAGGGTTGCTGAGATACTCCGATCCTGGCGCCCAAGACCAATGAGAGCGATATTCACCCTCCGTCATGCCGAGCTTCCTCCTGAGTCGATCCTTTGCGACACCCTCCACTAGCCCTCGATAGAAGAGCTTCCTAGGCTGTGAAAGGTCACTGGACCGCGGAATGGCCATCAAGGCCTTGCGGCATTCGAGAATGAACTTGGATTGCTCCCAAGGCTTACGGCAGCACCTCGAGATCGGGGGAGTGATAGTGAGGCTCGTGAACGCGTCCCGCACTACCCCCGAAAGCAAACCGTCGTCCATTAACGCACGTCTAAGGAATGCCAACCTCGAGGCAAGCTTGTGGCTCACCAAGTGCGGCACCCCCAGACCCCCATTGCACGGACGTTGGTAACAGACACGTTTGTCGACGTGATGTCTGCGTCCTCTCCAGAGAAAGGAGATTAGCAGACGCTCGAGCGCCTCCTCACGCGCCTGACAAAGTGGAAGTACAGACAGCCGGTAAAGGACCTTGGGAAAGAGGTATGTGGCACACACCTCCGCCAAGCCCTTTAAGGACAACCGCCTTCGTTGCCAAATCTCGACCAGCGCAACGACCTTTGCCTGTACTTCAGACCAATTCTTCTCCAACTGCAAGTCCGGACCAAACCAAACTCCGAGGAGCTTGACCGGCCCGTCCGTCCAGCTGAAGGGCCCCGGGAGGGAGATTCCCTTCCAGGCACCTAACCGCAAGCCGGAAGACTTGTCGCGGTTAATCTTAGCCCCAGTCACCTGTTCGAACCGTACAAGCGCCTTCTGTACCGTTTTTATGTCCCCGTGAGAAGACACAAAAACCGATACGTCATCGGCGTACGCAGAAACCCTGGCTCGAGCGCCTCCACCAGGGACAGCAATTCCACGTAGGGCCGGCCTGCACGCCCTGTCCTTTAGCCTGCGAAGGAGGGGCTCCAACATCAGGACGTAAAGTAAGGACGACAGTGGACAACCCTGTCAGACCGACCTAGACAGCTGCACCACAGCCGTGGGGGAGCGATACAGGAGACTAATCCAGCAGCTGAAGTTGGTTTCGAATCCAGCAGCCTGCAGGACAGCCGCCAGGTAGCCATGGTCAACCCTATCAAATGCCTTGGACTGATCTAAATTGATCAGCGCAGCTCGTTCGTCGTCTTCTACTCCCTCTACGATCGTGCGAATCAAGTGCAGGTTGCTCTGAATTGTTCGGCCCTTCACAGCACAAGTCTGTTCAGGTCCCAACAGAGACTCGGCAACTAGCTGCAAGCGATTCGTCAGGATCTTGGCCAAAATCTTTAACTCTGTGTTTAGCAAAGTTATTATCGTCTAGATCCCTCCCAACATTCTTGCCTTTTCTCAACAGCGTGACCACACCCCTGGTGAACCGATTGGGGATGGACCCCTGCCGGAACCAGTTGTTGAACACGACAGTCAAGATCGGGACAAAAATGTGCGACAGCTTCAAGTACAATTCATAGGGCAAACCATCCAAACCTGGCGACTTGCCTCTGCCGACCGTCTTCAAAGCCGCGTAGACTTCGTCCTCCGTAATCTCTCCCTCGCAGCTAGCCGCTTCAGCGGGCAAAAGCCGGGGAAAGTCAGCCAAATAGCTGCGAAGACCTGGGGTAGGAAATGGTTGGTAAATTTCAATGCCTCCAAAACAAAGCTGTTATCAACTAATCACCATAGACAATCGCATCTACCTCCCATTAGCATGGGACAGGCTAGCCTCCCAGAGAGTAAAATACTACGCCTCCTTGGCCTTACACTCTCGGCGGACCTCAAATGGAATGACTATATTGAATCCATTGCCAAATCTGCTGCTATGAAAGTCGGCTCCCTGTGCAGGGCCCGGAAATTTTTCCCACCTGAATCTATTCTGCACATATACAAATCTACCATCCGCCCGTGTATTGAATATTGCTGCCATATCTGGTCGGGTGCCCCTGCTGCTCTCCTTGGGCTTCTTGACAAAATACAAAGGAGGATCTGTAGCGTGGTTGATACTGACTTGGCAGACCAACTGCAGCCGCTCTCACACCGGCGTGATGTGGCTTCCCTGTGCCTCTTCTACAAGTACTTTCATGGCTTCTGCTCCGATGAGCTTAGATCACTGGTGCCGCCTAAGCACGAATTTACACGAGATACTAGATTAGCAACTAGGTCCCACCCTTTTACAGTTAAACAAATAAGATGTAACCGTAAATTCTACTCCAACAGCTTCTTTTCTCGCGCTTCCCGCCTGTGGAACTCCCTTCCACAAGTCTGCTTTCCCGACAGTTACAATCTCCAGGTGTTTAAATGTAGGGTCAATAGACACCTCCTATCACACTAAATCTCAACTATTCTCACAACACTCTCATCTACCCAACCCTCATTCTCGGTATCCTTACCCGCCTATCACCCACCCTCTGTCATTTCCTATATTTAATCAGCCTTTCTCCACTCTACGTAGCCCCCTGCACAGTAGTGGCAGTGACATGCCTTGCTCGGGGTGAAACGTTTATAAAAAAAAAATATATATGTTTTAAGCGACGGTCGAACAAAGCATCCGATCAATGTTCATCGCTGTTTCTTTCTTCTTTTTGAAAGCTTTTAATAATGTATAATTTCATTTTCATTGTGTTGGTTTCCCTGTTTTCTTTGATCTTTGAAGCACCGCCACGATTGGGAGGCATAATGAACGGCAACAAGTTTCCGCAAACACAACACTACGCCTCCTTGGTCTCACACTTTCAGTGGACCTCAAATGGAATGACTATATCGAATCCATTGCTAAATCCGCTGCTATGAAAGTCGGTTCTCTGTGTAGGACCCGGAAGTTTTTTCCGTCTAAATCTATCCTGCACATATATAAATCTACCATCCGCTCGTGTACGTAAACGTCTTAGTTATCGATCAGTTCTGAGTACAGTGCTATAATTGTCTGGGACCAAAGTTAGTCCCATTACCAAAATAGCCGCTGTTGGGTATTTTGTCGGATTAACTCAGCCAGAATGAAAACAAATAAAATTTTTAAAAAATGGAATGTACAAACAAAAATTGCTTGTTTACGAGTTAAAAGAAAAAGAAATGGGATATAAAAAAAAAGGAATTATTCTGGTTCCTTCTGCAGCAATAACTTCTGGCCAAATTTTCTTTGCAAGCTCAGAAAATGGCGTCGAGACGAAACCTGGCCCTCAGGGGAGAAATACCGTCAGATTCATTCTTATCATTCTATATTCAACGTCCCACTGCTGTTTAACTATATAGGTCATCGTTAGAAAATTACAATCATCTCGCATCAACTTCGAGGGGTTGTTCCTTATGGGTACAACAATTCTATGGTTTTGACGAATATGACACGACTGATTTAACTCTCTCTCTCTCTCTCTCTTTATTTATACAGCGCTTGTTCTCACTTTCTCTCGCATACACACGTGAACACAAACAAACAAGTATGACTAATATAAAGCGCTGAGGGGTTTCGACACGATGACCCACGTTTATAGTGTTTTCAGATGAACAAAGGAATTGAAGTGACAAAGAAACTTTTAAGATGAATGTTAAAAATGCATCTAGAAGATGGATATTAAAATAGAAACTGCTGCTAATGGACAGAAACAGATGAAATTTTAAGGATCCCCTAGTGATTAAAAGAATTAAAACTCATACGGCATTTTTTAAATCCTTTCACCCCAAGCAAGACGATACCACCACTGATGAGCAGGGGGGCTACATAGGAGAGCAAAAGTGTAGGAAGGAGGAGAGTGAAAAGGAAGACGAACCAGTTACAGAAGGTGTCAGAGAGAGAGAGAGAGAGAGAGAGAGAGAGAGAGAGAGAGAGTGAGGGCAAGAGGAGGACGGGAATATAAGAGAAAGTTGCGAAGTTAGAAAGAAAAAGAAAATAACAAGATAGCCGGGTTGATGTAGAAAGGACTGGAGTTAAGTGGATAAGAGATGGGAATTGATATTGCATTCAAATTCTTGGAGGTTGTAGCTGTTAGGAAAGCAAGTATATGGAAGGGATTTCCACAGGTGGGAAGTGCGAGAAAAGAAGCTGATGTAGTAGAATTATTGGCTGCATTTGGTTGATCTTACTGATCGTAGATATAAATATATAATACTGTTTAATTAAAAAACAGAACATCTACTTAAATACGAGTATCGATAAAAAATATTGTTCAAACAATTCATTTCAAATTCTCGCTTGTTTATAACCAAGTTTCGTTAAATTCGTTAATTTCCGAAAGATGTTTACATTTGTTGACATTACGATACATTTCAGAGCAGATATGTTTGTTTACGATGAATCGAAAATTGTGTTATATAGGCTTGATAAAAACCTCGTTTAGACTGGAGGCTATTCGTGGTCGAAAGGTCTAAGACATTGCCAGATCAAATGGTAGCTTCCCCTATGTAAATGGCACACATTTTCGTAATAACAATTTATCGTAAATAATCAGGTTGGTAGATATAAATATATAATACTGTTTAATTAAAAAACAGAATATCTACTTAAATACGAGTATCGATAAAAAATAATGTTCAAACAATTCATTTCATATATATATACTCAAACATCAGCAAAAACAAAAACGTAAATAATACCACAGACATATAAAAACCCGGATATATATATATATATATATATATATATATAAACTCGACATCTATAACAATAATTTACAATTAAACAATATATATTCCCAAATATAGTGTGATGTGTGTAAAATCTTCAGAGGAATGAATGAGGGGCTAAAAGCTTAACATAGTTAAACCGGTTCCTGTGTCGACATTTAAAAATTAGTTCCCTCCTCAGATTCCACAGATCCAATTGGTTTTTCTGCTTTATAATAGTAATTTTTTCATCCAGGCATAAGCGACAGCAATCGTTGAAGTTGATGGGTGTGTTAGATTTTTTAATGATATTCCACTTAATCATAGGGGTTAAGTTATTGTCTTTTAATGACCAGAGATATTTTGATAGAGCTGTCTGGTTTCTTAGTTCAGGGTTGGAAATGGAGTGTGTGTGATTGTACAACCGTTGCTTCCAAGCACCTGCTGAAATACCAATGTCGTATTTTTTCAACTTTGTATTTTCCTTTGAGTATATCATCGCTTGATATACCACCCTTTCTGTCATACACTCTTCACCCATAGAACACTCATTTTTTAATTCTGCAATTGCATTTAGGTGTATGACTTTTATGTCCAGCTGCATCCCTTATGTCTGGTAAATTCCGGGCAACTTTAGGGTTGCTTTTGTTGGGAGTTGCAGAACTAAGGTTGGCTCGACTAGGAGTATTACTCAGGAGCTGGCTTGATCAGTGGTAGTAGGTTTCGTGTTATCAGTTTGGTTTTTATATCTCGATAAAGTTCTTCTATTGTGGGAACTGATTATACTTTCTATATTTTTAGTGCGCGAATAGCTAATTTTTAGAGTTTTTCTGTTAGATATTCTATGAAGGGGACTAGAGCTGCTAAAATGTTTATCTACGAGTTTTAAAAAATATTTACCTATATTAATATTACAAAATTTGCAAAATGAAGGGTTGAACCAAATTGCTTTCTTTCTTTTGTTGGTCTTATTGGTATTACTATATTTCAAGGATTCGTCATAAAAAAGCGGCTTTTGAAATCCGCTCTTATGTAAAGTTTCGTTATATGTTTTTTTTTGTGTCAAAAATTTTTTGGTTAGAAGATAGTCTGTTAATTCTAGTGTTAACAGAGTTAAGAATTTGTCTCAGTACATCTGAAGGGTGGGTGGAATTAATATTGATGTATAAAGGTGTTTGATTAGGTTTTTGGTAGGGTCTAAAGCTGTTACTAGAGAGGTCGAAGGTGATGTCTAGAAAATGAAGTATTTTACGGTTGGTCTGGACATCTAATTTAAAACCTAGGTATTTGAAGGAGTTAGTTAATTGTATTTGTTTTTGTAGCACTATTGGACCAGTGCTATTGTTAATAATTGCTAATCCGTCATCTCTGTATAGCCCGACTAGTTGTAGGCCCCAAAATCTACCTATAATGATTAATATATATAAACCTATCAGATCTGCGACCTGGGCAGAGTCGAAAGCACCCATAGGAACGTCAAAATTCCGGCGTCCCTTTTTAATCCAAATGGAAAATCCTTCTATAACCCGATTTTTTCGATTATCGATATTTATCGGGGGTACCACGACATAAAACCTAGCTAAGAACACTCGCAGATGCTTATAGTACAACTGTGTAAATTTTCAAGAAAATCGGTTCAGCCGTTTGGGAGTCTATAGGTAACGGACACACACACACACACACACACACACACACACACACACACACACACAAGTTCCATTTATAAATGGATTTGTCAGCTTTGACCTAAATTTTATTAGATTTTTTTATATCTTTAATA